>OY769910.1:10636959-11319459 GCA_963669185.1 Dyspetes luteomarginatus | reverse complement strand
AATTCTTTATCACAGGTTTTAATATTACAAGGTTCGGGTTTACTGGTCTGAGCTGGCCCGTGAATATCACTATGGCGTCGTGACGCGACCGCGTGGCGACGCACACTTGCCGTTTGAAGAGTCCGATTATCGTTTCAAGAAGAGATCTAATTATTGCAAGAAGAGACTAGTAAATATATCGCACGACTTGGCGGGCGTAAATCGCCAAGAAGTTCAACAGATTCACTCGAGATGAAGAGAAGATTACAGAAGACTTGAAATATGCTTATTGAAGAACGCGAAGCTTTACTTGCTGAAGCCGAACCGTAACTGATTTGCCGGGCAGAGCCGGCTAGAAACAGGGGCCGAAGGGGGGCGGAAGTTAAAAGTCTCGAACCCGAAGGGTCTCGTGAAAAGGTCTCCCGAGAGCTGAGGGCATCTCGCGGAGTATTAGAAAAGTAATAGACTTTTCTAAACATTCTCCCCGCCTTCGGCAATCTCTGTTGACGAAGAATATACTGGAAGAATACACAATTTTGAAGTAGGCCGTTGAAGCGTTGAAGAGGCAGTTCGAAGCGTGACGACTCGTGTGAGTCCGTCGGATCCGGGGTGAAGTTCGACCACTCGCGCGAGTGGCCATTTTGAAGGTGGAAGTCGTTCATCCGTGATGAGTACAAGTGACCCCACTTGTATCAAATTTGAAGGGGAATGCCACTTTGACACCGAAAGGCTCCGTTGAAGATATTCTGAAGACCATCTTTTCCAGAAGTGTTGAAGTTTTGCCTGAAGAAGTTGCCAGCGAGACAACCGGGATTCTGCGATTGAAGTTAAAGATGGGTCGGGCACGGTCGTCAGTGCCTCGCCAATGATGAAGTGTTCTGGAGTGAGAGCTGATGTGTTATCAGGATCGTCCGATAGAGGGCAAAGTGGTCTCGAATTAAGCACAGCCTCGACTTGCGTAAGAAGAGTCGTAAATTCTTCATACGTAAGCGCTGTCTCGCCGATGACCTGTCGAAGATGGTGTTTGGCGGATTTGACCGCTGCCTCCCATTTTCCACCCATGTGAGGTGCGGCAGGTGGGTTGAAGGACCGCTTGGTTCCCAGGTCGGTTAGAGAAGAGATTGTCCGGTTTAATTCTGCTGAACCGACCTTGAAGAGTTTCCGAAGTGTTGCATTAGCGCCAATGAAGTTTGTCCCGCAGTCGCTGTAGAGGGTATGGCTAATGCCGCGTCGACCAGGAAACCGCCGATATGCTGCAATGAAGGCGTCTGAAGTGTAGTCCGTCACAAGTTCGAGGTGAACCGCCGAGGTTGCGAAGCAAACGAAAACTGAAATGTAGCCTTTGTAGGTTTTTGCCGCTCTTCCTCGCCACGTTTTAATTGTGAAGGGCCCGGCGTAGTCGACACCGGTGTGAAGGAAGGCACGTGAAGGTGTTACTCGTGGTGGAGGAAGTTGGCCCATTAATTGCTGAGCTTGAAGGGCTCGGAAGCGAGCGCAAGTGGTGCAGCGAAGTATGAAGGATCGTACTGGAGCGCGGCCACCCGGGATCCAGTACGAGTTGCGGAGAAATGTTAAGGTGGTTTGTGTGCCGCCGTAAAGAGTCTTGAAGTGAGCATCTGAGATTATCAGTGTCGTGAGGCGTGAAGCACGAGGCAAAATTGGTGGATGTTTTGCCTCGGAAGGAAGAGACGAATGGTGCAGTCGGCCGCCCACACGAAGAGTTCCAAGCTGGTCGATGAAGGGTATGAGTGTGGCTAGCGAGTGGCTCCGAGGAAGAATTTCTCCGCGCGAAAGTATTTTTAGCTCAGCTGTGAAGTAGACGGATTGAATGAGGCGTATCCAGAAGAATTTTGCCGTTTCCAGGTCTCCCGGCGTTATTGGGGTGGCTAATGAAGAGTTCGGAAGGTTTTTGAAGCGTGCAATTGCTCGTTGGCAGATTGAAGTGATTCTAAGAAGCCGATTGAAGGTAGAATACCGTTCCAGAAGATCCCAAACTGCTGGAGCGGCTTTTGGAAGAGAGATGAAGGCGAGACCTGGGCGTTGCTCGAGGTTGCACTCTGCTGCTGGGTCGAATGAAGTGACTGGCCAATGTGAAGGGGGGTGGGAGAGCCACCGTGGCCCTTGCCACCACAGTTGGTGAAGTGAAAGTTGCCGTGGGGACAGCCCGCGTGACGCGCAGTCAGTGGGATTTTCCTTGCCCGCAATGAAGCGCCACGTCGCATGCGACGTGATTTCTTGGATCGGAGTGACTCGATTTTGGACGAAGTCCTTCCATCTTGAAGGATGCGAAGAGATCCATGTTAGTGTTACTGAAGAGTCTGTCCAGAGGAACACTGGGACTTCTTGAAGCTCGAGTGTCTTCTGAACGTATAGTAGAAGCCGTGAAAGAAGAAGTGCAGCAGAGAGCTCGAGTCGAGGAATAGTCAGTCGTTTGAGAGGTGCTACCTTTGTTTTTGAGCACACAAGAATCACCGTCGAAGAGCCATCAGGAGAAATAGTTCGAAGGTAGACCACGGCTGACATTGCGAGCTGAGAAGCGTCCGAAAATCCGTGAAGTTCGACCATTGACGAGGGTGCGAGTTGAAGCCACCGAGGAAGAGAAATGAGAAAAAGATCAGCTAGATTCTCTCTGAAGCGAAGCCAACGGTTTTGAAGTGAAGGTGGAAGAAGGTCATCCCAATGAAGTTTGGCCAACCAAAGCTCTTGGAGGAAGATTTTCGCCATGACGATGATGGGCGAAATGAAGCCTAACGGGTCAAATAATTGAGCCGTTTCCGAAAGAACCGTGCGCTTTGTAACTTTGGTGGTGAATGAAGAATGAAGTGTGAATTTGAAGTGGTCTTCCGATGGGCTCCACACGAGGCCGAGAAGTTTGACGCCGACGTCGTCAGGGGGAATAGTGACAGTGTCCGATTGAACATTTGAAGTAACGCTCGTGTGAAGAGTCTTTGAAGAATTTGTGGACCATTTTTGAAGTGGAAAGCACCCTCGTGAGCACATGGCTGTCAGTTGACAGGCAATTTCCTGAAGTTCCTCCGTTGAATCTGCACCACCGAAGATGTCATCGACGTATCGTCCTTTCGTCAAAGGAAGACCAGCCATGGGGAAGTTGTGTCCTTCGTCCTCTATCAATTGGTTCATGACCCGCATGACGAGGAATGGGGCACAACTGAGGCCATAGGTGACGGTGGTGAGATTGTATGGCACGATACGTTGGTCTGAATCGAACCATAGAATTCTCTGAAGAGCCCAATCATCTGGATGAACCAGAATTTGACGGTACATCTTGGTGATGTCCGTTGCGAAAATGAAGCGAGGCCGTCGAATCCATAGAAGAACGTCTGAAGTATCCTGTTGAAGTTTTGGTCCCGCGTGAAGAATGTCGTTGAGCGAGACACCACTGCTCGTCTTACACGACCCGTTGAAAACGACTCGAAGTTTTGTGGTCGTGCTGTGAGCACGAAACACACCATGATGCGGGAGGTAATACGCTGGATTCGACGACGAGACCGTTGAAGCGCGAGACATATGCGACAACGCCTCGTATTCTCGAAGAAATCCTTCATACAGTTCTCGGTAACTGTCGTTGGTTGAAAGTCGCCGCTGAAGCAGGCGAATAAATCGTTCCGCTGCTTTGAAGGAGTCACCGAGAGCAGAAGGTGCGGTTTTGAAGGGAAGCCCTACCGTATACCGCCCTGAAGCGTCCCTTGAATGCGTTGTTCGGAAGTGATGTTCACAGAAGAAGGCTTCCGGCTCAGGTGTAGGGGCTGAGTCAGAGGGTATCTCCTCCTGCTCCCAAAACTTCGTTAACAATGAAGTGATGTCATCCTCGGCTGAAGTGTGATGAGCACGAATAAAGTTGAAGACGAAGCACTGACAGGACCGAGAACTATCCACCCGAGAAGAGTCAGTTGAGCTATGGGCTCAGTTGCTCGGCCCTTGATGACGTCAGGCTTGATGAGAAGACCGTAGCAATCGGCGCCGCGAATAGCGTCGATTGGCCCGGGCTTTATAAATTCTGGATCTGCGAGAGGAATGCCTTGAAGATGTGCACAATTGTTTCCAGAAGATGCGAATGAAGGAAGCGAAGCCGTCAGAAGTTTCAGAATGAAAGCGGTTACACGAGATGCATGAAGTCGAATCGTGAATAGAAGAAAGCTTGAAGGTGACCGCTCCCCGCGTGCGTCCCGCTGCCTGACCTCCAATGCCGACGATGTCGAGAGATGCAGCCATCCGGTTGAGTTGAAGACGCTGAACGACACGCTCCGAAATGAATGAAACTTCTGAGCCAGGATCAATCAGAAGGCGAAGACGATTTGAAGTGTCCGAGGATGACGAGAGAATTGCTTGACCGGTGGCTAGCAATACAGAAGGCCGCTGCACTCGCTGCGAAGAGGAAGAAATGTTTGCGAAACCAGTTAGTTTCGAAGCTGAAGCGGCTGTAGCGGAGGTGCAGCTCGTGAATGAAGTGGCCGAAGAGTCCTGAAGAGTCGAAGACGTGTCGCTTGAGTGACGAGTGACGAGTCAAGCCTGAGGCTCTGTTGGCGACGAAGTGGCGATAGGCTCGGTAGAAGAGGTCCGAGTTTTCGAAGGTGGTGCCGAAATGTGAATGAGCGTGTGGTGTTTGCCCTCACACACGCAGCATCGTCCGGTGACGCGACAGTTGGCAGCCGAGTGAGGTCCGAGGCAGTTGAAGCATAAGCGCCGTTGTACTGCAATCTCTCGCCTTTCCTTTGGTGTTTTTCGTCGAAAAAGAGGGCATACCGCGATGAAGTGACCCTCCAAGCAGAAGTGGCAACATTGCGTAGCTGAGCCGGCTGGTCGAAGTGGTTCCGTTGCGGTGAGCGCGGCAGCCCTCATGGCTCGAAGTGCCGCGGCATCCTCATCTGAAAGGGCCGGAGCCGTGTGAGTGGTGGAAGCGACCTGAGCAGAATACGATTGTCGCGCTTGCCGTGAAGAAGTGCCCGAAGTGGAGGCCCCTCTAGCCGAAGACGCCGATAGTGAAGAGGAAGAAGAAGAACCTGTTTCAATACTCTCGAGAGCTCGAGCTCGAGTTCGAAGAAAGACCCGAAGTGCCTCAAGGATAGCTGGCTCAGTTGACGCACCTTGCTTGAGCTCCCATTGCTCGCGAAGGTGTTGGTCGAGACGGGATCCGATGAAGTGACTCAGAATGATGTCCCATGAATCGATGGGAACACTCAAAGAAGTGAGCGCGTTGAGAACCTCCGAAGTGGTGTTGATGAGCGTGTTGAGCGACTTCGCCGAACGAGTGGTCACACACGGCATCCCAAAGAAGCGGTCCAATTGAGCAGCAATGAGCATGCGCTTGTTCTCGTAACGGGCGATGAGAATGTCCCATGCTGCAACGAAGGATTCGGCAGAAACCGGCAAATTGGAGATGAGCTGAGCTGCATCGCCACGAATCGAAGTCCGAAGGTAGTGCATTTTTTCCACGGCGGTTAGCTCCGGGTTGTTGCCGACGATGGCGACGAAAAGATCGTGGAATGAACGCCACTCATGGAGTGCTCCATCGAAAGTGGGCAATTGAATGTCCGGAAGCGCCCTGCGTTGTGTTGAAGAATGACCGATTGCCGAAATATCGGCCAGATGTGCGCCCGTTGGTTCCGATCGGTCGAAGTGCTCCTTCACCAAAAGAAGTTTGACCTTGGCATCCTCGTAGGCCTGTTGGCAACTCGCCTCGACGCCGTTTTTGAAATAGTCAAGGTCGGAAAGGTTATCGCAATTTAAATCAAGAAGAGCCAGGTGTTCTGCCTGGAACCGCGTCCAGTTCACCTCAAGAAGGTCGAGCCGAGTAGTTGCGAGCGCGCGCGAAGTATTCCGTGAGTCTGCCTGAAGGGACTTCTCAGCCAATGTCGCGATGCATTGGTACGTGCTGAGAAGCCCGGTGATGCGACGTTCGGCTTTTGAGGCGTTAGTCGTCATCGTCGAAGTCACGAGATTGTTCAAGAACGAAGAGACGAAGAACGACCGAAAAGGCACTGAAGGGTTCCCTTAAAACGGAGCACGTGAGAAGCTCGAAGATGCACCTTGTTACGCGAGCGAACTGTCAAAGGCGCGAGAGAGGGTCAGAAGGCACACCACGAAGATCGGCACAAAGAAGAGAGCCCGAAACGTCGCCGTCGCAGCACGAAGAGTCCCGAAAATGACCAACGGCTGACGAAGCACACGCGCGCACGATGTGGAAAGAATGCAAATGGCCGAAAATGAAAAGTCACGTTCACGTCGCGCACTCGTGGGCGCTGCTTGAGTTGAGCGAAGAGCGCGAAGATCCGCACAAAGCGGAGACCGAGAACTCGAGGCGCGCACTGGTAGAGAGGGAAGAATCGAAAGATGGCCGACACTGAAAATCACCGTTCACGTCAGGCCGTACTGCTCTAACGGGGTGACCCGCACTGCCCCAATACACTGAAAGCGCCACCCGTGCGTGCGAGAGAGACCGAGCACGGTGTGAGCGAAGCGCACGAAGATCCGCACAAAGAGGAGACCGAGAAGAGACCCGCGAGCGCGTCTTGAATCGAAAATGGCCACAACTGGCAACCCACGCGCGAGATCGTGAGAACGAAGAGTCCGCGAAGAAGAGCGAGAGAGACGGCGCGATGCACGAGCGTCGTGCGAGAGAGAGAGAGCGCAACACTCCCGACCCGCACGAAACTACGAATGCCCGCACAAAAGAGACGAAGCGATAGCCACTTGTTGAGCGACCGCGTGGTCGAAATAATTGCGTCGCACTACACGTGGATGCTTGTCCTGAATTCGCGCACTTTCCCGATGAATTATTCCCTTTTCCCGATCCGGCTCGAAGGACCAAAATGTATAAAAATTGCCGTTAACGAAGTTGGGAACGAGGATGAACAATATTGTTGGGATGAAGAGCGAGAAATAAAACGAAGAGGCACGAAGTTAACACGAATTCTTTATCACAGGTTTTAATATTACAAGGTTCAGGTTTACTGGTCTGAGCTGGCCCGTGAATATCACTATGGCGTCGTGACGCGACCGCGTGGCGACGCACACTTGCCGTTTGAAGAGTCCGATTATCGTTTCAAGAAGAGAGCTAATTATTGCAAGAAGAGACTAGTAAATATATCGCACGACTTGGCGGGCGTAAATCGCCAAGAAGTTCAACAGATTCACTCGAGATGAAGAGAAGATTACAGAAGACTTGAAATATGCTTATTGAAGAACGCGAAGCTTTACTTGCTGAAGCCGAACCGTAACTGATTTGCCGGGCAGAGCCGGCTAGAAACAGGGGCCGAAGGGGGGCGGAAGTTAGAAGTCTCGAACCCGAAGGGTCTCGTGAAAAGGTCTCCCGAGAGCTGAGGGCATCTCGCGGAGTATTAGAAAAGTAATAGACTTTTCTAAACACGGGGGTTAGCCACCTAGCGATATGTTTTGGAAGGTTAGGGGGAGGTGGGTGGTGTAGGTGGTTGAGCTAGGGATCGTGAGAGGAGAGGAGGGGGTAGCGGTGGAGATTTTACACCTGTCTCGCTCTCTCTCTCTCTCTCTCTCTCTGAAGGGGCCCCATCGTGAGGAGCTGCGTAGGGGGAAGGTATCAGGGTTGTAGGATGACGAGAGAGTGTTGAGATGTCCTGTAGGATAATAAAAAGACAGGTAGCTCTGGTGTAGCTGCGGAAGGCTAAATATTTTGAAAAATACTTACTATGAGAAATTGAAAAACCCCGATGAGTGCAGGAAAGGCGAAATACCAGCGATAAGACCTCCGCGACGATTATGCTATCCTGGTATACGCAGAAGTATACCAGGGTTATTGAATAAATAATTTCCGGAGAATGGAGAGGGGTTTGTTGGATGCATTCATAAATAATTTGTCAAAACATTTTTGTGTGTATAAAAAATAAAAATGTATTCATAAAACCCGGAATACACTTGTAGCCCAAGCTATGGGCTGCCGCGGCTTATCGTGGGTGCATGGGTAACTAGGATATCCCGTGCACTTACAGAAATCAGCGATGTTTTGAGCCAAGCTGTTGAAAAGGTCACCCGTATTTACGTCCTCGTACGATGGCGTCGACGTAAATACGGATGCTTGCTCTGTAGGCACATCATCATGGAGTTGCGTCGATGTGCCCAGTGCTGGCCATTCCTCGAAGCTGGCGTTCGGGTGTTCGCCAGATGCTGATGGCCCCGATTTGACACCGCTGTCAAGGCTCTCCATACGCGGACTTTCAATTAGAGTAAAAGTCTCGTCGAAGAGCCTTGGCTCGATGTCCATCGCACCAGCCTCGCCGAGAACAGAATCATCGGGCAATCCCAAAGATACTGTATCTGTAACACCAAACAATACAAATGAAATATATGTACGGGCGTACAAAAATATTTCTGTTTACACAAAATAAAATACTTACGTAGAGGTGTCGACGTCGCAGCCAAATAATCTTGATAGAGGTGTCGCACGGCAGCTTGCTTTTGATGGCCGCGTACGACGATGATACTACAGGCCATCTCAAGATATGTCCGATCCCGACGGAAAACGTCATCAGTGTTCATCACGCCGATATTGCGTGATGACACATCATTTAATAAATTAAATATGGCCTGATTAATATCCGGCACCAGTGAACGGATCGTTGGCCGTTTCCTCTTGTATAGGGCCAGTACTGGGGACCCTCCATCCCCGTATATCATAAAATACTCCAGTACTCGCATGAACACACCGAATGCCTGAGCGTTGCTATTTTTCTCCATTTTTCGGGTTTGAGTTGATTTCTCGAGAAGTGTTGGCTGGTGAAATTTTCACGGCAAACTGTTGAGACGTGACAGCATCCTCACGCATCGAAGCTCTTTTTCTTTTAACTACCCCCGGAAAAGTTTGACACCCCCACCACTACTATTGTGAACTGTTTTTCTTTTAACTACCCCCTCCACTACTCTTGCTGTGTTTTTCTGCTCATTATAGACAATTTCCACCTCCTTGAGAATATACTGACCGGCGATATAGTATATAGACCCTTGAAGACAAAGCATTTCATCCTCATCAGTAGGGCAACACATTTCTTTCAAAAATCTTTTATGCAAACGAAATTATTCATCATTTACTTTTTGAAAACCTGCTTTTCGTATGGCTTTCCGTGTTATCGGGCCCCAATCTTTACGGATTGACTCCATACTAATTTCCTCTATGAGTAGAGCTCTACACTTATTTGTGAGTATTTCATGATCCCGAGCGATTATTACTCTTTCATCAACACACTGTGCGACCGATCGTAATCCATAGTAGCTTGTTTTCTGCATGATGAGAGAAGGCGCGGCCAGCTTTCGTTTTTTAGAGTTGAATGTATCATTTCCTCTGAGCTCACCAGGGCTAGATGGTTTTATGAATTCTAAAGCAACCGCTTTCTCGTTATACACCGTTGTAAAAGATATCTTCTGTCTACCGATAGGATTCAGACCTTGCGGGATTTTTTTTTCGGTTTGTGTAGGGTCCTCGAACCATGGTGTAATAATAGTCATACGCTCACGTAGTTCATACCACTCATTAGGCGATAGAGTAATGCCACCGCCATACTGGTTTGTGAATTTTATCACAGTTACAAAGGGCTCGCCATTCACAGACTCTAAGCCAACAGTAATCTTTTTGCTCGATGATTTATTTAAATTGTAGGTCGTTGCTAGTAGTAAAGCATTGTTAGGGGCGTAGTAATTAGTAGCGTGTTCACTAGAAACCCCGTTGCTCGAGACTTTCTGCGTATTTACGTCACGGTGCCATTCCATTGTTCAATAACTTTTTTTATAACGTCACGGAAGGATGAAGAGCACGCGCCACTGTCGGAAAACGGTGTAATAAACTCTGGGTCTTTTCGGGGCCTTTTATAGCCAGGGGGCCGTATATGATCACCCCCTCGGAAGAGAGGGGGCTTGGGAGGCTGGAGTGGGCCTCCACCGCGTAGGCGTGTTTAGAGGGTAAGGAGGGGGTGAGAAAGTGGTGGTCTAAGGACCTACATAGCAGTATCAGCCCTGTCATAAATTTACTGAATTTTCCAAGCTCGTTAGCGGGTTGGGGTGAAACGTACCAATCGTGGCTAAGTTAAGTGGGTAGACCTCCATATAGTGTCCAGATTTGTCCAGACTGTATAACGTCTGAACTTTGGCGACAAATACAATTTTTATGACTGGCTAGACGTCTTCTATAAATATATACGCCTCTATACCCGATGATGTAAATTCCTCCTTTGGCATCGCTGGCGCCGTTAGTGTCACAGCCGTCATTGGGCTAGGTCTAGACGGTGTATACTCCTGGTCGCATTGTTCTCTCCTTTTCCAAGGATTTCTTCACGGCAGAAAAAATGCCCCCCCATGAAACACCTTTAAATTTTATGACCCTTTATCATCAGCTGGTGGCGCCGCTAATGTCTACCGTAGGGTGGATTGTTTTTCTTTTTCACGGATACTCCAAGGCCAAAGATACATCTCGAGCAGATTTTTTTAAATTCGTCCCAACCGTTTGATTTAGATCTAGACGGTGTATACTACTGGTAGCATCGTTCTCTTCTTCTCCAAGGATTTCTTCATGACGGAAGGAAATGCCTCCAGGAAAACCTTTTAAATTTTATGACCCTTGGTCACTAGGGCAGGTCCAGCCTGTGTATACTCCTCGATGGATTGTTTTTCTTTTTTCACGGATTCTTCAAATCAGAAGATACATCTCGAGCAGATTTTTAAAATTTATGTTATACCGATGCGCGGAGGGTGATGATCAGCGTCAACCGCTGCTTTCAGCTTTAACCAGAATTTCTGCGATAGGAATTAGTTCTCGCTAGTGTGTCGCTAATTTATGCCTACAGGTGTCTAATGCTTGTGGCTAGATGGCGCAGGGGGAGTGGAGTAAGGGTTTTGAAGGTTTCAAAATCCTTTAAATTCAATGTTTTCTCCAGAAGTGTAGTCTTTATACTCTGAATCTTCAGTCAGTCACAAGTATAAAGTGCATCGCTATACATTTTAAGACTCATCTCAGGGTCATCATTTTGTGCAGCGTGTGTTGATAGTGTTTATTTTTATCGTGCGTTTTTTTTTGATGGTGTTTATTCTTTATCGTGTACAGTGTAATTTTTATTGTGCGTGATATAACAAGTGAGAATGGAAGTTTTCACGTTTATAGCAGTTTTTGCTAGAGTTGTGGCATTTCTACGGGCTAGAGGTAGGACGGTACCGCCTCGGATATCAGCGTATCTAAAAAATCGTACGCTGAGGTTGCTTCCTATCGAAGCACTCAGACGAAAATTTAGATCTTTGATGGATTCAATGAGTACCGGTGACATAGGTGTGATGTATCACAAGGATGTGTTTCGCGGGTGTCCGGATTTACTCGTAATTGCGTGGGGAGTGATACAGTCGCGCAATCATACCCGTATGACACCTGTCACCGGACTACGAAGCGAATACGAGAGGATACTAGGTAATTATCGCTGTAGCTACATTTCTATTCTTCGCTGATGCATGCCTGTGTGAATATTTTATAAATAGCGAGAGAGTCATTCTTAATTACTTACCTTGTTCACAGCTAAAATAAGTCTATCACCGCCTCAACCACCAGCCACCAGTGAGGGGTGTACTGATACACACACCAGAGGTCAGTTATTCTTTATATAAATTTAATTATTTTATGATTCATGAATAATATTTTTAATTCTTCAATTTTTAATTTCCCATTTATTTCCATTTGTATAGACGCCAGTACTAGCGACCTGTGGGCTGATTTCGACGAGACGGTCATTCTCGAGGTCGTTGGTAGTTTAGAGAATTTCCAGGATGACGATTTTACCGGTAAGACATTTTTGTCTTGTATTATTTTTATCATTCTTCTGATTATTATTACCCATACTAATATTAATTGTTTTCTCCATTTTAGAATCAATGGATCTGAATGAGCCGCTTATGAGCACGCACGGCTTAAGATTAAACGGCGAGGAGAAGCTGCAGCAGGGTAGTGGTGCAGCGAGACGTCTGTCACCAGTTGAACCGATGACTCAGCAAAATTTACCGGAAACTTCACAGACTCCAGCTTATCAGGGTGAGTCAAAAATTTCGCGACTGTCAGAAACGAAACGTTTTTTCCCCAAATTCCATGCGTCAGGTTCGGTATTAGAATTTAAGGTCCGCGAGCCTACAACCGGGAGTAACCCCATTGAGTGGTTGGAAGCCGCATTCCGTGAAATTCACACGCTTCTCGTGACTGGTAGTGAAGGAACCGATGTCATAGGGTTGACCTCGAGTTCTAATAGTTTTACACGTGGTCCTGCAGGTATGTCGTTTCGTTTGATCAGAGACTTTTCTTTCGAGGATTTATTCGGTTTAATATCCAGTATAGCTCAAAGCTCAGCATCATTCTCGATAGATGAGTCTCTATCAATATCAAGTACGGTGATAACGATGCCTGTAGGAAGCGCGCGACCAAAACCGCTAACGGTGGGTGATTGCTCGAAGCGCTCTATTCTATTTATAAAAAACCGCGACAATCTGTGCCTGCCCCGAGCGATTGTAGCAGGTCGAATATATGTAGAACGGGGGGTTGCTCGAGAGGGAGTTCTCCATGACCGGTGGACCTCTGTACAGAGATCAGCCGGTTGGATGCAGCGTGAAATGGCTAAAGAGCTGACGAACGCTGCTGGAGTTAACATCCCTCAAACAGGGCGTGGAATGGCTGAGTTGACAGCGTTTCAACGTTTTTTAACACGCGATAAGATTGCCATCGTTGTATTCGATTTCGCTACTTTCGGTTCGGGGGCTCCACCCTTTTTTGACGGTACGACCACTGTATTAAACAATGTCGTGGAGGTAAAACATACGATCTACCTTCTGTATGATCAAGACGCGAGGCACTTTGATGTCATTTTGAAACTTGCTACAGCCGCGGGAAACCGATTCTTCTGCGTTCCTTGTGGAAAATCATACGATCGTGCTGTGGGTTATCGCTGTCCCCAAAAGTGTCCCAGCTGCATGTCAAGTCCACCGTGCGATGCAAACGAAGGAAATATTCGTTGCGAGCATTGTAGACGATTCTTTCGAGGAGTAGAATGCCTCGAGAATCATCGTGAAGTGGGGTCACATGGGCCGAGAACAATCTTATGCGAGATGTTACGCAACTGTCCTGTGTGTTTTAAACAAATTTATAAAGAGGATAAAAAACATGAGTGCGGTAAATTTTACTGTCAGACGTGTAAAGAGAGCTGCCCTGACAACCATCGTTGTTTCATAGCGCCCGCGAAGCCGTTGCGAAAAACCGACAACCGTGCCGTGTTTATATTTTATGATTTTGAGACTCAGCAGGAAGTCGTAGTGGAAGGGACGAGAGATGTAAATATTCACATCCCAAATTTGTGTATAAGTCAGCAACGGTGTACAAAATGCATCGATGATAACGATGATGATGGCCGGTGTGACTTATGTACAAGTGAGGAACGTGAGAATATTTTCCACGATGCTCCTGTAGAGAAGCTCGTAGAATTCGCTATGAAACCACGAAAAGGTGTGAATGAGGTTATATGCATAGCACATAACTCCAAGGGTTTTGACGCTCAATTCATTCTCCGATATCTCGTCGAAAAAGACTCCCGGAATCCTCCAAAACTCATAATGAATGGCACGAGTATTATGATGATGGAGGTAAAGGGAGTAAAATTCATCGACAGTTTAAATTACTTTCACATGCCTCTCAGCGCTCTCCCAAAAGCTTTTGGTTTAGGTGAGAATATTTTTAGGGGCGTGTTTCCACACCTCTTTAATAAAAAATGTAACGAACATTACATAGGACAGTTGCCTCCTCTCGAAGATTATTCTCCCGACACGATGAGTATCAAAAATCGTAAAGAATTCTTACAGTGGTACAACGCAGCGAAAGAATCGGGGTATCAATTCGGCTTTCAAAAAGAAATCGTAGATTATTGCCGAAGCGATCTAGTAATTTTAAGACGAGCGTGTGCGGTTTTTAGACATTTTTTTATCTCACGCGGGAATGTTTGTCCATTTACGGAGGCTGTAACTATAGCGTCCGCATGTAATAAAGTATATCGCAGGAATTGTTTGGAAAAAAATAAAATCGGAGTTGTTCCGAGAAATGGCTACCGCAGAGCAGACCGTCAATCTGATATAGCAATCGAATGGTTATTGTGGTGTGAACACCATTTCGGTACGGACATCACTCATGCAGGTAGAGGTAGAGAGCATAAGCTACGCGATGGTACATCTGTCGATGGTTACTTTGAATCAGCCGATGGAACTCGTAATGTTTTGCAATTTCATGGGTGCTTCTTCCACGGTTGTGACAAGTGCTATAGTGATCTCCGTACACGAGAAAAAGTATGGCACGGTAGTACATTCAATGATCGCTTCTCTAGAACCCAGATCATCTCAGAACGAATCCGATCTTATGGCTACACTCTCCACGAAATGTGGGAGTGTGAATATATACAAATAAAAAACACAAATCCTGCGATTACAGCCTTCGTAAAGGGGCATCCTATCCTGACGAATAAACCGCTCAACCCTCGTGACGCGTTTTTTGGTGGTCGTACGGGCAATACGCGAAGTTACCATGCAGTTACAGACTCTGAAAAAATTCATTACGTGGACGTTTGTTCATTATATCCATATATTTCAAAAACCGGGAAATTTCCCATCGGGCATCCTAAAGTCTACACCGAGGATAACTGCAATGCATTAACTGGGTCTGATTACGATCTAACCAATGTTGAAGGGCTTGTACGCTGTAGAGTCGTACCGCCACGAAATCTCTACCATCCTGTACTACCAATTCGCATGCACGATCGTCTAATGTTTTCATTATGTCGCCGTTGCTGTGAAGAAATGGTACAGGATAATTGCTCTCACAATGATGAAGCCGACCGAGCTCTCGAGGGTACTTGGGTCTCTTGCGAGCTCGTAAAAGCTATAGAGAAGGGGTATATAATAACGAAAACTTATGAGATCTGGTGGTACGAGATAGAGCAGTACAACCCCTCCACAGGTGCTACTGGTCTTTTCGGTGATTACATAAAGTTATGCTTGAAAATCAAGCAGGAGGCTAGCGGGTGGCCAGCTAATTGAGGGGGTACAATTAGACCCAGAATGCATCGCTAAAAACCCAGGACTCAGAGCTGTAGCAAAACTCTGTCTAAACTGTTTTTGGGGTAAGTTTGGACAGAGAGAAAATTTGCCTAGAACTGAAGTGGTAACTTCGCGTCAGAGAATTCTCGAGCTTCTATCCGATCGTTCTTGCCGGGTACACAAGATTATTCACGTTAATGACGATGTTATGAATGTTTCCTGGGATAACACTTCGGAGAGTGTTGACGTAAACCCCAATACAAGTGTTGTTATTGCAGCGTACACAACAGCTCAAGCGCGGTTAAAATTGTATACTTTCTTAGAGCGATTGGATAGACGGGTTCTCTATTACCATACAGACTCGTGTATATATATATAAGTACGGGAGTTGAAAACGAGTATCACCCACCTTTAGGAGATCTCGTGGGCGACCTGACCGACGAGCTCGAATGCTATGGGAAGGGTACCTATATAAAACGTTTCGTTTCTGGCGGTCCGAAATTTTACGGCTACGTGACACAGACTAGCGATAATAAAAGCATTGAAGTCTGTAAGGTCAAAGGTATAAACTTAAATTACTCAACGAGTAAAAAGATTAATTTTGATTCGATCTGTGAGCTGGTGGTAGACGGCGAGTCCGCAATCAACTTAGAGTTTAGAGCCATTCATCGTACCGCTTTTCACCAGGTCGTAACGCGCACCGACAAAAAAACCCAAACATGTAAGCCGGTGTTCGTTAAAAGGCGACGGTGGGGCGCGTACGATTCACTACCTTATGGCTACGTAGAGTAATTTACGTATAAGCATAGTTTTGTAAATATTATTCACAATGAAAATAAAAATATATTTCTGAATGTAAATGAAAATATATTTCTGTTTGTAAATAAAAAAATATATTTCTGATTGTAAATAAAAAAATATATTTCTGATTGTAAATAAATAACAAATATTTTTTATTGTATATAAATAAAAATATTTCTGATTGTAAATAAATAAAAATGATTTTTCCATTTAAAACTGTTGTGCAATAAAAATAAATAAATATTTTTCTACCATGGAACATTATTTTGAACCAAAAAAAAAAGTTGTATATTAATTCGTAACACTACCCCACAAGATCATTAGTCAATATGGACCCGCGATGGAAACATCCTTGGACGTCGATGATCTCACTGGCTGCGGAAAGACGTACTTTGTGAAAAAGTTTTTAAAAAATATATCGTGTATGGTCAGCGTTCAGTTTGCTCGAATAATCTTTTATTATTCAGAATGGCAAAGTGGCTACACCGAGTATGGTAGAAATGTAGAGTTTTTAGAAAGGTTACCTCAGAACTCTGTCTTTACCGGCGACAGTAGACCAAAACTCATAGTCATTGATGATTTGATGCGTGAATCCTCTAATAATGCATCGTAGACCTGTTTACGAAAGGTAGTCATCATAAAAATATCAGTGTGATGTTCATCTCCCAAAATATTTTTCATCAAGCCCGCGGTCAGAGAGATATCTCTCTTCTATCTGAGGATCCGAAATTTTTACAAGCGGCTTATCATGATGCAACATCCAAACCCCACGGTTATTTATTACTAGATCTGAAACAAGCCACACCAGATAACTGTCGTTTCCGTACTTGTATTTTCCCAGACGATCCCCATAATTTTGTTTACGTACCTAAGCGGGGTAATACGCTGCATTAAAAAAAAGTATAAAATGAGGAATATATAACTCATTATATCATTCGGGTTCCTGCTATGGCTCCATCAACAACGGCTATAGCTTCTATTGGGCGGAAAAATACGATTTTACTACACGCCTTGTGCTATTTAAACAAACAGCAACGGAAATTAGCTTTACAATCCATTGATAACTGTACCGTTCGATGTATATGTGAATGTGCCCTGAACACTCTACGTGGCGTGGTTCCTTTAAAAAAGAGTGAAAGAGTCCGCCTGTCAAAATATAAAAACATCTTGCGAAAGTTGGCAAATAAAACCGGCAACTGGAAAGCAAAGACACGTGTAATTCTGCAAAAAGGTGATGGTTTTTTACTACCTCTGTTATTACCTATCATTGGGAGTGTGTTATCGAGCATTATATCCCGCAACTAAAAATAAGAAAAAATGCATCACGCCAAGAAGATGGTTTTAATACCTGAAGATGCTGTTGGGAAAGTACAGCACGGTGTCGTACGGGGACCACATGATCTTGACACCGTTCAAACACCTGGTACTACATTAAGTAGATTAGATACTGAAATGAGTGATATATTCCGGTCGGTAACACCGGAAATGAGCGTGAGAAGTGGAAGTTATATCAGCAAGTTCTGCAGCGTTATCGTTTTTTCACGGAAGATAATCAAAAAGCTGCTGAAGCTAGTGGTGGACTATTTAGTGACAAAAATAATGAGTACACTGATCGAACAGGTGATTCTACGATAATAGCAACAGTACCAAAATGTTATAAAAAACAAGCGGAACAATTACTAAATTATATTCGTACAAAATCCGACAGTACACTGCTGTGGGATAAATACGGTGTAGTTAGTATTAATGGAGAAAATAAAAAAATCAAATATAATAGATTTGGTCAATGACGCTGTGAGAGCTAGAAAAACAGTGAAGGCTATAGGTCGAGCTCAGTTTGGTCGCGAACTCCAACGGATAGGTGTTCCTCGTGAATTTGTTGGGAATCCTCACTTATGGGTGGATCCTTCTGCATCATCAACACCGCGGCCTGGTGTAATTAATGATAACACCATCAATAATAGCATGAATCTTGACTCTTCAAACGAATCGACCCAAAATTACCACACCCTAGGAGCTACATCTACTACATCGAGGAATAAGAGTCAAAACACACCTACTAATGAAGTCTTGAAATCTTGGGTAAAGCACAATCTGTCATGAATTCATTAGAAAAGATTTATTATGATCCATCGCAGACAGCCGGTTATGCTGGTGCTCCACAATTAATTGAAGCTGGTAAAAAAGAGTCTATACCACCTGGAGAAGTTACTAAATGGTTGAGAGCTCAGGATACCTATACACCGCATCGGCCGATACGACGAAAATTTCCACGAAGACACTACGTAGTGAATAATATTGACGATGTTTGGGAGGGTGATCTCGTAGATCTGCGCTCTCTCAAAGATCATAATGATGGATTTCTTTATCTATTAGTTGTTATCGATGTTCTTAGTAAATTCGCTTGGGTTGAGATATTACGAGATAAAACATGTGCCACAGCAACAGAAGGCTTCACACGTCTGCTTGAAAGGAGTAATGATCGGTGCCCTGTATGGCTCCAGACTGATAAAGGAAAAGAATTTGTTGGAAGCATTTTACAAAATTTGTTGGGTAGTAGGGGAATACGTTTTCCGGTAGCTCGCAGTCCTGATGTCAAGGCTGCTGTTGTAGAGCGTTTCAACAGAACTTTAAAGGAACGCATGTGGCGCTATTTTACACATCAGAATACACGGCGTTATATCGATGTACTACAATCAATAGTTGAGGCATATAATATGACAAAACACTCTACGACAAAGATGCAGCCTGCAGTCGTCACATTGTACAACGCTGCAATAGCTCGAGAAAATATGGAGAAACGTTTCAAACCATGTATAAGATCAGCTAAATACAAGCTCGGAACCCTTGTACGTATCAGTAAAGCAAAGACCGCCTTTGAGGAAGGTTATGAAGTGCGCTGGAGTGAAGAAATATTCAAGATACATAGGATTCTTACAAATAGACAACCACCCGTGTATGAACTAGCCGATCTAGAGGGTAAAGTGATTGACGGTTTTTTCTATGAAGAGGAGTTGAGCATTGTGGAAAAGAATATCGAGGAAGCAGAATTTATAATTGATCACATTCTCAACAACAAAGGCGTAATGAAAAATATTTTGTTAGTTCGCGAGGATACCCCGAAAAATTCAATTCTTGGGTCTCAGCTGCAAACGTTCTAAAAAATTGATAAAATGAGAGACCAGTTTCACTTAATTTTACCAAGTAATAGCAGTATGAAACATTACCCTGATAATACAGTGACACACTTTATAACACAACTGCCGAATACATTAAAGTTACCGGGGGAGTGGGTTGTAGCCTTACCAGAGATTCAATTTCCACGTACTGTTATGAACGTAGATCACGGAAGTGGTCACATAACAGCACAAAGCGTTTTTGTTCAACAACCTATGAAAAATGAGACGAAAAAAACAGCTGTTACTCTAAATAGTCCTTCAAAAATATTCCGGCAAATTAATATTCCACCTGGGCTGTATACATCCATTCTCGCCTTAATTAAATCTATAAATAATACCACAGTTTTGAAAGAACATATTTACAGGGAGTATAATGAAGATCTATGGTGAGCGTTAAAGCCGAAGGCAGTGGATGTAATAAAAAAATATGTCAACGCTCTCACATAATTTCATTCAGTGACACGTTTTCTAAAATTTTTGGTTTCAAACCTGACACTGTAATTGATATACACGAACAATCGACATATAACGCTGACTTTCCGGCAAGTCTTACCCACGGACTCCCTGATAAATTGTTTCTATATACGGATATATGTGAAAGTTATGTAGCGGGCGACGTTCAAACACCCCTTTTACGTATTATACCCGTAGACACCACGAATTATGTGTATGGATCCACGCAGACAAAATCGTTCTCACCGCCAAATTATATACCGCTTTTACGCTCGGAGTTCAATACAATTGATATAGATATAAGGACGAGCACGGGTAATCCTGTACCATTCCAGAGTGGGACTCTGACCGTTACATTACACTTTAAGAGGATTCGTTAAAATGACAATGGAGCATTATATTCAGCATTACGATAATCAGGTGGGTGGGGGTATCGATAGGGTATTTGTTGGGAGTCCTTATCAACGCGGCCATGGTCTTGGTAGTTTTCTGAGCGGATTATTTCGACGAGCTTTACCATTACTAACTCGTGGTGCTCGCGTAGTCGGAAAAGAAGCGCTACACACAGGAATGAATATAATAGGTGATGTTGCTCATAATACACCATTTAAAGACGCATTCAGGACTCGCGTCACCGAGGGTGGGAGAAATCTTAAACGGAAAGCGGAACAGACGCTCGATAGCTTGATGAAAGGGTCAGGATATAAAATGAGCAGTCATCAGCCGCAGCATCATTCATTGTTTGGCCATACAGCTTCACACTTCGGCTTACCTGCATTCACGGTGCTTAAAGCTATTAAGGCCAGGAGTTCTGAACGAACAACGAGGAAGAAAAAGAAGAGGAGCAATAAAAAAGTTGTAAAATCACTTAAAGGGAAAAACAAAAATAATAAAAAAAAAAGAACATCTGCAAAAACGTCTAAGAAAAAAGTAGCAAGTAAGATTCGAGGTACGAAAGTTGTCAAGCGTAAAAAGCGTACCGCTGCTGATATATTTGGATAATTATTCAATAATTTTTTTGTTTTATATTTTTAATTAAGAGTTAAATTTTAAAAGTGTGGAAAAATGTCTTTTTTACATTCTCATTCTTGTGAGTGCTTGAAATCAGAGCTGGACTTATTTACCTTACCACCAACTCAGACGAGCATCGAATGTTAACAATACCGCCAAATAACGAAAATGTCGGAAATAACGCTAGCTAAAGAAAATACTAAAAATAACGCAAAATAAAGCAAGTATCGGGAATGCGCAAATTAAGGAAAATACTAAAAATAATGCAAAATAAAGCAAGTATCGGAAGTGGCGCAAAATAAAGAAACTATTAACAATACCGCCAAATAACGAAATTGTCGAAAATGATGCTGGCTAAAGAAAATACTAAAAATAACGCAAAATAAAGCAAGTATCGGGAATGGCGCAAATTAAAGAAAATACTAAAAATAACGCAAACTAAAGCAAGTATCGGAAGTGGCGCAAAATAAAGAAACTATTAACAATACCGCCACATAACGAAAATGTCAAAAATAACGCTGGCTAAAGAAAATACTAAAAATAGCGCAAAATAAAGCAAGTATCGGGAATGGCGCAAAATAAAGAATTCTAATATAATATTTGTGGGGGGGGGGGGGGGGGGGAATTCTTAAACGAGATAGTTCGCGTAAAAATCTCAGCAATTCGAACAATACAAGATCAAAACACGATCGGCCTTGGGCGCCAGCTATTTTTTACCAGGCATAACTGCCTATAATACACTCTTATTATCGTGTACGGTATGTATATTGTGCCTCTCGGTCTCTCGCACGAGCCACCGGCTAACTCTCGGACGCGGGGGGAGGGGGGGTCTCAGGGGGTGGTTCTCATCCGTCGCAACGGCCTCTTAATTATTACCCCTGCGCGAACGGGGGGGTTAGAATCACTGACAGAATTTAATTATTGCTCGTTAATTCCTCTTGCACAAAAATAAAGTAAAGAAACGGCGCGACGCGTCAAAAAAAAAAAAGAAAAACGTGGCTCGAATACAAAATATAAAATACAAAAAAAAGGTTACTATAATATCCGATGCACACACAAACGGCAGTTTCAGAAGTCGAGGGGAATACGGGGGTATGGTCACCGCGGCACACTTCGAATATCACGCACGACAAATGGAAATGGGTCGCGAACTGTAATGACTTTAACCGGCAACACGTGTTGCCGGCTTTTTCGTTTCCACAAAAATTCACTGTACTGAGAAAGTACTTACTCTTCTTCTCTCCTCGTCTCGCCTTCTCTCTCTTTCGTGCCTCGCGTTTTCTTTCCTCGTCTTTTACTTCGCCTTCTTTTCTCTTTGTCGCCTTTTCTTTTCTTTCTCGGCTCTTGATTCTCTATTTTCCTCGTCGCTGCTTTCCCTAACCGTTACAATACTGATACTTTTATTCTCGCTCACGTCTATTCTCGATAACTCGCTCGCTCGAAATGTCTCCAATATGGCAACACTTCGGAGGTCTCGTCGCGAGAGGAGGGGAAGGTGGGGGGAGGGAGGGAAGGGAATATCGATGGCTAGGTCGTCTCTATCGATGGCTGTGGTTTCCATTGATGGCTGGGTGTCGTTCAGATGATTGGTGTCTTGTGGCAGGTCTCGGTCTCGTACTGGCGCTTTCTCTTCGTGAGGCTCGGGGATTGGCGGGCAGCGAGAGGGCCGCTTCGCACTGCTGTGCGGGCGCGCGCTAGATCCCGCGACGCCTCCCACTCCAGGGGTCTCATTACCGATGGCAATTAGTTGTCCGGCCGGTGCTGCCCTCACGCGGCTTCGGGGCGAATTGAGGTCCCTTTTGGCCGGCAGTCTCGAGCTGTTACTTGGTGATTCTTTTTATTGCTCTCGTGCTGTGTCGTTTTTCTTTTCCGGTGGATGTGGCCCAAAAGGGCTTAAAGGTTGTTGGTGGAGAGGTCCCTGGGATAAAGTGCTGGAGGGCGACCCTCCACTGCCCTGCCTCAGCCCTGTCCTCGCAAAATCCTCGGGCGAAATGTCGCTGAAGGTCTCGATGGTCTCGGTGACAGGTGAGGTTAGGGGAGACGGTAAATAAAAAAAGGTGAGTAATGGGGATGGGGATTGTTTTTGGGGAAGGTCGGCGGGGTCTCGAGGGGAAAGAAGGGTGGTTATCGACCTCGCTGGATCCTTATTTTCTAAACGCACTTAAACTAATTAACATTATTATTTGGTTGTTTTTCTTTTTAGGTTAGGTCGTGTGCCGCGGCGCTTCGAGCGAGCTGCCCTACGTTATTTTGTGGCCGCATGTCACAGTATATAATAATATAAAAATTTATTCTTAAAACTAGTAATACACTTGTACGAGGAAATGAGAAAAAATATCAAAATTTATTAAAAAACTACGGGGCTGCCTCAGCTCATCGTGGGTGCACGGGCAGCTCGGATATCCCGTGCACTTACAGAAACCCACGATGTTCTGGGCAGAAGAGTTAAAAAGATCACCCGTATTTACGTCTTGGTATGATGACGTTGACGTAAATACGGATACTTCGAGCAGCGATTGATTTGCAGCCACATCATCGAGCTGCGTCGATGTGCCGACTGCTGGCCATTCCTCGAAGCTGGCGTTCGGGTGTTTGCCAGAACCCTCAGGTGTTGCTGATGGCCCCGATTTGACACCGCTGTTAGGGCTCTCCATACGCGGACTTTCAAGTAAGGTGAAAGACTTGTCGAAGAGCCCTGGCTCGATGTCCATCGCATCAGCCTCCTGGAAGATCGAATCATCCGACAATCCCAAGGATACTGTATCTGTAACAAATGAAGCCGAACAATAAAAATAAAATACATGTATGGCGTAGAAAAATATTTCTGACTACACAAAATAAAATACTTACATAGAGGTCTTGATGTCACAGCTAAATAATCTTGGTGAAGATGCCTCACGACAGCTTGTTTCTGGTGGCCACGTGTGACGATGATCCCCCAGGCCATCTCGAGATAAGTCCGATCCCGGCGGCTAACGTCATGGGTGTTCATCACGCCGATATTGCGTGATGACACATCGTTCAATAAATTGAATATGGCCTGGTTGATATCAGGCACCGGGGAGCGTATCGTTGGCCGCTTCTTCTTGTAGAGCGCAAGCACTGGTGACCCTCCATCCCCGTATATCATGCAATATTCGAGTACTCTCATAAACCCTAATGCTAATACTCCTAATGCCTGGGCGCTACTATTTTTCTCCATTTTGCTGATTTTGGGTTGGGTTACTCGGGAGGTGTTGTTAGGTGAAATTTTCACGGCGAACTGTTGAGGCGTGACAATATCCTGACGCAGCAAAGCTGTTTTTCTTTTAACCACCCCCGGAAAAAGTTTGACACCCCCTCCACTACTATTGCGAGCTGTTTTTCTTTTAACTACCCCCGGAAAAAGTTTTACACCCCCTCCACTACTCTTGCTGTATTTTCTGCTCATTATAGGCAATTTTCACTTCCTTGAGAATATACTAACCGGCGATATACTATATAGACCCTTGAAGACAAAGCATCTTCAGGTAGTACGTACATAAAGAAATAATTGGAATATAAAGTATATAGTAATGTAGAACACTCACGCCCGTAACCCAAACAAAATATGCAGTGTCACATATCGTGTAAACACATCTCCTGTTCTCGTATTAAAATGGCATTAAATATATGCTCGAGATCAACTGATAGCAGTTCATAACAGATCATCCGCCGTTTACCATAATCGCGCATTTCATCCTCATCAGTCGGGCAACACATTTCTTTCAAAAATCTTTTATGCACACGAAATTGTTTATCATTTACTTTTTGAAAACCTGCTCTTCCTATGGCTTTCCGTGTTATCTTTACGGATCCAGTCTTTACGGATTGACTCCATACTAATTTCCTCTATGAGTAAAGCTCTACACTTATTTGTGAGTATTTCATGATCCCGAGCGATTATTACTCTTTCATCCACGCATGGTGTAACCGATCGTAATCCATAGTAACTTGTTTTCGGCATAATTACAGAAGGCGCAGACAGCTTTTGTTTTTAAGAGTTGAATGCATCATTTCCTCTGAGCTCACTAGGGTTAGCTGGTTTTATGAATTCTAAAGCAACAGCTTTCTCGTTACACACTGTTGTAAAAGATATCTTCTGTCTACCGACAGGATTCAGGCCTTGCGGGAAATTTTTTTCTGTTTGCGTAGGGCCCTCAAACCACGGTGTAATAACAGTCATACGCTCACGTAGTTCATACCACTCATTAGGTGATAGAGTAATGCCACCGCCATACTGGTTTGTGAATTTTATCACAGTTACAAAGGGCTCGCCATTCATAGACTCTAAGCCAACAGTAATCTTTTTGCTCGCTGATTTATTTAAATTGCAGGTCATTGCTAGTAGTAAAGCATTGTTAGGGGCGTAGTAATTAGTAGCGCGTTCACTAGAAGCCCCGTTGCTCGAAACTTTCTGCATATTTACGTCACGGTTCCATTCCATTGTTGAATAACTGTTTATAACGTCATGGTAGGATGAAGAGCACGCGCCACTGTCGGAAAACGGTGTAATAAACTCTAGGTCTTTTCGGGGCCTTTTATAACCAGGGGGCCGTATATGATCACCCCCTCGGATGAGAGGGGGAAGAGAGGCTAGAGTGGGCCTCCACGGCGTAGGCGTGTTTAGAGGACAGGGAGGGGGTGAGAAAGTGACAGTCTAAGGACCTACATACCAGTATCAGCTCCGTCATAAATTTACTGAGTTTTCCAAGCTCGTTAGCGGGTTGGGGTGAAAAGTACCAATCGTAGCTAAGTTAGGCGGGTAGACCGCCATATAGTGTCCAGATTTTTCCAGACTGTATAACTTCTGAACTTGGGGGACAAATACAATTTTTATGACTGGCAAGACGTTTTCGATAAATATATACGCCTCTATACCCGATGCTGTAAATTTTAAAATTTATTATCCTTTGCCATTAGCTGGTGGCGCCGCTAATGTCTACCGTAGGATGGATTGTTTTTCTTTTCCACGGATTCTCCAAGTCGGAAAATACTATTCTAGGCTGCTTTAAATTTTGTCACAACCGTCATTGGGATAGGTCTAGACGGTGTATACTCCTGGTCGCATTGTTCTCTTCTTCTCCAAGCATTCTTCATGGCAGAAAAATGCCTCTTGAAAGACCTTTAAATTTTATGACCCTTTGTCATTAGGGTCGGTCCAGCCTGTGTATACTCCTCGATGGATTGTTTTTCTTTTTTCACGGATTCTTCAAATCAGAAGATACATCTCGATCAGATATTTAAAATTTATGTTATACCGCTTCGCGGCGGGTGATAATCACCGTCTGCCGATACTTTCAGCTTTAACCAGAATTTCTGAGATAGGAATTAGACCTCGCCAGTGTGTCGCCAATTTATGCCTACAGGTGTCTAATGCTTGTGGTTAGATGGCGCTGTGGGAGTGTAGAGTAAGGGTTTTGAAGGCTTCAAAATCCTTTAAATTCAATGTTTTCTCCAGTATACATTTTGAGTCTCATCTCAGGGTCATCATTTTGTGCCGCGTGTGTTGATAGTGTTTATTTTTATCGTGCGTTCTTTGATAGTGTTTATTTTTTTATCGTGTACAGACAGTGTAATTTTGATTGTACGTGATATAACCAGTGAAAATGGAAGTTGTCACGTTTATAGCAGTTTTTGCTAGAGTTGTGGCATTTCTACGGGCTAGAGGTAAGACGGTACCGCCTCGGATATCAGCGTATCCAAAAAATCGAACGCTGAGGTTGCTTCCTATCGAAGCACTCAGACGAAAATTTAGATCTTTGATGGATGCAGTGAGTACCGGTGACATAGATGTGATGTATCACAAGGATGTGTTTCGGGGGTGTCCCGATTTACTCGTGATCGCGTGGCAAGTGTTACAGTCGCGCAATCATACCCGTATGACACCTGTCATCGGACTACGAAGCGAATACGAGAGGATACTAGGTAATTATCGCTGTAGCGACATTTCTATACTTCGCTGTTGCATACCTGTGTGAATATTATATATATATATATATATATATATATATATATATATATATATATATGTAAGTTTGTTGCCGCCTAGCACAAACTTATTCGCTTGTGCGACTCAAACGCCGAATGAGGCGTTACGGGAGGGGCGGCTAACCGTTCAAGGAAGAGAACCCTCTCCGCAACCGGAGACTCACTTAGTCAGCTACAAGCGCTCTTGTAGCAATGTTCTTCATTGTATAATATAATTGTATAGTCATAAAGTATGAAGCCTACCGACATTGTTGTTGATTTAGGTAACTAGGAAATGTATCTAATAAGTGTTGTGATTATTTATGCAAGTGTTGCAATTATTTATGTAACTGTTGTTAATACACTGTTTTAGTATCATTTTACCACATCAACACAAGTCGTCACCCGAATTATTATTGATCCCTCATCCTGCAAGTTATAAGCACAAAGCTCATAACTTACATATATATATATACTAGCTGACCCGGCGAACTCTGTTCCGCCTTAGAGGCAATAAATAAGCAGATTTTGGATTTAATTAAGTTCAATTTTTTATTAGGAAATACAAATAAAAAAATTAAGTATTTTAATGATTCTTTATCGTTCATGTATTTTGGTGCATAGGTTGCACTCTTCAGTTAAGTACCTTGTGATACACGACATTTTTTGTTTTATTATCAAGCGCAAGAACAAACAACGCAGATGGTCTTCCGACCCGTGAACATGCCACATATAATTGACCATGCGAAAAACATGGATATTCCAGATTCAAACCACAAACTTTCAATGATTGGCCTTGTGATTTGTTAATGGTCATGGCGAATGCAAGACGGATCGGAAATTGAAGTCTTTTGAACTCAAACGGCATATCGGTTGGGATCAACGGGATCCTCGGAATGAGAACTTCCTCACCTTCGAATTTTCCTTTGAGTATCGTCGCGTAAATCACATTGTTCATCAATTTACTTACCACCAAACGCGTACCGTTGCACAATTTTGGTTGGTTTAAGTTTCGAAGCATAATTACTACGGAGCCAACCTTTAGCCGTAAATTGTGCGGTGGTAAGCCAGGCACATCCAAGGAGTTTAAAAATTCAATTGGATAGTTGGTAGCTTCATCTTCATTTGTTACGCAGTCAATAGATTTGAATGAATGCATTGTTCCAATGATCTCATTCTGAATTATGTAGTTTAGGTCATCTACATCTGTATTCTTAGCCGCTAAAATTGCTCGCTCACTCAACCATTCATTATTTTTGTAGTTAGTAATTATGTTTGGGAATACTTTGTTGATAAGTTCGTCTTTCGATGAGACAAAGTTACAGAAATTATGAGGAAATGAAATCAATCCGCTTGATTCGTCGACAGGTACTCGACCATTACCGATAGTCAGCAATTGCTCAGAGAAATCTTCAGCAGATGTCTCATTAAGCAATGCAACTCTCATGTTTGTTGTCAACTGAAGTTTCTTCACATAGCGCCATAGATTCGATGATTTGAGGCAAGCGTTTATTTCGTCGGCAGCCGTTGATCTTGGAATTACTGGCAGTGTTTGGCGGAAATCGCCAGACAGTAAAATCATTGCTCCTCCAAAACATCTCGAGTCATTGCGTAGATCTTTCAATGTTCGGTTAAGTGCTTCTAATGCACGTTTATGCGCCATTGTGCATTCATCCCAGATGATGATTTTCGATGCTGATAAAACTTTGGCCATTGCTGAGTTTTTTGCAATATTACATGTTGGTTCTTCAATAGTTTGAAGATTTAACGGCAATTTTAATGCTGAATGAGCCGTACGGCATCCTTCTAACAATGTGGCTGCTATTCCAGAAGAAGCAACTGCAACCGCGATGCTGGATCTCGCACGAACAGTGGCTAAAATTACTGACATGAGGAATGTCTTACCTGTTCCACCAGGAGCATCTAGGAAATATAAACCACCATTTCCATCATCAATTGTCTTCATTAATGTATCATGAACTTCCTTTTGTTGGGGATTCAACAGGGGTACATTCGTTTGAACTACTAAATCTAATTCCTGGTGATCATATTCACGTTCCCGTTCCAATTCTCGATTAAATGCGTCATTCATTTGTGTGTAAGTACAAAAAAAAAATACCTTGAATGTCGGATTAAATCCTCGTTCTTCGATAATGTCTGCCCCAAATGAGGTCATTTGGAAACAACCATTGTATTTTTGAGTGTTTCCAAGAAAATGACGTGATTCGGGTGTTTCGCCACAAAGCAATGAATGCAATGGCTCAGGTGGCGGAGTCAATAATGGCAATTTCACTTTCCCACTAAGGCAGCACAATCCGGGCGTTTCTCCGGAAAACTTCAATGCGCCACAATACTCGCAAACAACGTCCATTGGCCCAATGCAAACGCTAGGATGCAAGCAGTAATCAGTGCTGCAATCGTATCGAAACGCTGCTCGATTCAAATCAGCACTTGATAAATCTCTTCTTGTGCATCGAAAATCATCTACTTGTTGATCTCTGTTTTTCGCTCGACCATTTCGCATTGCCAACCGAGCCGTTTCACGGGCTGCCCCACTTTGCTCTTGTGATTGAGAAGCACGAAGTCGAGCCATACTAACGCGGCGCTCTTCACGGGCAATTTCTTGTTCTTCTTCAGTCCTTTGATTCGCAATGTTTCGTATCCTTCTTGCATTACGGCTTTGTCGGGAAAGATTCGATCGTCTTGGTCGCGGCATTGTTAATGATGATTCAAAGAGAATACAAATTACTGATTATTACTAATTATTGATTTCTGACAAAATTTATAATTATCAAATTTTCAACCATACTTAACGTTTAGCTGTCATTTGCTTTACGTTTAGCTGTCATTTGCGTTTTGTTATTCCATGTCAGATGCGTTTTTGTTATACCACTTTTATAGTGACTTGTATCCTCTTTGACGTTTTATGTCACGATAAGAAGTATCCTATGTCCGTCTCCTGGTTCTAAGCTACATCCCCACCAATTTTCAGCCAAATCGGTACAGCCGTTCTTGAGTTATAAATAGTGTAACTAACACGACTTTCTTTTATATATATAGACTAGCTGACCCGGCGAACTCTGTTCCGCCTTAGAGGCAATAAATAAGCAGATTTTGGATTTAATTAAGTTCAATTTTTTATTAGGAAATACAAATAAAAAAATTAAGTATTTTAATGATTCTTTATCGTTCATGTATTTTGGTGCATAGGTTGCACTCTTCAGTTAAGTACCTTGTGATACACGACATTTTTTGTTTTATTATCAAGCGCAAGAACAAACAACGCAGATGGTCTTCCGACCTGTGAACATGCCACATATAATTGACCATGGGAAAAACATGGATATTCCAGATTCAAACCACAAACTTTCAATGATTGGCCTTGTGATTTGTTAATGGTCATGGCGAATGCAAGACGGATCGGGCAATTTCTTGTCCTTCTTCAGTCCTTTCATTCGCAATGTTTCATATCCTTCTTGCATTACGGCTTTGTCGGGAAAGATTCGATCGTCTCGGTCGCGGCATTGTTAATGATGATGAACAAAATACAAATTAGTGATTATTACTAATTATTATTTTCTGACAAAATTTAAAATTATCAAATTTTTAACCATACTTTACCTTTAATAAACCTTTAATAAAAAATTGAACTTAATTAAATCCAAAATCTGCTTATTTATTGCCTCTAATGCGGAACAGAGTTCGCCGGGTCAGCTAGTTATATATATAGATTACTAATTATTGATTTCTGACGAAATTTATAATTATCAAATTTTCAACCATACGTTTGAACCATACGTTTAGCTGTCAATTGCTTTTCGTTTAGCTGTCATTTGTTTTACGTTTAGCTGTCATTTGCGTTTTGTTATTCCATGTCAGATGCGTTTTTGTTATACCACTTTCATAGTGACTTGTATTCTCTTTGACGTTTTATGTCACGATAAAAAGTATCCTATATCCGTCTCCTGGTTCTAATCTACATCCCCACCAATTTTCAGCCAAATCGGTACAGCCGTTCGTGAGTTATAAATAGTGTAACTAACAACGACTTTCTTTTATATATATAGATATATACAGAAAGGGTCATTCTTAATTACTTACCTTGTTCACAGCTGAAATAAATCTATCACCGCCTCAACCACCAGCCACCCGTAAGGGACGTGCTGATACACACACCAGAGGTCAGTTATTCTTTATATTGTTACGTCCTGACTTGCTACTTTTCCATCTCGGTCAAGGAAAGCAAGCTCTCCCTTTACACGTTCTCGGAAAAAGCGCATTGGTCAGAGTGTTGCCCTGTTTCGAGCCTAACCTTGCGGAAAAAACTCAGGATGGGCGGGAGCGTATTGTGATTTAATTTATGAAAGGGAATAGAATTCGATTTTAATTGTCGAGAAAAATTGTCAATAATGAAATTTAATTAATATTTCCCATCTTGAAATTACGTAACATTAAAATTGTAAGAACTGTTCTTATTTCCTTGCAGCGCCAGCGTAAATCCCTTCTGGAAGTGATCGCGTCGCTCTTGTAATTATAAAGATATGTGAATGGTTACACGTTGTTACGTCCTGCGACTTTCGGGATTTCCTTTTCTCATGGAGATTGTCAAATCCGACAATTCTCAAGGAATAAGAAAGGAAGTACGAAACATGGTCGAGTTCACGTGCGCATAATTTTCAGTCACCGAAACAAATCGATGGAATTTACCAGTACGAACGGTTGGTGAGAGCGAAGAGTTTTCGTTGCCAAGGCTTGCTTAAACGGCGACGGCTATCGCTGCTAACCCTAACAATCGTCAATCGTCGGAAAGGAAACATATAGAGGCTAGCTGGAAATCCTTGGCGATAGCTTCGGGTTTCTCGGCGCATGGAGAGTCTCTCAGCCCAGCATGAGATCAAGCATCGAAATTTTCGAAACAGCGCGTGACACTACCACCAGCGTACGCGCACATATACGAGTGAGTGAAACTGTGGCCCGCACTAATACTATTGTGCGTGGGGCCACGTGCTCGAATGAACTGGCGGCCCAATATCAATGGCCCCATAAAATGTATGTGTGGATGAGTGAGCGCATATGACGCATCAGCATCCTATGACAATATGACAGAGTGAATTCCCGAAAGTTGCGTAAAAACGAATAATAATTAAGGATAGATTCAAGTATGATCATGAGTACCTGGGTCAGGCCATCAACAATAGTTATTTTTATATAATTTAAGGGTATGAAAGTGGGCATGAAAATTTCACACAAGTTCGAATAATATTTCCTTCTTTTAAAACTTTGAATGCAAATTTATAACTATCATCACCTAAAATCGTGATGATTCTTTTCCACGAACATATACAGTATATCGCCACTCTCGTTGACGATTAAGGATGTTTAGACGGGAACTTGAGGACCATTATCCATTATCCAAAAGGAGTTCGGAGAAATCATATTTACATTTAAATAAATATTCGAGGCGAGTAACGAGAGACCGATTTCAACAGCGTGGACAAAGAAAAAGACCACGTGACATCGTCCTGTAAACATAGAAAATTCCAGCACCAAAATTCGTTTTCGACAAAGGAAGGCGATGGCAGGCAAAGCCATGCGTCCTTTTTCCTCCAATACTCAAAGCCCATTTTTCAACTCCAAGGCTGGTCATCTCACTCGCATCCCCATAACCAGTGAGAGCCTCCCCTACAATTCTATCGGGTCCGCTTGGAAACGCTCCATGCGAGGCTCGTAGGTACGCTCTCTACGGAGGAGGGGAAATTATAACCAAACGAATCGAGATCACGAGTATACGATGGTCCAATTAAGACACCCCGACAAAGCATTTATGATGTTGCGATTTCATATCTTTTATAGTAAAATCACTAATGAATAAATACGAACTCGTGTGAATTTCGAAATGCATGGAATGAATCAATCAATTTTTACAGGAAATAACCCGATTATTTAACTTAAACGATTTATCAGATTATCTATTTCAAAACAAAATAAATAAAATCCAAATTAATCATAAATTCAATAATCAATTCAATCAAAGGTAATTCAACCAAAGCTTATCACTCATTAAATTAATTTATGTAAACCTTTAAATCCATTTGAATCATGTTATTAATCAATAAAATGGAATATCAGTTATTAGAAATATATAATAGTAACTACACTTTTCTGTAAAATCTAAATCATTAATAATAGTTGCGGAAGTATGGACTGTACATGGATTGAACGATACAGAAAAATCTTGCGTCATCCAAAAGAAAGAAATGGAGCGAAAAGAAAGGACAGGATAGGAAAAGACACTCTCTAACTCAAAACTAAACTGTGACTGAAAACTCAAAACTAAAACTAACTGCTCCGGGCCTCTGACCCCTGATTATATAAGCTGTCCTTTAGAAAAAAGTGGGGTATGACCCCTCGGACGCTTTACACCCCGCACGCCTTTGTCTATGCGTGGGCTTACCGCCCCTCATGTCTCGATACAATGAATTTTGGAAGAGTTGTTTCTTACACGAATAATTATTGAATTTGAATTGGAATTAACATTATCTTATTTCTACTCATTGGTTTATCCATTCTTACACAAAAATAAATTCGCAAATCCCATTATTTTGGGTATTTGCGCTGATTTCATAAAAGGTTACGCATGCGCATTGTAGCGTGACTTTTCTCTCTGCCTATTGATCTCCCTCGCTCTTCATTCATCTCCGTATCCTTCGTACTCTCTCACTCTTCTCTCGTTTTTCGCATCATTCGTTCTCTCGTTTCGGAGACGCGTGCGCTATAGCTAGGCCCCTCCGTAGGGACTCTCTCCACCCTCACTCCAACATACTCCTGTCCGCTCTATCCTATCCTTGCTCATGCTTTTCTTCCTACTTCCTCATGTGTCTTTTCCTATCCTGTCCTTTCTTTTCGCTCCATTTCTTTCTTTTGGGTGACGCAAGATTTTTCTGTATCATTCAATCTATGTACAGTCCATGCTTCCGCTACTATTATTAATGATTTAGATTTTACAGATAAGTATAATTACTATTCTGTATCTCTGATAAATGATATTCCATTTTATTGATTAATACATCTCGAAGATCTGAATTCTCATCTAGATTTGAAGGTTTGCTCATTGTAAAATGATTTAGATGGATTTAAAGGTTTACATAAATTAATTTAAGGAGTGATGAACTTTACTTTTGGTTGAATTACTTTTGATTGAATTGATTATTGAATTTATGATTAATTTGGATTTTATTTATTTTGTTTCGAAATAGATAATTTGATAAACCGTTTAAGTTAAGCAATCGGGTTATTTCCTGTAAAAATTGATTCATTCATTCCATGCATTTCGAAATTCACACGAGTTCGTATTTATTCATTAATGATTTTACTATAAAAGATCCGAAATAGCATCATCATAAATGCTTTGTCGGGGCGTCTTAATTGGACCATCGTATACTCGTGATCTCGACTCGTTCGGTTATAATTCTCCTCCTCCGTAGAGAGCGTACCCACGAGCCTCGCATGGAGTGTTTCCAAGCGGACCCGATAGAATTGTAGAGGAGGCTCGCATTGGTTGTGGGGGTGCGAGTGAGATGACCAGCCTTGGAGTTGAAAAATGGGCTTTGAGTATAGGAGGAAAAAGGATGCATGGCTTTGCCTGCCATCGCCTTCCTTTGTCAAAACGAATTTTGGTGCTGGAATTTTCTATGTTCACAGGATGATGTCACGTGGTCTTTTTCTTTGTTCACACTGTTGAATTCGGTCTCTCGTTACTCGCTTCGAATATTTATTTAAATGTAAATATGATTTCTCCGAACTCTTTCTCGATAATGGTTCTCGAGTTCCCGTCTAAACATCCTCAATTGTCAACGAGAGTGGCGATATACTGTATATGTACGTGGAAAAGAATCATCACGATCCGAGGTGATGATTGTTGTTGTAAAATTGCATTTAAAGTTTTAAAAAAAGGAAATATTCGAACTTGTGTGAAGTTTCCATGCCCACTTTCATACCTTTAAGGGGCACCACTAGTGTGACTGCCCCAAAAAAAAGGTGATTTTCGGGAATTTATTGAAAAAAAAGTATTGCATCCAATGATTTGAAATTTCGAGGATATATTTGTGTATAAATTATGTATATACAGTAATTTTTTTGTATGAAAATATTGAATTTTCAGCGACTTATGCGCCGTCTTCCGAGTCTCCAAAAAAAAAAAGTTCTCCCACTCCTGCAGTGATTACGGCCTTCAGAATGCCCGAAATCAAAAAATAAAAAAAGTCCGTTAAAGTAGCAGATATTGCCTGTACAATGACGTATGATTGTGAAAAAAAATTAAAATCCAACAAGATAGCGGAGTTTTGAAAAAAAAGTTCCAAATTACGCTTAAAAATCTGATGGTTTTTTGCATGGTAAATTTATATATTTTTTCCTATCGAAAAACTGGAAGGTCATTGTATGGAGAAACGAATACTAAATACGCTAAAAGAAGATTCAAGTCGATCGGATGATTTGTATTCGAGTTAGAACTGCAGCAAATTTGAAAAATGTCGTTTTGAGAATAACGCGTTGAAAGATAAAAATATTGATTTCATTGTTATAAATCAGCTGCTCTTTAGAAGGTTGTAATTCAATAATTATTTGAGACCCGCACTTGAAATTTTAGTATACTATTCTTGAAGGTATAGACTATCGAAAAATGCAAACAAAAAAAAATCGATTTTTTAAAAGTGTCACACTAGTGGTGCCCCTCAAATTATATAAAAATAACTATTGTTGATGGCCTGACCCAGGTACTCATGATCATACTTGAATCTACCCTTAATTATTATTCGTCTTTACGCAACTTTCGGGAATTCACTCTGTCATATTGTTTCATGGGATGCTGTTGCGTCATATGCGCTCACTCATGCACACATACATTTGTGGGGCTATTGATATTGGGGCGCCAGTTCATTCGAGCACGTGGCCCCACGCACAATAGTATTAGTGCGGGCCACAGTTTTACTCACTCGTATATGTGCGCGCACGCTGGTGGTAGTGTTACGCGCTGTTTCGAAAATTTCGATGCTAGCTCTCATGCTGGGTTGAGAGACTCTCCATGCGCCGAGAAACCCGAAGCTATCGCCAAGGATTTCCAGCAAGCCTCTATATGTTTCCTTTCCGACGATTGACGATTGTTAGTATTAGCAGCGATAGCCGTCGCCGTTTGGGTGGGCCTTGGCGACGAAAACTCTTCGCTCTCACCAACCGTTCGTACTGGTAAATTCCATCGATTTGTTTCGGTGACGGAAAATTATGCGCACATGAACTCGACCATGTTTCGTACTTCCTTTCTTATTCCTTGAGAATTGTCGGATTTGACAATCTCTATGAGAAAAGGAAATCCCGAAAGTCGCAGGACGTAACAATATAAATTTAATTATTTTATGATTTATGAATAATATTATTAATTTTTCAATTTTTAATATTCCCTTTATTTCCATTTGTATAGACGCCAGTAGTAGCGACATGTGGGCTGATTTTGACGAGACGGCCATTCTCGAGGTTGCTGATAATTTAGAGAATTTCCAGGAAGACGATTTTACCGGTAAGACATTTTTGTCTTGTATTATTTTTATCATTCTTCTTATTATTATTATTACCCATACTAATATTAATTGTTTTCTCCATTTCAGAATCAATGGATCTGAATGAGCCGATTATGAGCACACTCGGCTTAAGCTTAAACGGCGAGGAAAAGTTGCAGCAGGATAGTGGTGCAACGAGCCGTCTGTCACCAGTTGAACCGATCGCTAGTCCATCCAGCGCAGTTATAGACGCAGCAATTCACAGATCGGCTCAGCAAAATTAACCGGAAACTTCACAGACTCCAACTTATCAGGGTGAGTCGAAAATTTCGCGAGTGTCCGAAACGAAACGTTTTTTTCCCAAATTCCATGCGTCAGGTTCGGTATTAGAATTTAAGGTCTACGAGCCTACATCCGGGAGTAACCCCATTGAGTGGTTGGAAGCCGCATTCCGTGAAATTCACACGCTTCTCGTGACTGGTAGTGAAGGAACCGATGTCATAGGGTTGACCTTGAGTTCTAATAGTTTTACACGTGGTCCTGCAGGTATGTCGTTTCGTTTGATCAGAGACTTTTCTTTCGAGGATTTATTCGGTGTAACATCCAGAATAGCTCAAAGTTTAGCATAATTCTCTATAGATGAGTCTCTATCAATAGCAAGTACAGTGATAACGATGCCTGTAGGAAGCGCGCGACCAAAACCGCTAACGGTGAGTGATTGCTCGAAGCGTTCAATTCTATTTATAAAAAAACGCGACAAACTGTGCCTGCCCCGAGCGATTGTAGCAGGTCGAATATATGTAGAACGTGGGGATGTTCGAGAGGGTATTCTCCATGACCGGTGGACCTCTGTATAGAGATCAGCCGGTTGGATGCAGCGTGAAATGGCTAAAGAGCTGACGAACGCTGCTGGGGTTAACATCCCGCAACCAGGGTGTGGAATGGCTGAGTTGACAGCGTTTCAACGTTTTTTGACACTCGATAAGATTGCTATCATTGTATTCGATTTCGCTACTTTCGGTTCTGGGGCTCCACCCTTTTTTGACGGTACGGCCACCGTATTAAACAATGTCGTGGAGGTAAAACATACGATCTACCTTCTGTATGATGAAGACGCGAGACACTTTGATGTCATTTTGAAACTCGCTACAGCCGCGGGAAACCGATTCTTCTGCGTCCCTTGTGGAAAATCATTCGACCGTGCGGTGGGTCATCACTGTCCCCAAAAGTGTCCCAGCTGCATGTTAAGTCCACCGTGCGTTGCAAACGAAGGAAATATTCGTTGCGAGCATTGTAGATGTTAAGACAGTCCATCGCATCTTAAGTAACGCGCATGTGCAAGCCAAACTCTCACGAAATGATACGAGAGCCGGCAACTAGTCTACTTCGGGTTTCCGAAGTCTCGCGTTCAACGAAGCGCGTCAGTCGCAAGCGAACGCTAGTCTGTATAGCATCTTTACTCTACGAGAAATAAAACATATACATATATATTGCAACGTTAGTAAGTTTGATACTTTTTATTAACCACTTGTGTTATCTCTTCCTTTCCATCCAAGCAAATTATTCAAAGAGCGCGGATTGCCTCAACAGTAGACGATTCTTACGAGGAGTAGAATGCCTCGAGAATCATCGTGCAGTGGGGTCACATGGGCCAAGAACAATCTTATGCGAGATGTTACGTAACTGTCCTGTGTATTTTAAACAAATTTATAAAGATGATAAAAAACATGAGTGCGGTACATATTACTGTCAGACGTGTACAGAGAGCTGCCGGACAACCGTCGTTGTTTCATAGCGCCCGCAAAGCCGTTGCGAAAAACCGACAACCGTGCCGTGTTTATTTTTTATGATTTTGAGACTCAACAGGAAGTCGTAGTGGAAGGGACGAGAGATGTAAATATTCACATCCCAAATTTGTGTATAAGTCAGCAGCGTTGTACAAAATGCATCGATGACAACGATGATGATGGCTGGTGTGACTTATGTACAAGTGAGGAACGTGAGAATATTTTCCACGATGCTCCTGTAGAGAAGCTCGTAGAACTCGCTATGAAACCACGAAAAGGTGTGAATGAGGGTATATGTATAGCACATAACTCCAAGGGTTTTGACGCTCAATTCATTTTCCGATATCTCGTCGAAAAAGACTCCCGGAATCCTCCAAAACTCATAATGAATGGCACGAGTATCATGATGATGGAGGTAAAGGGCGTAAAGTTCACTGACAGTTTGAATTACTTTCACATGCCTCTCAGCGCTCTCCCAAAAGCTTTTGGTTTAGGTGAGAATATTTTTAGGGGCGCGCTTCCACACCTCTTTAATAAAAAATGTAACGAACATTACATGGGACAGCTGCCTCCTCTCGAAGATTATTCTCCCGACACGATCAGTATCAAAAATCGTAAAGAATTCTTACAGTGATACAACGAAGCGAAAGAATCGGGGTATCAATTCGACTTTCAAAAAGAAATCGTAGATTATTGCCGAAGCGATGTAGTAATTTTAAGACGAGCGTGTGCGGTTTTTAGACAAATTTTTATTTCACGCGGAAATGTTTGTCCATTCACGGAGGCTGTAACTATAGCGTCCGCATGTATCGCAGGAATTTTTTGGAAAAAAATAAAATCGACGTTGTTCCGAGAAATGGCTACCGTAGAGCAGACCGTCAATCTGAGATAGCAATTCAATGGTTATTGTGGTGTGAACACCATTTTGGTACGGATATCACTCATGCAGGTAGAGGTAGAGAGCATAAACTACCCGATGGTACACCTGTCGATGGCTACTTTGAATCAGCCGATGGAGCCCGTAATGTTTTACAATTTCACGGGTGCTTCTTCCACGGTTGTGACAAGTGCTATAGTGATCACCGTACACGAGAAAAAGTATGGCATGGTAGTACATTCAATGATCGCTTCTCTAGAACCCAGATCATCTCAGAACGAATCCGGTCTTATCGCTACACTCTCCACGAAATGTGGGAGTGTGAATATATAAAAATAAAAAACGCAAATCCTGCGATTACAGCCTTCGTAATGGGGCATCCTATTCTGACGAATAAACCGCTCAACCCTCGTGACGCGTTTTTTGGTGGTCGTACGGGCAATACGCGAAGTTACCATGCAGTTACAGACTCTGAAAAAATTCATTACGTGGACGTTTGTTCATTATATCCATATATTTCAAAAAGGGGGAAATTTCCCGTCGGGCATCCTAAAGTCTACACCAAGGATAACTGCAATGTATTAACTAGGTCTGATTACGATCTAAGCAATGTTGAAGGGCTTTTACGCTGTAGTGTCGTACCGCCACGAAATCTCTACCATCCTGTACTACCAATTCGCATGCACGATCGTCTAATGTTTTCATTATGTCGCTGTTGCTGTGAAGAAATGGTACAGGATAATTGCCCTCACAATGATGAAGCCGACCGAGCTCTCGAGGGTACTTGGGTCTCTTGCGAGCTCGTAAAAGCTATAGAGAAGGGCTATAAAATAACGAAAATTTATGAGATCTGGCAGTACGAGATAGAGCAGTACAATCCCTCCACAGGTGCTACTGGTCTTTTCGGCGATTACATAAAGTTATGGTTGAAAAACAAGCAGGAGGCTAGCGGGTGGCCAGCTAATTGTACAACCAAAATCGAGAAGGCCAATTTTATAGCTCGGTATTACGAGGCCGAGGTGGTACAATTAGACCCAGAATGCATCGCTAAAAACCCAAGACTCAGAGCGGTAGCAAAACTCTGTCTAAACTGTTTTTCGGGTAAGTTTGGACAGAGAGAAAATTTGCCTAGAACTGAAGTGGTAACTTCGCGTCAGAGAATTCTCGAGCTTCTATCCGATCGTTCTTGCCGAGTACACAAGATTATTCACGTTAATGACGATGTTATGTATGTTTCTTGGGATAACACTTCGGAGAGTGTTGACGTAAACCCCAATACAAGTGTTGTTATTGCAGCGTACACAACAGCTCAAGCGCGGTTAAAATTGTATACTTTCTTAGAGCGATTGGATAGACGGGTTCTCTATTACGATACAGACTCGTATATATATATAAGTACGGGAGTTGAAAACGAGTATCACCCACCTTTCGGAGATCTCTTGGGCGAGCTGACTGACGAGCTCGAATGCTATGGCAAGGGTACCTATATAAAACGTTTCGTTTCTGGCGGTCCGAAATTTTACGGCTACGTAACACAGACTAGCGATAATAAAAGCATTGAAGTCTGTAAGGTCAAAGGTATAAACCTAAATTACACAACGAGTGAAAAGATTAATTTTGATTCGATCTGTGAGCTGGTGGAAGACGGCGAGACCGCAATCAACTTAGAGTTTAGAGCCATTCATGGTACCGCTTTTCACCGGGTCGTAACGCACACCCACAAAAAAATATGTAAGCCGGTGTTCGTTAAAAGGCGACGGTGGGGCGCGTACGATTCACTACCCTATGGCTACGTAGAGTAATTTACGCATAAGCATAGTTTTGTAAATATTATTGACAATAAAAATAAAAATATATTTCTGATTGTAAATAAAAAAAATATATTTTTTTATTGTAAATGAAAAATTTGTTTTGGTGGGTGAAGCACCAACCGTGTAAATAAAAAATGTATTCGTCCATTTTTAAAATAAACTATATGTCTGATTGTAAATACAAAAAATGATTTTTCCATTTAAAACTGTTGTACAATAAAAATGAATAAATATTTTTCTACCATGAGTCATTATTTTGAACCAAGAAGAAAGTTGTATATTAATGCGTAACACTACCATACTAGATCATTAGTCAATATTGACCCGCGATGGAAACATTCTTGGACGTCGATGATCTGTGGGCCCACTGGCTGCGGAAAGACGTACTTTGTGAAAAAGTTTTTAAAAAATATATCGTGTATGGCCAGCGTTCAGTTTGCTCGAATAATCTCTTATTATTCAGAATGGCAAAGTGGCTACACTGAGTATGGTAGAAATGTAGAGTTTTTAGAAGGGTTACCTCAGAACTCTGACTTTACCGGCGACAGTCAGTAAATTATTGAAACCCAAACCTAAGAACATCTAATCGAAGCGGGGTACACAACATAAATATTACAATGCTCATTCAATATTCATTCAGTTACGCTAGTGTAGTTGGTAGGCCGACAAGATACGAGTCGGACTGCGCGCGATCGAGACACGGATTTTTTTTTTTTTTTTTTTTCGTCTAAGACACAGCGCGTGCATTTAAGAAAAGAATGACAGACTTAAGACAGTATCAAGTGCGTTTGTAACTTATTAACATCGCGATCATGCAATGATGTCTTTATTGACAAAATTCTACCGATGTATCGGACAAAACGTCTATTCCAGACCGGCAAACAAGATTCTGAGGACTTTAAACACATACACATGGGGAGTTCATCAGGCCCTACTCTCAGAGCGAGAGAGATCGCATCATCGAGCTAATCGTGAATGCGCGAGAGATAGCGCCGTCAAGCTGATCGCGATTGCGAGAGATAGCGATAGTCCAATATCATCATTACATCTGAGTACGAGCAGGGGCCAACGCGTGACCTGCTCGTATTAACATGTTGCTCTCTCTCTTATAAAAACTTTTTTCGCTGATTTTTGTATATTTTATTTATTGTGTATATCGCAAATTGCATAATTGCAACAAAAAAAAATAATGAAACCGGGGATTGAACTATCGACCTAGCACATACAAAAGCGGCGCCGTACCAATTACCCCAACTTAGATACGTAAACTTTTATTATCTTTTTAAGCATAAAAATCGTGTCCCCGCTCGGATTTCGATTTCATTAGATTTGCTTGGTTGGGTTAATTAACTCCTAGTTTACGTAAATATAAAGAAATAATTAAAAAAATAAGTTTGTCTCGACGTACAGGTCATTAAAATACAAAAGTATTTGCAATGACTAGCTCTATCTTCGTCGGTATCAGCAATGTACACCCAGACCCCCACTTTACGTCCGTATCGCTCTTGTGCGAGAGAGCGCACCCATCACCCCAGCTGCGAGTGCGAGTGAAATAGCATCATCAACCCGACTCAGTAGGTGGAGCCAACACAGTTATACAGCCACTCACGTGTGTTAGTTCTGTACGTGAGCGCACACATGTAAACTCGACGCTAGCGACATCTTACCGTTGGTGGAGAAAGATTGTCCGAGCTCCCCAACTTTTTTGGAACCAAGCGGGCTATAGGCTTTGTGCTTCTATAGACCTCAATCTTCGTTGGTAGTATCAATACTACTAACTGGATTATATACTAAAATTTCCATTCATTTGGTTTGATAGTTTTGCAATGTTATTTGCACGAAAATTTAGGTCCGCTGCGATGGTAAAGAAGAGCTTTCACATCCTCTTAAGAGGATGTGAAAGCTCTATTTTACCATCGTAGCATACCTAAATTTTCGTGCAAATAACATTGCAAAACTATCAAACCAAATAAATGGACATTTTAGTATATAATAGAGTTAGTAGTATCCTATAAGGTGATACCCATAGGATTTTAAAAACCAAAAAAAAAATGCAGATTGCATTACCACCAGTTATCTATAAAATAAAAATGGATTTACTGACCTTCAAAGCTAGTTATTCAAAAAAACCTTGATATCACCTTATGCAGTAATAAAAAACTTACACACTGAGTGCTTGTACATTTTTGTAGGTGCAAAACTACGGCCATATTATTTGCACGAAAATTTTTGTGGTAAGATTACCTGCATACAAGCCGTGGCCGATCAGTTTAGCCCAAATTTGGTTCGCGAAAATTCCGCTACCGAAGTGTATGCTTGAGCGCTAGCGGCGTCTTCTTCGTACTGTAATATACAGTAATCGTGGAAAGAGCCAAGTGTTTCCTTCTCCCAGGCGTTTTGCCACAGAGGGAAAGAAAGGGAGAGAGAGCGAGAGAGACCGCTGCAGTAGGCTATGTCTCTTAGTCATTTTCATTTGATATGTAAAGTCAAGGTGTTTTAGGTATCCGAGATAATGCATCCTCTGGATATACTGTACATATACCTTCCTCATTCCCATCTGGCACCTGAAGCTCATTATCAGACTTTTTTCTGCTTCACAGGAATTGCGAATATCGCAAGATAATTATATAACTATCGTCGATCAAATATTTTGAAATGATAGATTAATTATTTATTTTATTTACATGATAATAATAATTAAAAATAATATCAGTTGAATATTGTAGATTGTAACTGTTTGTAATTACTGTTATTTTGTTATTTATATAAAATTAAGTATTAAAAAAATTACCTTTGCAAATATTTTCAATAATAATAATGCCAGCAATTGCGGACAATTATTATAATAAAATTGATTACAATCAGTTTATTCGACTATTTTCTTTCTGCAAACCGTCCTTAGACAACAATTCGTGTTTTCTCTTTATCTCACTCGATACGCGGAAATGTATACATTGTATGCCGATTTATATGAACTCACACAGTACGTATAAAAACACACACACACATGCACACACCGCCTGGCTCGCGACTAAATTATATATATACACGTGTATGTAAATCAACTAATGTGTGTGTGTGTGTATGTGTGTATTTATAAATACATTGTGCATGTTCACACACGCCCTGACACCCCCCACATACACACATGCACACAAATCCACATATATATGTATATAGTTCCGCAGATTGAGAGAGATAGAGAAAAAAACGACAATCTTATTGTATACAGACGGTTTACAGAATGAAAGCAGTCTATACGACTGGTTGACGCGATCGTAAGACATAGCGTTTCACCGTGAAGTTATATAGTTATATTATTAGAGCATACGAATTGTTCTAGAACTATTATTTTTATCAAGAGATTGTATTGCATAAATAGATTGTTGATATCATAAGTGAAAAGTAATGTGAGAAAAATGGGCAACAAAAATAACAAATGGAATAAACGTCCTCATTCTGGTCGACTAAGTGGCATTCGCAGATACGTGTTATTACAACTAACATTCGGGGAAAAAGAGAATGTATGATGCGGAGAACGAAGAGAAAGAATGTGGAGACTCAATATCAATTCTGGGGGTATACCTTGCGATACCTTTGCACCAAATCAATTCGCATCCGATTATAATAAAACTAGTTTCATTCGGAAGATAAGGGTACCTCGAAAGTACTTTCTTAGTTTTTACCAAGTTTCGCTGACATCGTCCAAAAATACTTTGCCTCACTTTAATTGCCCATGACTGTATATAGTAATAGACAGAGACAGAGAAATAGAGATTAGGGTTGTTCTTATCAAGGTAATGTCTGATTTTTTTTTCCGCTCCCCCACGAGGTTTGGGATGACTGAAAACTGCTGGATTTCTTTTGACACTCGCTCTCTGAATTCGCAACACTGTATGTACACATATATATATATATATATATATATATATATATATATACATATATATACATATATATATATACATGTATATATCGTGCCTGTTCGCTATGCGTCTCGAATTTTCCTTCGTTTACGTACATATATGTATATACATGTATACATGTGTGAATTCGCAACATTGTTTACATTGCAAATTTTATACAGCGACAAGTTTTTTTGAAAATCAATCATCACCGAGATTGCATGTTCTCGGTGTAGATGCTCATACATAATCGCTCGATGTTTTCGTTGATTTATTTCAACGATATAACCGAGCAGTAATTGCATGAGCTCGCGAAATTTTATACAGCGAAATTTTTTTTTTCAAAAAAATTGTCACCGAGATTGCATGTTCTCGGTGTCGATGCTCATGCATAATCGCTCAATGAATTCGTTGATTTATTTCAACGATATAATCGAGCAGTAATTGCATGAGCTCGCTACATTGTATAGAGCGACAAGTTTTTTTTCAAATAAATCGTCACCGAGATTGCATGTTCTCGGTGTCGATGCTCATGCATAATCGCTCAATGAATTCGTTGATTTATTTCAACGATATAATCGAGCAGTAATTGCATGAGCTCGCTACATTGTATAGAGCGACAAGTTTTTTTTCAAATAAATCGTCACCGAGATTGCATGTTCTCGGTGTAGATGCTCATATATAATCGCTCGATATTTTCGTTGTTTTATTTCAACGATATAATCGAGCAGTAATTTTATGACCTCGCTCCATTGTATAGAGCGACGAGTTTTTTTCTAAATCGAACGTCACCGAGATTGCATGTTCTCGGTGTAGATGCTCATACATAATCGCTCGATGAATTCGTTGTTTGATTTCAACGATATAATCGAGCGCACGAGCTCACTGAACGTACGGTGAAAAAGTGACTCGAGAGTCAATCGTCACCGAGATTCCATGTTCTCGGTGTCGATGCTCGTACACCATCACCCGATGAGGTCATTGATTTATTTCAATGACGTCACGGAGCTGAATTTGTACGAGCTCACTGAATTACATGCAGCAGAAAACTGAAATAACTCGAGAGTCATTCGACATATAATGAAATAACTCGCAAGAGTCATTCGTCATGTAATGAAATAACTCGAGGGAGTCATTCGTCGCCGAAATTGCATATTCTCGGTGACAAAAGTCGAACTCGACTGACGATGCTCGTGCAGCATCATACGATGGGATTTTAAATTTATTTGAATGAATTTGACTCGACAATCTTATATATCCGATCAAAATCTCATCGAGCTACATTCATGCGAGCTCGTCAAAGCATGCGTAAAATAAATGGACTCGAACGAGTCATTTTCGTCACCGAGATTATACATTCTCGGTGACTGTTGACAACCGTGCTTGTTTGACGAGACGAAGCGACCAAGCCGCCTCGCACGGCATGAGCTTGTCTGTCGATTAGCCGATGGCATATAGTGCCCTCTAACGGTGTCGCGCGCCGCACAGATGGTAATTCGTTGCGCGCGCCCCGTTCACTACTATGCCGACCCCATCGGAGTGAACGGGGCACGCGCAACGAATTACCATCTGTGCGGCGCGCGCCACCGATAGATGGCACTATACGCCATCGGCGATTCGACAGACAAACCATTAGCGATCTTCGACTTTTATCTTTCTTTACAATGTTTCTGACTTCGCAGAAATACACATTGTAAAGAAAGATATGAGATCGCAAATTTGTTTCGTGTATATCGGGCTTAGATTTTTTTTGAATTTATTTTATTTAGGAATAACACTATAGGCACTATACGATATCGGCGATTTGACAGACAAACCCACGTCATGCGAGGCGTGCGAAAGCGGCTCGGTCGCTACGCCCCGTCAAACAAGCGCGGTTGTCAACGGTCACCGAGAATGTGTAATTTCGGTGACGAAAATGACTCGTTCGAGGCAATTTATTATCGGCATCGCATGAATGCAGCTCGATGAGATTTTGATCGAATATATAAGATTGTCGAGTCAAATTCATTCAAAAAAAATCAACAATCTGATCGTATGATGCTGCACGAGCATCGTCGCCGAGTTCGATTTTCGTGACCGAGAACATGCAGTCTCGGCGACGATAGATTTTCAAAAAAAATTGTCGCTCTATACAATGTAGCGAGTTCATGCAATTACTGCTCGATTGAATCGTTGAAATAAATCAACGAAAACATCGAGCGATTATGCATGAGCATCGGCACCAAAGATGCCGGGCTTCCTAATGCCAAGGATGCCTCAAATGGGTAGTTTTTGGCATCCGCCGTATTAAAAAAAAAAAAATTAAAGTAAAATACAATTAAGGTTTTTATAAAAATAAAGTTTTTATAAAAATAAAGTTTTTATAAAAATAAAGTTTTTATAAAAATAAAGTTTTATAAAAATAAGTTTTTATAAAAATAAATATTGTTATTAATTATTTTCTTCTCTGCTGCTTTAGCTCTCCCCCCCCCCCCAATTTCTCAAGAGAGTGAGGAAGTGAGGGAGAATGACAGAGATAATGATAGAAAGAGAGAAGATAGAGAGAGAGGGAATGATAGAGAAAATGATAGAGAGAGAGAATGATAAGAGTGATAGTGAGAATGATAGAGGGAATGATAGAGAGAATGATAGAGAGAATGATAGAGAGAATGATAGAGGGAATGATAGAGAGAATGATAGAGAGAATGATAGAGAGAATGATAGAGAGAATGATAGAGAGAATGATAGAGAGAATGATAGAGAGAATGATAGAGAGAATGATAGAGAGAATGATAGAGAGACTGATAGAGAGAATGATAGAGAGAATGATAGAGAGAATGATACAGAGAATGATACAGAGAATGATAGAGAGAGAATGATAGAGAGAGAATGATAGAGAGAGAATGATAGAGAGAATGATAGAGAGAGAGAGGGAATGGTCGAGAGAGATAGAATGATAGAGACAGAGAGAATGAAAGAGAGAGAGAGAGAGAATTCGTATGCTCTAATACTATCAACGAAGATTGAGGCCTATAGAAGCACAAAGCCTATAGCCCGCTTTGTTCCAAAAAAGTTGGGGTGCTGGGACAAGCTATCACCCCAACGGTAAGATGTCGCTAGCGTCGAGTTTACATGTGTGCGCTCACGTACAGAACTAACACACGTGAGCGGCTGTATAACTGCGTTGGCTCCACCAACGAAGATTGAGGTCTATAGAAGCACAAAGCCTATAGCCCGCTTGGTTCCAATTTTTTAGTGAGTCAAACATACGCTAGGAGGCTCTAGTGTCGACCGATCGATATGCTCCGCCTTCTAGCTTCGATGCTCGCTGACATCTGGCTACGGTGGGGTCACGTAGCTTCCCCTGACTTCCCTCTCTGTGGCTTCCCCTACCGTCCCTCATTCTGCACCGCTCGACGACGCGCGGCGGCGGACTTATGTTTACGAACAATGACTACATCCACACGACGAGCTTTATTCTGATTTCACTAACATCGATGTACTAAAATCGAGCGTAATGCGCGGTGTAAATAGCGTATTATACTCGAATTAACAACGTACGTGTAAACCGGAGTAAATTATTGAAACCCAAGCCTAAGAACACCTAATCCAAGTGGGGTATACAACATAAATATTACAATGCTCGTTCAGTATACAATCAGTTACGCTGGTGTAGTTGGTAGAGCGACAAGATACGAGTCGGACTGCGCGCGATCGAGACACGGATTCTTTTTTTTTTTTTTTTTTTTTTTTTTCGTCCTGATTGTCTTTTGGCCAACGATTTCACATATTCACTAATTTTCATACACTTTTTACATTGAACATAGACATTTTTGTATGAAATATGGAATTGTTATTTCCGTTTTATAACATTATAGAAACAAAATGTATCTAGGAAGAGAATACAATGCGTGGAATGTTTTGTTGTTTCATTAAACAACGACCGCCAGATATTGTTCAGATAGAAAAATAATATTATGGTGAGCTTGCAGGGATTACAATTTAGGTTCTTATTTTCAGTTCTTTTGAGTACTTTGAAATAAGATAAAAATCTTGAGGAAAGTAACCGTATTGAAGATGACTTCAATTTTAAATAATAATACCAAAATTTTATCGTCAAATTAGTTTTAAAAAACTATTTCAATATATTTGCCGGAAAAAAATATTTTTTTACTCACCACATGGATTCCCTGATTTTTCTGAATACATTAGACGTTTTTCTCAATTTTGAAATTTTCATATTCAAAAATCGAAAAATTGATGCAACGTTGCAAATTTCGGATATGATTCCATAGAGAAACGTCGTATTACACATTTTAATTTCCAAGATCACTGAACAAGCAGTTATTTAAATGCAGTCTGTTATAATACGCAAAACCTGATATTTCGAAATTGAGAGAAAATTCTCAAAAAATCAATGTATTCGGAAAAATCAGGGAATGTCTTTCGTAAGTGAAAAAATAATGATTTTGGTCAATTTGTTGAGTAAATTCTTTTTAACCAATTGTTTAATAACTTTTTGGTCTTATTACTATTAAAAATTAATATTATCATTATTTGCAATGAGGCTAGTCTAAGACATAGCGCGTGCAATTACGAAAAAAATGAAAGACTTAAGACAGTATCAAGTGCGTTTGTTACTTATTAATATCACGATCATGCAATGATGTCTTTATTGACGAAATCCTACCGATGTATCGGACAAAACGTCTATTCCAGACCGGCAAAACAAGAGTCCGAGGACTTTAAACACATACTCGCACGTGCATGGGATAGGAATATACGCGGGAAAAGCTGGGGGTTTATCAGCCCCTACTCTCAGAGCGAGAGAGATCGCATCCTCGAGCTAATCGTGAATGCGAGAGAGATAGCGCCATCAAGCTAATCGCGAGTGCAAGAGAGATAGCGCTATCGAGTCCAATATTATCATTACATCTCAGTAGGAGCAGGGGCCAACTACTCGTATTAACATGTGGCTCTCTCTCGTATAAAACCTTTTTTCGCAAATTTTTTATATTTTATTTATTGTGAATATAATTGCATAATTGCAAAAAAAAAAAAATAACGAAGGCGGGAATTGAACCACCAACCTAGCACATACAGAAGGAGCGCCGTACCCATTACCCCAACTTGGATATATATACTGTTGTTATCTTTTTAAGTATAAAAATCGTGTCCCCGCTCGGATTTCGATTTCATTAGATTTGCTTGGTTGGGTTAATTAACTCCTAGTTTACGTAAATATAAAGAAATAATTAAATAAATAAGTTTGTCTCGACGTAGAGGTCATTAAAATGCAAAAGTATTTGCAATGAATAGCTCTATCTTCGTCGGTATCAGCAATGTACACCCAAACCCCCACTCTACGTCCGTATCGCTCCTGTGCGAGAGAGCGCACCCATCACCGCAGCTGCGAGTGCGAGTGAAATAGCATCATCACCCCGACTCCGTAGGTGGAGCCAACGCAGTTATACAGCCGCTCACGTGTGTTAGTTCTGTACGTGAGCGCACACATGTAAACTCGACGCTAGCGACATCTTACCGTTGGGGGAGAAAGATTGTCCGAGCTCCCCAACTTTTTTGGAACAAAGCGGGCTATAGGCTTTGTGCTTCTATAGGCCTCAATCTTCGTTGATATTACGGTACGAAGAAGACGCTGCTAGCGCTCAAGTATACACTTCGGTAGCGGAATTTTCGTGAATCAAAATTTGGCTACACTCATGGGCCGCGGCTTGTATTTAGGTAATCTTACCACAAAATTTTTCGAACAAATGCCATTTCCGAAGTTTTGCACCTACAACAATGTACAAGTACTCAGTGTGTACATTTTTTATTGCTGCATAAGATGACGCTAAGGATTTTTTGAATACCTAGCTTTGACGGTCCGTAAATCCATTTTTATTTTACAGATAACTGGTGGTAATCCGAACTGTAATTTTTTTTTTTGATTTTTAAAATTCTACGAGCGTCACCGGATAGAACACTACTAACTGGATTATATACTAAATTTTCCATTTATTTAGTTTGATAGTTTTGCAATGGCATTTGTTCGAAAATTTAGGCATACTGCGATGGTAAAGAAGAGCTTTCACATGCTCTTAATAGAACAACCACACAAGAGAGCCATATGTGACCTCCTGTATCGACTCTTGCACTCACCGACCATTTTAGTTCACCGCAGGAACTACTCGATAGCCTAGAGAGCGCGGCCTAGACTAGAGGAAGCAAGTTTACAATGAATTTTCTGCGAGCTAATCGCTCTCGTTTCTCTCCTACGATGGCGTGGGGATGCTTCAGGCGCCGTTTTGCCGTTATACATTTTTGAACGCCTTATAGAAATTGTTTATTGTTTAAAAATGCTCACGAGTCTCACATAAGTTATACCTCGGTGGTTAATTAACCGTCAAAAAGTGCGTAAAAAAATTATTTACGTCAGGTGAGTAAACATTCTTCTAGGTATTGCATCGGCACATATTTTGAAATTTGAATTGTTTGTGTTTTTGTGTTCGGTTCGAGCGACATCATCCTGGCGGGAAGAGCAATTTTACCGCTTTGAGCTATTAATTTATCGCATTTATCAATGATTGATACCGTCCGAAGACCTTTTTGTGGTACGACGTATCTTCAAATTTCATTAATCATCACGTATTTATTTCCTGTAACCACAGAATTATCTTTATTTTTGATCTAAGAACTTCGTAACCTCAAAAAAAAAATCTGATCTTATTCAGCTACATATTTCAATTGGAGAATTTTTGTAGCATGGCTCGTTGGCTCGAAGCACGAAAATCTTATTACTTCCAATCTTGCAACATCGATAACTTAAACAAAAATCCTGGAAATTAGAAATTTGTACGTTGTTTCCTCATTATTTTTCCCTTGTTCACAAAGCTCCTTAATGAAAAAAGATGTTTATAAATTATTTCACCTCCTTGTCACAAGAGGCTTTGCAATGAGTGAAAAAAAACAGCAATGTATTCATTTCTAATGCAGGACATGCAAAAAAGGTTTTAGATCCATATTTCAAAATTGTTTAAGAGTTAGAACATTTATACAAATTTTGCGAAAATTTAAAACCCAATATCTTAATCTCTTTGTTTGTTCACCCCCAAATTCATTACTAAATATGTTTTAATGATAATAGATTTATGTGACAAGTTTTTTATTTAATGGCTCAAGATCAATCACTATAGTGTATTTTGACATTGCAAAATTTTGCAAAAGTTCAAAATCTTATAACATCCGAACACTTGTTGATTCTTGCTAAATTTGATACCAATCATTGTTTAATATTATTCCATTTGTGTACTGAACTTCAGCTGGATAGCTCAAGAGTTGTTCAAGTTGGATCATTTACAGGCATTAAAAAAAAAATGCAAACAATTTAACGAAAGTTATTAAACAAAAAAGGCTAATGAGCTCAACCATTGATGCTGATTCCATTTCACTATGTTAAATGGCTAAATTTTGAAGATTTCTCAGAATGGCTGGTAGAAATCAGAAAAATAATGATGTCTCTGACAATGAGATGGAAACTGATGAAGCCATTGATGTGGGATTTGATTCTGATGAGGAGGGAGGTCTTCGCATCAATGAGGAAATTTACATTCCTCCTCCACCCTGGAAACACAATGAGACCGATGCTGATGGCCCCAGGCTCATGATTGAAAAAATCATCAATGAAAATTTTAAGAGTTATGCTGGCAAAGTTAGCATTGGCCCTTTTGACGAATGTTTTTCGGCCATTATTGGACCCAATGGTAGTGGAAAAAGCAATGTCATTGACTCAATGCTTTTTGTCTTTGGCTACAGAGCCAGTAAGATACGTTTGAAGAAAATTTCCGAGCTCATTCACAATTCCAGTTGTCATAAAGACATCAGAAGTTGTACTGTTTCGGTTCATTTCAGGCGAATCATAGATAAGGTAATTTTTTGACATTGATCGTTTTTTTTTTGCTGAAAGGTTTGGGGAACAAAAAATGGAAAGTTTCATTGATGAGGATGCTTCTTACAGGAGGGTGGAGTTTTCGAGAAAGTTCCTGATGGTGAAGTCGTCATATCAAGAACTGCATTCAGAGATAGTTCATCATTCTATGAGCTTGATGGGAGAAAAGTGCAACTGAAGGAGATTGCAAAGTTATTAAGATCAGAGGGTGTTGATCTCGATCACAATAGATTTTTGATTCTGCAGGTATGACATTTTTATCATATTTTTTTGTAGGTTTTTTGTTAACTATTGTCAACTACGCTGGGGTTTCAGAAAGCTAGATTGACTTGAAAAAAATGGACTTTGAGGTTTTGCAAATATTTCTTTAACGTTGTACGACTAGGTCTCGTGAAATTATTAAATTCACAAATTTCGTAATCTATTGTCTTTCAAAGAGACAAATAATAATGTTAAAAAATATTGATTGTACTTGGAATAATGATGAAGAAACAAATTGGATTTTTGGAAACCCAGAACATGGTGTACATATAAGTGGAAGTCATGAGTTGCCGACGTTTCTCCATATCGAATCTGTATATAAACTCATAAAGCATAATTGAAATTTCAATAATTAAAAATTTGTATGCCCTTAAGAGGATGCGGTATTCCTCTGTCGGTAACAAAAACTGCGTATCAAAATTCTCCTAAACGGTTGATCTTTCGGACAAACAAAGAGAACTACGAACTGCATATAAAAATTCTGCAGTTCACGGTTCTCTTTGTTTGTTTGAAAGATCAACCGTTTAGGAGAATTTTGGTACCGGAGTAAAAGCAGCTTTCTCTTTCACACTCACAATGGTGTACGCAAAATCTGTTCTGCCGACTGAGTAGTAACACATCACCTTAAAGCATTTTTAGAAAATTTCAGAAGATTTAGTTCTCATATGGATGGATACTATAAAAATTGTCGAAAATTCTTAAACATGGAAAAATTTGATGCACGCCAAAGATTAATTAAATTTTTTGAATTTAATGAGTGTACATCTTGATTAAAACGAAAGAGAATTTTTAGAAAATAAGTAATCATTAATGTTTTTTCTTTTCCTTTTCGATTTTTACAGGGTGAAGTCGAACAAATAGCGATGATGAAGCCTAAAGGCCAGAACGAGAACGATTCTGGAATGCTCGAGTTTCTCGAGGACATAATCGGTACAACTAGATACAAAGATCCACTAGAGAAATTGGCAGCGAACGTTGAAATACTCACTGAGTGTAGGGTGGAAAAGTTAAATCGTTTGCGACTTGTAGAATCCGAGAAAGATGCTCTTCAGGAACCCATGCAAGATGCGGTTCAGTATTTAAAGATGGAGAATTCAATAACAAAGCTTCAACACGAGCTCTATCATTGCAAAAAGTGAGTTTCCTTCTTGCATTGTACGAATCGTTCCACCAGTTTTCGTTACTTCAAAAACTATCATCTATATTTGCTCGTTCCACTCATTTACTTGATGTATAATTCGTAATGCATAGACCTCAAAATTATGTGCTACTACTCAGTCAGTAAAACTGACTGTGTAAGCCATTATGAGTGCAAGAGAGAAAGCTGCTTTTACTCCAGTACCAAAATTCTGCGAAAGTTAAACAGTTTAGGAGAATTTTATTACGCAGTTTTTGTTACCGACAGATCGAGTAGCACATAGTCTTAAGGCGCGCTAAATACCTGTATGAGTGCGAAAGGGATGGAAGATAATTTTTCAAAGCATCCCTCTTACACACTATTGATATATCTCTCGTACTTGCACGCCATCCGACATCACCTTAAGGTGATGTGATACTTCTACCAATGGTAAAAATCGTCTTCCCTACATTCTCCGAAACCGTTAATGTTTTGGATAAAATCTAAATTAATTTTCATGTGCCTGTTAATTCTGCATGAAAACCAATTTTCCTTTTGTCCAAAATATCAACCGTTTCGAAGAAAGTAGGGAAGGCGATTTGTAACCACATAGGAGTCATGGCGTCTGTATGATACATTGCCTTAAATACGTTCGTTGGTACATTTTAACTTTCGATTAGTTGCCAAAAAAAATAACTTTTTATGTACAGATAGAATTCGCCACTTCATCCGCAAGTGCAATGTAAAAAAGAAAAGATTTTCAATCACAAATTTTTTTTTAGGACGGCGACGTACTTTGAACTTTTGTTTGTATAAAATTGGATACCTGAGTTAAAATATATAGAAAAATTAAAGACAGTTGAGTTGAGTTGACAGGACAGTTGATTGTCTACACAGAACGGCACTAACCTTTAAATATTCGTGTGCTTTCTATCCTCAAACTGGTTATGCTAAGATCTTCATAAGAATTATCTGTTGTGGTTTATAATAATAGAGAAAATAGAATTACATTCTTTTAGTTTTCGATCATTACGAGTCTACGACGAGGTTTTATCGATTTTTTCTTTTAATGGTGGTGTCTGGGGTCGGGTAGACCCCCATCTAAGTGTCAGAAGGTTGAAAAAAGTAATGCTACTTTTAGTCGTTATCTTATTTTCTTCATTTCTTTTTGAGATATCTATTTAAAAATACTTTTTCGTCACTGACAAAGCTGCACAAGCAATATTCAAATAATGTACTTGATCCTAATGGCAATTTAAGAAACACAAAGAGTGCAATTTTCAAAGTAACAAAAAGCACTCATTTCTTTACCCTGAAGTTACCATCATTGTGTTCCAATTTTACGTATCCTCCATTCGTGTTATATCAGATTTGCGACATCGGCCGATATAGTGGAACACGAAGCCAAGAAAGAGGAGCTCGACACGGATCATGCTTCATTGATGAGCGAGATGAGTAAAATTCACGAGGAGAAAGACAGAAAGAGCAAAGAGGCGAAGGAAAAGTGTAAAAAATGGGACATGCTGCAAGCTCAGAAAGACAAGAAAACGGCCGAATTTGACGAGATAAGAAAACAGGACGAGGCGCTTCATGCCGAGCTCGTCGAGACGAATAAGCGTCGAAAGGCAAACGTAGCTTCCCTAAAGACAGAAAACGCAAATCTCGAAGATTTGTCAAAAGTTCCAGAAAAAAATGCCAAAGCAATCAAGGAGTGTGAAGAACTCGTTGAGAAGTCCCAAGGATCCCGCGTGAAAGAGGAAGAAGCTCTAAAAATTTTGATGATCGGTCTTCGCGAGAAGACGGAGCCTCTTCTCAAAGATCGCAAGGATCTCGAGACAAAATTAATAACCCTCCGAAAAAATGTTGATCAGGCAAAAGCAACGAGCGATCTTGCCGATTCCGAGCTGAATATATACACATCCGTCGAAAAAACGGAAAAGCGTAAACTCGAGGAGCTTCGAGAAACTCTTCAAACAACGAGTGAGACTTTGCAACAGCGCCGAGGTCAGCTTTCAATATATCGAACAAAAATTCCCGCCGCGACAAAGAGTCTCAAAGAGGCCCAAACCGAATTGTTGAGCGTCAAGAGTCGTGAATTAGAGGTGAGCACAAAGTTGCGGAACATGCGACAACAATTTGAGGAAAAAAGATCAGCGATGAACGCGAGTAGATCGAGAAATCGCGTCCTTGATGCTTTGATGCAAGAAAAACATGCCGGCAGGATGCACGGATTATTCGGCAGATTGGGAGATCTCGGTGCAATCGATGCAAAGTATGATGTTGCAGTTTCAACCGCATGCGGTCCACTCGACAATATCGTCGTTGATACGCTAAAAACTGCACAGGCTTGTATTTTATTTCTCCGTGAAAACGATATCGGTCGTACCACTTTTATACCGCTGGAGAAGCAAGAACGTTTTTTGCCGCAATGTCGTCAAAAAATCACAACACCAGAAAATGTACCGCGTCTTTTTGACCTTATCAAGGTCGAGGACGAGCGTGTTTTGCCAGCTTTTTATTATGCACTTAGAAACACCCTCGTAGCTTCAGATCTTAATCAGGCATCGAGAATTGCTTATGGCCAGCAACGTTATCGCGTTGTGACGCTCAAGGGTGAGCTCATTGAGATCTCGGGGACGATGAGCGGAGGTGGAAAAACCGTTTTGCGTGGTCGTATGGGCCAGGCAGTTGTTAGAAGCGAGCCATCAGCAGCCGATGTGGAAAAACTGCAGGCAGATCTTGATTCGGTTTACGAGGAGTGCAATCAACTGCGGCAACGGCAACAACCACTTGAGGAGCAAGTTTATACTTTAACGACCGCTCTCAAGGACATGACGACCGATCGGGACAAGTGCGAGATTGAGATAAAAGCTCTTGGTATTCAGGAACCGTCACTGCAAACTCAGATCAAAGTACAGGAGAAAAAAGCTGCTGCTAGCGTCTCCAGTCCGAAGAAAGTGAAAGAGCTGGAAGAAGCCGTTGACGCTGCTCGTGAGAATCTCGAGAGGGTCAAGGAACGCTCAAAAGAGACAGAACAAGCGGTTGAACGTTTGAGCCAAGAGATTGAGGAACTTTCCGGCGGTTGTGTCAAGGAACAGCGAAAAAAGATTGCAGCACTCACGATAACGATTGAAAAAGCTGAGGCTGAGATTCGTCGCTTGCAAGTCGCTATTAAAACTGCTGAGAGAAACACGAAAAAGACAGAGCAGAAAATTGTGAACCTCGAGAATGATGTGAAGAATTGTGAGACGAGAATTCGCAATATGCAGAAAAATAAGACGGAATTTGAGAAGAAAGCGAAGTTAATTATGGAGGAGCTTGAAGAGCTCTCGCCAGCTCTGATGGAGAGGGAGGAGATTGGTGCGACGTACAAGGAAGAACTTGATGCGTTAACAAAGCGAGAGAGTAAAATGAAAGCCCTAAAAATTGATCTCGACCAGAAGATTCGGGAAAGTGAAAAAAATCTTAAAGAGCTGGAATCTTTACTGCCGGAGTACGAGAGAAGAATCGCTGCCCTGAAACTTCATGATATTCCTGGTGAAGTTGCGGAAATGTTGGATAATATGACGGACGAGCGAGTTGCGGAATTGAGCGCAAAAAATGTTTCAGCTGCTTTGCAAAAAGCTAATCAGAGATTGCCCGAAGAGATACCGAATATGCAGATTATCAAGGATTATCACGCTAAAGAAGCGGCTTATTTGAAAAGAGCTGCGGAATTGGACGATATTACGTCTGAGAGAAATAAACTACGGGATATCCATGATAAGGCGAGACAGCGTCGATGCGACGAGTTTCTAGCTGGTTTTGCTATTATAACGGGTAAATTGAAGCAAATGTATCAGATGATAACGCTCGATGGTGATGCCGAGCTCGAGCTAGTCGATTCTATGGATCCGTTCAGTGAGGGTATCGTTTTTACCGTAAGACCGCCCAAAAAGTCCTGGAAAAATATAAGCAACCTGAGCGGTGGTGAAAAAACACTAAGCTCACTTGCACTCGTATTTGCACTACATCATTACAAACCATCGCCAGTTTATTTCATGGATGAGATTGATGCAGCTCTGGATTTTAAGAATATCTCGATAGTCGGTAATTACATCAAGGAGCGCGCAAAAAACTCACAATTCATCGTCATATCGTTGCGTGATAATATGTTCGAGCTTGCTAATACCCTGGTTGGTATTTACAAGACTTTTGACGCGACCAAAAGTGTTACTGTCAATATGGAAGGTTATACGGAGAAGCACGGTGTACTTTCGCTAGTTCAGAAAGTCACCACCGTGAAAAATCGATATTGCTCCCAAGCGGTACGTCCGGCGACGCAAATTGCACCAAAGGAAACTGCAACGAATGGCCCGGGAAGGAATGTGACGTTCATTCCGGCTACTTGTCCAGCTGTTATTGAGGGAACGGAAGCATCGACCTCTGAGGCCAATCTGAGTTTAGGGTAATTTGGATTCATTATTAGAAGGTTTATTAGTGCACAATTCTGTAAATACAACGTCAAATTTGTATATATATATCTTTGGGCTTTCTTACGCGGAAGGGAATTTAAGTTTTCGAGAAAAACTTGTTTTAGTTAACAATACAAATTGTTCATTGTTGTATCATAATATAAGAAATTCAAAACATTTGTTAAATTTGTGATTTTTTTGGGCTCGCAGTGAGAATTTGGCAGCTATTTTTGCAAAAATCAATCGGCTATTTAATAATTCGGTGAAATAGACAAATTTTATTTACATTATAAATATAATAATATCATAAATTTTATTCATATACAACATATACGGTATACGGTATAAGTCATCTTCTCCACTTTCTCCGATAGCGTTAATATTTTGGATAAAAGTAAAATCGGTTTTTATGTGTCTGTTAATTCTGCACGAAAACCGGTTTCCTTTATTCCAAAATATTAACAATCTCCAAAAAAAGTAGGGAAGGCAATATATTAACGCATAGGAGCTACGGCGTTTGTATGGCACATCGTTTTGTTGTGCCTCTATTCAGTCGGTAAGAAAAACTAATCCATGCGTGTCCGACACGATTGATTTATCACATTACAGTTGTGAACAACAAATGTCGCCAAGCAATAGCGCAGATCACTCTTCTCACATTGTTCCCGAAACGTTCAGCGTTTTGGAGAAATTTGATACGGCAGTAAATGCAGTTTCCCTTTCCCAGCAATAATAATTTACTCAAAAACTGTTTTATCGACGGAGGTGTTGCAGATCTTGTTAAATCGTATAGATTCTATTTGCGATTGAAAGCTCAGGAGCTCATATGCGATGCCAGTCACAAAATCTCGAGCCAATTTCTCGAAAACTTCAAAATTTCCTTGAAAAACTCCTGCAAACGGGTTTTTTTCAAGAATCACTCATAGCCAACTCACAACGTCATCTGATTGCAGTCTTGGTGATCTGAGCCTTCCGCCGACGCCAATGAAAACACCAACGCGTCGACAGAGCGCATCTTCCGACTCAGTCGAGGGAACACCGGAGAGAAGATTAACGCGGAAACGACGCAGACTCTGAATTTTCCATCACGCTCGAGCCATCTCTCGCCGATATCTCCCAGGTTTGATCACGGTGTGAGCTGGAAATCGTAAAGTTGTAAATTTAATCGACGCATATAGTTAAAAACGCAAAACAAAAATAAAAAGAAGAAAAACAAACAAAAAATTAAACAAAATATAAATTGTTGATTCGGCAATGGTCTTGGTATCAACAAGTAATAGAGGAAGAATCCTAAAATTACTTCCTCAGTCCCCACAGTAAAAACATAGGGGTCTTATGCATTTAAGCTTCACGTGAAGTTATTTACATACTTACTGAGATATTTAAATATAATATTAAACAGAGTATCATAATTATAGAAATTTATGAAAAAAAGCAAATAGGTTTACGCAAATACAGAGTCTTTCATTTTTGGAGGAAAATTATAAAAGTGAGTAAATTTATTAAGGCTGGCGGATTCGGCAGTTTATCGTTGCCCTTGCACTCATTATCACCATATCACGTTTCATCGTTCCGTTTCACCGAGCGCGTTCTTTATTAATGAGCCTTTGTTATCATTAGAGGGAAAAACACACGGTGAAAGTGTGTTATCATTTTTGATAATTATATAGTTTTCGGTATCCTAGAATTGAGTTGGAAGTCGAATGGCAAAGCGTTGATGTTTTGCGATTACGCATTCACTTGATAACGACTTGAGAGGGAGAGACATAGAAAGAGAGAGAGAGAGAGAAGTTGACGTTTTTGGTGGGGGGTACTCGTATAAATCGGGAGAACCCGCTGTTTATGCTTCCGTAACGAGAGTTTAGTTGAAAATGACGACGACAACGGTAACAACGATGGTGACGGTGGAGAAGATGAAGAATAGTGACAAACATGACGATCCTGAAATCGACCCCCCAGGTACAAACGCGCTACAATAAACAAAATTAAATTGAAGTGAAAGAAAATTGTTATTAGAGTGCTCGATGTACACGATACGATAATAACGGAAGGAAAAATAAATATTTCATAATCGCGGCTGTGATTTTCGAGGGAAACTTCATGTGGCGCTTTCAAAATGCAGATACGGCTGGCTGTCTGGACGTTGAGTACTAAATAATAATCAAAATGTTTGAAAAATGTCGACGGAAATTGACGCGAAATGTGTCGATTTTTGTCTATTTCTTTGCGTTTATTTTGGACAAAGTAATTCTTGAAAAAGCCATTATTGATAAATGGGTCTTGATGGATCTAGTGACGACTGTTATAATTTTTCTGCCCGGTAACCCAAAAAAAAAACGAAGATAAGAACTTTGTTAATGGTGATTTCATTTGTTATGACACTTTTTTGATAGTAAATCTTGCAAGAAAATGTTTTTTTTTTTTCGTATTTGCTGAAAACTTTAAAATAGTATTATAAGAAATACGGAAGATATTTCTAAAAAGTTCCGAAGAAAAAATAAAATTGGCTAAGGTCTTAAAATTATAATATATTGGTTTTAAAATTATATAATTAACATTTTTTATTTTTTTATTTGCTAAACAATCAAAACATGGAATTATATGTGTGAAGGTTGTTTCAACAAAATAGTACACGATAAAAAAAATATTTGTGGACCGAGTGAGTAAAAAGACTGTCGTTTCAAAGTAACGACAGGTGTCCATACATTGTTTATACCTAGTTTCGACTTTTCTTGGCGCAACATTGAGAATTATAAATTTTTCTACTCAATAAAAAAAAACTTGTTAATTCAAGAATGTTTTTACTTTTTCAAATTCTTTTACATAAATTTCTGCAAGTACATATTTTTCTTTCGTATTCAATCAAAAGTTACTAGATTAAATTATAAGCAATAAAGGTCGTTTCATATAAATAATTCATGGTTGAAAGGAATAGTGGAACGAATAATCTAAATCATTTTCTAAAGTGATGGCTCTTCATTATAGAAGAGCCATTATAACGCACTTTGTGTTCTTATTTTAATGGTATACGTGCATCATTGACTGGGTTAAGGAATTGATCGTATATGAAAAATATAACTTCAAAATTATTCTTTTCTTTGCTATTAAAATTCACGGGAAAACACCCGGAAGACTTACGGTTATCTGACATTTCGCGGGACGTGCTTTATCCTTGTGAATAACGGATCATTACTTCAGCAAGATAGAATGTACGTAATAAGCGTACATTTTTCCTTTTTTTCCCTGTCACTTATCCGTCGAACAAAACGAGGTCGCGGTATCGACTATCATGTGTGGGCATACCTTAATAACGATTCATACTGTAAACAAGACCTATACCCGATGGATTAGCCGAATGAACATGTGCCTGTATGCCGTGCATTGCAAAAAGAAAAGATACAGCTACCCATCGAAGTAATGAGAGAACATATCTATTGTTAAGCTGATCATTTTATCAGCTGAACAATGGACAGCGATATTTATCGCTTTCGGAAAGCTCTGGTCATAACATTGGTTTTGATTTTTATGAGTGATAGATATAATCTTTGTGCATTAGATTTCCAATATGAATACTGGTGCCCTTGCAGATGCGAGACCTAGTAGCAAAAATGCGACCTAAAAAAACGTCAACGATTCGTCTTGCGACAGTTTTTGAGTCGCTGAATATGAAATTAATTCATCATCCAGAGATCGCTGAGCCATTCGTATATTCATTCCACCTGGTATTATGTTATAAAGCAGACAAATTTGGAATTATACTTCGCTAAAAGAGGCCTTCTGGTTTCCCTGGTCAAGCTGGTCTGACGCGTTCGATAAATTTTAGTGAAAAATATAATTATTTTACACCAATCTCACTTTCCCTCACACAAAACGCAGCGGCTATATTGGACGTTTGGGTTTGAATTTCCAATTGGAAAAACATATTAAGAATGCGATATCTGGTGGCCGTTAAAAGCCGTTAAAAGATTTACATTCGAACCCTTTTAGAGAAAACGAAGAAAAATATCTGGTCATCCGTTTGACCAGATATTTCTCAGAAACGACGGCTAGAATCTTTTTTACTTTCCTCTGGAAAGTGCCCGAAAAAACACGCGTGTCAAACAAATTTACAAAGGGTGTAATAACTCTCTTTAAATGTAGCATCGTTTCGACAATTACAAATGACGCGTTTCGTAAAAATCTTTTATCTCTACGAGTTTACATCTGTTTGTAATCATTTATATCGGAAAACACGGATTATCATCTATAAAATATTTCATAAAAACATTTGGCGATTGACGTTATCGAGAATATTGCATGCATTAAAAATTACTCCTAATGGCTGATCGCAGTGAAACGCATAACTCTCCTATCTTTGACCTCAGGCAGTCCGAAGTTCAGGGAAATACTTGACAATTATAAGCAGCTGTGAAAAGTTTACTCCGTCTAAAAATGTTGAGTCAAGCTTTGTCGGAGATAGTTAAATGGAATGCAACGAAATTTTTACCGGTAATGCAGCATTGTGGCACTAAGACAGTCCCATTTTTCTAATTGGTATACCAGCGTTTACCAAGAAGAACTCTGGTATCACAAGCAATCGTCATCCGGAACATACGAATGATGTCAAAATTTCCCGCGAAACACCCACCCACATGGTGAAAAGACTGAGTGAGATCATCTCAAATGTGCCAAAATAATAATTTCTTAACGACTGCGACGAAGACGTCGAAGTCGTTAACGGGGAGCTCCGAGCAAAACATGAGATTAAACGTGTTGGTTTTTTTCAACGTGGAAAAAAAAATATCGAAAACCCCAAATGAGAGATTGTCCGAAAGGCTTTTCTGCTCATGTAGACAAACATCCAGATCGATATATAAACAATTGTCTGAAGAATGCAGTTTGAAAAAAATGGTGTAGATTTGATAATAATGCAACTTTCCCTACAGTTTTTTTTTAATGAGGTTCCGATTTTTTTTTCTATGCTCATAAAATTATTGCAAACAATCAAGTGTTTGCAATCAATCAAGTTGAAAAAGAGCTTAGAGTCCCTCTAAAAGATGGCTATTGTATGGTAGCACAGTCTTCACTTTTTTTTTTTATACCTTATATGCATATGAATTGTGATTTTATCTGATCATGTGTAAAATTTCAATGAGATTGACTATTCCAAAATTTAGAGAATTCCTATTGAAACCAGCATTTTTTTAACGTATATCACCTAACCACACGCATGCCAATGTCCTGTTTTGGTTTGCGGTTTTTAAACGGTTCTTAAGATTTTTATGAAACATCACAAAAGGGTCGAGCAGTACCAAGCGAACATTGCGTAAAACATTCAGAATGATCTGCCATCTAGTTATTGTGATATTGTGATTGATAGACCCGCCCCTCCTTCTAAACCAACATGCTAGCCCCTCACCGACTCAAGTAAAGTCTCTCTCGATACACTCGTGCCTCGCTCACCGGAAACCACTGCGCAATAATTTCCGGTTACTCCCCGCCGCCGGTCGCGCGATAACTACCTGTGATATAGTTTAAAACTAATCGGAAAAAGACTACAAAATCATGAAGTCTTACCGTGAGAAATCGATCTTGTTACTATGTGGGCACTGTATCGTGCGAGCTGCCACCATCATGAATTGCGAAAGCGCCACTACGAGTTAAATGACAAAATACATTGTCTCAAAAGAGCCAGCTCACGTCCAATAATTGAATTGGTAATCTCTACACTTTGTGTCCTTTTATCGCATAAATGATTTGTAATATTTTTATCTCGCATCGATTATCGTCAACGATCGAACGTACAATCGTGCAGTAGTCGATAACTATAATCTCTTTGATAGCAGTGCTGCAAAGTCCTATTTTCATTTTTATTATTATTTTGTAAATATTTTCCTTTTTACGATCGAGTAATTTTTTAATAAAAAAATTTATGTGTAAAATTTGAAACATAAAATTCATAACATTGTTGATGAAACGTTAATCTTGTCGTATGGGATTATAATTAAGATGATGAAATATAATTCGTCTTGTGTCTTACTTGGAAAAATACTTTCGGGGATTCCGGGAGATTTGATTGCAAAATTATTCCTTGAATGAATAGAAATTTTTCTTCAAATTATTGATATTTGCCATGACGATCGAACCATTATCTTGTTTATTTCTAATCACAGCCTTTTTTCAGGTCTATTGCAAGTTCGGTATTTTCAAGTGTTGGTCATTTTTCTGGGCTTTACATTGGCTTATACAATGAGAATCTGCATGTCCATAGCGATAGTCGCTATGACTGACTCATCCTCGGCAAATATTAAATACAAGGTATACAAAAAGCGAATAAGACGAAAGGAAATGGGCAAATCTCTTTATTGAAAATAAAGACTATTTTTCACTTTTTTTTTATCAAGGAGTATTTTTATCAAACAACCTTTACTGTTAATTATTTCATATTTCATTTGTTCATCAAATATGAAAGTGAATGATTTTCATACAGAATTTAATTTTTGAAAGTGCAGCATAAAACATGTAATCATTTTTTATTTTTATTCACTATATTTTTCTTCTCTTCATTTTATCTTTCAAAGAAGTTATTTAAAAACATTGATATTAGGAAAATAATGAGGGTGATAATTATTTATGATCAAGGGTCCTTTTCGAATCATATGTTATCTTGAATGAATTGTGAAATATTAGATATGAACGTGGCATGATATGAGATGTCGCTATGCCCTGAACTAACGACAGGAGGCTCATTTCTGCAAACAAAAAACTTAAAATTCATTTCGTAACTTTCTGTTTTGCGGTAATCGTTGTCCGGTAGTCTGTCGGAATGATCGCATCGAAAACTTCCACGGATATTTTCATTCCGGCGTAGTTACATTTCGCAATCGAACTGGCACGAACGTTGAATGTATGATATATACAGTGCTCCCTCCGTAACTTTACCAGCTCGGGGCCCAAGTGATGCATTGTGGAGATGCCCTTCTCTTCCAGAGCCGGAGAATAGAAAGAGAGAACAAATAGTTTTCTCTCTCTCCCTCCTTCTTACGGCGCGGTGGGGTTATACCCCCAAAATCAAGAGAACTGCAAACTTATCGAGGTGGAAATTACAGAGGGAGCACTGTACCCCATAGTCCATAATTCGGAGACGCGTAGCACGAAATAGTAAATCGCGTAGCAGTAAATTGCGATAATATCCGTTAACTCAATGAGATTAATATTATCAATAAGTATAAAAATAATCGATGATAAATAAGTTAATAAATAAATAAATTTAATTTAATAAATTAAATTAATGAATAAATTGATAAGTTTTAATGAATGTTTTAATAATATTATTATGAAATTGAATTTAGGAACAAACTATAATAACAACTTTTGTACTACTCTGTTGCAGGAATACGATTGGAAGCCTTCAGAAGTTAATTACATTCTCAGCTCTTTTTTCTGGGGTTACACGCTGACTCAGATTCCCGCTGGTTACGTAGCAAAACGATGGGGCGCAAAAAATCTTCTTACCATTGGCATATTTCTTTGCGCTGTGTTGAGTCTTCTCACGGAATTGGCAGCTGAGTATGGTGGTTGGGGACTCATTTGTGCTTGTCGAGCAGGAATGGGTCTAAGTCAGAGTGTCGTTTTACCTTGCATTCATACACTTTTGTCAAAATGGGCACCACCGCAAGAAAGAGCGAGACTTGGTGAGATATTTCTCTGTTATTGTGAATTCTCCTTGTTGAAAATACTTTCAAGGCCAATCCAAAAATTAGATTTGATAAATGTTTCAAAATATCAACGATAATGAAACTACCAAGAATATTCAGTTTAAACAATAATTACGCCGACAAGATACAAAGGCGGATTTAAAAAAAAATGTCTGCTAAGTAAACAGAAATTGGTCCAAAAACAGCTAGATAGTTAAACAATTTTGTAATTTTCACTATTTAAGTCGTGTAAAAAATAAAGTACTTAAAAGGATCATTGAGATTCTCGAAGCATGAAGGTATATTTGTAAAACTGGTCAGATAATAACATTGAAACTTTGAAATGGAACAATGGAATTAGTCAACAAAAACATATCTTAAAATGTATGACTTTCATTCATGCATTTATGATTTTCACTGAATCTAATCATTGGTTGTAGAGCTATGGGATAAGCATCTTCAACGCATAACATTAAGGGGAGAACATAATGACTTTTGGACTTTCTGCCCTTGATGACATTAGTGCTTCTCCGACCTAAAAAGCCTTGTTCCCCAAACTGATACATTTTTAAGTTATTTTTAAATTAACCCTTCGAGTGCACACCTTTGTAGCGAATCATAAAGTGTCCATGGAGACAAATTAATCCCAAGCGATTTTCAGCCTAAAATATCTCAAAAAGGATGCGATTTTTTTGAAAAAATGTGAGGACATTTTTGGTAACAAGTTTATTCAACGTTAAGGTCGCACAGTTAGATTATTGAAAACACAATTTTTAATTATCGAAATACATGCTTCAAGTAAAAGCTGCGAAGTGTGAAATGCACGATTTTACAAAAAAACGTGATGTCAGAATGGCACAAAAATAACTTGCGGTTAAAGTTACAAAATCGAAAATACATCTTGTTAATAGATATTTTTGGATAAAAAATATATTTCTAGACCAAAATCGGGTAAGATAAGTTGACGATAAGGGTACAAACTAACAATAAGCTCTTAAGTAGTCTCACTTTTTAAAAATCCACGCTTCTGTTCTTTGCTTCGTACTTCATTTTCTGAGAAAATAATGTATGAAATGTTTTGAAACTTGCAGAGATTTCAAATGAAAATAGCCTTAAAAGACAACATTAATTTGTCGTAATTCAAAAAAGATATGCGTACTTCAATTTGCAGGCAGTCTCACATATTCCGGAGCTCAATTTGGCACAGTATTGTCAAACTTAATTTCCGGTGCCCTTGCCGAATCGATCGGATGGCCGAGTATCTTTTATTTCTTCGGCTCTATATCAGTCATCTGGAGTGTCCTGTTCTTCTTTTACGGCGCAGACTCGCCTGCTACTCACAAACGAATCAGCGAGGAAGAGAAGCGTTACATCGAGTGGAGCTTAAGCAATGGAGAGAACAATAAGACGGATCAAGAGGTATATATATTTTTTTATAAATATCTTGTATTTGCCCAAGTTGCGCGGATTATGGCCGAGAGAAGAGAGAAAAACATCTACCGGATTCTCCTCTCGACCATCACCTAAGAGTGTCGTTAGCTACACTGTACATTCGACATGGACACAGGGAAATTGCCGAAAACCGTGCCGTGTCAGCCAACGCACGGCTAAGCGCTCACCGATCCAAATACGGACCGCGCCGATGCTGCTTTAAGTTCGGTGACCGCCAGAGCCGTGCGCCGACCGCGTACCTATCGTTGTCGGTAATATATAGTTCCTATTTCTATGGTAATTATACCATTTTAAATGAAGACTTCGAGTATCGCAAAAACGATTCGTCGTATCTAAGAATATTGTAGTATAGACCAAAGTTGTAGGGTTTCGAGAGAGACACTAGATGATGAAGTCAGTTCAAGACTAGGTGGCGCCACTTACGAAAAATTTGAATGATAGCCGTTTTTTTAAATAGAATTCGATTTTTTGGTTGAGATAAAAGTTATAGGAGTTTGTTTCAAAACGGAAACAGCAAAAAAGAAGACCCTAGCTCCAAAATCTCAGGAGTTATGACGGTTGAAAAGTGGAAGCGGCCGCACAAGTGCACGATAGCTCAGGCCGCTCGGGCGTCTATTCGCAGGAAACTTAACACACTATCTGCTATGCCACGCCTAGTTTCACTGCGCACTAGGCGGAGGTCAGTTGCAACCGCGGACTGTGAATTGTTCTCGTGATAAAGGTAATAACCGACTTTTCAGATGACATCGAGCTGCAAGTCGCTCGACACACTTCACCCGCAACTACACTACTTCGATGACATTAGACTATGATATTCTCTACTCGTTCAACACTTCTCTACGAGTCGTCCAACATTCAAAATGCCTGATTATTCGGTTAATGAAATTGTCGACATTCCTTTGATTCTCGGAGAATGTCGACGTAATAGTCGGATAAAAGTTTGTCTGTCCCGTTGTCGCGACAAAAATTCATAGTCCGCAGCTATCAGGCGGACCGCAGCTATTGTGCGGCCGCTTCGTTTTTTTTCTTACTGTATTCGTATTGAAACGACGTACAACTTTTATCTCGAACAAAAAATCGAATTCCATTTTAAAAAAACGACCGTCATTCAAATTTCTCAAAAGTGGTGCCACCTAGGCTTCAACTGAGCTCATCATTTGGCATCCCTCGAAATCCTACACCTTTGATCGGAACTATTTCCTGATATGACGAATAGTTCTCGCGATAATCGAACCCTCCATTTCAAATGGGACACCCTGTTTATTGGAACTTCAAGAATACTAGTTTATTATAGTCATTATCCGAAATTCAATAGTTACCATCGTTTGGTTATTAACCGTAGAACTACACTCTGGGGTAAAAGCGTACTCCATGAGAATTTTACATTCTGTGCCAGAGCTAGCAAGCGCCATTTTTGGTTTGGTTTGAATGATTCTTTTACTAGTAGTTGTTGTTCTAAACTGACTTTATCATAGACCGTTCTCTTCGTTATTAGAAAACGAAAAGATTCATGTATAATAGAACGCTATTATCGCATATGAAAAGTATTTTACATTAACGAGAAGATTGGGGAACGCTTGTATCCCAGTGTAGGGCTTGAAGCCACAAAAATTGTTGAGGGGTTCTAGGGTTAATCATCAAAGATGAGGACTTTAACGGTCCTGCTTTTAATAGTCACTATCGAAACTTCGACAAAAGATCAAGAAGAATATCCATAGCAGTTACTAAACATTCAATGACATATCATTGAATTTTTAGGAACTACTATGGATATTCTTTACAGTTGCTATCAGAGCTGGGTAAAGTATTTGAAATACTTTGTGCTTAAAGTGCAATTATTTATTATTCTGAGCTGGGCAAAGTACTTTTTAAATAACCGTACAATTATAAATCTCACTATTAACACCAATGTGGAGAATGTGAAAAGTTGGAGTGCCGCGGGGTAGTCAATAGGCAGTCTTTCATTGAATATTTTTGAAGCAAACGCTGCCATCAATTATTCGTGGTAGATTTTTAGACGCTTAATACTCAGTCGGTACTAAAAATTCCGTATCAAAATTCTCCGAAACATCAACCGTTTAGAAGAATTTTGGTAGGGGAGTAGATGCAGTTATCGCTCTCCAAATTTGTGACGCGTTTTCCCGTGACCCACTCGGCGTACACAAAATCCTCGCTCACCGGCTCGAAGGGCGCCCGCCACGGAAGCCAAAGCGGCCCGTGACAAATTTTATTTACTAACCGGCGAACGAGGAAACTGCCCGACTTGGCTGCAGCCTTCTGGGATGGTAGAGAGGCTGGATTTACTCGCGGGATGGTCCTTAAATAAAAAAATGCACTTTGACTTTAACTCGGATGTTTTAATGGCACAATTAATCTCTTGGGGTTTATCCCTTGGTAGACTCGATATAACACTACAAATAAATATGACCGAACTAAACGGACAGACGGACACGAAATATTGACCCCGGGAACAATACACCGCACGGGAGGTAAAACTTAAATCTTCACGCAACCAACTTGGTAGCCGGGATGGCGTACAAGATGGCGCCGATAGAAAACGTGCTCGCGAGAGCCGTTACACGAAAATGCGCGATGGATTCCTCCCCCGGCCGAGACTCGGGTCGACACTTAGCCTTAAAATTAATTGGACTCGCACCTCGCGCCACAAAATATAAAAGAACGGACCTCGGTGAGACGATCCAACAAACAAAATTACAAAACGAGAAATTCCACACATGATAAAAGGCCCGAAACTAAGACGCGATCGGGCTCTCGTACGTTAACCGGCCGTCACGACAATATCGCTACGGCTCTATATAATTTTACCGCGATACAAATTCCCAAAACACGAAACCGAGCGAAGCAACGACCCTACCGGTTTATTTTCTTTGGCTGGACCCCGGATAATCCACGGTATGCCCAACCGTGACGATATTCGGAAGGGTTGCTTATCTTGAGCAGCAGGAGCGGCCACGACACGAAACGCCACGTCTTTCGTCGCACGCGACGGAAGCTTGAGTCCTCGAGAAATTAGGCGCGCTTTTCCCCTCGCCGCGGGTCCTTTTACCCCCACCCATTGCCCCTTCCACGGTCGCGAATAAGTTTGAAACCGCTGATCGGGCCGGTAGCTGCACGCGACTCGAAATCGACGGGAAGGACGATTCGAAGACGGGCAACGATAGACAATCGCCTCTAAGCTTGATAATGTGGCTTCAACGGCCACTAACTCCGATGCAGCGGCCCTGCAGATGGCCTTGATGCAGTTTTTAGGGTTGTGCAGCGTGAATCCCCGAATCCCCTACGAGCAGCACGGCTCGGGGCGGGTGGCGTGGCGATAGCCTATCATTAGCCACGAAATCGCGACTCTCGTGAGATGGTCTGAGAGCAGCGGCAGCGACAAGAAGCACATAATTGAGCCCACTCACACCGGTAAAGCTCAGGCCGATGATGGTGTGGGAGAGAGAGAACCCCTCTCTCTTGTTGGTATCAATTCGAGCCGTGGATCCCGTGTCGTTAGCCCGTAGCGGCGCGTTCGACCAGCGCGCATCCCTTCGGTGACGATGGTGTCCTCGTAGGCCGGTAAGACCGTAGCTCGCCCAGAGATAAAGGAGAAATAAAGATACGAGAAATATTAGCATAATCGAACGGCTGGTAACGTATTTGCCCTGTTGGATCGTCTCGGCGGGACTCAACGAGACGAGATGTCGCGCCGGGAGCTCTTTTCTATGTTTGGTGACGTGTAGCAGAAATGCCACGTTACAACTCTTCCCCCCCTATACAAAAGCCGCCCCGGCCGTATCGGACCGAAGCTTCGCTCTAGTTTAGACTGACGACAAAAGGCCTGCCGCAGCGGCAAGCCTCCGCTCGAGAGGATCCAACAGCGCTTATATGTGATAATATAAATATGGAACAAAACAAAGCAACAAAAACAATAGTATTCACCTTTTCTCGTTCTCGGGGTGGCAGTCCAATCAATTTCCAGACGTTCCCGACAGTTACCCCGACCTGAACCCCCCATGCGACGAAACACATACCACCACCGGGTGAAAACGGGAACAGGAAGGCAAAAAGGAACTCGCTTGATTTATGACAGATAGAAACTAAATTATTGAGGTAGTACTAGGGGCTCTCGTGGCCTCGGCCAACAAAAAAAACGTAAAGGACGTTTTGCTACGAGAGCTGAGAACAGCGAAAGATTTCATTAAGACGCGAGCTATCCGGGGACGGTCCAAGTTGTCTTGCAGGCGACGGGAGCAACAACCCCGCCGCTTACTGTCTCTTCCGCTCCTCCTGGAGCCAGCGGGGCCCCAAGCTTCGCCAATATTGGCCGCAGGACGGGCACGTTTTAGCCGTCACGCCCTGGCGACCGCAGAGGTAGCAGAACCTACGAGTTCGGGCCTCCGTACACTCCGCCACATGGTGGTCCAATTTTCCGCACACCCAGCAGCCGCGCCGGCTGGACGGGCGAGGACGCGGCAGCGGTTCCCGGCGATAACCCCAGGACGTGGCCCGAGTCGGTGTCGACGGCGTCTCGGGAGCTGGTGCAGCCTCGAGGACTAGATTGGCCTCGCCCTTGGGTGCTGATGTTGGCGTCTCGGGAGCTGGACTGGCCCTTTCCGCCATTGCTGCGACGACCAAGGTGAGGAGGCGCAGAATTTGGGCGGCCCCCTGCTCCTACTGCTCCCGCGTGACCCAGAAGTGTCCCTCGGCCCTCCACGCCACTCGCACCATGCCCGCTCGCCTTCCCGTCGGCGAGGACTCCCCCTCCACCTGTTCCTTCTTCGGTAGCTGGCTCATCTGTTGGAGAAAGATACGATTTTAAATCTGCTATAGAGGCCTTTATCACGCGACCTCCCTCTACATCCTTTAGTTCGTACACCACGGGCGAGAGCACGGTAACAACTCGAAACGGCCCGTGAAATTTGGTCGCTAGTTTGGCGGCAATATTTTGAGCCGACGATGACAAAATGCGTTGTCGCTTCAACACGAGATCCCCCACGCGAAATACGCGATCGCGACGATGCCGATTGAATTGAGCAGCTTGTTGCTGATACGCCTCTTCGAGATCGTGTGAGAGCTTGTCGCGTAATTCCGAGAGCTGGCGCATACGCGCCGACCAGGTCTCGGGAGGTAAGGGGTCTATTTCGAGTTCGTCTTTCTCTCGACGACGGTAGAAATTATGCGGCTTCGGTTCACGACCAAAGTTAAGATAGGCCGGTGTAGACCGAATCGCGAATCGAAACTCCGATAAATGCTCGTGCCAAGCCCTATGATCGCCCTCTAAAAAAGACATGATCATCGTTTTCAAAACCCGATTTACGCGCTCCACGGGATTCGCTTGCGGATGATACGGCGGGGTGGTGGCGTGATAGATACCCCGGTCGCGGGCTACGGCATGTATGCTATTGTTGTTAAACTCGATACCGTTATCAGTCAGGAGGACTTCCGGCGTCCCCCAACGCGAAAATACAAGCTCCTCAAAAGCTTCGCCGATCTTTTTCCCGTTAGCTTTCCGAAGTGGACAACACTCCACCCATTTCGTAAAGAGATCCTGAATCACGAGAACGTACGCGAACCCTGCTCGACTCGGTGGAAAAGGTCCCGTAATATCCGCTGCGACCACCGTCCATGGTTCCTCGACAATGCGACGCCCCATGAGACCCAGTGGCGGCAGCTGTTCGACCTTGGCCCTTTGGCACACACCGCAATGGCGCACATATCGTGCCACATCGCGGAACATATGGGGCCAGAAATAAGCGTGAAACACTCGCTCGTACGTTTTCTGGACCCCGAGATGTCCACCTTGAGCTTCGTCATGGCATTCTCGCAATACTATCGCTCTCGAGAGCCGTGGAACCACGAATTTCCATTCCGACTGGTCCCCTTCCGGTAGCACGCGTCGCGTCATTCGCCGATGAATATAGAGGCGGTTATTCTCGAACTTCCAGGTCGGGAATCGACGCGGTTTGGCGACGACTTCCGACGCTCTTTTCGCGTACCAACGATTGGAATCCGCTTCGATTGGCTCGTGGGCGACCCCAGGATCCCCTGGATGACTCGCAATCGATAGCACCAAATTCAAACTCGAGACCTCGGGCCCCTCCACAGACTGGGCGGGTGCACCCTCGTACATTCGAGGCAACGCATCGGGAACGTGGTTTCGCGCTCCCTCGCGATAAATTATTTCGAAATCGTACTGCGCCAGCTGGAGGGCCCAGCGTGTTAAACGACCCGCGGGTTCCTTCACTGACTGTAGCCACCGCAGACTGTGGTGGTCGGTGATCACCGTAAAACGGTAGCCCTCTAAGTAGGGTCTGAACTTGCCTATGGCCCACAGAATTGCGAGACATTCCTGCTGGGTGGTAGAGTAGTTCTTTTGGGCCGGCGAGAGCGTCTTGCTAGCGTAAACGATAGGGTGTTCAACGCCATCCACCTCTTGAATTAGTACTGCCCCGATCCCGCTCATACTCGCGTCGGTTTGAAGCACGAATTTCGCGGAAAAATCGGGACAAGCGAGAGGCGCCTCGCTTCTCGTAGCTTATCGAAAGCTTTTTGCTGCTCGGAGCCCCATACCCAACCCTGAGTCTTTTTCATGAGGCGCGTGAGTGGCTCAGCCACCTCTGCGAATCGTGGGACAAATTGCCGGTACCAGGATGCCATCCCTAAGAAACGCCGCAAGGGCTTCAGGCCTGTCGGAACCAGAAACTGTCTAATGGGAGCGGTTTTTTCGGGATCGACTTGTAAGCCGTCTCCATTGACTAGGAAGCCCAGATATTTCACTTGCTTGCAACAAAAGTAACATTTCTCGGGATTAATCTTCAATCCCGCGCTCGCGATACGCTCGAAAACGTGCCTAAGCCAAGCGAGATGCTCATCGAAGGTCTCGGTAACAACAATTATATCATCTAGACACGCAAACGCGTGAGGCTCCATCTCTGGCCCGATTATTCAATCAAGTAACCGCTGGAACGTGGCCGGCGCTCCCGTAAGCCCATATGGCATGCGCTTGAACTGGAAAAGGCCACGGTGCGGTACCGTAAACGCTGTTATTTCCTTCAAGGCGTCATCGAGGCGGATTTGATGAAAAGCTTGGCTTAAATCGATAGTCGAGATGTACTTGGCGGAACGTAACCGATCCAGGATCGGCGACATGTACGGGAGCGGGTACGCGTCCTTTTTCGAGACTTCGTTAACCTTTCGGAAGTCCAAAAAGAACCGATAGGTGCCACTATCGGACTCGACCAATCGCTCCTGGATGGTTCGATGATGTCCTCGGACAACATCCGGTCGACCTCGGCATCGATAGCTTCCCGAATAACGGGAGTAACCGGATAATAACGCTGTTTAATTGGCCGATTGCCCCCGACATCTATATGATGTTCAATCAAATTCGTTAAACCCGGTAGTTTACGAAGGATCTCAAGTTCTATCTCTAAAAAGGAAGTTAATCGAGAGCTTTCCCCGTGCTCTAATTCCGAAATACCAAGTAGTACGTTCATGTGCTCGGGCGCATCGCACCGCACGAATTCAAACTCGCGTGTGGGATCACCACTGAACGACCAGACGCGCCTAAGATGATCAATTACTACCCCGAACTGCTCGAGAGAGTCCAATCCGAGGAGCAAAGGTACCGGTAAGGACGGGAAACCTCGACCCGTTAATGTCCGCTCTTGATCTTCGAGCTGTAGCGGAAATTCGATTTCCTCGTTACACAATATTTTATCCCTGTTAGCAATGGTACTCGGGCATTGGGGAGTTTGCCGATGCGATATTCCCAAGCGTGCAGCGACCAACAAACCCTCTTCGCCGACGAACGTGTTAGTCGAGCCATTGTCGAAAATGGCGGGAAGCACGTGTCCCAAAGTCGAAACTTTCACGATCAAACTGGTCCGAGACCGCCCACTGTTCAACGGGCTACAAAAATAATCCGTGATATTCTCGGGTAATGTGAACGGTTGGGATAGGCCTTTTTCGTGACCAACGGGAGACTCCACGGCCTTTATTGGCAATCCCCGGAAGCGTTTCCCATCTCCGGAGGAGAAACTGTAGCGGGTGCATTCTCACGGCTACGCTGCGGGTTGTTGTTTGGCTTCCGGGCGAGGCAATCACGCGCATAATGGTTTAAGCCATTGCAATTGTAGCAAACCACGGTATGCGGCGACTAACTGCCCGACTGCGAGCCGATTGGCGCACCTGGGTAAGCCTCGCGGCCAGTGGCGCCACCGGAAGCCCGAGAACGATTCCCGTATGGCGACGAAGGCCGATCGTATCGTTCGCGGTACGATGTATTCGCGAAATTATACCGATTTCCATATGGCGAGGGAGAACTACTGTAGCGCTCTCGGTATGAAACGGTCGATCCAAAATTATTCCTGTTCGCGTATGGCAATTTCGTCCGACGCGGGAAGCGAGAGCTCTCACCACGAGGCATCCCCGATGTCCGGTCTTCCCCGAAGCGTGCGGGTGGCACGTTCGACGAAGCACGCCCACGCGGGTCTTCCATCACGGCAAAGCTCACGCTCGGACGTCTACGGCTCCGATACGGATACTCATACGCGAGAGCCGAGGTCATAGACCGCTCAGGGGGTGGAGGCTCACGCGTATGTTCGTCATCGCGATAGCTTCTTTCGATTTCCACGGCACGGCTTTCGAGCTCAGCGTACGTACGAGAGTCTCGCCGTATGTACTAAACGTCGAAAACACGAATGCATATTGTGACGAACGTACATTAATTGCTCCTCGAGAGACCATGGTGGCTCCACTCGATCAAAGAGTCCCCGCATACAGGCTAGAAAAACCGGGAACGACTCGTATTCACCCTGCGCTCGCATTAATATTTCCTCGCGCAGCGAAAGCTGATAATCGGGATCTCCGAATCGCCCCCTCCACGCGACCTCGAGATCTCGAAAACTCCGTAGACTGTCGCGCTGGGTACGGTACCGCCAAAGGGCTTTGCCCCGTAAGAAAAACTCAAGGCAATCTAAAAGATCATAATCCGAAGCCGGTAGCATTTTTCGACCCCGCTTTAAGCTCAAAATAAAACTCTCGGCATCCTCTCCGATTTCACCCGAGAACGTTAAGTTCTATTTCCGAAGGATTTCATACGTTGACCGCATCGCAGCAGAATCAGCTGAACGCACCTGAGAACGAACGACCGGGGACGACCGATACGCTGGCTCGGTAGTCCCAAAATCGACCCGTGGAGGGTTATAATTCGTGGTTACGCTGCCCACATGATTCCGACGCGGCGGTAATGGCGATGGTACAATAGCACGTGTGCCCGATGACACTTCTGGCGCGCTCGCCACGATGCTCGTCGCGAGACTCCTTCCCCCACCGCGACCTGTCAAATTATTTCGGCTATCGGTAGCCGATGGCGAAAATCGTACCCCCTCCTCTCGGAAAGGATTTTTAGAATTTAACGGTACGGGCACTAGGATTTCCGATTCGCGACGAAGCGCGTCATTTAATCTTCCCTGCAACTCCATTTCGTTGCCCAAAACCAAAAGGCCACGCGACGCGAGTTCTCGTATCAATCGTTCGGGTGTGAGAGAGACGGCAGGAAGGCCGGAGAGCGGCGGTGTACGATGCATCTTCTGTCCCTCTCGCACTCACGCGAGAACGCTATCTCACTCGCACGCACACGAAACCCGACCGCGCGACAAAGATGGCCAGCGACGCGCACACGTAGCCCCGAGAGACTATCACCCACACTCGCGAACGACGCTCACGCACGAGAAAGGCCGGTATCACACCACGCGACACGAACACGTGGAGACGATGACGAAATTCGACGCACGTTACTATCCTGAACCAGCGAGAGTAGGGGCAGGAAGAGAATCACGCACGATAAATAATCGTTAACAATGGTACAATAATTAATAACCCAGAATTAAGTGAATAACTAGTTACTAAAAGGAAAGATAAAATAAGAGTAAGGGTCAAGGAATTAAATTAAATAAGGGAGAAGCCAAAAAAAAGTCAATAAATAAAAGAATAAAATAAAAATAAATAAAAATAAGTCAAGGGAGGGAAAAAGAAAATCCCTAAAGGTCAAAAATTACAAAGAAATTGCGTTATACAACCAACCGAAATAAAAAAAAAAAAAAAAAAATCAGTAACAACTAAGTCGAAAAAACAAATAATCCAAAGGGGAAAAATAATAAAAAAAACTTCCGTCGCGTGCGAGGAAAGACGTGGCGTTTCGTGTCATGGCCGCTCCCGTTGCTCAAGATGAGCAACCCTTCCGAATATCGTCACGGTTGGGCATACCGTGGATTATCCGGGGTCCAGCCAAAGAAAATAAACCGGCAGGGTCGTTGCTCCGCTCGGTTTCGAAATTATATAGAGCCGTAGCGATATTGTCGTGACGGCCGGTTAACGTACGAGAGCCCGTTCGCGTCTTAGTTTCGGGCCTTTTATCGTGTGTGGAATATCTCGTTTTGTAATTTAGTTTGTTGGATCGTCTCACCGAGGTCCGTTCTTTTATATTTTGTGGCGCGAGGTATGAGTCCAATTAATTTTAAGGCTAAGTGTCGAACCGAGTCTCGGCCGGGGGAGGAATTCATCGCGCATTTTCGTGTAACGGCTCTCGCGAGCACGTTTTCTATCGGCGCCATCTTGTACGCCGTCTCGGCTACCAAGTTGGTTGCGTGAAGATTTAAGTTTTACCTCCCGTGCGGTGTATTGTTCCCGGGGTCGATATTTCGTGTCCGTCTTTCCGTTTAGTTCGGTCATATTTATTTGTAGTGTTATATCGAGTCTACCAAGGGATAAACCCCAAGAGATTAATTGTGCCATTAAAACATTCGAGTTAAAGTCAAAGTGCATTGTTTTATTTAAGGACCATCCCGCGAGTAAATCCAGCCTCTCTACCATCCCAGAAGGCTGCAGCCAAGTCGGGCAGTTTCCTCGTTCGCCGGTTAGTAAATAAAATTTGTCACGGGCCGCTTTGGCTTCCGTGGCTGGCGCCCTTCGAGCCGGTGAGCGAGGATTTTGTGTACGCCGAGTGGGTCACGGGAAAACGCGTCACAAATTTGTGACGCATTTTCCCGCGGACTTCGCTCACAAAGCCTTCCCGCGACACTTGTGAGATTGGGCGCCAGCCACGAAAGAGAAAAGTTCTCGTGACGAATTTATTTTTCTCACAAGCGCGCGAGAAACCGGCCCGACTCGGCTACAGTCATCGAAATGGTAGAGGAGCTGGGTTTTCTCGCAAGGTGACCACAATAAGGCAACAACACACACAAAGTTGACCGGGAATCACAATATAATTTATTTACCAAAAACATCACAATGGAAAAGAATAAAATAAAAGTTCCCGTGTTCAACCACATCCTTAATAATTTACGGTGCAACAATGCACTGGTCCTCGGCTCGATACAATTTAACGTGAACCCTCGCACTCCCGGCCACACAAACAATTTGGCAAGACGTCGAGAAATCTGCCGCCTCATGTTGGGAGCCGTAACGGCATGCAAGATGACGACGACAGACATCCTCGCTCGCGAGAGCGGTCTCTCACCAAACTGATGATTACGATATTAATTCGGCCGAGAGCCGGGCGACAAACACAATTAAATCTAATGAACCCTAACCCCGCGTACAAAAAGTTGGACCCCGTTAGGCAATCCGGAAAATATAAAGAACGCGGAAACACACGGGCAACGATGAAATGCGCGGGAATAAAGACGATATCGGGCTCACGTGCGTTAACGTACCGTCACGACAATATCGCTCGATTCTACACATTGAATCCCCGACACAAAATATAAAAAAGAGCGAAACGACAGCCCCACCGGCTTGTTTTCTGTAGATGGACCCCGGAACGTCCTCGGTTGTCCACCCGTGAGATTATTCGGTGGCGTCGCGTTCTTGGGCAACGGAAATGGCAGCGACACGAGAACCGCGTCTCTGCTCGTTCACGACAAAGGCTAGAGTCGACGCAATACTTTGTGCTTAAAGTGCAATTATTTATTATTCAGAGCTGGGCAAAGTACTTTTTAAGTAACCGTACAATTATAAATCTCACTATTAATACCAATGTGGAGAATGTGAAATATTTTTGAAGAAAACCCTGCCATTAATTATTTGTAATAGATTTTTAGATGCTCAGTCGGTACCAAAAATTCCGTATCAAAATTCTCCGAAAGATCAACCGTGTAGAACAATTTTGGTAGGGGAGTAGATGCAGTTATCTCTCTCCTACTCGTACGAATTTCTCACCACCTTACTAAAAATCATTGCAGAAGAACAGACACAATTGAACGTGCTTTTGAAAGGTTTTATAATCGTTGCTGTCACGCATAGAAAATGATCTTTATGAAAAGTACGAGTTGGACTCAATAGTACTCGAAGTACCTAACAATAAGAAAAAAATGCATGTACTTAAAGTACCATTGTACTTTAAGTAGATTAGTTTAAATATGAATTAAGTACCATTGTACTTCAAGTACATTAGTTTAAATATGAATTAATTGCTAATGTACTTTAAGTATTGCACAACTCTAGCTGCTATTGACAGTTTGAGAATCGATTAAAGCTTAGCTATACTATTTAAGCTTCAAAAATATTGATTGTTATTAAAAGTGCCTATGGGCCCGTTATTCCATCACCTCTTGCAATTAGGTAAAGGTAAACCCAAACTTACATATTTACCTAAGAAGTGGAATAACTGCATGACCCTATGAGGATGAAAATTTGAATATTTACCGTCATAATTCTCAATAATTTTGTGTTTTGCGTGTGTATAAAGCTAAAAAAATGTGTAAGGCTTTGTTTCAGATGCTTGTTTAAATGCATATTCAATGTTTTCTATAATTTCATGTTATTAACCCCTTAACAGTGGGTTGCAGGTAGAATTTTTGTTTATTTGTATGTTTCGAGAAAACGGTTCGACATACGAAGGAAAATCAAGGGATTGAATGTTTTGAGAATAAAATTCCCTACAAGCTCATTAGTTTTCCAAGATCCACCAATTGTTAGTTTCACAAATGCAATAGATTGAAATTTCGAAAAAATAAAAGAAAAAAAAAGTTCAAACCGCTGTCAAAATTCGAAAAATGAATGAAAACAATTTTGACAAGCGTCAACAACTTATCGATTAGGTTTCGTTGACTTATGAACTTTTTGGATTTTTCGTCGCGCTACTTTGACTCTGTCCCAAACGTAAACTATTAACGATAGCTATATGTCCTCGCGGAATTTTTTATATGAAATTCAATTTTCTACAATATTTTTGGTATAAACTTTTGCCGTATTTTGCGTCGTTTGGGTAGCGTTAGCAGTGAAAGGGAAAAGTGCACCAATTTTGCATTGTTTTAAATTTTTTTTGCAAAAACACGCAAGGTTTTCACGGGCACATTTTGATAGGTCATTATGAAGATTATTTTTTATCGAATGGCGCTAATTTGGTGAAGGTACTAATTAGTCGGATTTAGAATGCTAAAGTGACTGGCCTAGTAACAGAAGCTCGAAGATGAATAATTTAAGGCAGCTAAATATGCGTTCAATGAGCTCGTTGCACGTAACGAGGGGCAGCCGGTTTTTCGAGGCTCTTCGTTCACATCTTTTCCTAATACTGCTCTCTTTCTCTCTTTTTTTTTCTCTCAGCCATACGTGTCTCAGACATCTCGACCTCGACTTCAACTTTCATTGGAAATTTTTTACGATTGATTAAAAGTCCGATACGTCTGTGCATTTTATTCGCACGTTTGTTACTCGGTATAGTTTCATCTATGCATTTTTCCAGACTTGACACATAGGTTTTTGCTTCAGGGGCATTCTTATCGCGTCTATTGTGAAATGTCTCACCTATTTGCGTACGTGTTTGCAGCCTTGGCCGTCACAGGCGTCGTTAAGTGCTTCAAGCACCTATCTTTTATACAGTCTACTCCCTCTTACCTTAGATTCCAAATGTTTCTACAACACGCATGAAAAACTCGTCGTTTTGACCCCCTAAAGCGGGATAGAAGTCACAGTTTTCCAACCCAGGAAAAAAACCAGGGAAACAACTTCGCAGCTGGGAAAAAAAATCGCGACAGGGAAAAAAAGTCTCGTACCAGTGAAATAAATGGGGCGAAGGTGCCAATTTATACAGAAGAAATGTGAAAAGTGGATGTGACGTTGTTGGTTGTAACAATCTTTATTGTAAATAACACATTTATAAACTATTATCACTTAATCTGAGAATCGTTGTAAAAGCTAGTCAGTTTTTACGAAGATAAGACGTTTGCCAGAGCTGTGGCGCAGGGGAGAATAGAGCTATTTCGAACTCTTGTCGTTAGAGGCATTGCTGTCCATTGCCAGTGGCGCTGAGTCTGACGGCGCGCATATATGAGTCTTTTAAGTGTTCGCTCTGAGGTTACGTGGTTCTCTTGCTGGATCACCACATAAAGTCGGAAAGTGCTGCCCTTTAACGATGTGTATACAATGTTTTCATGATCAGTTATACAAAAGTGGAACTAGAGAATCTCCATGTATATACAACTCAAAACAGCCGTTCTGACAGTTCTAACCTCACTTTCATTCAGATTTGTGCAAAAGTATTTTTAAAAAAACGAAGTCCTACTCGTCCAGCAACTGGCTTGAGTGTGTGTGGTGCGTTTGCATGGTTGACGGGAGTTGTGCGGTGCGGTGGGTTGGTGGTCGTGTGTGACTGTGTGCCGTGTGTATTGGGAACTCACATGTTGCACCCCGACCTCTCGCGGAAAAATATCGCACTACTATATGCCAGTCACTGGCAGCTATTCCTGTGGATATGTCGCATTTTTCGAGCCGATTGTTCGCTCTCGTTAAGAATTTATCGGCGATTTACGACAGAAAAATTAATAAACAAAAATCGAAAAAGATGCCTGAAGGTCTGGATGAAGGTATGACGTTTTCACCACCAGCAACAATAGACAAATCGTTCTGCGTAGTATACGATGTATATGTTGTATACGTTCGAGTAAAGGGAAAAGAGATGGTACTGTGAGATTCTACAGACTTCCGAAACCTGGACAAAAATTTGTTGCCACCACACATAAATTTGGTTTAGTGGAAAATATAGAGAAATAGAAAGCTTGCGAACAAGCAATAAAAATTGGCAGCCCATCACTGCGTCAACTTTTATCAATTCAGCTTGAATTGCTCAACTAATATCAATTCAGTGTAGATTGTACTATTCCCACGGCAGAGATGTACACGAAGATGTATCCAAAATATAGTACTTTTTGTCCCTTTATACATCGAGAATATATTTCAGATATTTCTAAGCCAAATTTCTTTTATATGTTAAAGGGATATTTTTTTCAGGAAATAGAAGTTTTCGTAAAAATATATCCAACATGATCAAAATATATCTTTGATATTTCTAGCATCGACTTCTTTCCTATGGGGGAGAAAATACTATTACAAGTAGAGGATCTCGATTAGCCTTGTAAAACGATTATAATTTGAGTGTTCACGTCATTTTTTTCTACAACAGACTTTCCATCAAAGAGAGATTCATTAAAAGCTTCTGCAGTTTTCCCAACCTGCGTTGAGAATTTTCTCTCCTTCGACTAAATTTCTGTTTGTGACAGTAGTGTCTGCCCGCGCACAAACACTAGCAGTAGTAAGCCGCATAATTATATCGCGTTGAAATAATTTAATCCGCAAAAAATATGCAATAATAAATAGTTCACTAATATTTTCCGTGTTAACGACTACGTCTGGCTGGCAAAGAGCGGCCATATTAGATAGGCCACGCCTCCGTGTTGATTCCCAATAACTGTTGCCGGACGTTTAGGCACAGCCTTTAAAAACCGAAAAATTACATTTCATTTATACGGGCGGCTCCGCCCCCTGGCTCCCGCGAGGGCTCCACCTCTCGACCACGCTGGGGGGCTCCCCCCACGCCCCCCTCGCTACGCGTGCTCCGGAGCCTCTGAATTGTCTCGTTTTTCATGCATGTGTTGTAGAAAATATCGTATGCACCACGGGAAGAAAACGTTTTTGTCTCGCGCAATGTTTGGGTTTGGGTGGGCTCTTGATCAAAAACGCGTACTTCCTACCCTAAATGCATTATATACTATTAACCACTCCTTTGTTTCAACCACTTTGACTTCTTTTTTTTTTTTTTCCACAACGACACCGTTCCACTCCGGTCGCTGTGCGACGCCCGGAAGCTGCTGTCCAAGATCTCTCATGTTCCCTTTGTTTGCGCAAGAGATTTGATCATATTCGGTGGTGCCATGTGCAAATGCTTCTCTACAATTAAGTGTTGATTATGCTCGGCTCTTCAAAAATGCTACGCGTCACTTATTATTGATTAAATTTACACGGCGCTGCTATTTCGGCATTATTATTCCCAACGTAATAGAACAGGATTTAAAAGTGGGTGTAGATTACACTAGAATAGCTGGACATAATTGGTGTAATGTGCCATTTGGATGCATTTTTAAATCCGGTTTTACTACGTTCTCCACAATAAAAACGGAATGACAGCGCCGTGTGAACTACCCATGGATGTCTTACGTCTTATCTCAGGCTGGAACGAAAACCAATTGAAAATATTTTTTCGACGCAATAATTATGAATAATTACTCTCAGAAAATGTGTTAGTACCAGCTACGAAATGATAATTATACGCAATGATTTATAATTATATGAAAATAATGGTATTCATTTTTGTCACAATTTATCGTAAGTGTTTGTCATATAATCATTTCGCCTCCGAACAGTTTCCATTCCTGCTATAAATTCGAAGTTGTCGGAGTGTAAGGGGTAGGAAGCTATTTTGTGGGCGGTTGCTAGTGACCCGGAGCGGGGGATAGCGGAGAAATTAAGAATAGGGAAGCGTTCGATGCCAACCAGTCAAGTTAAAAGAAAATGGACTGTATCGATATAAAATATAATCTATATAAATGGCTTAAATTGTTCTGCCTTTGTGTAATAACGAGAGAATTGCGCAACTTATGCGCAGCACCGTTGAATGAAAACATTACATCATTCTCTCGTATCGTCCATGTAAGATCTTAAAAATTATCGAGCTCTCACGGTTAACCTTTAGAATCACACATTATTTTCTTCCTCTTATTCTTCATTTTTTTCTCACCCGCTCTGCGGGCCAGCGATGAGTATAATGTCACTAATTACGTAATAAACATTTTTTCCCCAGAGATCGAATTCCGTTTGTAGAGATAACATTTTTTGTTTAATTCTTTGCCTGGGTTACAGGTCTCATCGAACACACCGTGGAGAGCAATTTTTACTTCCGTTCCCGTTTGGGCACTCATTGTAGCTCACTGCGGACAAAATTGGGGATTTTGGATGATCATTACGCAAATATCAATCTACATGAATGCCATTATTGGATTCAACATTTCCGAGGTAAGAGAACTGACGAAATTTTCTTAACGAATAGGAAAATCAACGAGAGAGGAAAAAAAATTGTTTGTCTGGTAATCACACTGTCTGGCTTGACGATGATATTTCAAGGTTGTGGGAGACGTTTCCTGTCGCGTAATTATGTGTGTCTTCCACCGAAAGTGCAACTCTCAACGATTTCATCTGCACTCTTAGTTTATTCGTTCCACTATTTTGATCATCAGGCATTATTTTTCATTCGATTAAAAATGTGAAAAGTTAATGAATAATGAAAAAAGTAACGTTCATTATATTTTTTTCAACGTATTGTGTAGAAAAATTGTTCGGTGATCCACAAAAGAATGAAGATCATAATTATGAATAATGGAGTTCTATATAAATTATCCAATAAACCTTCAATAAATTCAATGAATTGTAGAGAAATTAATGAAAAGTTATACATAGCTTCAAAAATATTTATAATTCCATTTTTTAATTTTCAATTAAACGCGAACGAAAAAAAAACGAACAAATACCTGCGAGAGGAAAAACAAAAAAATACAAATCGTAAATAGGAATAATAGAGACGAACGGATTACTTCAACTTGAAGTGTAGACAAATTAAGTCTGTCCACAAATTTTCATCCCCTATAGATTTCTCATCAAGCTTAAAAATGTAATCTCGTGATCGACGAAAAAAAAGAAGAATTGCAGGCAACTGAGGCAAGAATGCAAAATAAATCTACTTTTTCTCGAATATAGTCAATATATACAGGGCGATTTTTTTAAATCGCCCCAGGCCACTATGTCCGAAATTATGCGAGATATGAAACATGTTTGATACAAAATATTTAGGGTTCAAAGGGGGAAAGATCATGGCGATTTCAGATTCGTTGTAACTGTATCCGCCAAGGTCAGGGGGTGGTCAACTTGATTGTTTCAAAAGGAATCGTATATTTTTTCTTTCGAAATCTGAAAGAGTATCAAATTCAGCATCAAAAAGTACTAACATACGCATGGCCTAAACCCAATGGGTAACCAGATATTAGCTGGTCAAAATGGTACGCGGGGGCTCCGGCAAGGCAAGGTATCGGTATTTTATCGGAACTGGAGAAAAATTTGTGTATCGAAGGGCACCTTCCTAGGTACCGGAAGGAGTCAGGGTACGTTTTTGCGTGGAGTCGCTCAGGTTAGATGGAAGCGCTGTTTTTTTTTCTTTTTCCTTCTCATAGTACGTTTTCAGGTAAAATCTGAAGATACGTAACCAGTTTGAAAAGTACATGCATCATTTGAATGAAAGTACTAAACATATGTAGGTTAATAGTTAGCCTAATAGAAAAGTAGCTAGAAATTTATTTCACAATTGAATGTTAAGCTTTTTTGTTTTTGTTGGAAACTTTTCTCAATTACATTTCTTTTTGATATATTTTTTTTTAATCTATTGCACGTATTTAATAATTTTTTTTTTAAATATTATTTCTTGGTACTAGTTTACATCGATCAATTTTCGAAAGTACCTCCATCCGCGCTGATACACAACTTCGTCGAAATGCATCTGTTGTTTTGCGAAGTACCTTGGCCGGGATTTGCTCGCTCGCTCTGATGCGATGTTTTAAATCATCCGCAGTCGTCGGTTTTTCCGCGGAAACCACACCTTTCAAATAGCCCCACAAGAAAAAATCTGCGCAAGGCTTTATATTCAATAGTGAAATAAATTTCTAGCTACTTTTCTATCAGGCTAACTGTTAGCCTACGTATGTTTAGTACATTCTTTCAAATCATGCATGTCCTTTTCAAACTGGTTACTTATCTTCAGATTTCACCTGAAAACGGACTATCATATTAGGGAACGAAAAAAGGGTATGGAAAAAAAAAAAAAAAAAACAGCGCTTCCATTTAATCTGAGCGACTCCACGCAAACACGTACCCTGATCCTTTCCGGTACCTAGGAAGGTACCCTTCAATACACAAGTGTTTCTCCAGTTCCGATAAATTAGCGATACCTTGCCTTGCCAGAGTCCCCATGTACCACTTTGACCATCAACTAATATCTCGTTACTCATTGGGTTTAGGCCATACGTATGTTAGTACTTTTTGATACAGAATTTGATGCTCTGTCGGATTTCAAAAGAAAAAATATATCATTCCATCTGAAAAAATCAAGTTGACCTCCACCTGAGCTTGGCGGCTAGAGTTACAACAGATCTGATATCGCCATGTTCTTTCCTCTTCTGAACCCTAAATATTTTGCGTCAAACATTTTTTCATATCTCACTTAATTTCGGAGATATCGGCCTGGGGCGATTAAAAAAAATCACCCTTCACATATAATGTTGTTTATCTGTCATTGATAATATAATGTTCAAGTGTACTTTCGATAACAGCGTTGATCTGATGACGATCAGGTCGAGAGTATAAGATAAAAACTCGGTGAACGCTTACTAATCGAATATCGACATCTTCAGCGATGAAATTTGGGCGATAAAATTATTGTTCAATCTATTATTCAACGTTCGTTATTATTCTACTTTTTATACTAACTTTATTATTATTAGGACAGACCAGGGTGGGTTGGGTAAAAGGTGATATACAATTGTACTTGGGACACCTATAAATTTCATATAACTTTTTACGAACGGATAGCCTTGCCTATAATCTGCACCTGATCAAGGTGACTGATACCATTGTATTATACTACAGAACAGGCTTTATGAGCCCAATGTTATCGCAAAAATATTAATGCAATTCCAAAGCAAAAACTGAACCGACTTACCGCAGTCGCCTCTATTCTTCTTCTTCTCGCTTCTTCATAACCTTTGTTTTAGTTAAAATGTCGTCTTTTTCATGCCAGTGTACTCAAAATGTTCCACAAAAACACATTTAGAAAAAAATGTCCGAATGGATGTGCACGTTGACAGAACTGGAAAGTGAATAACTCATGAACGACTAGAGATATTGTGCTGAAACTTTGAACACAAATGCACCCTCTTTATTTAATGTAGCTTTTGTGAATGAAAAATTATAGATCTTAAGGAGATTTACTTGTGTTGAAAAATGTCTGCGAACGCTCTGATTCGAGAAATTTTTGAGATGTCGAGCTGCAATTTGGTACACAAATGAACCAATATTAATCCAGCATTTCGTGTCGAGTTTGGCGAGGATGAACAAAAGTAGTTCGGATTTCATCATATTCGAATTTTGTCGAAAAATGTTTAGCAACATTTGAAAAAGCTTCACCGTGAATAATCTTCGAGATATTGAGCTGAAACTTAGTACATAAATGGACTAACATTGAATGGCATTTAGTATTGAATTTAACGTGGAACGACAAAGGGATTAAGTTAATATAAAATTTTTCATTTTTGAAAAATGTCTATACATGTTCCAGCTTATAACAATTTTAAAGTATGGGCATAACATTTTTTCTGTTTGCCCTACATTTCAAATGGTGAATATGAATATTCCTAAATCCTATCCTCCTAACATTCCTAAATCATTCCAATTCTCAATGTGAGCACTTCAAAATAGAAATGTTCACATTGTTTCATTATTACTTTCTCTGGTTCCTAAAGCTTCGTCTACGGGAAATCGACATAATTTATAAATACGTTTTGTCATCGAGGGAAAATGATGAGGCAGCAATGTATAAAGTTTCAGTTGCCAAATATTTGTTTCTTTTGTGTGCTAACATAACTTGCCCCATCCACTGATCCAACTCGTCTTGTTTCGACCCCTGAGTGATACATTCAACTTCTGCGTCAAGGCTCCTTCGAGCAGAAGGAAGAAATGAGGTGAGGGATGATCATGATTTGCACCTGATCAAGATGGCCACTGGTACTATTTTATTACCCAATGTTGTCGCAAAAAAAAGTTGTGTAAATTCGGAAGAAAAAATTGATCCGTCTTACCCGGGTCTCACTGTTTTAAGTTATCCTTTTAGTTTTTCCATTGTATTCTCCTTTTCTATTTATTTAATTTTATGCTATGTTTTTTTGGTAATAATTCTCCATGTTTATCGTTTACAGAATGTTGACAATGCCACTCTGCCGTACTTCGCATTTTTTTTTATTCCTTGGAATTCCAAAATAGAAAATGACCTGACTTACCCTCGTTCCCTCTATTTTTCCTCTTTTTTGAATACTTCTATTTAAGAATAATTATTACTATCCTGTTTTTCACTTTAAATATATTTTATTTTATTCGACTATTTTTATTTGTTTATATATTTTTTAAATAAGAATGTTTCATCTTTATTGTTCGAAGAACGGTTTCATGGCTGCTTTGCCGTACTTGACGATGCTGCTGTTGGCGTTTCCGGTCAGTTGGCTATCCGATTATGCCCTGAAGAAGGGTGTACGTCGTGTCGTACTTCGTAAATCCGCAAACACATTGTCACAATGGGGCCCTGGATTCGCTCTGATTGGTCTTTGTTTCACCAAAAGCGGTGATTCGACACTTCCCGTTGTGATACTCGTAATAGCGGTCGGTGCCAATGTCGGCTCTCTTTGTGGATTCCAAATAAATCACATTGATCTGAGTCCCAACTATGCGGGAATTCTGATGTCAATCACGAATTGTTTCGCGTCGGTAGTCGCAATAATAGCGCCTCTTGTTGTCGGGGTGATAGTCACTGACCTGGTAAATATTATTCGAGAAACTCTATTATAACAATAATAGTAACAACAATATAAGTATAACAATAATATAAATTATAAGAAATACCGTCTGGAGAAATTAGTGAAAAGTGACAATGTCAGAATATAAACAACCTACTTTAAAAATCTGTTTTTTTTTTTTTTTTTCGTCACACTATTTCGTCAGGTTGTTGTTTAATTTTGCTCACTGGTTATTCTTTATAAAACAACCTTCACTGTTTATCATTTTATTTTATATCATCGAAGTAAAGAGTAATAAAGAAGTGAGTTATACTTCTTTTCCCTTACTTTTTTATTTACTTCATGTTCTTTGTTTTTATCGGGCAGACAAAGTCATATTCTTTTTAATGAACGAAAGATTGCCACCTACAATGATGAATGATATAACTTTCATAAATTTACTTGTTCTTGAATAAATTGTGGACAAATAAATGATAAGCGACAATTTCGAAGCACATATTATTATTTTATTATCCCAATATTTTGTTCGTCATGTTTTTTCTCTTTATTTTATTACTTAATGGAATTCCTTGCAAAACCTGATTCGAACAAATAATGCCGACGTAAAATTTCTTTATTCTCTGCAATCTTATTTTCATATTTTTTGTTGTTTTCAATTGGGTAGAAATTACAATATATCCCGTTATTAAGAAAAGGAGGAGAGTTATAATTATAAATAAACCTTGGCAAGAATTCAATTATGAGAGCTTTAAGGAATTTATTTAACATCAATAAATGTTTGGAATCGAAAAACATATAAGGGAACATTTTGAACGTGAGGTGTTCCGAATGATTCAACATGCATTTTTACATTTTTTTCTTCTCCATTTATAGTCGGATTTTTCGCAGTGGCAAACTGTTTTCTACCTCACATCTGGCATTTATTTCGTGAGCAACACGATCTTTTTGATTTTCGGCTCTGCCGAGCGTCAATGGTGGGACGATCCTCGGTCGGCCGAGGCTAAAAAATCCGGTCAAATTTTGTCCAAGGCAATCGTTGTATCATAAGCGATTTTTCTGGAAATCAATGTAATTTTGCTGGCACATAAAAACCTCATACATGTGATTAATGTTTAACATATAATTTATCTCGTTACATACATGTGTAAGTATTTTTTTACACAGAATGTTTCATCGTGGACGAGGATTGTTCGTCACGATCAACAAGAAACTACGAATGTATTATTTACCATGATTTTGTAAATACTTCCCAATAAAGGCATGTGTTCAATTTTTCTAAATAATACATTTATAGTTTCTTGTTGTTAATTAAAAAGATTTTGTAAATGTTTTCCAATAAAGGTTTGTGTGCAATTTTTGTAAATAATAAATGGATGGTTTCTTGTTGATCGTGACGAATAATCTTCATTCACGAAACGTCGAATAACGAAAATCAAGCAGCGTGACAATTATCATTGTGCGACTGCCCGAAACTCCCAGTAAAAAACACGATTACGGATTATCTGCAGGCAAAAGTGTCTGATAGATAATAAAAATGTGTGAAGAAGAGACAAATATCCACTCGACGTTACAATCAAAGCTCGACGACGACAACGGAGACGACGACGTTTTGCGTGTGCTCCTGTGCGTTAATAATAAGAACAATTCGAAACCCCGTATTCATTGATGTTCGTGGCTTCCGAAAATTTTCCCGAGAAGCATCTTCGTCACGTTTTCCGTGGCTTCATCGTCCTTCGAGTGAATAGACGCGTATCCGCGGTGTGGGGGGAGAAAAAAAAGAGAGAGAGAGAGATATCTGCTTTTTGGATGGGTAAGCCATAAAACGGCGGCGTACCGAACGATCGAACGTAGTCGATCCATAGATCTTTGAGCTCAACGACACAGGCACACGCGAAGTGCGGAGGATTCCTTCGTGTTGTACATATCGATATCGGTCATTAGCATCGTAAAATTATAACGAGAGACGAGGAAGCGGAGGGAGAAAAAGAAGAAAAAGAACTGATAAGAAAGGGAAATATAACAAGAAGAAGACGAGAAAGAGGAAAAGACGAAAGAGAAGGAAAACGAGAAGATCGAAAGGAGGCGGAAAAAGAAGGAGAGGCAGAAGGAAACATTGAATATCAAGATGCCCCACGGAACACGAACGAAAAAGATTTCGGTGGCGGAGATGATGAAAGTTCCGCCACATCGACCCAAAGGTATTGAAAAATAAATCGTTCGTTTTTTTTCCATCAATTCAATATTTCGACAAAATCAAGTGTTTGAGTGAGGTAAATATTGAAGGAATTTTATTTTTTCTTTATATCAAATATTTTTTGCGATCTTCTATCGCTAGTCTGTGATAAGAGAGAGAAGAGAGATAAGATATATAGTCTTTGGATGCAATCGATAAGATTTTGCGTGAAAATCAATTGAATCGTCGTGATTTTGTCCCAGATATGTAACGAACGTAGTGTCATTGAAGGTAACGCTGTTTTTATGATCAGTCGATCTTGTGAGGTAACGCAAAATGCGTAGAAATTATCAGATAAGATTCGAGCACGTGCGCTTTGCTTGACAATTCGTAGACGCGAGATGAGAATCTCGTCCGCTTTGCTTATGAGTTGGATTTCAAAATCAAGAATCATGTTTTTTTTTCGTACTTTCATCACCGGATTTTACGAGATGCAGTTTTTTTTCGAACAAGTGGATACTTCCGCAGATACTGAGGTCAATAATTAAGAGTGCTATTGATTGTAGAGGATCATTAATGGGCTCAAGGACCGCAATGTACTTTGCGCCGGTTCCTGTATATAAACATGTTGTACACCATACGTCTCTTCTCCCTTCTCTCTCTTTCTCTTTCTAACTCATGGATACGGCCTAGAAAAATCGTCAGGGGAACGCTTGTCCGCATTCTCTATCTAAGTTTCCGCGGAATGTCCAGGCAACGATCAAAATAAGACACGAGAGAGGGAGCGAGAGAGAGACATGGAAAATAAATTAAAAAGAGCATATACCCGGGAAACAGGGTTTGCAAAGAATCTTATCGAGCACTCGACATTCCACTGACGATGCGTTTTTTTTCTTCTCTCTCTCTCTCTCTCTCTCTCTCTCTCTCTCTCTCTCTTTTTCTCATGTTCTTCGTTTTTCTCATTTTCTCCTGTTCAACGTATGAAGTATTTGAGGAGCTCGAGTAATAATGCGATAGGATACGTATAATTAATTGGCAGAGATCTATAATTAATAGAGTTTAATAAGAAATCATATTTTTTTCAGCTTCTCAACTTGATGAGGAATTTGCATTGAATCAATCATTGAGAAAGAATAATTAATATGATAAAATTAGAAGTTTTTTTTTTCTTTAATTTATATTATGATGAATGAAGGGGAGAGAAGGGGGTGTATCCGTGTGCATTATCTATGTGCATTCATTTTGAAAAGTTGCTAACTTTTCATACACACTGTCTGGTATCGCATAACACACCCTTGAAGGACAATTTTTTTTTCTTAACATCGAAAGATTTCAGACTTCTACCTTTTTGGATATCGGGAAATCCATGTGTAATTTCCTTTAACATGGTGTAAAATGTGCGTGAAAAACGTTTGATTGTGAGTTAAAAATGTTACGAGATGTAAGAGCAGTTAGACTTTTTCATTTTGAATTAAAAGTTTTTCAAGGGTTTCTTAACGGTGCTAATATATTTTTCCGAAATTTACAGTCAATTTTTTGGCTAAAATATTCCATAATAGTACCAATGATCGATTCTTTTGGGGATGGAAATTTCTATATATTATGTGCATTAATTTTTTGAAAATTCATAGTTTGAAATATATGGGTCGCGCACGACCTGTTATGACAAGACGTTCGTGTCCCGTGGAATTGTCTATAATTTACAGTGGAACGTTTTTTTAAATGAAGAAGTTATGATGATTGAAAGATTTTATAGACATTGGCTGTGGTCATATCTCGCTGAAATTTATAGAATATTCTTGAGGGGCTTTATTAATATGATATTACTGGAATGAGATTTGATAAGATAGAAAATTTGTTTAGCGATAATTATTAGCATTAAAAAAATTACGGTAAAAGCTAAAATTCATTGTGTTTTTTCCTGAACAATTAATTTTATTGCTTACAGCAACTATCGGATGCAGGCACATTCAAACGCTCATGATGACACTCGGATTCTTCTGTTGTTACGCCGTCAGAGTCGCCCTTTCGATATCTCTCGTAGCCATGACAAACGCTAAATCAGCTAATCCCGATTTTGAGGTGAATCATCATAATGTTATTCACCATAATGTTAATGCACTAATAAATTCTATAATCGAAACAAAAAGCGGGAATTCTTTCCTTGACTTTTTGTTCTTAGAATTATTGAAATGAAATAATCATAATCTGCCCGGTTCATTGATAAATTCGTTAATTAATATCCACGATTCATCAATAATGAATGCGATTAATTCAACTACTAGTGAACGCACAACTTGAAATTAAGTTGATATACATTACAAAATTTCGTTATTCGAATGGCCGACGCTGTTTTTTAATCCTTCTGCAGGAATTCGACTGGGACGATACTGTTCAAGATCTCATTCTGAGCTCATTTTTCTGGGGCTACGTAGTCACTCACATCCCAGGTGGTATGATCGCACAACGCTGGGGTGTGCACAGACTTTACACATGGGCAATGGCAATTTGTGGATTAGCGACTATTCTTATACCAGTCTCAGCTCACTACGGTGGCTGGGAAGTCGTTTGCGTTTGCCGAGTAATCTCGGGAGCTTGTCAGGGTATCGTACCGCCGGTACTTCACACTCTTCTGTCCAAGTGGGCACCGACCGAGGAAAGAGGACGATTCGGTAAATATGCCATATAATATAATAAATATTAATGTCATAATATAATTATATAATAGTTATAATCATAATAATAATATGACCACAATATACCATTTTCATATTATCATTGGATGAAAGTATTCAGCAAGAAAAAAAATACAGAACAAAGAATCGGCATGTTATTTTTTAATAACAAGGCCATCATAGTTTTTCATATTTAAGAAAGTAGTTTTTTTTTGTTATGAAATATAATCACTGATTTCTTTGAATATGGTCAAATTTCTTTAAAATGTTTTATCAAATTTGCAATATTTGCTCTCGAGAATCTTTAGGACGCTGTATTTATGAAACAACTTTGCAAGTGCAATATCCCTCAACGAAAATTGCCACGGGAAATCCCGTAGTAATTATACTCAAATCTCGGCAGTTATTGCTAAAGATGCAGTAGCGGTTGAACAAGTACATTCAGAGACGATGTAATAGTTGTAATAACGGGATACTTTTAAGATGAGCAATAAGTAAGTGCCTAAATAATTATATATTTTCCGCAACAATTTGATAATAAAAGGTTGATTCTTTTTCATTACAAAATAGTTTTATAAACTATAGATTTTTAGTTGTTACGCGATAGCTGATCAATAGCTGATAAATGTAGAGTTTATACATCGATTTTATAATTGAAAAAGGGCCAACTTTTTAGTATAGAATAGTTGCATGAACAATAAATTGGTGATCGCCACATGAGAGTTGATTGCCCTAAAGCTGTATGGAGTTGCATTATTTCTGTAGGAGGATCTATACTATCATAGTTATACAACTTAGAGTAATTCCTGAAAAAGCAGTTACTAGATGTATATCAGCAGTTATTCACGAACATTCAGTTCATGAACAAGTTGTTGTTAATATTTATTTATCGGTAGTTATTATACTGAAAGCCTAGACGGGGTAAAACATTTCTCCTTAGCGTGATGTGCTACAGGCTGAAGTTTGCACGAGAGCGAGAGTGATAGCGTGATTAGCGGTCATGGAGGAGCGAGAGGGACACACTGAGAACATGTAGCACATTGTCTTTAAATCAACACCAGACGGTGGCAATAAAGCTAATGGCAGATTCTATTGCATAAGGCAGCCGTAAAAATTCAATCCATTGAATCGCAAATCAACGTTTATGAGTAAATTCATCAGTTGCATTCTTGCGGTAATTAAAGTCTTATGCAATGTATTGTGTTATAAGCTTACGAGTCCACACTGACTCGAGTATATATTAATTAAGACAGTTGTTGTGTCAAATACATTATCAATGTACATATAAATTTTAATACTTCAACTTTTCATACATTGTAATTTGCAAAAACTTCTGTTTACGGTGATGAAATTTCAAGGTGAAGCACCGATTAAATTGCCGAGTAATTTAAAGTGATTTCATGGAGTCGTTAGCCCGGATCGTCATTACGCGTATAGCGCTGTTGTGCAGTTGTTTCCAGTGTTGCTATTGGTGGACGCGCCTTTTACACACTGGGTTTCACACCCAGGTCTACTGTTCCCTCGCGACGTGCGCTGAACATACCAGACGCGCTCCCGTCCATACGAGGAGAAATTGCTAAGACAATAAAAACATTGAAAAACGACAAGGCCCCTGGGCCAGATCTCATAGAAGTCGTAGTGCTGAAATTGAAATCAGCATTTGCCATTATACCAGAACAGATAGCACGCCTTTTCAATGGCTGTTTAGAGTGGGGTATCTTCTCCGTAGCTTGGAAGAAAGGCTCTCTCATAGTTCTCCGGAAGGGCGACGACAAAGACGGGAAGGATCCTAAATCCTATCGTCCAATATGCCTGCTATAAGTGATAGGACAACTTTTCGAAAAAATTCTAAAGGGACGCATTGCGCAGACGGCAATGGCGCCGGAAAGGATCTCTCGTCGACAATTCGGCTAAGTTCCGGGCAAGTCGACGGAAGATGCGATTGTTGAGCTTCCCAAAATGATTGAGGTGTGTGAAGAGACGTACTCCACATTGCTTTTTGACATATCTCGATGCACTTCGAACACGAGAATGTCCCAAGAATGATTTCTAGGTGCTTCCAAGCTACTTTGACGATCGAAGGGTAAAAATGTCGTGGAATAATGAAGAGGTCTCTAAGACAGCCACAAAAGGATGCTCGCAGGTCTTTGGTCCAGCGTGCTGAAACTTCATGTTCGATGGACCCCTCAGACATCTGGAGGAAATAGTGCTGGACAATTTTATCGCGTACGCGGACGATCTTCTCGCCATCGTGAAAGGAAACTCGCGTGAAGAGATAGAATGGAGGGGACAAGGGGTAGTGGACGCGATAGTCGATTGGTGCAGATCGCCGAAATTAAATCTATCAGACCGCAAAACAGAAGCGATAATTCTTAAGATTAAATGGGCAAGGAGAGCCCCAATAGGCAGACGAGGAGGAGAGCGAACAGACCGTGTTAGAAGAGCACAGAGAATGCCGGACTTGGCTAGAAGATACCCAGCAATAAGAATGGGGCCTTCACAAGTATAGTTAGATATCTTGGTCTCCACTTTGATAAAAAAGTATGGGCATCGGTACGCACTGTAGATACTTGTGTGATAAAACTGGCTCTCTGTTTAATAAACTCAGAGGACTAACGGGGCGTGAATCGAGCCTGCGCTATATTGCGCTTTCAACAGTATACAAAGGAGTATTCACTCCAATAATAACATACGCAGCCGCGGGATGGCTAGATTTGTGCAATAGAATAGACAGACAAGTCTTGAGATCCGCTCAAACAAACTCACTAATAACAATTGTAAGGGCATATAGAACAATATCTTAGGAGCGTGCGTCGTCGCTGGAACTCTTCCAGTAGAAATTCTATTAGAGCAGCAGAGCCAGATATGCAATTAGAGTTCAGAGGCGCGCCAGGATAAACGATGTCGTTATTCCTGCCAACGCAAGAAATGCGGTCGCCAGAATACAGGTTCAGGCGATGAACATGTGGCAGATTGAGTGGATCTCCTTGAATAAAGACCGTACCACGTTCGCCTTCTTCAATGATGTTCGAGAGCGAATGAAAGCGCGTTGGTTCCGAACGGACCACTACAGCACGCAGGCTCTCACCGGAAGTGGGGACTTTAGAGCGCGCCTTGCATCTCTGGGCCTCGTGGACGGTGTGGACTGTAGCTATGGCTTACTGGACATAATCAAGCACTTCATTCTCGAATGCCCAAATTATGAGCCACAGAGGGTGGATCTTCGAGAATACATCAGCGCTAGAAATTGTCCAGAGGCGGCCCAGCAACTAGTGTTATTGGGAGAGGCCTTACAGTAAAAAGCAAGTGCACCCGTAATCTTCTCGGACCAACCACTTGTCCGGTAGCCTTGACCGCTACAGGTAGGGAGAGAAAGAGAGGAGGAAGAGAGAGAGCAGAAATTTTAAAGCTGGGTTTGTGTTCAGGCGGAACACAGGGAGCAGGCCATCTAGTGGATTCCCGTGAGTATGCGGCGGCGCGAGGCTGTATTACTGCCTCTTCGTGGAGCACTATTGCCTGGCGAGGAGGGGAGAGCCCAGCAAGCCTGCATGTAGCCAAACTGCTCTCTTCGCTTTGCGCGTCCAGCGAAGACCAAAGGATTTTTGCATCGCCAGTTGCCCTGGCCGGTTTGCAGATATTTACTGGATAAAATTATTTTCAAAGTTTATACCCGCAAGGATGAGATAAAACGTTCTATCACTTTCGTGGTGTTTGGTATTATACAATAAATGTTTCCTCGCATTGTATTTCTGTACAGAGCCTTTGCACATGATTTATCAAAAACAAAAAATCCTTTTAAGAACAATTCTGCGTTTGAAATATTCAAAAATCTTAATTACATTCAAAATGGCACCTCCTTGAAGGTGCGCAATGCACTGGGTGTATTTAGGATACACCCAGTGTATCCTAAATAATCGGATTCGAAAGTGTACCTTTCTAGAGTGTCTTCACCTCTGGATAAAAATCATCTGCCGGATATCCTGTACCAAAAGCATGGGTTATCCGACAGATTACTCTATCTGCCAGATAAACCCAGGTGAAGAAATTGGGCAGAAATCCACAGCAAGCGTGCGCTTGAGTGCCAAGACAATTCAATGAGGAACCCGAAATTTTCTTTCGTTCCCGCGCTGGTGCTGGTGTGGCGGTACAATCTCTGAGTATCACCAACCGCATTACGTCTGCACACCCTCTATCGTCATTCAACGGCAGTACCGCACGAATTGATTCAAAGTATGGTCCCGATCATAATGAATTATGGTTCATTTTATTTATTAAATGATGCTCTATCGATTCACCTCCTCAGTATTAGGCGATATTTAATGTGTAAATATTATGGCTATTATTTTTTATCTAACGTCAGGAAAAATGTTCTCGCCTGAAGATTCGAATCTTTAGGAGGCAATTACTACTACATATGTTCATGCTTTAAAAAAATGTTGCGTGACAAGAGTCAAATAACAGTCCTCTACGTATTTGTATTTCTTAACGGTTTCCTTTTTTTTTATTAATTTCTTTTTGTTTCTGCTTTCTTTTTACGTTTTTGAAAGTAACAATGGTAGTGTTATTTATATGAACTATTATACGATTTTTTTCTTCATATAGGTTCGTCTCTAGTGTTGCTAACATATGCTCCTCAGTCGTTTTTTATCGTTCGCTATTAATGCAATTAGTCTATTAACAACATTGCGAGTATTTTCGCCCCCGCCCCCTACAAATATCCGATATTTTTTAATGAGCTTTTACACTTCTGAGAGCTTTCAGGCATTAACTAAGAGAATTGTTGGAAAGATTTTCGGTGTTACCGCAATAGAGACGAACTACTAGAAATTTGTAATAATGCAAAAAATTACTAGACCGTGTGAAACTATAGCTTTATACAAACAGTTTAGAGGTGTAAAACTACTAGACATCTTAAGTAATAAATCATTGAAAACTTTTGGGTATTTTTAGTAGTAATCTATGGAAAACTATAAGAAAATTTGAAAAGAGCACTGTTGACGATTACTGGAAATGTCAACTAGTGAACGGAAAATTACTAGGTTGTCTTCGAAAACATTGCCGTACACCTGTGTGAATTCTGAGTAGTTTCCGTTTATGTAATTACTGGAAGCTGTGAGTAATTTTTTAAAACAGTTCTTTTCATTAAAATATGACAGGGGTGAAACCCCATGCGCTCAACATCTTAATTTCTTTATTATTCATGTCAGCGCTGGTAATGATCAAACCGAAAAAAAAAATCAAATTCTTCGCCCCGTCATCTCATAAGACATGATATCTCATACAAACCCATGTTTGCAAACATTCAGGGACCTTCACCTATACCGGCGGATGGGTAGGAAACGTGATGGCTTTGTTAAGTTGCGGACTTATTGCCGGTTCACCGCTCGGATGGCCAGGTTGTTTTTATATCTGGGGCAGTCTGGCCATCGCATGGTCCGTGGCTTGGTTTTTCTTGGGCAAAGAATCACCAGCTGATCATCCGAGTATACCGATTGACGAGAAAGAGTATATCGAGGTCAGTCTTGGAGTTACGGAAACATCGGAGGTAAGAAAAGGATATTAACGTTCATTCATTAATTTACTAATTTATTTTTTGCGATAATAATAATAATAAAAATAAATAATTATTAAATGTTATGATTATTATTATTAGTGGTAGTAGTAGTCGCATGGGAATTATTTAATTTTCCTTTTTACTCGTTGTCATCAATAAAACTATTAAGTTTTGAGTTTTTGATACCAGTGTTCGAAATTTCCCGAAATATAAGAAAAATATATTTAAAAAAGAATGTCCGGATAGATGTACATATGTATATGTGCGTATTATTGGCTCTAGTAACAAAAGTAGTAAAATTCGTTTGTTACTTATTATGAGTTTTGTTGAAAGTGACAGAGGAATTAAGATTCTGTAGAATTTTGGAAATTTTGAAATGTCTGTTCGAGATCTACGTCGAGAAATTTTGCAGCGATCGGACTGAAATCATCGTTGAATAATGTATTATTGAATAATGTTTGGTATAGAGTTTAAATAGGATCGGTCGAAATCTTCAGTATTTATGAAATTCTGATTTTTTGTTGCAAAATGTATATTAATCCTACACCTCAAACTAACTTCAATGCATTGATATAAAACTTCTTTCAAAAACAAACTGGATGCTTTATGATGGTTTATACTGCACTTGGCAAATATTGCCCAAAAGTACATGGTTTTGATTTTAGGGAATTTTTAGTTTGATATACAATTTGAATAACGATCAACGATTGAATAATACCTCAGACTTGCAAATTCCTTTGCTGTCAAAAATTGAAACAGGCGGTATATACTTGTGCGTAGACGGGGAAAAATTAGTTCGATTATTTCAAGAATTGACGAGGATCGTAATTAACTTATTTACTTTTTCGGAAATTTTGCGATAACGCGATAATTGATAATCTACCAATAGTCTGATATTAGTCGATACGGAGTCACCAAGACATTCGAACAGCAAATAGTATTTATCATTTTCGATATGAGATTCACGTGAAAAACGTGACAGAGATCATAAATTATTAACCTTGGACGTACACAGCCCGTAATTAGTGCTTGATAATGTTTTTATTCTTTTCCATTTTATTTTCAGTCATTGGTACTCGTTAATGGTAAAAAACAAATCTTGTCCACAGACTCTGTCGACGCCTTGGTTCGCTATGTTCACTTCTGTGCCATTATGGGCTCTCCTAGTGACTCAGTGCACTCAAGCCTGGGGTTTCTGGATGCTTCTGACCAAAACGCCAACCTACATGGACCAAGTAATGGGCTACGATATCAAGGAGGTAAATTATATACACGTTTTTTCATTTCTGATTTTTTGTGTTGACCCTCGAATCAAATGGCACAGTAAAGTGGATAGGAGAAAAAATAGAAATCTTCGAGGGTATCTCGAGATCAGAAACCCCGAAATCTCCCTTGGGGCACGTCAACTTCTTTTCGGCTCGGATAGGAAAGAACGCGTGTACATCTTCATTGCCATTGTCGAGAGTTGATACGTAATGATTTTTGTCCTTCCAGCGCGTATATCAAGATAAAATTAATATTCCTCGCGGTATTTTGCTGTACGAAGCGTTGAGAATAACTATGACTCGAATTCTCGATTAGTAATTGCCAATAGCCCGTTGCCATTTCCGGCTAGGTCGTCCGTCTTGTTGACGGCCGTACGATGAAGAAAGAACGAGATTAACGTGTGATTGTCACGTAGCATTCTCTTGTGGAGATGCCCTCACCTCTCACTATTAATCCTAGGAGTACACACATATTTTTTGCAACTTTACTGTACACATTGGGTGTACCAGACCCGGCTATCATTTTCGGCAGAACCAACATTTTTCCGCATTTTTTTCCTCAAGATGTACATAGTAGAAAACTGCCAAGAAGACTTGGGAAATCGGAACATGTTCGAATTCCATAATTTAGCAAATAAATGGCCGTAGGATTTGATTCATCGGAAAATGAACAGCTACGTAGTTTTCAAAAAAAAATGTGTAACATTGTGTCTATTAGTCATAGCAAAACAAGTCTTGCGGATTCTTACAGATCACATTCAAAATCTGGAGGTAAAAATATAACTATGAAAATTTGCATTAGGTAAGGACAAAGTATCGGCTCTTTACGATGCGAAAAATAAATAAATTATAGATTGAATAAAAAATTTCCGGTTATATCGGAGAATGCAGATAGTATATTCTGGTAGAATCGATGTTCGGTAAAAACGTTAGTGCAGTTTTCGATTTGGTAGTTGTAAATGTGCAAACTTGTTGCACAGACAAACATTATTATCATTCGGCTATTGCACTTCACATACAGTAGTTTTTTTTGCTCTGTCTTTCAACGAAAGAAAACCTTCCGTTGTGCGTGCGCCACGCGTCCAGCGGCCTTAAGTAGTTAGAGCGTGACCGATGGCGGGGAAGAAGCGGAAACCTTGGGGCCGTGAGGTGCGGTGAGCGGGGCACGTTGAAAACAAATGAATCGAGAAAGACTGTGAGGCCGCTTACTATACGTGCTAGCAAGTACCTACCTCTTTCACTCACAAAATCTCAAAAACTTACATGGCTGATCATTCTGAAAGTTTTCCAGAATGTCTGGATAGTGCCTCAACACCGGAATCTGGTTTTTTATTACAGTCGGACCTGTCTATACCGAATTTCCCCTCCGACGGTTTTCGAGCTTGCTCAGCGCGGTCCCCCACCACGAGGCAAGACTAAGTTTTGCGCGATGTACAGAGTTATAACGAATTCCTACTAGCGTGGTTTCATAATAGCTGGTACTGCGTTATTGGTTTATTCATTCTAGTGTCAAAAAATACCTGATTATATTTCGAAGATTAAAATATGTACGTATATATACATATATATTATATATATATTACGGTGGTTCTTATTTGAGGGTTGGTGGAATTTGGATCGCGAAGCCCCCGTAATCGACCACAAGTACTTAAAAAAAAAAACCTTGTGAATTTGTAGATCTGAATTTTAATATATTAAAGCATGCCTCCGATGGTTTATTTATTGCTGCTCAATAAAAAAAATGTTTGCTGCACTGAAAATCTTTTAAAAAATCTACCAACCTTTGGAGGTTATCGTACGTCGATGCTTCTCATTGCAAAAACATGCGTAAAACTCTAAAATCTATTAACATCCATTATTAATTAGCTATTTTAACAAATAAAATATTAAAATAACATATTTTTAGTTACAGTTGTATTTTCATGATTTTTCCTTATCATTTGTTTTATTTTGCTTCAAAAAGAATTTTTCATGCATTTTTTCCTAAAAAGAACGGTTTTTTTTATTATAAATTCTTTATAATGCAAAATGGAAAAATGTATTTAATTATTTTATTTAATCAAATACAACACGGTCTGTGGTGCTCGTTTGACTTTTGCGTAATATCTCCGTGCAAATGGCACGTCGTCTTGGTCGCAAGTGTGTCGTGTGTCTTCGTGTCATTTGTGAAAAAGGAATCGATTATTTTGTAACGTCGCAAACTCGGAATTTTTTTGTTCGATTTGGAATTGGTCAAGATTTTTTGAAAATCGATCCATTGGTTTCAGAATAGAAGTTTTCAAAAAGGTTTGAAAATTGTAGAAAAACTGAAAGTTGTTAACGACACCGCGGAAAGAGCTGTTTGTTCATTTGAAAATTACAATGAAATTCTAAAGAGAGACGAAGATCAGAAGCAGTACATTTTGCAGATCGTTAAAGAATACCGCTAGACATTCCCAAATGCCAACAAAGAACCAATAATGAAAAATTTATATCCAGAATTCAAAAGTAAAATAAATGTAAGATTTATCAAGGCACATCACTTCTGTGTACCGCTGTTTCCTACATAAATTTCGAATTTTCGGTATTAAATATACACAAATGTATACGAGAATAAAAATTGTAACTCCAAAATGAATAATACTCGAATAAAATGAAAAATCTATCTATATCCAATATTGATATTTTGTTCGTTAAAATAGCTTATTATTATTATAATGGATGTTAATAGATTTTGGGGTTTTACGCATGTTTTTGCAATGAGAAGCATCGACGAACGATAGCTTCCAAAGGTTGGTAGATTTTTTAAAAGATTTTTAGTGCCGCAAAATTCTTTTAGGCAACAAGATAGTCAAAAAACTGTTTTTGAGGTTACAATATCCAACCGACGTATATGTGATACTACGTATAACTGCGCGTGACTGGGGATTTGTGAAGGAAGAAGGCCCACGTGCTTCCACCGAAACACACACATGCTGCGAGCGCTGCCGTGATGCTCTGTACTGGGGGAGCCAGATTTTACTACGATTCTTGGAATTGACTTCCCGTGCAGCCCCTAGCGATTTGTTATAAACAGTTACGACTGTATAAACTTAGGAACGGTTTAAAAACTGTAAGACAAAACAGGATATTGGCATGTTTTCAGTATAAGTAATACATGTCAATCGCGCTGATTTCAACAGCAATTATCTCACTTTTGGAATGGTCGATTTCTCTGGAATTTTGCAGACGTCTTGATACGATCATGATTAATACGTGAACTACATTAAACACCAAATGATTTATTTTTACATTTTCTATTTTTTAGTATGACTTCGTATGTTTTTCGCGAAACCCTCCTCCTCTTTCCGTCCTTCAGTCGTTCCATTATTTCGAAGTAGCTGTGTTGCACTGTGTTCAGTTTTGCGCGTGAAGTTCTATTCTGGAGATACAGTTTTTTGACTATCTTGTAGGAACCCTTTCATTTCCCGGGTTAAAAAGTATCCTAAATGTTGACCCAGGATATAAGCTATCACTATGCCAAGTTTCATCAAAATCCGTCCAGTAGGTTCCGCGTGATGCGTACACAGACAGACGGACAGACAAAAATTCCAAAAATGATATTTTTGTTTCTACTGGTTCCAAATAGTCCCCCAAACATATTTTTTCTGAATTAAATTCAATGTACAGACACCGACCCCTCTATAGTTTTATTATGCGTATAGATATTGAATATTCTCTACTTCCTTAATTCTGTTTCTACCTTTACCTCTCTTTCCTGTATTCAGGTTTCCAAATAATTTCCGTCCTTTCATTTCCATCTGTCTTTCTCATTCCATTGTCATCCTTTTTCTTAGAATTATCTATGTTATTTCGTACGTAAATATTACGATCTCTTATTCTACTTTTCCCCATCGAAATTTCCACTTTTTGTTGCTCGTTAGCTCCGGATCGTTGGAAGCTCCCCATTTAGTCATCACTTACATTTTTGTTTCGTGTAGCTGAAGATCCCAAATTCTTCCCGGCTTAGTTCACTCTTTTAAGCTGATGTGCAAAAGTGCTATGAGAAACAGCAGCATTTACCAGTCCTAAATTTCTCTTAAACCGATGATATTTTGCGAAAATGTACGAGAGAATTCGAGGGGTGAATTCTTAGAAAGTGTTAAACGTTCTCAGTTTTCCCCAAAGTATCAAGCATTTCGGAGAAATCCGGTGCCGCAATGCGATAGTGTTTAATTTTTTATCTTCATTGTATAATTTGCAGAATGGCATGGTATCAGCACTTCCGTACTTCGCCGCATGGGTAGCAAGTTTTCCAATTGGTTACATAGGCGATCTTCTCATCAGAAAAAACATACTGTCGGTTGTAATATCGAGAAAAGTCTGCAACACTTTTGGCGAGGTATTTCCGGCCCTGGCGCTCATCGGTTTGGCTTTCGTTGACAGTGATCAGCCTCTCGTAGCCGTTGCCGTTTTGACCATTTCGGTCACAACCAACGTCGCTGTATTCTGCGGCCATCAAGTAAATCACATGGATCTCAGTCCCAATTACTCCGGGACTCTTATGGGTATAACTAACGGTGCTGCAAATATTTGCAGTATAATAGCTCCAATTATAGCAGGTGCAATCGTAAAAGATAAGGTTTGTATTTTATATCTTATGTACATTTTCAAAAGTTGTTTGTTTCCCCCATGGGGAGAAAAGGCACGCTTGAAAAAAAATTCTTCATTGATGTAATTTTTGAGAATTACAACAACAAAAATGGCTAGAGTATTCGCAATCGAGGGAAAGAATACATTAATGACGGGAATCGGATGAAAATTCGTCAATTTTTGTCACTATTCGCCCGAAATATTCGGTCAACTAAAATTGCTATCACTATCCTATATCACTTCCTAATACAGTTGCGACTCTACTTTATGCGAGATTGGTTATTTCCATTTTTTATCATATTTTTAAAGTGAAGCCAACGATTTCGACCAATTTTCGTCTTCCTGTAATTTTGATTATTCCAGAGTTCTCTGACGGCTGCAAAAGGATGCTATCTGTACGAACTGAACAATATTTTTCAAGTCTGCTCCCCCCTATTTTCAGAACCCTACAAAAAACTCCGACCAGCCAATTGGGAGAAAATTTACAGCCATTTTAAATTTCCTCCTTGATTTTCCAGGAATAAAACAAAAAATCGGTATTTTTTAAAATCCATTTCTTATTATTCAAAATTTTATGCAATCAGAAATTTTCTGCAGATTACGAAATACGCAGTTTTGTTGCGAATTTAAAATTTTTAAGTGAACAACCAAACAAGACGTCAAAATTTACCGCTTCAAGCTAAAAACTACGATTAATTAAGATTTCTTTTATTAATTATCAAATTAACGATTTGCCATTTGATTTACAGACCGACGTGACAGAGTGGAGAAACGTATTTTTCCTATCGGCTATAGTTTATATAACGGGGGCCGTGGTATTTGTTTTGTTTGGCTCGGCGACGGTGCAGCCGTGGAATGAGTCGACAGTGCCTTGTCCGGACGAGCCTCTGACGATGTTCAAGATACCCGAAGGGCCCCCGACACTGAAAACTGCAGAGGAGGAAAAGAAGGAAATAATACGCTGAAGTTTCACATATCCAATTCCATTGCATTTTCCCCTCATTCGCATCTCATTCACCGAAATTCCTGTTAGGTAGAACTTCGTCCACTTCATTTCTCACACAACGATATTTTTTATCCTTTATTTGTATCTCCACGATCCTAGAATTATTTAGTATTTAATATTTATTGATAACAAAAAATTACTGACAAAGTACTAAAATAAAGAAGATATAATAGAAATCTTCGGAACATCAGTCCTTTTTCCCCAATAACGATCTATCGCAGTCACAGATCAATTCCTCTTTTTTCCCTTGTCGTTCCTGGAGTACCACATAGCTCGGAGGATTATCACGGTGCCAAAACAGATTGTAAGGAGAGTTGCGTTTGTGACGTTGTCGAGATCCGAGAGATCGCCGACCGGCACCGTCCAAACATAATCCTTTGTTTTCTATAAAAAAAAAGGACAAATATATGGGGCATTGAGAGGGCGAGAACGCTTGGAAACGACGTGCTATATGTTCTCGGTGTGTCTCTCGCGCTCCTCCATGACTGCCATTCGCGCAATTTCTCTCGCACCCGCGCAAATTCCAGCCTGTAGCACATCACGTTTTGGTGGAACACTACCATATTTAAAAAGGCGGGATTTTGACGAAACTTGATAGATAAGTTCGCAAAACGTGTTACAAAAATTAATATTAACATTTCTATATTATTATCTAACATTAGCGGGATTTTAATGAAACTTGGCTCGTAAGTTCGGAAAAGAGTAAAGTGCATACTGTAAAAATTTCATCGGGTTCGACCGTTCCATTCTTAAGATTTTGAATATTAACGGTCTGATGAAAAAATTCTAACTCCTATTTGACTGGTCGCGGCCACGGCAGCGATGCGCGCGCTTGGCTTGTGTTGCTCCCCGCGCTGAATACCTGTTCTACCTTAACGTGATGGGCAACAAATTTCTCGTGTGTCTCATGTTCCGGCGTAAAGTAACATTTAGAAAGGTACTATCAACTGTCAATTCATCCCGTCGACGATTACTCTAATGCATCGAGTTAGATCTAATCGAGGTTATTAGAAAAAGTCTGCCGCGTCATGAATTATAGGTAATCTCGAGTATTTGAACATCTTCCAAAACTACTACATTAAAGCCCGGATGTTCTAACTCTTAGGAAAAGTTCCTTGTCTGATGTCTCGTACTTTTGCTATGCGGCTGGCAGATAAACTTAACCAAGAGTTGGAACAACCTACCCTAAGTGCAACTCTAATGTCATCTCTTTCGCAACTATATCGTTTTTTTTCAAAACGGTTAACTGAGATGACAACAGTGAACTCGGCAGAATTGTTAAGACACACTTCACTATTCTCTATTTATTTTCTCCGAAAGATCCATCGTCTTGGGGAACATTCGATTACAGTTTTGCCTATTGATTCTGTCACTGTCCAACCAGATGTGAAATACGAATGGATGGAAAACAAAAATTGTCATTAATTTTTCTCAGAGATGCCTGAAATTTCGCGAATAAGCACATTTGTACAAACTTCGGAGAGTCTGTAAAAGTTGAGTTTTCGTTTGAGAGTTCATTAAACTTGTTTTTAAATAGTTCGGCGAGTACTCAAGACACAGAACGTTTTAAAACTGCAACCCTTTTATCTCAGGGATTCTTCAAGATTTTGGGACAAATCAAATTCTTTATAGAATCGACAGACGAAGACTTAAGAACTTACTTTTTTTCTCGAAAATCTCCATCGACCTTAGAAAAAGAAACGTCTATGCAATGTTGGATGGAAATTTTACGTACTAAATATGATTGCACAGTTTCGTACCGTTTTGTAGGGAATTTGTCGCCATTTGAAACGGAGATCAACACAAGGTGAGCAAAGATCAATTTTGGAAATGGTGTATTTCTTGATTCTTTTTTGGCAACCCAGCAGTAACGTCGGCTTTGGCAATGTTACATTTACGAATTTATCGTTCTCCCGTGGCAGCTGATAGCGTTGATGAATTGGTAGACTCAGAATATTGCCGGCCTCCTTGACAGCCGTACATATCGTAATCTTCTGATGGTTTGCCTTCTCCGCGAAGAGTTCTACATCTATTTCACCATCGGAGCAAGCTGTAGTCTGTCAATAATTGTTTTTGTAAAGCCCCAAAACGGTAAAGTGGAGAGTGGCAACTGACAGTACAACCGTTAGTGTGAATTTTCAGAGTCGGTTGATATTTTGAGTGTAAGCAAATTAAATTTTTACGAGCCCATTCCCAAAGTGATGTCCTACTACGCAGTCGGTAACAAAACCTGGAATCCATTTTTATCCAACACGAGCAATCATTCAAACAAAAGTTAATCGTTCAGGAGAAATTTAAGATGGGATACAGCACTTGTCTCACATGCTCATGATGGTGTGTGCCTGTTTTACGAATAGAGGAGTTGCATATCACGTTAGGACGATGTGTGCTACTCCTCTCTCGGTAACAAACTTTGCGTACCAAAACAAAATTCTCTCAAACGGTTTAGAATTTTGGTACCAAAGTAAAAGTTGTGTTTTACCGACTGAGCGTCCACCCAACGAATGATAAGAAATTACAAAATCAAGTTAATTTTTATGCAGAACCAATAGATCCATGAAAATATTGTCTGCTTTTTTCTGTAACGTAAGCCACCTAGGAAGAAGTAGGGTGTGCCATTTGTAACAAAGTAATGGCATATTGAACCCATATTGTCTCAAAGCAACGTGTGGTACCCTCTCTGTTGGTAATATAAATTGTTATACATTGCACATTTTCAAGGTGAATTGAGATTTTGGGAAAAAGTAATGATAAAAAAAGGGTTCACCATATTGGTTGGTTTGAGAAGGATGTATTGAAATTTTTGTGAGGTTATGGCTCTTCATAGCGACAAATAATCAAGAATTAGATACTACACACGACCCAAGTACATACTTCACCATGCCTCCATAGATCTGCTAATTCGTCGACATTTACATAGAGTGTAGGATCCGGCAACAAGTACAGAGAGATGTAGCAGTTATCCCTATAAAATTTTCCTGTGTCCACACGATATCGGATAATCCTAAATACAGGCATGAAGGTACCAATTGATGATTAAATAAATATTAAATAGTTTCTTGGACTTCGAAGTGTTTAAAATTAATGCATATGAATGCTGTTCTCGTTAATTGTAATGTAACGTAAAATCCAATGGTTAACCTGTGAAATCCGTCGCCCTCTACTTCGTAATCGACCGAAGCGTCAATTTTAGCCGCTATTGCCATAAAGTTTAATATCAATGTCGAGAAAACGGTATTTATAAATCTCCGGCGGATGTCACTCGAGTATTTCATCGTAATGAGTTTTCCAATACTTGACAAATTATTCGTAAACAATATAATCATGACATGAAACCAACGGATTCAGGCGTGAATCGTTGACGAAACGTGGAATAGTATGGGAAATGGCCGCTCGCCCATAGGCGGCAGTAGTATATCGATGGTGTGACGCTTCGTAGCGTGTTTCGGCGCGAAATTTGGATAGCTCCATCGATATCCTGTAATTTCGGGTTCTAGGCTGATAAGGAGCAGAACCTCGCCTTGTAAGTTTTCCTACTATGCAAATTTGAAGGAATACTTGAAAGAAAGAAAAATAAAATAATGTTTGCAACAAAAGGATAAATTCGTTTATTGTTGTTATATGATCTTAGAATTTTTAGTCCTGATTCTTTTTCAACCAATGATTTCACATATTCACTAATTTTCATACACTTTTTACATTGAACATAGACATTTTTGTGTGAAATATGGAATTTTTATTTCAGCTTTATAACATTATAGAAACAAATGTAACTATTAAGACAATATAATGCGTGGAATGTTTTGTTTTTTGATTAAACAACGACTGCCAGATATTGCTCAAATAGAAAAATAATATTATGGTGAGCTTGCAGAGATTACAATTTAGGTTGTTATTTTCAGTTCTTTTGAGTACTTTGAAACAAGATAAAAATCTTGAGGAAAGCAACCGCATTGAAGATGACTTCAACTTCAAATAATACCAAAATTTTATCGTCAAATTAGTTTACAAAAATTATTTCAATATATTTGCCGGAAACAAATATTTTTTTACTCACCAAATGGAATCCCTGACTTTTCTGAATACATTAGATGTTTTTCTCAATTTTGAAATTTTCATATTCAAAAATCGAAAAATTGATGCAACGTTGCAAATTTCGGATATGATTCCATAGAGAAATTTCATATTACACATTTTAATTTTTAAGATCACTGAACAAGCAATTATTTAAATGCAGTCTGTTATAATATGCAAAAACTGATATTTCAAAATTGAGAGAAAATTCTCAAAAAATCAATGTATTCGGAAAAATCAGGGAATGTCTTTCGTAAGTGAAAAAATAATGATTTCGGTCAATTTGTTGAATAAATTCTATTTAACCAATTTTTTAATAACTTTTTGGTTTTATTGCTATTAAAAATTAATATTATCATTATTTGCAATGAGGCTAGTCTTTATCTGATTTTTATCGTGTCACGAAGTGTTCAAATTTTAGTTAAATCAAACTTTCATTCGGGAATGTATAGGTAATACAAGAAACAACAGAAATGCCCACTCCTAGCTAATCTTAGTTTACAACAGTTAGGCGAAATAACTTGCAAGGCAACGGTGTGCAACCATGCGAAAAGTTAAGTATAATTCCAAAATATATATATTACATATCAGAAAAGCGCATGACTAAATAACTAGAACAAAATACCCACTTTAGATACGAGATGTTATAATAAATGTATGTTTTATTTGTAGCATGTTTTTGGAGTATACTTAATTTGCAAGAGCCTTACGAATCCTATTATTAAACCGTTTATAGTGTTACGTCCTGACTTGCTACTTTTCCGAGAACGTGTAAAGGGAAAGCAAGCTCTCCCTTTACACGTTCTCGGAAAAACCGCATTGCTCAGAGTGTTGCCCTGTTTCGAGCCTAACCTTGCGGAAAAAAACTCAGGATGGGCGGGAGCGTATTGTGGTTGTATTTATGAAAGGGGATAGAATTCGATTTTAATTGTTGAGAAAAATTGTCAATTATGAAATTTAATTAATATTTCTCGTCTAGAAATTACGTGACATTAAAATTGTAAAAACTGTTTTATTTCATTACAGCGCCACCGTAAAACCCTTCTGGAAATGATCGCGTCGCTCTTGTAATTATAAAGATATTTATATGTGAATAGTTACACGTCAGAGGACGAGAAATAATTAAGAAAATTTGTTAAAAATGAATTTGAGCAAAACAAGAAAACTTTAGGGTTAAGAATTTGCGCAAAGAAAACATGGGGAAGATGATGTAAATCTTCATGTAATTATTTATTTCGAGTATCCACTTCTATCGCAATTGTAGAATCCACATTGATATCGACAAAAGAATTACGCGGGGTCGGGGCACGAGTCAACACAGGGGTTCCACAAGGACAGAATAGCATAATTCCCAGGATTAAAACTAGAAGAAACATGACTGCCATTACCCCGACGGCAAACCGAATTTGAAGATCTTCCATTATTGAAGGAGAAAATAATCACTCGTAAAGGAAAGGAAAAACATAAAACGATTTAAAACCAATATATAACGATATAGTCCGCGCGAACCACCACTGAATTTACGGGTCGGTCGGTGAAATGGGGGAAGGTCAGTTTCGAGGCCGAGTAAATGCCTCTATTAAGATGACCGGCGACGAACCGTCTATGGATACGAGAGTATGGTCATTGGGGGTCATTCTAATGATTCTAATGACCGAATTGCTCAAAGTCTACTTCGAGCAATTTTACGGATTGAAATTCAAAACAGATGTCATATTGAAATGTGTCACGGTGCACCAACTGCCCTCCGAAAAGCAAAAAAAAATCACTAACACTGTGTAACGGGGTCTAGACAGTTTCCCGCGCGCACAAAAGGCATCAAATAAGAGAGAGAATGAGCACGAGTCCCACAACCACACTCCCAATTAATATTATTACATAAACGTCTTCCATTTTTAATTGTTCTTCACGATAAATTGAATAATGATCGACATTGATACCCGTTTATTTTCCGAATAACTTTCCACAAGTTTACAAGTTTAAATAAATTTACTGAACGTTTAGAATTTTAATCAAATTTGAACGAGGGGTAAAGAAAATGATTTTAATGATTTTAATTGGTTTCCCCGACTAATCAGAAAATTTGGATTAATTAAACGTTGCACTCGGAATATTTTTATTCGCACCCGCCAAACGATCTTTAAATTTCAGCGAAATATTTTTATCTGAATGAAAATTATTTATTTCGTCGCAATTTATCATTTTTGAAAATAAATCACGTACGAGTTTTCGTTTTAATTAGACGGATTATAAATTTTAGAATAGCAAAAGAAATTAATTCCAATGCGAAGAATTACGATACGCATGTCGAAAAATAAAAATGAGATGAAACAACGACAAAAAAACTTCGAAAAAAAGGAAACTCTTGATACGTGGGGGGGGGGGGGGGGGGGTCCTAATACACTACGTTAGACCTCAGGGCCGTAACGCCGGAGGCTCTCGTCCGAGACTCGGTAACGCGCACTGATTTTATATGTGGAGACAGCATGCTTGGAAAAATAAACACTTTAATTGTACTTGCTGGGTGGTGGTGGTAGAGAAAGAGAACCAATTGAAGATGATGATGAGAGTGGTGGTGACGAATATAAGCCGCTGTAGGTGGTCGGTTAAATCAGGTGAGCATGTGATGAATATTTTGCGTCGACACGGAAGTTCACTTATGAAAGTCTATTTATTTAATTCACGAATGTTCTCTTGTGAAGTAAATTATGAGAACAATGTATATATAACTTTAACAAAAATAGAATAATAAAAGCACACACGAAATTTAAATGTTAGATGAGAAAGAAATATTGAAACTTAAAACTCTTAATTACTGAACAATGAAATAGAATGGTACAAAAAAACTGTCGTGGATTAGCTTTTAAACTTACGCGGCGAACTCTCAACTGACTCTTGACTAATGGTCAGTCAAATGGAGACCAAAAAAGGCCTGAAATTCCAATAATTTTCCACTGGATGAAAAAATATGGAAAATGTTCGGGACGGTGCACATAATAAGGACCTCAGTTGTTGGGATTGTAGCACCGCTCGTTTTTGCAAAAAAAAAATAAAAACCGTTAAATAATCACATTTTATCCCGTTTTTGACACTTCCACGGCTTACGCTGCCAAAATGGTGCCAATTAGGACGAAAATGTATAGGACCAATCTTGTAGAGCATAAAATTTCCTATAAAAAGGTGAGTGACGGCACCTATCTATCTATTATAGTTTGGCGGCGAGAGCGACCGGAAAAAAAAGCTCGAAAATGCTCCATTTCCACGAAAACCCCAAAAACGCACTTTAGCTGCAAAATTCGGTTTACCCATGATAATTTGTATGAAGAAATCCGCCGATTTTTTTCATGCAATAGAACAATCGAAACAAAAGATTTCATGCCACAAAATTTTTTTTTCTCGCTTTTTCAATTTTTTGAGGTCATTTGTTGCTCATTTTTTTCAGAATTTACATTTTTTCGTAAAACGGTCGTAACTTTTGACCTAATTATCGGACAACGTACAAATTTTTAGAATCTCTTCGTCTGTAGATGATCTAAAAATGCGATCTCTTGACATGTCGCTGTATATGCAACAGCAGCGCCGTTATTTGCAAGTAAACAAAGGACATTTTGTTTCGGACCGTTTTGAACAATAAACAATTCATTTATTGCAAATTTTTTTGTTTGCTAATTTAACAATATCATTTGAAAAGTGTCTCAGAATTATTTTTTTCTCAAGGCAGCCATTGTTGTAAAATTGTTATTAACAATTGGAATAAATTAACATTTTTCAACTTTGATGTAGTGTAATATTTTCTTTAATTTTTTCCTTTACAAATTTTACCATTTAAAAAATTACAAAAAATTTGTTAATGTCGAAATCGGTTTTTGCAATAACAATATGTGTTTATAACAATTTTTTTACAAGCTCGAAATGGATTTTTAAACGATTTTTTCCGCGCTGCACGATGATATTTTTTATTTTCATTCATTTCCGTTATTTATACTATTTGTTAATAACAATTTTGTTATAAAAAATGTCTCAACAACGATTTTTTTTTTTTGGTTCTTGTAATTATACCAAATTTATATCACCGAATAATAATTCCCGAAAAAAATCCTGATATCCGAGCATAAATATTTTTCTTCGTTTTTCCATGGCTTTAACCGATTATCTATATATATAAAAGAAAGTCGTTGTTAGTTACACTATTTATAACTCACGAACGGCTGTACCGATTTGGCTGAAAATTGGTGGGGATGTAGATTAGAACCCGGAGACGGACATAGGATACTTTTTATCGTGACATAAAACGTCAAAGAGAATACAAGTCACTATGAAAGTGGTATAACAAAAACGCATCTGACATGGAATAACAAAACGCAAATGACAGCTAAACGTAAAACAAATGACAGCTAAACGAAAAGCAATTGACAGCTAAACGTATGGTTCAAACGTATGGTTGAAAATTTGATAATTATAAATTTCGTCAGAAATCAATAATTAGTAATCTATATATATAACTAGCTGACCCGGCGAACTCTGTTCCGCTTTAGAGGCAATAAATAAGCAGATTTTGGATTTAATTAAGTTCAATTTTTTTTTAAAGGTTTATTAAAGGTTTATTAAAGGTGAAGTATGGTTAAAAATTTGATAATTTTAAATTTTGTCAGAAAATAATAATTAGTAATAATCACTAATTTGTATTCTGTTCATCATCATTAACAATGCCGCGACCGAGACGATCGAATCTTTCCCGACAAAGCCGTAATGCAAGAAGGATACGAAACATTGCGAATGAAAGGACTGAAGAAGAACAAGAAATTGCCCGTGAAGAGCGCCGCGTTAGTATGGCTCGACTTCGTGCTTCTCAATCACAAGAGCAAAGTGAGGCAGCCCGTGAAACCGCTCGGTTGGCTTTGCGAAATCGTCGATCGAACAACAGAGATCAACAAGTAGATAATTTTCGACGCACAAGAAGAGATTTATCAAGTGCTGATTTGAATCGAGCAGCGTTTCGATACGATTGCAGCACTGGTTACTGCTTGCATCCTAGCGTTTGCATTGGGCCAATGGACGTTGTTTGCGAGTATTGTGGTGCATTGAAGTTTTCCGGAGAAACGCCCGGATTGTGCTGCCTTAGTGGGAAAGTGAAATTGCCATTATTGACTCCACCACCTGAGCCATTGCATTCATTGCTTTGTGGCGAAACACCCGAATCACGTCATTTTCTTGGAAACACTCAAAAATACAATGGTTGTTTCCAAATGACCTCATTTGGAGCAGACATTATCGAGGAACGAGGATTTAATCCGACATTCAAGGTATTTATTTATTTATTTTTGTACTTACACACAAATGAATGACGCATTTAATCGAGAATTGGAACGGGAACGTGAATATGATCACCAGGAATTAGATTTAGTAGTTCAAACGAATGTACCCCTGTTGAATCCCCAACAAAAGGAAGTTCATGATACATTAATGAAGGCAATTGATGATGGAAATGGTGGTTCATATTTCCTAGATGCCCCTGGTGGAACTGGTAAGACATTCCTCATGTCAGTAATTTTAGCCACTGTTCGTGGGAGATCCAGCATTGCGGTTGCAGTTGCTTCTTCTGGAATAGCAGCCACATAGTTAGAAGGATGCCGTACGGCTCATTCAGCATTAAAATTGCCGTTAAATCTTCAAACTATTGAAGAACCAACATGTAATATTGCAAAAAACTCAGCAATGGCCAAAGTTTTATCAGCATCGAAAATCATCATCTGGGACGAATGCACAATGGCGCATAACCGTGCATTAGAAGCACTTAACCGAACATTGAAAGATCTACGCAATGACTCGAGATGTTTTGGAGGAGCAATGATTTTACTGTCTGGCAATTTCCGCCAGACACTGCCAGTAATTCCAAGATCAACGGCTGCCGACGAAATAAACGCTTGCCTCAAATCATCGAATCTATGGCGCTATGTGAAGAAACTTCAGTTGACAACAAACATGAGAGTTGCATTGCTTAATGAGACATCTGCTGAAGATTTCTCTGAGCAATTGCTGACTATCGGTAATGGTCGAGTACCTGTCGACGAATCGAGCGGATTGATTTCATTTCCTCATAATTTCTGTAACTTTGTCTCATCGAAAGACGATCTTATCAACAAAGTATTCTCAAACATAATTACTAACTACAAAAATAATGAATGGTTGAGTGAGCGAGCAATTTTAGCGGCTAAGTATAAAGATGTAGATGACCTAAACTACATAATTCAGAATGAGATCATTGGAACAATGCATTCATTCAAATCTATTGACTGCGTAACAAATGAAGATGAAGCCACCAACTATCCAATTGAATTTTTAAACTCCTTGGATGTGCCTGGCTTACCACCGCACAATTTACGCCTAAAGGTTGGCTCCGTAGTAATTATGCTTCGAAACATAAACCAACCAAAACTGTGCAACGGTACGCATTTGGTGGTAAGTAAATTGATGTGATTTACGCGACGATACTCAAAGGAAAATTCAAAGGTGAGGAAGTTCTCATTCCGAGCATCCCGATGATCCCAACCGATATGCCGTTTGAGTTTAAAAGACTTCAATTTCCGATCCGTCTTGCATTCGCCATGACCATTTATTAGACCTTTTCCAATTAATAATCGCGAGGCTGGCTTGTGAGGAAAGGATTGGGCGAACAGCGATAATAAATTTCACATTTATTTTAACACACTCCAATATATTTTAATTAAACTTCTTACAGCATGTGCGCAGCACCGTGATCGACGATAAAGTAAAGGGGCGAGAGACGCCGGTAGAGCGACGCTTCGCGAGACGTCGATACCCAAAAAAAACGAAGAATACCGACGAGCCCCGAGGCTCTATTGCATGGGTTCGACTATACTAGTTGCGTGGCGCTCTCCCACTCTTCGATTTCTCGAGTCTCTAACGCGATAAACCTACTGCTCCAATACTACCGCCGTTTGAGCGTTTTCTTTGAATCGATGATATTTTATTTATTTCACACAATTTTCGAAAACGATCTCTCGGCAGCGCTTTTGTGAGAATATCGGCTTTTTGCAATTCCGATGAGACGTACATTATCATTATTTCGTTGCTCTCGACTTTTTCGCGGATGTAGTGATAACGTATGTCGATGTGTTTGGTACGCTTGTGAAAAACTGGGTTGTTCACTAAGCGTATCGCGCTCTGATTATCTACATACAGCGTTAGCTTCCGCTCGCACGAATAGCCTAAATCACTGACTAGCTTGCGCAGCCACACGGCCTCTTTGGTTGCGGTTGCCGCGGCCACGTACTCTGCTTCGGTCGTGCTTAGCACGACGAGTTTCTGCCTCTGCGATGACCACGATATTGGCCCGTTTGCCATGCAAAAGATGTACCCGGTAGTTGACCTTCGCGTCTCAACGTCGTTTGCATAATCCGCGTCTGAGAACCCTACGAGGTTTTTTTCGCTACCGCCGCTTTTATATTCTAGTCCGTAGTTGCTCGTTCCTTTTAAGTACGCGAAAATTCGCTTGACTGCTCTCCAGTGCTCGACACTGTGATTGTTGACAAACCTGCTCACTGCGTTTACCGCGAATGCAATGTCCGGTCGAGATACGGCGGCTAAGAAGACTAGAGACCCGATTGCTTCGCGATACGGTACATTTCTCGACACGTCGTGACTATCTTCGCTCGGACACAACAGCACGTGCGGATCAACCGGCACGCAGACCGACTTCGCTTCGCGCATCCCGAATTTCTCGAGAATTTTTTCTGTGTACGCGCTTTGATGAATCGTAAGAGTTTTATTTTCGCGATTTCTCTCTATTTGCATTCCGATAAAACAGCTCGAATCCCCGATTTTGATTTTAAATGCTTCGCGCAATTTTTTTGTTATATAGTCTAGCGTTGACTTAGATTTCGCCGCGATAAGCCCGTCGTCTACAAAAATCGCTAAGTAAACAATTTCTCCGTTTACTTGCCCGACAAAAATGCACAGATCTGCTTGACTACACTCTAGATTGAATTGACTTAGAGTTTCAAGGAACTTTTTATTCCAGCAACGCGGCGATTGCTTGAGCCCGTATAGTGACTTATTTAGTTTACACACTATTTCTTCTTTCTTGCACTGTTCGACCCCCAGACCCTCCGGCACTTCCATAAGAATGTTTTCTTCTAGGTTCCCGTAAAGAAATGCCGTCTGGACGTCGAATTGGAGTAGTTCGAGATCCTTCTCGGTTACGGCCGCTAGCAGTGCACGGAGGGAGTCATAGCGCACTACCGGTGCGAACGTCTCCGTGTAGTCCACTCCGTGTCGCTGCTGGAATCCTCTCGCACACAGCCTTGCCTTGAACCGTTGAGTTCCCTTCGCGGGATCCTCCTTGATACGAAAAACCCACTTTGAGTCAATTGTTTTGGCTCCCAGAGATTTCGAGACAATCGTCCACGTTTTATTTTCGACGTGGGCTTGAAGCTCTTCATCGATAGCGCGTGCCCACTGCGCGGCATCGGCACTCTTTGTTGCCTCCTCGTATGAGTTAGGTAATACATACTCGGCAATATCGACTTCGTACCTCGCCGGCGGCCGAAGTGTTTCTCGCCTTCTCAGCATCCTTGCCTCTTGTTCGACCGGCTGTTGTTCTTCGACATTTTCTTCTCGTTGAGCTTCGCGCTCGTGTTGGACGTCGCGTCCTTGCTGTTCCCCCTCCTCTTGAATCTGCGGCTCTTCTTTCTTCGACCGAATCGTCACGGTCTCGATTTCGTCCTCGTCCTCGTCAAGTTCTACCTTGCCGACTTGTTCGTGAAACGTCACGTCTCGCGTCACGCTGACTCGCTTCGTTGTCGGATCGTAGACACGGTAATTCGTCGAATCACCCTCGTATCCGACCAAGATCATTTTTCGAGCCCGTAATTCGAACTTTTTGGTGAATTGTTTCGGCGTGTGTACGTACGCCGCCGAACCGAAGATCCTCAAGTGACTCATGAACGGCTTCTTACCGATCCACTTCTCGTACGGCGTTGAGATACCGCCTGATGATATCGTGCGGTTCAGCACGTAGATCGCGGTGTTGACTGCCTCAGCCCACAGCGACAGCGGCAAGCTTTTCGCGTGGATCGTGTCCGAGCGCTCTCCACGATCGTGCGATTTTCCCTCTCGGCCTTCGCATTTTGCTGAGGCGTGTACGGCGCCGTGTTCTCCTTCTTGATGCCACGCTCTTCGAGGTACGCGTCCATCCGCTCATTACGGAACTCTCTCCCGTTGTCCGATCGCAGGATTTTCATCGCGGTATCAAACTTGTTCGCGACTAACTTTTCGAATAATTTAAATTTCTCGAAGACGTCCGATTTATGGCGCAGAAAATAAACATGACGATAACGAGTCGCGTCGTCTACGAAAGTTAGGAAATATTTCGCGCCGCCGGGCGATTCGACAGAGAACGGTCCGCAGACATCCGTATGAAAGACTTCCCCCGGTTTTGTCGAAACTTTTTCGCGACTATTAAACGGCAACCGATGCGACTTCCCGAGTCTGCACATCTCGCACACGAAATCGGTTTTATCGTTGATCGAGACTCCCCGCACGAGCCCTTTTTCCGCGAGTTCGCGTATCGCACGCTTATCCACGTGGGCGAGTCTCTCGTGCCATACTCGTAGATTATACGCCGCCGCGTTTGCCTCTTCCGAGCTTGATTTCGCGACTCGAAAGAACATCCGATATATATCATTGTTTTGTCTCACTCCGGAAGCAACTACTTTGCCACCGCTCGTGATATTAACGAAGTTGTCTCGAAAGTTTACCTCGTACCCTTTTCGCGTGCACGCGCCGACGGAAAATAGATTTTTCTTTAAACCCGGAACGTAAAGAACGCCTTCTATTCGCGCGTCGCTCCATAGACCTCCGACAAGTTTCTTACAGAGCACGACAACTCTCCCTACTACGCGACACTCGTCACCGTCCCCGAGCGACACCACGCCCCCGTTAGAGATGGCTTCGTAGTCAGTTAGCCAATCGCGCCGAAAAGTCATGTGCCTCGACGCACCACTGTCCGTTATCCACACGTCGTCTTTGCTTGTCCCGAGAAGCTTTCTCAGCTGATTGCCGCTTGGCGTTTCGGATTCACTCGTCTCACGCTTCGCACTTCGCGTACTGTCGGCAACGAACGCGCAGTCACGTGACTGGTCTTGACTTCCGGACCCCCCATTTTTCTTCGTCGGGCACTCGCTCGCGTAATGACCCATGTCGTTGCACCTGTAACACTTTACGCCACTTTTGTCCGTCTTTTTCTTTTTCTTTCCTTTCCGTTTTTCTTTTTTATCTTTTTCGTCTTTCGTCGCCGAGAATGTACTGTCGCCGTCCTCACTTTGATTCAGTCTAGCTTCCTCACGAATTAGCCTCTCCTGCAGGTTTTCGAGCGTTTGACGAGATGGATCCACGCTGTCCCATGCCGTCTGTAGCGTACTGTACTTTGGCGACAGACTCCCCAGGATCTTGGCCATCACGATCAAGTCCAACACGCGCTCTCCAACGTCCTCGATTTGCGCAGCTAAATTACGAATTTTCGCGATATGATGGATCACTGAATCACTCGCCGACATTCGATATTCGTGAAATTTTTGCATTAGCAAAAGTTTATTTGCGGCCGAACGTTGCTCGTGTATCGCGCACAAACTGTCCCACATGTCCTTCGCGGACTCGCAAATGAGCAACGGCTCCATCTGAGCCGGCTCGAGCGCTGACGAGATAAGGAATTTCGCCTTCGCGTCGTCGCGCACCCACTGTTTCGCTTCAGGCGTCGTTCGATCACCCGGCGTAACACGTGTCCCGTCCACAATTTCGTCGATCTCGTTGGCCATAAATAACGCTCTGAGCTGAAATTTCCATTGTTGAAAATTCACTCCGTCGAATTTCTTTACGTGCCGAGCTGAGATGTCTTGCGACATTTCGGATTACGAATCACTCGCGCTCCGACTCACTCCACAGGTGTCCGACCACGCGCGTAATGGCTACCGCCCGCGCCACGTGTTCACGAGCTCCAAAAGAACTTTCCTTACAGCAGATACGCACTCACGCGTGATCTGGGCCCATAACCTATTAGACCTTTTCCAATTAATAATCGCGAGGCTGGCTTGTGAGGAAAGGATTGGGCGAACAGCGATAATAAATTTCACATTTATTTTAACACACTCCAATATATTTTAATTAAACTTCTTACAGCATGTGCGCAGCACCGTGATCGACGATAAAGTAAAGGGGCGAGAGACGCCGGTAGAGCGACGCTTCGCGAGACGTCGATACCCAAAAAAAACGAAGAATACCGACGAGCCCCGAGGCTCTATTGCATGAGTTCGACTATACTAGTCGCGTGGCGCTCTCCCACTCTTCGATTTCTCGAGTCTCTAACGCGATAAACCTACTGCTCCAATACCATTAACAAATCACAAGGCCAATCATTGAAAGTTTGTGGTTTGAATCTGGAATATCCATGTTTTTTCCATGGTCAATTATATGTGGCATGTTCACGGGTCGGAAGACCATCTGCGTTGTTTGTTCTTGCGCTTGATAATAAAACAAAAAATGTCGTGTATCACAAGGTACTTAACTGAAGAGTGCAACCTATGCACCAAAATACATGAACAATAAAGAATCATTAAAACACTTAATTTTTTTATTTGTATTTCCTAATAAAAAATTGAACTTAATAAAATCCAAAATCTGCTTATTTATTGCCTCTAAGGCGGAACAGAGTTCGCCGGGTCAGCTAGTAAGTGAATAATTTCAAACTATCTAGAAAAATCGAAATATACTTTAAGGAAATAATATTCCAAAATATTTCGTTCATAAAAAAAATTTCCCAATTGTGTTCGAATCGTTTCGGAGAGCAGGTATAAACCGATCGACCGTTTCTATTATTCCAAGAATTCTTTCCACATGACAGTATCCGTTAAAACCCACACAGACGCTATTATATGATGGTGTGCATCTCGGGACTATTCAGGTAAACAATACAGGCTACACGGTCAGGATCTGTTAGGCACCGTGGTTGGGGTTGTCCCCTCTTCGTATACCATTGAAATGTGCTCAAGGCCAGTTATAGCGGCGAAAACCCGTTAGTTGTGCCGAGATATTCGAAGCAGTCGCATCGTTTTGAGCGTTAAAAATGGCATCACACAAATTGTGTTTTATTTACGACTAGCTGACCCGGCGAACTCTGTTCCGCCTTAGAGGCAATAAATAAGCAGATTTTGGATTTTATTAAGTTCAATTTTTTATTAGGAAATACAAATAAAAAAATTAAGTATTTTAATGATTCTTTATCGTTCATGTATTTTGGTGCATAGGTTGCACTCTTCAGTTAAGTACCTTTTGATACACGACATTTTTTGTTTTATTATCAAGCGCAAGAACAAACAACGCAGATGGTCTTCCGACCCGTGAACATGCCACATAGAATTGACCATGGGAAAAACATGGATATTCCAGATTCAAACCACAAACTTTCAATGATTGGCCTTGTGATTTGTTAATGGTCATGGCAAATGCAAGACGGATCGGAAATTGAAGTCTTTTAAACTCAAACGGCTAATCGGTTGGGATTATCGGGATCCTCGGAATGAGAACTTCCTCACCTTCGAATTTTCCTTTGAGTATCGTCGCGTAAATCACATTGTTCATCAATTTACTTACCACCAAACGCGTACCGTTGCACAGTTTTGGTTGGTTTATGTTTCGAAGCATCATTACTACGGAGCCAACCTTTAGGCGTAAATTGTGCGGTGGTAAGCCAGGCACATCCAAGGAATTTAAAAATTCAATTGGATAGTTGGTGGCTTCATCTTCATTTGTTACGCAGTCAATAGATTTGAATGAATGCATTGTTCCAATGATCTCATTCTGAATTATGTAGTTTAGGTCATCTACATCTTTATTCTTAGCCGCTAAAATTGCTCGCTCACTCAACCATTCATTATTTTTGTAGTTAGTAATTATGTTTGGGAATACTTTGTTGATAAGTTCGTATTTCGATGAGACAAAGTTACAGAAATTATGAGGAAATTAAATCAATCCGCTCGATTCGTCGACAGGTACTCGACCATTACCGATAGTCAGCAATTGCTCAGAGAAATCTTCAGCAGATGTCTCATTAACTAATACAACTCTCATGTTTGTTGTCAACTGACGTTTCTTCACATAGCGCCATAGATTCGATGATTTGAGGCAAGCGTTTGTTTCGTCGGCAGCCGTTGATCTTGGAATTACTGGCAGTGTTTGGCGGAAATCGCCAGACAGTAAAATCATTGCTCCTCCAAAACATCTCGAGTCATTGCGTAGATCTTTCAATGTTCGGTTAAGTGCTTCTAATGCACGTTCATGCGCCATTGTGCATTCGTCCCAGATGATGATTTTCGATGCTGATAAAACTTTGGGCATTGCTGAGTTTTTTGCAATATTACATGTTGGTTCTTCAAAGTTTGAAGATTTAACGGCAATTTTAATGCTGAATGAGCCGTACGGCATCCTTCTAACAATGTGGCTGCTATTCCAGAAGAAGCAACTGCAACCGCAATGCTGGATCTCGCACGAACAGTGGCTAAAATTACTGACATGAGGAATGTCTTACCAGTTCCACCAGGGGCATCTGGGAAATATAAACCACCATTTCCATTATCAATTGCCTTCATTGATGTATCATAAACTTCCTTTTGTTAGGGATTCAACAGGGGTACATTCGTTTGAACTACTAAATCTAATTCCTGGTGATCATATTCACGTTCCCGTTCCAATGCTCGATTAAATGCGTCATTCATTTGTGTGTAAGTACAAAAATAAATAAATAAATACCTTGAATGTCGGATTAAATCCTCGTTCTTCGATAATGTCTGCCCCAAATGAGGTCATTCGGAAACAACCATTGTATTTTTGAATGTTTCCAAGAAAATTACGTGAATCGGGTGTTTCGCCACAAAGCAATGAATGCAATGGCTCAGGTGGCGGAGTCAATAATGGCAATTTCACTTCCCTACTAAGGCAGCACAATCCGGGCGTTTCTCCGGAAAACTTCAATGCGCCACAATACTCGCAAACAACGTCCATTGGCCCAATGCAAACGCTAGGATGCAAGCAGTAATCAGTGCTGCAATCGTATCGAAACGCTGCTCGATTCAAATCAGCACTTGATAAATCTCTTCTTGTGCGTCGAAAATTATCTACTTGTTGATCTCTGTTGTTCGCTCGACGATTTCGCATTGCCAACTGAGCCGTTTCACGGGCTGCCTCACTTTGCTCTTGTGATTGAGAAGCACGAAGTCGAGCCATACTAACGTGGCGCTCTTCACGGGCAATTTCTTGTTCTTCTTCAGTCCTTTGATTCGCAATGTTTCGTATCCTTCTTGCATTACGGCTTTGTCGGGAAAGATTCCATCGTCTTGGTCGCGGCATTGTTAATGATGATTCAAAGAGAATACAAATTACTGATTATTACTGATTATTGATTTCTGACAAAATTTATAATTATCAAATTTTCAACTATACTTAACGTTTAGCTGTCATTTGCTTTACGTTTAGCTGTCATTTGCTTTACGTTTAGCTGCCATTTGCGTTTTGTTATTCCATGTCAGATGCGTTTTTGTTATTCCACTTTTATAGTGACTTGTATTCTCTTTGACGTTTTATGTCACGACAAAAAGTATCCTATGTCCGTCTCCTGGTTCTAAGCTACATCCCCACCAATTTTCAGCCAAATCGGTACAGCCGTTCGTGAGTTATAAATAGTGTAACTAACACGACTTTCTTTTATATATATAGATATCAGTTTGAGGTTGGCTGACGTGAAAACGGTGAAAAAACGAGGCATACAGACTTTGATTGAAATCAGTACGAGACGAAAGGACAATAAGTGGTTGCAGTTGCAAGCGTTACAAAAAATCGTGTTGCATAAAAAGTGTTATTTCAGTTATATTGACGAGCGAGTTGCAAAGCCTGATGCTGGAATGCAAAAAGAGATTCGTTTTCGACGATCATCAAGCTCAGAAAGCACGTTTAATTACGAAGAAAATTGTTTGTTATGCGATAAAAAATGGATTCCGCGCTTGAAAGATGGATGCATAATTTATTCCGAGTCTATGAAGGAGAAGTTGTTGAGGATCGCATATTCTCGGAATGATGCATTAGGTGAAGCAGTGAAGCAAAGAATAGAACATACTCCATCTTTATGTGACGTCAGAGCTCGGTATCATCGCAAGTGTTACTGGTCATTCATTCACACTTTCTCGAGTGAAAAAACAGCACGACGACCACCCATAATGAATTTGCAAACTGCTTTTGATGCCGTATGTCACTACATCGAAACCAGTAATGATTGTCAATTCACGTTGACAGAATTGAGTGACGTCATGACAGATTATACTCCGAAACGTGAAACTCTGGTTACAAAACTAGTAGAAAAATACATTTTTTTTTGCAAAAGTGAGAGTATCGTTTTTTTGCTTTTATTAAATAACGCACTTGTCGTATCGCAGCCACCGAATGCGTGCGAGAATAAAATACTGTCCTTCAAGTTTTGATGATTGGCAGAAGAGAAAAGAGTATTGCTATTTTCTCCTTGTCCCTCTTTCAAAAAGTACACATTTTTTTCTCGCGGTGTCAGCCCAATCAGTAAGACGATAAGATCGACATCTGTTCCAACAACGACGACGTTAGCGCGGTGGTGACTCTCTTCAATAGCGCTTGTTACAATTAGACGATCAGCAGGCTGAAGAAGACTTCAGCCTGCTTGACGGCAATACCCGAATTTTCGAAATGCGATTTTAAAAGTTCGACGAATCGAACTTTATTTTTATCGTTTCCGAGGAATTGACTTCGATTCAATGTCGCAATCATATCCGAAGTAAATTTTATTTGTACCCCAACGTTCTTTGACGATCGTCTATACCTTTCATATGACTTCACGCCAACATTTTCATCCGAATACCCATCGAATACGACAATTGCGTTTCCAGTGAAATGTTTTTTAACAAACATTTCATATTTACAACAAATTTGCTCGTAAGTTCTGCCACAACCCCATACAACCTTGTGCAAAAGAAATCCTCCGTCAATAACATATTTGCAATTTGTCAATATTGCGTCATCCAATGGTGATGATTGGAAAATTTGAAATAGCTGCGACTTTTGTGTTTTTCTCATTAACCCCGATTCATCAAAAAGAGCAAGCGGAACTGGAGCTAGCTCGTACTGTAAAGCTTCGCTGGCGCGATCTTTATCGTCGGTGATCATTACAGCAATCCGCTGAAATAATAGTGGAGTGTTGATCGGAACGTGTTCGCCGTTTATTGTTTTAACTTTCCTTGAACGTGACATTTTAATAGTCTCAGCATCTTTGCCAACCATCAATGTCATACTGTCTTTTCCAACAGCTATGGCGAGGTGACAATTGACATCAATGTTAGCGACCATTCCCGTAGACAAAGACATTAGCTTTTCACGTTGTTCGAAAGGATTGCGAATTAATAACCATTCTCTGAGTGTCGCTATATCTTTTTCGTCACGATGGACTCGGCTCTCTCTTAAGTCAGTATGTTGGTCAACTGACTCCGATCGAGTTTGGCAAAAAAAATCCAGTTGCTCCATTACACTGTAAGCTCGTGGCATTCCTTGTATATATCGAGCGAGAACACTTGGTGCAACTCCTCGACCGTGCATAAGACCGCCACCAAGCTTCATCAACCGCATAAGTGTCTGCTCGATCGTCATATCTGACCAAATCCCCGCCCATTTTTTATCTGATCTTCTAATCGTGAAGTATCCTTGGACCGAAAATTTGTGAAATTCCAAAGGATCCATCGACCTTTCGAGGTCAGCCATATCTTGAAGGTAAATTTGAGCAGATTTTGCATATGCAATGTGACCAGGGGCATGAAAAAGAGGTAGCATTTTTCGCACTGTTTGAAGATGGAGATTCCAATCTCCCAATCGCTCAGCTTCAACGAACTGCATAACGATAGTGATACACTCGAAATATTGTATCCACAGCTGAGCAGTTGGGCCGTTTGATTTTAATATCTCCAGAGCGTCAGTGAATCGATGAGTTAAATTTGTCAAATGATAATCGTTTTTCAATTCTTCCAACAAAGGCGGATCAGATGTGAACGTCTCGAATAGTTGAGTCACGTAGAGGCGATCATTTTCTTCCAAATCTTTAATGGTTTCTGCAACATTTATCCCCAGGGCTGTGTACGTCAACAAATGGGCTCTCAACGCTCGGGAAAAGGCATAGCCCGCTAACATTTTGTCTACTGTGACTGTCGCGTATACGGTGGACCAAAGTTCTCCAATGCGCTTCCTTCCATGACGTTGCCAATGGCTTTGAAAAACGACATGAGCAAGTGAAATCCGCCTAATCGTACGCGAACATTTTTCAATTCGATGTTATCCGTATCTGCGACAATTTCTCGAGCCTTCATATATGTATAAGGGTTGGTCAAAGGTCACAAAAACTGTTTTCTGCTTCGCTTTTTTACATTGCTGCACCGCGTAGTGAAGCGCTGAATTGACAGTTTCAGGATTGGAAGGTGACTGTGTAATGAATGGACAACAAATCACGCGCGATACCTGATATGGCATCGTAGATGTAATTATTTCCATATATCCCCTCCAGCTTGGCAGACCGTCTACCTCGAAAGTTTTCGCCCATAGGAAAGCTCCGTACGATACAGGCAACGCGACAGGTATGCATTCGCCAAGGTTCAATTGTGAGACATCGACAAACGTAAAACTCTTCATTCCTGATTTTTTAAATGGCTCAAGAGGAATAATGTCGATCGTTCCCTGCGATGCCAAAGTTTTAGCTGAGGGCATAATAGAATATTTTCTAACGGGAGTTTCAGCTGATAATCCCGATTTTGGAGTAATACTGCAAATACCGCCCATGCTGTGGAACGTGTTTAATCCGTCTAATGTACAGACATTGTGATCCGCGTTGTCGAATACGTACTGCACGAATGTTCCTGGAATAATTGCAGTTTGCGGATGCATTATCGCTGACGCTTCATATAGAAGAACGTCGTTATATGACGCACAAAATCCCAATCTGGATAATACATCCACCACAAGTTTTGAACCACACTTCCTGTGTAAATATGTTCCAGTAGCCAGTTGAATCGATGACGTAAATGAGGTTGGGCGAGTGGCAGAGATAATTGCATGAGCAATACTATCACGCTTCGCCTGTAGAGTTTGTCGCTGCTTTTTCCCGCGTAAAATAATTTCATCGAGTAAAATTTGCAACGTTTCTGGAACATCTTCGACGACATTGTCCAAAAAATTGTGAGAAGCCGGATACGATTGGGTGTCGTAAATTTTGCTCCTTATATCAGATCTGATTATCGCTGCCGCAGCCTTGACAATCCTAATGCGTTCTTCTTTTTCCGTGGCCGCTCGTTTTGTATACCAACTGTCCAGCAAAAAATTGTGCTCTGTGTCTTTGAAGCAAATCACCGTTTCTTTTCCACGTTTTTTAACAACAATGATATCGTTTTTGTATTTTTCTACTAGTTTTGTAACCAGAGTTTCACGTTTCGGAGTATAATCTGTCATGACGTCACTCAATTCTGTCAACGTGAATTGACATTCATTACTGGTTTCGATGTAGTGACATACGGCATCAAAAGCAGTTTGCAAATTCGTTATGGGTGGCCGTCCTGCTGTTTTTTCACTCGAGGAAGTGTGAATGAATGACCAGTAACACTTGCGATGATACCGAGCTCTGACGTCACATAAAGATGGAGTATGTTCTATTCTTTGCTTCACTGCTTCACCTAATGCATCATTCCGAGAATATGCGATCCTCAACAACTTCTCCTTCATAGACTCGGAATAAATTATGCATCCATCTTTCAAGCGCGGAATCCATTTTTTATCGCATAACAAACAATTTTCTTCGTAATTAAACGTACTTTCTGAGCTTGATGATCGTCGAAAACGAATCTCTTTTTGCATTCCAGCATCAGGCTTTGCAACTCGCTCGTCAATATAACTGAAATAACACTTTTTATGCAAAACGATTTCTTGTAACGCTTGCAACTGCAACCACTTATTGTCCTTTCGTCTCGTACTGATTTCAATCAAAGTCTGTATGCCTCGTTTTTTCACCGTTTTCACGTCAGCTAACCTCAAACTGATATCGCAAATAAAACACAATTTGTGTGATGCCATTCTTAACACTCAAAACGATGCGACTGCTTCGAATATCTCGGCACAACTAACGGGTTTTCGCCGCTATAACTGGCCTTGAACACATTTCAATGGTATACGAAGAGGGGACAACCCCAACCACGGTGCCTAACAGATCCTGATCGTGTAGCCTGTATTGTTTACCTGAATAGTCCCGAGATGCACACCATCATATAATAGCGTCTGAGTGGGTTTTAACGGATACTGCCATGTGGAAAGAATTCTTGGAATAATAGAAACGATCGATCGGTTTATACTTGCTCTCCGAAACGATTCGAACACAATTGGGAATTTTTTTTTATGAACGAAATATTTTGGAATATTATTTCCTTAAAGTATATTTCGATTTTTCTAGATAGTTTGAAATTATTCACTTATAATCGGTAAAAGCCATGGAAAAACGAAGAAAAATATTTATGCTCGGATATCAGGATTTTTTTCGGGAATTATTATTCGGTGATATAAATTTGGTATAATTACAAGAACCAAAAAAAAAAATCGTTGTTGAGACATTTTTTATAACAAAATTGTTATTAACAAATAGTATAAATAACGGAAATGAATGAAAATAAAAAATATCATCGTGCAGCGCGGAAAAAATCATTTAAAAATCCATTTCGAGCTTGTAAAAAAATTGTTATAAACACATATTGTTATAGCAAAAACCAATTTCTACATTAACAAATTTTTTGTAATTTTTTAAATGGTGAAATTTGTAAAGGAAAAAATAAAAGAAAAAATTACACTACATCAAAGTTGAAAAATGTTAATTTATTCCAATTGTTAATAACAATTTTACAACAATGGCTGCCTTGAGAAAAAAAAAAATCTGAGACACTCTTCAAATAATATTGTTAAATTAGCAAACAAAAAAATTTGCAATAAATGAATTGTTTATTGTTAAAAACGGTCCGAAACAAAATGTCCTTTGTTTACTTGCAAATAACGGCGCTGCTGTTGCATATACGGCGACATGTCAAGAGATCGCATTTTTAGATCATCTACAGACGAAGAGATTCTAAAAATTTGTACGTTGTCCGATAATTAGGTCAAAAGTTACGACCGTTTTACGAAAAAATGTAAATTCTGAAAAAAATGAGCAACAAATGACCTCAAAAAATTGAAAAAGCGAGAAAAAAAAAATTTGTGGCATGAAATCTTTTGTTTCGATTGTTCTATTGCATGAAAAAAATCGGCGGATTTCTTCATACAAATTATCATGGGTAAACCGAATTTTGCAGCTAAAGTGCGTTTTTGGGGTTTTCGTGGAAATGGAGCATTTTCGAGCTTTTTTTTCCGGTCGCTCTCGCCGCCAAACTATAATAGATAGATAGGTGCCGTCACTAACCTTTTTATAGGAAATTTTATGCTCTACAAGATTGATCTCATACATTTTCGTCCTAACTGGCACCATTTTGGCAGCGTAAGCCGTGGAAGTGTCAAAACCGGGATAAAATGTGATTATTTAACAGTTTTTATTTTATTTTTGCAAAAACGAGCGGTGCTACAATCCCAACAACTGAGGTCCTTATTATGTGCACCGTCCCGAACATTTGCCATATTTTTTCATCCAGTGGAAAATTATTGGAATTTAAAATCGGAATTTGACTGGCTGAAAACTAAAAACTGAACTCTTCCGGGCCTCTGACCTCTAATTATATAAGACCTCTATTATATTATATGTATATGGTTTTGATAAAAGGTGGGGCATGACCCCCGCACGCCTTTGCCTATGCGTGGGTTTACCGCCCCTCATGTCTCGATACAATGAACTTTGGAAGAGTTGTTTCTTACATGAATAATTATTGAATTTTAATTGGAATTAACATTATCTTATTTCTACTCATTCATTCATTCATTCTTACACAAGAATAAATGCGCAAATCCCATTATTTTCGATATTTGCACTTATTTCTTAAAAGGTTACGCATGCGCATTGTAGCGTGACTTTTCTCTCTGCCTATTCATCTCCCTCGCTCTTCATTCATCTCCGTATCCTTCGTACTCTCTCACTCTTCGCTCATCTTCGCATCCTTCGTTCTCTTGGTTCGGAGGTGCGTGCGCCAGCTAGGCCCCTCCGTAGGGACTCTTTCCACCCTCTCTCCTATATACTCCTATCCGCTCTATCCTCTCCTTGCTCATGCTTTTCTTCCTACTTCCTCATGTGTCTTTTCCTATCCTGTCCTTTCTTTTCGTTCCATTTCTTTCTTTTGGGTAACGCAAGATTTTTCTGTATCATTCAATCGATGTACAGTCCATGCTTCCGCAACTATTATCAATGATTTAGATTTTACAGAAAAGTGTAATTACTATTATGTATCTCTGATAAATGATATTCTGGATTTGATAATATTCCATTTTATTGATTAATAAATTTTGAAGATCTGAATCCTCATCTAGATTTGAAGGTTTGCTCATTGTAAAATGATTTGAATGGATTTAAAGGTTTACATAAATTAATTCAATGAGTGATGAACTTTTACTTTTGATTGAATTGATTATTGGATTTATGATTAATTTGGATTTTATTTATTTTGTTTCGAAATAGATAATTTGATAAGCCGATTAGGTTAAACAATCGGGTTATTTCCTGCAAAAATTGATTCATTCATTCCATGGATTTCAAAATTCACACGAATTCGTATTTATTCATTAATGATTTTACTATAAAAGATCTGAAATCGCAGCATCGTAAATGCTTTATCGAGGTTTCTTAATTGGTCCATCGTATACCTGTGATCTCAACTCGTTCCGTTACTCATTTGTATAATTTCCCCTCCTCCGTAGAGAGCGTACCCACGAGCCTCGCATGGAGCGTTTCCAAGCGGACCCGATAGAATTGTAGGGGAGGCTCGCATTGGTCGTGGGTGCGCGAGTGAGATGACCAGCCTTGGAGTTGAAGCGTGGGCTTTGAGTATAGGAGGGAAAAGGACGCATGCCTGCCATCACCTTCCTTTGTCAAAACGAATTTTGGTGCTGGAATTTTCTATGTTCACAGGATGATGTCACGTGGTCTTTTTCGTTGTCCACAGTGTTGAATTCTGTCTCTCGTTACTCGCTTCGAATATTTACTTAAATGTAAATATAATTTCTCCGAACTCTTTCACGATAATGGTTCTTGAGTTCCCGTCTAAACATCCTCAATCGTCAACGAGAGTGGCGATATACTGTATATGTATGTGAGAAAGAATCCTCACGATCCGAGGTGATGATTCTTGTTATAAATTTACATTTAAAATTTTAAGAGAAGGAAATATTATTCGAACTTGTGTGAAATTTCCATGCCCACTTTCATACCCTTAAATTATATAAAAATAAACTATTGTTGATGGCCTGACCCAGGTACTCATGATCATACTTGAATCTACCTGTAAGATATAAAATAGTTCTTTATTGTAATCCTTTTTAACAAAGAGTCAAGATGGGCTTATTGCCTCAAACAGAATGAAACATATAGAGCAGAACTCAATCAATAATAATTAATATAAATGAATAGTTCATGGAATAGTATTTAATAAAGAAGTTTAGTATTTAAAACTGAATAAGTCCGACTGCGAGAAGGAATGAGAATGTCCGTGTCGCAAGGAGTCTAGGCTTTGAATGCCCATTCCTCCAAGGCCCGGGGGCCTCCAAAAAGTCAAGTGTCCATCCCTTGAAAGTGAGAAATAAACAGCCCCACTGTTTATTTCCAGTGAAGAGTCGCATGTCGATAAGGCCTGCTCGCCACCACGACGTTTCTTGGTGTTCGAAAGAAAGGCTCGAAAATATTCTGCTTCATTCGGCCTCCCTGACAATGAGTCGTCCTCGACTCCTTTCGGCTGGCGTCTGGTCTGGCTTTTGGTGAAGTTCTCGACCCTAAGAAGAAAACACCGAACACCACGTGTTCCACAATTAGAAACGCTTGACCCATCTCAACGTTCTCTTGGAAGGGGTAAGTCCTGTAATGCGATCTCAACCATCCCCAAACAGAGTGATCAAGTCCGTACAGGGAAGCCGATCACACAACAGTAATCACCCGTAGGATAGGTTCTTGTGAGGGTACTTCCAGTCTCACCAGGACTTATCTCGTGTGATGTCTTTACAAACGCTCAAATACTCCATTCATGCTCTCATGCCTATGTGACTTTTCAATAAACCAATCCCATACCGCTTTCATTGGCATGCAAGATATTTATTTATTTGTTTTTTTTTTTATTTTTTTTTTATTTTATTTTATTTTATTTTTTTGAGTATTTGAGGCGAACTCCAAATAATACCCAGACATCACACAAGTACCTGGCTCGAACTAAACCTGACCACAAAGGTCACTTAACACTCTAAGCATTTGGCTCAGCAGTGTGGGTCCTTGCCTACGCCAGGATCTCTCTTATACATTAACTTTGACCCAAAGTTATGGCTAGAGCAGTTTTCCTGACTCGACACGCGTTAATTTCAAGCGTGCAACACCGGTTCGTCTCAGAGGTTGCAGAACATGTGCGTCAACGCCTCAGAGGTATCTCCACAACGTGTACGTTCCCCAAGGGTTCGTCTCAGAGGTTGCTTGAATACATGTGCGCTGACACCTCAGAGGTCCTCTTACAACGTGTACGTTGACAGAAAGAAAGCGAAGATGAAAATAGCGTGGAGAGTAGCGTTTGTTTAGTGTTAAATAGCGTAGCATTGCATTACATATAGAGGCATTGTAGGGATCACAGTAAGAAACTTTGAATCTACTATTTTCAATTGTTCAACAATGACGACATGGTTGATTGTCCCATAGAAGAGGACACCAAATAGTTTATAACCACTTTTAGGACTTTCCCAATGGTGATTCCACTTAAACCGCTTCTTACTGTGATAGGAAAAATGAAGAAAATACACAGCCTCGCCAAAGCCTCCGTCCGCGTGCACTCTGGCCAGGAGTCACACTGGAGCGCTTTTGGGTCCAGAGCTGACACAAGGTGTCCGAGATTGTTCATACATCGAACAAGCTCGCGATCACCATTTTTTTTTTTTCTCTTCCGGGCGTCTCTGCCTTCAGTCTCGTCCGGAAAGCCATTTAAAAGTCGACTGGTCGCCACATGTGTGCCCACAGCCTCGTGCATAAGCAAATCTGCAACAAAGTTCAACAGCAGCAACTACGGCTCTATCGTACAAACGTTGCGTATATCAAAACATTGACAAACCTTGCGCTACTCAAGAGCGTCGAACGTAACCCACTTCTGGAGGCTGTCCACAGCAACTACGCTCTTTTGACCTTTAGCCTTCCTGAGTTCCCGTAAATCCTCGACCTCGTAACGATCATTGGGCAGCAGCGCAGTGATCTTGAACGGTCCTTTCGACTTGGCCACCAGCTTCTTGCTCTGTCCCGTTGCTGCCGGTTTTGTTGCCACCATGACCACGTCTCCGACCGCATATCGCGGGGGCTTAAACCTCCGCGCATCGAACCTTGCCTTTTGCTGGGCCTGCTCGACATCCGTTGACCGTTTCGCCTCTCTGCGCAACTCCCTCAAGTCCACACTATCGAGTGTCGACTGTATTTCTGCCAACAATGCAGCATCCGCAGTACTCCGCGGCTTATATCCATATAAGAGCTGCGCCGGACTTCTCTGCGTTGTTCGGTTCGGCGACGAGTTAATGCCGCTCTGTACCTTGTTTAGGAAATCGTCCCATAAATCCTCGGATGCACCAGCGCTCGTAGCAGCAAGGGAGTTCAACACCGTGCGATTCATCCGTTCGCACTGTCCATTTGCTCTCGGTGTAGCCACAGCATTTAATACGTGTTTTATCCCATACTCTCGGCAGAAAGCAGTAAAACGATGAGAAGTGAAACAGCTTCCTCTGTCACTCACGATGCGAGTGGGTACCCCATAAAGAGCAAACAACTGGTCGAGGGCTCTGATGACCCACTTTGTTTTTGTGTCACGTACAGGCTCCAGAATACAGAATTTCGTGAATCCATCTACTATGGTCAATACTTGAGTATTCTTACGTTTACTGCGTACGAACGGACCCACATGGTCTAGGTGCAGTGTGTGAAACGGGATAGCGACCTTCTGGATGGGGTGTAGTAAGCCGGGTTTGCGACCAGATGTGGATTTATAATACAGGCAGTTTAAACACGCTCGTACATATTTCGTTATGAACCTGCGCATCCCTTTAAACCAATAATTTTCTCGAACCCTTTCGAGAGTTTTCTCGACTGCAAAGTGCCCCTGATCATCATGGCACATTTTGACTACATTAAAGCGTGAGACACGTGGGACTACCCACTTATTCCCCGTCTCTGTCCGTCTAAAAATCATGCCACCCTTCAAGTCATATTTTTCAAAGTATTGCTTCGTATCGGGTTTTACTTCTCCAGACTCTAATATTTTCTTAATCACTACTATATCTGGATCTTGGAACTGAGCCACCTTTATCCACTCTTTATCCGTGATATCAATGAGCATGCATTCGACAGGGTTTCTGCTTAAGTAATCAACGTGAGCTACCTGAGTGCCCGGGCGATATACAATATCGAATTCGTAATCCTGCATATACACCCACCATCTCGCGACTCGTGGCTGTATATCTTTTTTTTCAACGGTTGCACGTATAGCACTACAATCTGTCACTACGGTGAATTTGATCCCTAGCAAATAAACACGGAAAATTCTTAGAGCCTCAACTACAGCGAGCGTTTCCAAATCATACGAGTGACATTTTTGTTGCTCGACCGACGTTTTACGACTGTAGTATGCCACGACCCTTTTTCCCGAGTCTGCCTTTTGTATTAGCATTGCGCCTAGTCCGATGGAGCTCGCATTTGTATGTACTTCGGTCAAGAGCTTAGAATCGTAAACCGCTAGAACCGGCCGTTCAGTGAGTGTCTGTTTTATCTCTCGAACGACTTTCGATTCTACAGGGCCCCATTTCCAAGGATAGTCTTTGCGTAGCAGATTCGTTAAGGGAGCTACTTTCCTCGCGTAGTCTTTTACAAATTTGCGAAAATATCCAGCTAATCCTAAGAATTGTCGTACTTGCTTAACGTTTGTTGAGTCAGAAGTCTTCGATATGGCTTCTATTTTGTGCACGCCTGGTCGTACACCCTCCGCTGATATTTCCCTGCCAAGATACTCGATCTTTTCTTGAAATAATTTACATTTTAAAAGATTCAACGTGAAGTTATGCTTCTTTAAAGTCTCGAGGACGAGTCGTAAATTTTCAAAACCTTCTTCAATGCTCGAGGTTGGGATAAGGATATCGTCCATATAAACAAGCGCACGGCCAAAACGCAAGTCGCCAAGAGTCTTATTCATGGCCCTTTGGAATACTGATGGTGCGTTTGCTAAGCCAAAAGGCATGCGCAAGAACTCGTATTGACCATCGGGAGTAATGAACGCGGTTTTCTCAATAGATTCAGGATGAATCGGTATTTGATAAAATCCTGACGTAAGATCAAGTGAGGTGAAAAACGATTTTCCCCCTAATTGGTCGATCTGATCATCGATCAATGGCAAAGGATATTCATCGCGCTTGGTGATCTTATTGAGGGCTCGAAAATCTACGCACATGCGAGATTCGCCATTCTTCTTCCGGACTAAAATGATTGGACTCGCGTAAGGCGATTGACTCTCACGAACAATATTATTTGTCTCTAAAACCGCAATAATCTCTTTGACCTTTTCGCGTTCGGAGAAGGATATGCGATAAGGTCGATGATATACTGGCTCATTGCTAAGTAGCTCGATTTTTAATTCCGCCACATTTGCTTTTCCTATCTCCGCGGTTTTAAAAGACACGGTGGTTCTGTAATTATTCAAAAGCGATGTTAATCGTACTCGACTTTCCGTGTTGAGACCTGGGCAAGAGATATCCTTTTCTTTTATTGTTTTCGCCTTATCTACGCTGAGCACGTTAATACTGGTCGACTTCGCGATTTCGTCGCCATCTGCTAATTTAACAATTGTCAAATCGGTTGCGCCAATGATCGCTCTAACGCTAGAGACGGCAAGAATGTTTCGCCCGATTAGGATGTCTCGAGAGAGTTGGTCATCTGGTACTACATAAATTTCAATTTCAAGGGTCATACCATCAATGACGGGACCGACTCTTGAACACCCTATCGGCAGTGATATTGTTTTGTTGAACGCGGAAAGAGGCTGATCTGTTGAGTCCAGTTTTAATTGCAATGCTCGCGCCGCGCTCTCTCTAATCAGCGAACAATCACTTCCCATATCGATCATAGATTCTCTTTCGACATTATTAACGCGACATATTTTGAGAGGTTTCTTTACTTCGGTAATTGTACAAACCGCCAATGTTTTCTCTGAATTTTTCCCCGCTAGTCACAAGGTTTTCGTTGAGCGATTCTCATCTGCCATCTTCTTAAAACAATTGTTATCGCGATGCCCCGGTTTACCGCAATATCTACAGTCTAGCTTGTTTCCCTTTGTAAACTGATTCGCGCTCGATTTTGCCCCCTCTGTTCCCCTGGACTTAGGGCACTTTGAACTAAAATGATCGCTCTTCCCACATGTATAACAAGCTTTAGCGTCTCTTCGTCGAAACTTTCCCGGCACATGTTCGCGGGTCAAGTGACGGGTCCCCTCTTTTGTTTTCGGAAGCGCACCGGCAAAAACACCCAAGCAACAATTCAACTCCGTGAGAGTTTTACAACGACTTGCTAAAACTGTCCGCCGTATGCCCTCATCATGGATACCACGGGCTACAAAGTTGACTATCTTTTCCTCTGGAAGGTCTAGCTTGAGTTTATTCAATTTGCCTACCTTCACGAAGCAATACGTCTGCAAATCTTGACCTAGCGTACTTGAGCAATCTGCTGCTTCTTTAAAAAGTTCCCCAAAACTTAATTCCCCCGGGAATTGTTTAGCGATCGCTATCGAAAATGCTTTCCATGTCAAATGCACGTTGTGCAGCCCATTATACCACACCCTCGCGTTTTCCCGCAACTTACACACCGCCAAATACAATCTTGTCTTCTCATCCCAGTCATAGAGAATTCCGCAAGTGTTTACCTTCTCTAGCCAATCAGAAGCAGAGAGGGTTTTCTGCGACGGATCGAACTCAGTCAGGAATTTCTCGTTCATAAAATTATTCGACTTACTTGAGCCTGTCTTCACAATACCTGCCAGTAAATCCGCAAGCCTCGCGAAATCTGAGTCGCGGCTACTGTGGCCAGAACTTTTAAAACGGCTGTCGGTTGTAGGAGTGCGACTTCTCGATACCGTCTGTCTCGAACGTGATCCCGAACGGGAGGTTCTCCGCGCAGCGTCGCGTTCTATTGATACCTCGCGAAAACGCTTACGCGATCTCCCAAAATCATCTGTGTCTCGGCCTTCTTCGGTAAGATTTACCGAACGTTCCGAACTCATCTTTCAGTGCACGGATTTTCACTGCACACAACTTGAGTTCGCACTTCACGTCACTAAATAACTATATATATAATTTTATTAATTTATAAGCAACACGCCGTCAAACACAGATACACTGTACACTCTTAAATCGTTAACCGAAGGTGTATCCCACTTCTGATCTGTAAGATATAAAATAGTTCTTTATTGTAATCCTTTTTAACAAAGAGTCAAGATGGGCTTATTGCCTCAAACAGAATTAAACATATAGAGCAGAGCTCAAACAATAATAATTAATATAAATGAATAGTTCATGGAATAGTATTTAATAAAGAAGTTTAGTATTTAAAACTGAATAAGTCCGACTGCGAGAAGGAATGAGAATGTCCGTGTTGCAAGGAGTCTAGGCTTTGAATGGTCATTCCTCCAAGGCCCGGGGGCCTCCAAAAAATCAAGTGTCCATCCCTTGAAAGTTAGAAATAAACAGCCCCGCTGTTTATTTCCAGTGAAGAGTCGCATGTCGATAAGGCCTGCTCGCCACCACGACGTTTCTTGGTGTTCGAAAGAAAGGCTCGAAAATATTCTGCTTCATACCTTTAATTATTATTTGTCTTTACGCAACTTTCGGGAATTCACTCTAGTAGAGTACGGTACCTATACGCCAACCCCTTATACATGGGGCTCGGAAGTGCGGGGTAGCCCGGGTCAAGCGTGTTATACGCCTATCCCTTATACACGGGGTGTCCCCCTCAGGTATATTTCGGGGCCTGGAGCTGTTTTTAGGGGTGGGGGTAAATTCCGGTGCGGTGAAGCTGACTCGGTGGAGGAGTCATTTTCACGAGGGCCCGTTGTGGCCGCCGTCCCCGACCACCACCCAGCAAATTTTGCGGGTATAATAGTTGAGGGTTGATATTGTGTGTGCGAGAAAGGTTTTCCCGGGGGTAGCCACCTAGCGGTATGTTTTGGAAGGTTAGGGGGAGGTGGGTGGTGTAGGTGGTTGAGATAGGGATCGTGGGAGGAGAGGAGGGGGTAGCGGCGGAGATTCTGCACCTGTCTCTCTCTGAAGGGGCCTCGTCGTGAGGAGCTGCGTAGGGGGAAGGTATCAGGGTTATAGGATGGCGAGAGAGTGTTGAGTTGTTCTGTAGGATAATAAAAAAGGCAGGTAGCTGTGGAAGGCTAAATATTTTGAAAAATACTTACTATGGGTAAATGAAAAACCCCCGATGAGCGTAGGAAAGACAAAATACCAACGATGAGACCTCTTCGATGCTTATGCTATCCTGGTATACGCAGAAGTATACCAGGGTTATTGAATAAATAATTCGCGGGGAAAGGAGAGGGGTTTGCGGGACGCGTGCATAAATAATTTGACGAGAATTTTTTTTTTTTTGTGTTTATAAAAATATCAAAATTTATTCTTAAACTAGGAATACACTTGCACGAGGAAATATGTGTAAGAATAAAACCCACTAAGCTTAAAAATAATTAAATCTAGCGTTACAATATTGAACACATGTTCTAGGACCGACACCTCCGCCAAATAACGTACTGCCGCGATGAGCGGCTGTGCTCCGAGGAGTATCACGTAAAAGTTTTGTCAGACATTTGTAAAAGCCAGCTACGAGGCGATCGTTTCGTTGTAAATTGCTGGTGAAAATAGCCCTGAATTGTAGTAGAGATCCCCCGCTGTGCATATGGTAAAGGAACATAATACAAAACTGGCCACACACATCTGAAGAGAAGCTCTGCACTTGCTGCGTATTCCATTGGTAGATGGTGCAATTTTTTCGCAAGCAGCTGATAAAGCTAGGTAAAAGCGGTGGAACACCGTAGCTGTCGAAGTATGATCCATGCCCATGCCCGTCGATGTAGATGGCAACCCAATGGCTGCCTGCTCTTGTGTGATCATCAGTATTCACAACTAGAGCAGTCGGTCTCGTCAGTAGAGTTGGTATTTGATCCGCTGGATGAACACCTCTCGACACGATCCGGGGAAAACCTCGTAATGCCTGGCCAATCTGGATCGTATTCATTCTTTGATACAACCGGCGAGTAACATTCCCTTGGTGGTGTTGCTATAGGTGTCGTAAGGCGTGCTGACTCTCGAGTACGATCCTGTACGTCGGTCTCGGGCTTATTTATGATCTGTACATTTAAAGGAATCCGTGTATCCATAGGTATCACATCACGAAGAATCCATTTCCTCAGGCGAGCCACATTATTCAGAGCACATTTGAGACCCGCTCGTTTTATGAGACCGTGGGGTAGACATGTCATGGAGGATTCTGGTAAATCTTTGAAAGGTGGACAAGCTGAGTCTTCAAGATTTTTTATCTCACGTGCCATAACGTTCTGTAGATAGACTGCTTTGTCGAGACCTCGTGTGTAAATTTTTCCAGCATTTCTGGCAATATCCCGGAGATTCGCATGCAATTGACGAAGAGGTATATCACCTTCGAACCACTCAAACCCGTGATGATATTGAGTTACCCAATTGTTCTTATTACGAATCGCTTTAGGCAAATCCGTGAAAATACATGTTGGAGCTACCACCCAGTGGGCGATATATTTATGATCAAGAGAAATAACCGCAACCTCCTTGGGCGTAAACCAGTCTTCCTTATCCGCAAAACCTTGGATATCAATTACGCAATCCATTGGTCTGAGTATTCAAAACAATTTCTATCTGACCACGGTATATAAACTTCAAACAGTGGTACGATGGCACGTCTTTTACTCTCGAGGTGTCGGCCAACACTGTAGATCTTACATCACTAACTCTTATGTCTAAATAATATAGCTAAGCTTTAGAGGAGTGGGGGGCTGTGTAGAAAATGGCTGCTCCCTATAGTAAAAAGCTATCTACTCAGATTTCTGGAGCGACACGCTCTACAAGTTTCCAGACATAATTATACTAAAAAGTAGCGCCGTAATGTTAACCTGAAAAATCTACAATGACCTGTCGCGAGGCGTCGATTTCTATTACATTGTCAAATTCTGTGTATACAATGCAATTTATAGTTTTTGACAATGCATTTTTGAAACGAACCTCTATACGGAGGCTGCCATGACGTACAAGATTCCAATGGCCCGGCCGAGCTGCTGAAAGGTCTGGGGTTAAGTCGAAACAGAATAAGCAGTGGCCATTAGGGTAACCGGCTCTATCAATCTCACAGCTATCGTCATCTCATTGTATACCAGTACCCGAGACCAGAGTGTGAAATGCGTCAATATATAAATTATTAGTAAAATCTGGTTGTAAAGGCTTGCTGGGAATCTGCACACCATCTACGTAAAGCGATAGATAGTTTATATCAAAATGTTGAAAATTGAAGGGGTTTAGTTTTCTATCACCATTGAATGCTTTATTATCAACGAAGCCAAGAACAATTCTTTTCGGCAGCTGCCCTAGTATAACATTATCGAGTGTCTCCCCATGAACGCCGCTATGTATTGTAAATGGTTTTACCTCAACTCTCGTAAAGGGATATTTAGCAGTACCCTTACTTAGAGCCTTTGCTGAGCCAGTAAAATTCCCGGACTAATTTTAACACGTCGTACGATAAGACTCGCATCAGTAATATGCACGGTATAATCCTTGGCACTATCATCCATAAGGCAAAATGTATCTCTTGAACGTACTAGCCGAAGACGTAATTCAACACCATTGAGTAAAAAATTTTCCTGATTAAATATATCTGAATGAAGATAGCCTCGAAGATCTACCATACAACCATTTAGCATCATAGCCTGACGAGTCCTCAGACCTGAGTTTGGGTTTTTAGTGAGTGTTTGACCCTCTGTAGTTGCCTGAGGTAGCTCATCAAAATAGCCTGGTGTATCATCTATCCGCATGCTAGCGCCAAGATGGCTTTTTTTTGTTGACTCCTTATAGGTCAGCAATGTTTCGATATATGCTCTATATGCATAAGCATTATTCGATGGGGATACAAGTTTTTGATTGAATGACACGTCTATTTGATTGAATAAAGAGTGTAACAGGCCCTACTTTATCGGTTAGAACAGCGTCGCCGGAGCGAGGTTTTAACTGTACGCGGATACTGAGCATTGTATGTGCTAAATCGATATATTCATCGCCATGCCCCGGTACAACAAATTCAATGGGAGCCTCATCAGTGAGTGAGGATATAGGTTTATAATGTATGCCTTGAGAGCCTTCGATGCTCGTCTGAGTTGGTGGTAAGGTAAATAAGTCCAGCTCTGATTTCAAGCACTCACAAGAATGAGAATGTAAAAAAGACATTTTTTCACACTTTTAAAATTTAACTCTTAATTAAAAATATAAAACTAAAAAATTATTAAATAATTATCCAAATATATCAGCAGCGGTACGCTTTTTACGCTTGACAACTTTCGTACCTCGAATCTTACTTGCTACTTTTTTCTTAGACGTCTTTGCAGATTTTCTTTTTTTTTTATTATTTTTGTTTTTTCCTTTAAGTGATTTTACAACTTTTTTATTGCTCCTCTTCTTTTTCTTCCTCGTTGATCGTTCAGAACTTCTAGCCTTAATAGCTTTAAGCGCGGTGAATGCAGGTAAGCCGATGTGTGAAGCTGTATGGCCGAACAATGAATGATGCTGCGGCTGATGACTACTCATTTTATATCCTGACCCTTTCATCAAGCTATCGAGTGTCTCTTCCGCTTTCCGTTTAAGATTTCTCCCACCCTCGGTGACGCGCGTCCTGAACGCTTCTTTAAATGGTGTATTATGAGCAACATCACCTATTATATTCATTCCTGTGTGCAGCGCTTCTTTTCCGACTACGCGCGCACCACGAGTTAGTAATGGTAAAGCTCGTCGAAATAATCCGCTCAGAAAACTGCCAAGACCATGGCCGCGTTGATAAGGACTCCCAACAAATACCCTATCGACCCCCCCACCCACCTGATTATCGTAGTGCTGAATATAATGCTCCATTGTCATTTTAACGAATCCTCTTAAAGTGTAATGTAACGGTCAGAGTCCCACTCTGGAATGGTACAGGATTACCCGTACCCGTCCTTATATCTATATCAATTGTATTGAACTCCGAGCGTAAAAGCGGTATATAATTCGGCGGTGAGAACGATTTTGTCTGCGTGGATCCATACACATAATTCGTGGTGTCTACGGGTATAATACGTAAAAGGGGTGTTTGAACGTCGCCCGTTACATAACTTTCACATATATCCGTATATAAAAACAATTTATCAGGGAGTCCGTGGGTAAGACTTGCCGGAAAGTCAGCGTTATATGTCGATTGTTCATGTATATCAATTACAGTGTCAGGTTTGAAACCAAAAATTTTAGAAAACGTGTCACTGAATGAAATTATATGGGAGCGTTGACATATTTTTTTATTACATCCACCACCTGCGGCTTTAACGCTCACCATAGATCGCTCTTCATTATACTCCATGTAAATATGTTCTTTCAAAACTGTGGCATTATTTATATTTTTAATTAAGGCGTGAATGGATGTATACAATCCAGGTGGAATATTAATCTGTCGGAGTATTTTTGCAGGACTCTTTAGAGTAACCGGTGTTTTCTTTTTCACATCATTTTTAACAGGTTGTTGAACAAAAATGCTTTGTGCTGTTATGTGACCACTTCCGTGTTCTACGTTCATAAAAGTACGTGAAAATTGAATCTCTGTTAAGGCTACAGCCCACTCGCCAGGCAACTTCAATGTATTCGGTAGTTGTGTTATAAAGTGTGTTACTGTATTATCAGGGTAATATTTCATACTGCTATTACTGGGCAAAATTAAGTGAAATTGATCTCTCATTTTATCACTTTTTTAGAACGTTTGCAGCTGAGACCCAAGAATTGAATTTTTCGGGGTATCCTCTCCAACTAACAAAATATTTTTTATTACGCCCTCTCCCTTTGGTCTTGAGAATTTGATCAATTATAAATTCTGCTTCCTTGATATTCTTTTCCACAACGCTCAACTCCTCTTCATAGAAAAAACCGTCAATCACTTCACCCTCTAGGTCGGCTAGTTCATACACGGGTGGTTGTCTATTTGTAAGAATCCTATGTATCTTGAATATTTCTTCACTCCAGCGCACTTCATAACCTTTCTCAAAGGCGGTCTTTGCTTTACTGATACGTACAAGGGTTCCGAACTTGTATTTAGCTGATCTTATACATGGTTTGAAACGTTTCTCCATATTTTCTCGAGCTATTGCAGCGTTGTACAATGTGACGACTGCAGGCTGCATCTTTGTCGTAGAGTGTTTTGTCATATTATATGCCTCAACTATTGATTGTAGTACATCGATATAACGCCGTGTATTCTGATGTGTAAAATAGCGCCACATGCGTTCCTTTAAAGTTCTGTTGAAACGCTCTACAACAGCAGCCTTGACATCAGGACTACGAGCTCCCCGAAAACGTATTCCCCTACTACCCAAAAATTTTTGTAAAATGCTTCCAACAAATTCTTTTCCTTTATCAGTCTGGAGCCATACAGGACACCGACCATTACTCCGTTCAAGCAGACGTGTGAAGCCTTCTGTTACTGTGGCACATGTTTTATCTCGTAATACCTCAACCCAAGCGAATTTACTAAGAACATCAATAACAACTAATAGATAAAGAAATCCATCATTATGATCTTTGAGAGAGCGCAGATCCACGAGATCAGCCTCCCAAACATCGTCAATATTATTCACTACGTAGTGTCTTCGGGGAAATTTTCGTCGTATCGGCCGATGCAGTGTATAGGTATCCTGAGCTCTCAACCATTTAGTAACTTTTCCAGGTGGTATAGACTCTTTTTTACCAGCTTCAATTAATTGTGGAGCACCAGCATAACCGGCGGTGTGCGATGGGTCATAATAAATCTTTTCTAATGAATTCATGACAGATTGTGCTTTACCCAAGATTTCAAGGCTTCATTAGTAGGTGTGTTCCGACTCCTATTCCTCGATGTAGTAGATGTAGCTCCTAGGGTGTGGTAATTTTGGGTCGATTCGTTTGAAGAGTCAAGATTCATGCTATTATTGCTGGTGTTATTATTAATTACACCAGGCCGCGGTGTTGATGATGCAGAAGGATCCACCCATAAGTGAGGATTCCCAACAAATTCACGAGGAACACCTATCCGTTCGAGTTCGCGACCAAACTGAGCTCGACCTATAGCCTTCACTGTTTTTCTAGCTCTCACAGCGTCATTGACCAAATCTATTATATTTGAGTTTTTTATTTTCTCTCCATTAATACTAACTACGCCGTATTTATCCCACAGCAGTGTACTGTCGGATTTTGTATGAATATAATTCAGTAATTGTTCCGCTTGTTTTTTATAACATTTTGGTACTGTTGCTATTATCGTAGAATCACCTGTTCGATCAGTGTACTCATTATTTTTGTCACTAGATAGTCCACCACTAGCTTCAGCAACTTTTTGATTATCTTCCGTGAAAAAACGATAACGCTGCAGAACTTGCTGATATAACTTCCACTTCTCACGCTCATTTCCGGGTGTTACCGACCGGAGTATATCACTCATTTCAGTATCTAATCTACTTAATGTAGTACCAGGTGTTTGAACGGTGTCCAGATCATGTGGGCCCCGTACGACACCGTGGTGTACTTTCCCAACAGCATCTTCAGGTATTAAAACCATCTTCTTGGCGTGATGCATTTTTTCTTATTTCTAGTTGCGGGATGTAATGCTCGATAACACACTTCCAATGATAGGTAATAACAGAGGCAGTAAAAAACCACCACCTTTTTGCAGAATTACACGTTTCTTTGCTTTCCAGTTGCCGGATTTATTTGCCAACTTTCGCAAGATGTTTTTATATTTTGACAAGCGTACTCTTTCACTCTTTTTTAAAGGAACCACGCCACGTAGAGTGTTCAGGGCACATTCACATATACATCGAACGGTACACTTATCAATGGATTGTAAAACTAATTTCCGTTGCTGTTTGTTTAAATAGCACAAGGCGTGTAGTAAAATCGTATTTTTCCGCCCAATAGAAGCTATAGCCGTTGTTGATGGAGCCATAGCAGGAACCCGAATGATGTAATGAGTTATATATTCCTCATTTTATACTTTTTCTAATGCAGCGTATTACCCCGCTTAGGTACGTAAACAAAATTATGGGGATCGTCTGGGAAAATACAAGTACGGAAACGACAGTTATCTGGTGTGTCTTGTTTCAGATCTAGTAATAAATAACCGTGGGGTTTGGATGTTGCATCATGATAAGCCTCTTGTAAAAATTTCGGATCCTCCGGGTATATCTGCCTCGACAGGTGTGAAATTTGAGCTCGATCTCGAGGATTTTTAAACACCACTATATAATTGGTATTAAGAGAGATATCTCTCTGACCGCGGCCTTGATGAAAAATATTTTGGGAGATGAACATCACACTGATATTTTTATGATGACTACCTTTCGTAAACAAGTCTGCGACTGCATTATTAGAGGATTCACGCATCAAATCATCAATGACTATGAGTTTTGGTCTACTGTCGCCGGTAAAGTCAGAGTTCTGAAGTAACCCTTCTAAAAACTCTACATTTCGACCATACTCAGTGTAGCCACTTTGCCATTCTGAATAATAAAAGATTATTCGAGCAAACTGAACGCTGGCCATACACGATATATTTTTTAAAAACTTTTTCACAAAGTACGTCTTTCCGCAGCCAGTGGGCCCACAGATCATCGACGTCCAAGGATGTTTCCATCGCGGGTCCATATTGACTAATGATCTTGTAGGGTAGTGTTACGAATTAATATACAACTTTTTTCTTGGTTCAAAATAATGATTCATGGTAGAAAAATATTTATTCATTTTCGTTGTACAACAGTTTTAAATGGAAAAATCATTTTTGTACTTACAATCAGCCATATAGTTTATTTTTTTATTTACACGGTGGCTGCTCCACTCACCAAAACAAATTTTCATTTACAATAAATTTTTTTTTATTTATTTACAATAAAAATATTTTTTATTTATTTACAATCAGAAAAATATTTTTTTATTTACAAACAGAAATATTTTTCTATTTACATTCAGAAATATATTTTTATTTTCATTGTCAATAATATTTACAAAACTATGCTTATACGTAAATTACTCTACGTAGCCATAAGGTAGTGAGTCGTACGCGCCCCACCGTCGCCTTTTAACGAACACCGGCTTACATGTTTTTTTGTCGGTGCGGGTTACGACCTGGTGAAAAGCGGTACGATGAATGGCTCTAAATTCTAAGTTGACTGCGGTCTCGCCGTCTACCACCAGCTCACAGATCGAATCAAAATTAATCTTTTTACTCGTTGAGTAATTTAAGTTTATACCTTTGACCTTACAGACTTCAATGCTTTTATTATCGCTAGTCTGTGTCACGTAGCCGTAAAATTTCGGACCGCCAGAAACGAAACGTTTTATATAGGTTCCCTTCCCATAGCATTCGAGCTCGTCGGTCAGGTCGCCCAAGAGATCTCCTAAAGGTGGGTGATACTCGTTTTCAACTCCCGTACTTATATATATACACGAATTTGTATCGTAATAGAGATGTATGCTGCAGAGTAGAGTGTATGCTGCAATAACAACAGTTGTATTGGGGTTTACGTCAACACTCTCCGAAGTGTTATCCCAGGAAACATACATAACATCGTCATTAACGTGAATAATCTTGTGTACCCGGCAAGAACGATCGGATAGAAGCTCGAGAATTCTCTGACGCGAAATTACCACTTCAGTTCTAGGCAAATTTTCTCTCTGTCCAAACTTACCCCAAAAACAGTTTAGACAGAGTTTTGCTACAGCTCTGAGTCCTGGGTTTTTAGCGATGCATTCTGGGTCTAATTGTACCCCCTCGGCTTCGTAATACCGAGCTATAAAATCGGCCTTCTCGATGTCGGTTGTACAATTAGCTGGCCACCCGCTAGCCTCCTGCTTGATTTTCAACCATAACTTTATGTAATCACCGAAAAGACCAGTAGCACCTGTGGAGGGATTGTACTGCTCTATCTCGTACTGCCAGATCTCATAAATTTTCGTTATTTTATACCCCTTCTCTATAGCTTTTACGAGCTCGCAAGAGACCCAAGTACCCTCGAGAGCTCGGTCGGCTTCATCATTGTGAGGACAATTATCCTGTACCATTTCTTCACAGCAACGGCGACATAATGAAAACATTAGACGACCGTGCATGCGGATTGGTAGTACAGGATGGTAGAGATTTCGTGGCGGTACGACTCTACATCGTACAAGCCCTTCAACATTGGTTAGATCGTAATCAGACCCAGTTAATGCACTGCAGTTATCCTCGGTGTAGACTTTAGGATGCCCGATGGGAAATTTCCCGGTTTTTGAAATATATGGATATAATGAGCAAACGTCCACGTAATGAATTTTTTCAGAGTCTGTAACTGCATGGTAACTTCGCGTATTGCCCGTACGACCACCAAAAAACGCGTCACGAGGGTTGAGCGGTTTATTCGTCAGGATAGGATGCCCCTTTACGAAGGCTGTAATCGCAGGATTTGTGTTTTTTATTTGTATATATTCACACTCCCACATTTCGTGGAGAGTGTAGCCATAAGATCGGATTCGTTCTGAGATGATCTGGGTTCTAGAGAAGCGATCATTGAATGTACTACCGTGCCATACTTTTTCTCGTGTACGGAGATCACTATAGCACTTGTCACAACCGTGGAAGAAGCACCCATGAAATTGTAAAACATTACGAGTTCCATCGGCTGATTCAAAGTAACCATCGACAGGTGTACCATCGCGTAGCTTATGCTCTCTACCTCTACCTGCATGAGTGATGTCCGTACCGAAATGGTGTTCACAGCACAATAACCATTCGATTGCTATATCAGATTGACGGTCTGCTCTGCGGTAGCCATTTCTCGGAACAACTCCGATTTTATTTTTTTCCAAAAAATTCCTGCGATATACTTTATTACATGCGGACGCTATAGTTACAGCCTCCGTAAATGGACAAACATTCCCGCGTGAGATAAAAATTTGTCTAAAAACCGCACACGCTCGTCTTAAAATTACTACATCGCTTCGGCAATAATCTACGATTTCTTTTTGAAAGCCGAATTGATACCCCGATTCTTTCGCTGCGTTGTACCACTGTAAGAATTCTTTACGATTTTTGATACTCATCGTGTCGGGAGAATAATCTTCGAGAGGAGGCAACTGTCCTATGTAATGTTCGTTACATTTTTTATTAAAGAGGTGTGGAAACACGCCCTTAAAAATATTCTCACCTAAACCAAAAGCTTTTGGGAGAGCGCTGAGAGGCATGTGAAAGTAATTTAAACTGTCAATGAATTTTACTCCCTTTACCTCCATCATCATAATACTCGTGCCATTCATTATAAGTTTTGGAGGATTCCGGGAGTCTTTTTCGACGAGATATCGGAGAATGAATTGAGCGTCAAAACCCTTGGAGTTATGTGCTATGCATATAACCTCACTCACACCTTTTCGCGGTTTCATAGCGAATTCTACGAGCTTCTCTACAGGAGCATCATGGAAAATATTCTCACGCTCCTCACTTGTGCATAAGTCACACCGGTCATCATCATCGTTGTCATCGATGCATTTTGTACACCGTTGCTGACTTATACACAAATTTGGGATGTGAATATTTACATCTCTCGTCCCTTCCACTACGACTTCCTGTTGAGTCTCAAAATCATAAAAAATAAACACGGCCCGGTTGGCGGTTATTCGCATCGGTTTCGCGGGCGCTATGAAACAACGATGGTTGTCAGGGCAGCTCTCTTTACACGTCTGACAATAAAATTTACCGCACTCATGTTTTTTATCCTCTTTATAAATTTGTTTAAAACACACAGGACAGTTGCGTAACATCTCGCATAAGATTGTTCTCGGCCCATGTGACCCCACTGCACGATGATTCTTGAGGCATTCTACTCCTTGAAAGAATCGTCTACAATGCTCGCAACGAATATTTCCTTCGTTTGCATCGCACGGTGGACTTGACATGCAGCTGGGGCACTTTTGAGGACAGCGATGACCCACAGCACGATCGTATGATTTTCCACAAGGGACGCAGAAGAATCGGTTTCCCGCGGCTGTAGTGAGTTTCAAAATGACATCAAAGTGTCTCGCGTCTTGATCATACAGAAGGTAGATCGTATGTTTTACCTCCACGACATTGTTTCATACGGTGGTCGTACCGTCAAAAAAGGGTGGAGCCCCGGAGCCGAAAGTAGCGAAATCGAATACAACGATGGCAATCTTTTCGTGTGTCAGAAAACGTTGAAACGCTGTCAGCTCAGCCATTCCACACCCTGTTTGAGGAATGTTGACTCCAGCAGCGTTCGTCAGCTCTTCAGCCATCTCACGCTGCATCCAACCGGCTGATCTCTGTACAGAGGTCCACCGGTCATGGAGAACTCCCTCTCGAGCAACCCCCCGTTCTACATATATTCGACCTGCTACAATCGCTCGGGGCAGGCACAAATTGTCGCGATTTTTTATAAATAGAATAGAGCGCTTCGAGCAATCACCCACCGTTAGCGGTTTTGGTCGCGCGCTTCCTACAGGCATCGTTATCACCGTACTTGCTATTGATAGAGACTCATCTATCGAGAATGATGCTGAGCTTTGAGCTATACTGGATATTAAACCGAATAAATCCTCGAAAGAACAGTCTCTGATCAAGCGAAACGACATACCTGCAGGACCACGTGTAAAACTATTGGAACTCAAGGTCAACCCTATGACATCGGTTCCTTCACTACCAGTCACGAGAAGCGTGTGAATTTCACGGAATGCGGCTTCCAACCACTCAATGGGATTACTCCCGGTTGTAGGCTCGCGGACCTTAAATTCTAATACCGACCCTGACGCATGGAATTTGGGGAAAAAACGTTTCGTTTCGGACAGTCGCGAAATTTTCGACTCACCCTGATAAGCTAGAGTCTGTGAAGTTTCCGGTAAATTCTGCTGAGTCGATCTGTGATTTGCGGCGTCTATAACCGCGCTGAATGGGCCAGCGATCGGTTCAACTGGTGACAGACGGCTCGCTGCACCACTACCCTGCTGCAGCTTCTCCTCGCTGTTTAACCTTAAGCCGTGAGTGCTTATAAGCGGCTCATTCAGATCCATTGATTCCGAAATGGAGAAAACAATTAATATTAGTATGGGTAATAATAATCAGAAGAATGATAAAAATAATACAAGACAAAAATGTCTTACCGGTAAAATCGTCATCCTGGAAATTCTCTAAATTACCAACAACCTCGAGAATGGCCGTCTCGTCGAAATCAGCCCACATATCGCTACTACTGGCGTCTATACAAATGGAAATAAATGGGAAATTAAAAATTGAAGAATTAAAAATATTATTCATGAATCATAAAATAATTGAATTTATATAAAGAATAACTGACCTCTGGTGTGTGTATCAGTACACCCCTCACTGGTGGCTGGTGGTTGAGGCGGTGATAGACTTATTTCAGCTGTGAACAAGGTAAGTAATTAAGAATGACTCTTTCAGTATATATATATATATATATATATATATAATATTCACACAGGCATGCACCAGCGAAGAATAGAAATGTAGCTACAGTGATAATTACCTAGTATCCTCTCGTATTCGCTTCGTAGTCCGGTGACAGGGGTCATACGGGTATGATTGCGCGACTGTATCACTCCCTACGCGATTACGAGTAAATCCGGACAGCCGCGAAACACACCCTTGTGATACATGACACCTATGTCTCCGGTACTCACTGAATCCATTAAAGATCTAAATTTTCGTCTGAGTGCTTCGATAGGAAGCAACCTCAGTGTACGATTTTTTAGATACGCTGATATCCGAGGCGGTACCGTCCTACCTCTAGCCCGTAGAAATGCCACAACTCTAGCAAAAACTGCTATAAACGACGAGCTTTACCATTACTAACTCGTGGTGCGCGCGTAGTCGGAAAAGAAGCGCTGCACACAGGAATGAATATAATAGGTGATGTTGCTCATAATACACCATTTAAAGAAGCGTTCAGGACGCGCGTCACCGAGGGTGGGAGAAATCTTAAACGGAAAGCGGAAGAGACACTCGATAGCTTGATGAAAGGGTCAGGATATAAAATGAGTAGTCATCAGCCGCAGCATCATTCATTGTTCGGCCATACAGCTTCACACATCGGCTTACCTGCATTCACCGCGCTTAAAGCTATTAAGGCTAGAAGTTCTGAACGATCAACGAGGAAGAAAAAGAAGAGGAGCAATAAAAAAGTTGTAAAATCACTTAAAGGAAAAAACAAAAATAATAAAAAAAAAAGAAAATCTGCAAAGACGTCTAAGAAAAAAGTAGCAAGTAAGATTCGAGGTACGAAAGTTGTCAAGCGTAAAAAGCGTACCGCTGCTGATATATTTGGATAATTATTCAATAATTTTTTAGTTTTATATTTTTAATTAAGAGTTAAATTTTAAAAGTGTGAAAAAATGTCTTTTTTACATTCTCATTCTTGTGAGTGCTTGAAATCAGAGCTGGACTTATTTACCTTACCACCAACTCAGACGAGCATCGAAGGCTCTCAAGGCATACATTATAAACCTATATCCTCACTCACTGATGAGGCTCCCATTGAATTTGTTGTACCGGGGCATGGCGATGAATATATCGATTTAGCACATACAATGCTCAGTATCCGCGTACAGTTAAAACCTCGCTCCGGCGACGCTGTTCTAACCGATAAAGTAGGGCCTGTTACACTCTTTATTCAATCAAATAGACGTGTCATTCAATCAAAAACTTGTATCCCCATCGAATAATGCTTATGCATATAGAGCATATATCGAAACATTGCTGACCTATAAGGAGTCAACAAAAAAAAGCCATCTTGGCGCTAGCATGCGGATAGATGATACACCAGGCTATTTTGATGAGCTACCTCAGGCAACTACAGAGGGTCAAACACTCACTAAAAACCCAAACTCAGGTCTGAGGACTCGTCAGGCTATGATGCTAAATGGTTGTATGGTAGATCTTCGAGGCTATCTTCATTCAGATATATTTAATCAGGAAAATTTTTTACTCAATGGTGTTGAATTACGTCTTCGGCTAGTACGTTCAAGAGATACATTTTGCCTTATGGATGATAGTGCCAAGGATTATACCGTGCATATTACTGATGCGAGTCTTATCGTACGACGTGTTAAAATTAGTCCGGGAATTTTACTGGCTCAGCAAAGGCTCTAAGTAAGGGTACTGCTAAATATCCCTTTACGAGAGTTGAGGTAAAACCATTTACAATACATAGCGGCGTTCATGGGGAGACACTCGATAATGTTATACTAGGGCAGCTGCCGAAAAGAATTGTTCTTGGCTTCGTTGATAATAAAGCATTCAATGGTGATAGAAAACTAAACCCCTTCAATTTTCAACATTTTGATATAAACTATCTATCGCTTTACGTAGATGGTGTGCAGATTCCCAGCAAGCCTTTACAACCAGATTTTACTAATAATTTATATATTGACGCATTTCACACTCTGGTCTCGGGTACTGGTATACAATGAGATGACGATAGCTGTGAGATTGATAGAGCCGGTTACCCTAATGGCCACTGCTTATTCTGTTTCGACTTAACCCCAGACCTTTCAGCAGCTCGGCCGGGCCATTGGAATCTTGTACGTCATGGCAGCCTCCGTATAGAGGTTCGTTTCAAAAATGCATTGTCAAAAACTATAAATTGCATTGTATACACAGAATTTGACAATGTAATAGAAATCGACGCCTCGCGACAGGTCATTGTAGATTTTTCAGGTTAACATTACGGCGCTACTTTTTAGTATAATTATGTCTGGAAACTTGTAGAGCGTGTCGCTCCAGAAATCTGAGTAGATAGCTTTTTACTATAGGGAGCAGCCATTTTCTACACAGCCCCCCACTCCTCTAAAGCTTAGCTATATTATTTAGACATAAGAGTTAGTGATGTAAGATCTACAGTGTTGGCCGACACCTCGAGAGTAAAAGACGTGCCATCGTACCACTGTTTGAAGTTTATATACCGTGGTCAGATAGAAATTGTTTTGAATACTCAGACCAATGGATTGCGTAATTGATATCCAAGGTTTTGCGGATAAGGAAGACTGGTTTACGCCCAAGGAGGTTGCGGTTATTTCTCTTGATCATAAATATATCGCCCACTGGGTGGTAGCTCCAACATGTATTTTCACGGATTTGCCTAAAGCGATTCGTAATAAGAACAATTGGGTAACTCAATATCATCACGGGTTTGAGTGGTTCGAAGGTGATATACCTCTTCGTCAATTGCATGCGAATCTCCGGGATATTGCCAGAAATGCTGGAAAAATTTACACACGAGGTCTCGACAAAGCAGTCTATCTACAGAACGTTATGGCACGTGAGATAAAAAATCTTGAAGACTCAGCTTGTCCACCTTTCAAAGATTTACCAGAATCCTCCATGACATGTCTACCCCACGGTCTCATAAAACGAGCGGGTCTCAAATGTGCTCTGAATAATGTGGCTCGCCTGAGGAAATGGATTCTTCGTGATGTGATACCTATGGATACACGGATTCCTTTAAATGTACAGATCATAAATAAGCCCGAGACCGACGTACAGGATCGTACTCGAGAGTCAGCACGCCTTACGACACCTATAGCAACACCACCAAGGGAATGTTACTCGCCGGTTGTATCAAAGAATGAATACGATCCAGATTGGCCAGGCATTACGAGGTTTTCCCCGGATCGTGTCGAGAGGTGTTCATCCAGCGGATCAAATACCAACTCTACTGACGAGACCGACTGCTCTAGTTGTGAATACTGATGATCACACAAGAGCAGGCAGCCATTGGGTTGCCATCTACATCGACGGGCATGGGCATGGATCATACTTCGACAGCTACGGTGTTCCACCGCTTTTACCTAGCTTTATCAGCTGCTTGCGAAAAAATTGCACCATCTACCAATGGAATACGCAGCAAGTGCAGAGCTTCTCTTCAGATGTGTGTGGCCAGTTTTGTATTATGTTCCTTTACCATATGCACAGCGGGGGATCTCTACTACAATTCAGGGCTATTTTCACCAGCAATTTACAACGAAACGATCGCCTCGTAGCTGGCTTTTACAAATGTCTGACAAAACTTTTACGTGATACTCCTCGGAGCACAGCCGCTCATCGCGGCAGTACGTTATTTGGCGGAGGTGTCGGTCCTAGAACATGTGTTCAATATTGTAACGCTAGATTTAATTATTTTTAAGCTTAGTGGGTTTTATTCTTACACATATTTCCTCGTGCAAGTGTATTCCTAGTTTAAGAATAAATTTTGATATTTTTATAAACACAAAAAAAAAAAAATTCTCGTCAAATTATTTATGCACGCGTCCCGCAAACCCCTCTCCTTTCCCCGCGAATTATTTATTCAATAACCCTGGTATACTTCTGCGTATACCAGGATAGCATAAGCATCGAAGAGGTCTCATCGTTGGTATTTTGTCTTTCCTACGCTCATCGGGGGTTTTTCATTTACCCATAGTAAGTATTTTTCAAAATATTTAGCCTTCCACAGCTACCTGCCTTTTTTATTATCCTACAGAACAACTCAACACTCTCTCGCCATCCTATAACCCTGATACCTTCCCCCTACGCAGCTCCTCACGACGAGGCCCCTTCAGAGAGAGACAGGTGCAGAATCTCCGCCGCTACCCCCTCCTCTCCTCCCACGATCCCTATCTCAACCACCTACACCACCCACCTCCCCCTAACCTTCCAAAACATACCGCTAGGTGGCTACCCCCGGGAAAACCTTTCTCGCACACACAATATCAACCCTCAACTATTATACCCGCAAAATTTGCTGGGTGGTGGTCGGGGACGGCGGCCACAACGGGCCCTCGTGAAAATGACTCCTCCACCGAGTCAGCTTCACCGCACCGGAATTTACCCCCACCCCTAAAAACAGCTCCAGGCCCCGAAATATACCTGAGGGGGACACCCCGTGTATAAGGGATAGGCGTATAACACGCTTGACCCGGGCTACCCCGCACTTCCGAGCCCCATGTATAAGGGGTTGGCGTATAGGTACCGTACTCTACTAGAGTGAATTCCCGAAAGTTGCGTAAAGACAAATAATAATTAAAGGTATGAAGCAGAATATTTTCGAGCCTTTCTTTCGAACACCAAGAAACGTCGTGGTGGCGAGCAGGCCTTATCGACATGCGACTCTTCACTGGAAATAAACAGCGGGGCTGTTTATTTCTAACTTTCAAGGGATGGACACTTGATTTTTTGGAGGCCCCCGGGCCTTGGAGGAATGACCATTCAAAGCCTAGACTCCTTGCAACACGGACATTCTCATTCCTTCTCGCAGTCGGACTTATTCAGTTTTAAATACTAAACTTCTTTATTAAATACTATTCCATGAACTATTCATTTATATTAATTATTATTGTTTGAGCTCTGCTCTATATGTTTAATTCTGTTTGAGGCAATAAGCCCATCTTGACTCTTTGTTAAAAAGGATTACAATAAAGAACTATTTTATATCTTACAGATCAGAAGTGGGATACACCTTCGGTTAACGATTTAAGAGTGTACAGTGTATCTGTGTTTGACGGCGTGTTGCTTATAAATTAATAAAATTATATATATAGTTATTTAGTGACGTGAAGTGCGAACTCAAGTTGTGTGCAGTGAAAATCCGTGCACTGAAAGATGAGTTCGGAACGTTCGGTAAATCTTACCGAAGAAGGCCGAGACACAGATGATTTTGGGAGATCGCGTAAGCGTTTTCGCGAGGTATCAATAGAACGCGACGCTGCGCGGAGAACCTCCCGTTCGGGATCACGTTCGAGACAGACGGTATCGAGAAGTCGCACTCCTACAACCGACAGCCGTTTTAAAAGTTCTGGCCACAGTAGCCGCGACTCAGATTTCGCGAGGCTTGCGGATTTACTGGCAGGTATTGTGAAGACAGGCTCAAGTAAGTCGAATAATTTTATGAACGAGAAATTCCTGACTGAGTTCGATCCGTCGCAGAAAACCCTCTCTGCTTCTGATTGGCTAGAGAAGGTAAACACTTGCGGAATTCTCTATGACTGGGATGAGAAGACAAGATTGTATTTGGCGGTGTGTAAGTTGCGGGAAAACGCGAGGGTGTGGTATAATGGGCTGCACAACGTGCATTTGACATGGAAAGCATTTTCGATAGCGATCGCTAAACAATTCCCGGGGGAATTAAGTTTTGGGGAACTTTTTAAAGAAGCAGCAGATTGCTCAAGTACGCTAGGTCAAGATTTGCAGACGTATTGCTTCGTGAAGGTAGGCAAATTGAATAAACTCAAGCTAGACCTTCCAGAGGAAAAGATAGTCAACTTTGTAGCCCGTGGTATCCATGATGAGGGCATACGGCGGACAGTTTTAGCAAGTCGTTGTAAAACTCTCACGGAGTTGAATTGTTGCTTGGGTGTTTTTGCCGGTGCGCTTCCGAAAACAAAAGAGGGGACCCGTCACTTGACCCGCGAACATGTGCCGGGAAAGTTTCGACGAAGAGACGCTAAAGCTTGTTATACATGTGGGAAGAGCGATCATTTTAGTTCAAAGTGCCCTAAGTCCAGGGGAACAGAGGGGGCAAAATCGAGCGCGAATCAGTTTACAAAGGGAAACAAGCTAGACTGTAGATATTGCGGTAAACCGGGGCATCGCGATAACAATTGTTTTAAGAAGATGGCAGATGAGAATCGCTCAACGAAAACCTTGTGACTAGCGGGGAAAAATTCAGAGAAAACATTGGCGGTTTGTACAATTACCGAAGTAAAGAAACCTCTCAAAATATGTCGCGTTAATAATGTCGAAAGAGAATCTATGATCGATATGGGAAGTGATTGTTCGCTGATTAGAGAGAGCGCGGCGCGAGCATTGCAATTAAAACTGGACTCAACAGATCAGCCTCTTTCCGCGTTCAACAAAACAATATCACTGCCGATAGGGTGTTCAAGAGTCGGTCCCGTCATTGATGGTATGACCCTTGAAATTGAAATTTATGTAGTACCAGATGACCAACTCTCTCGAGACATCCTAATCGGGCGAAACATTCTTGCCGTCTCTAGCGTTAGAGCGATCATTGGCGCAACCGATTTGACAATTGTTAAATTAGCAGATGGCGACGAAATCGCGAAGTCGACCAGTATTAACGTGCTCAGCGTAGATAAGGCGAAAACAATAAAAGAAAAGGATATCTCTTGCCCAGGTCTCAACACGGAAAGTCGAGTACGATTAACATCGCTTTTGAATAATTACAGAACCACCGTGTCTTTTAAAACCGCGGAGATAGGAAAAGCAAATGTGGCGGAATTAAAAATCGAGCTACTTAGCAATGAGCCAGTATATCATCGACCTTATCGCATATCCTTCTCCGAACGCGAAAAGGTCAAAGAGATTATTGCGGTTTTAGAGACAAATAATATTGTTCGTGAGAGTCAATCGCCTTACGCGAGTCCAATCATTTTAGTCCGGAAGAAGAATGGCGAATCTCGCATGTGCGTAGATTTTCGAGCCCTCAATAAGATCACCAAGCGCGATGAATATCCTTTGCCATTGATCGATGATCAGATCGACCAATTAGGGGGAAAATCGTTTTTCACCTCACTTGATCTTACGTCAGGATTTTATCAAATACCGATTCATCCTGAATCTATTGAGAAAACCGCGTTCATTACTCCCGATGGTCAATACGAGTTCTTGCGCATGCCTTTTGGCTTAGCAAACGCACCATCAGTATTCCAAAGGGCCATGAATAAGACTCTTGGCGACTTGCGTTTTGGCCGTGCGCTTGTTTATATGGACGATATCCTTATCCCAACCTCGAGCATTGAAGAAGGTTTTGAAAATTTACGACTCGTCCTCGAGACTTTAAAGAAGCATAACTTCACGTTGAATCTTTTAAAATGTAAATTATTTCAAGAAAAGATCGAGTATCTTGGCAGGGAAATATCAGCGGAGGGTGTACGACCAGGCGTGCACAAAATAGAAGCCATATCGAAGACTTCTGACTCAACAAACGTTAAGCAAGTACGACAATTCTTAGGATTAGCTGGATATTTTCGCAAATTTGTAAAAGACTACGCGAGGAAAGTAGCTCCCTTAACGAATCTGCTACGCAAAGACTATCCTTGGAAATGGGGCCCTGTAGAATCGAAAGTCGTTCGAGAGATAAAACAGACACTCACTGAACGGCCGGTTCTAGCGGTTTACGATTCTAAGCTCTTGACCGAAGTACATACAAATGCGAGCTCCATCGGACTAGGCGCAATGCTAATACAAAAGGCAGACTCGGGAAAAAGGGTCGTGGCATACTACAGTCGTAAAACGTCGGTCGAGCAACAAAAATGTCACTCGTATGATTTGGAAACGCTCGCTGTAGTTGAGGCTCTAAGAATTTTCCGTGTTTATTTGCTAGGGATCAAATTCACCGTAGTGACAGATTGTAGTGCTATACGTGCAACCGTTGAAAAAAAAGATATACAGCCACGAGTCGCGAGATGGTGGGTGTATATGCAGGATTACGAATTCGATATTGTATATCGCCCGGGCACTCAGGTAGCTCACGTTGATTACTTAAGCAGAAACCCTGTCGAATGCATGCTCATTGATATCACGGATAAAGAGTGGATAAAGGTGGCTCAGTTCCAAGATCCAGATATAGTAGTGATTAAGAAAATATTAGAGTCTGGAGAAGTAAAACCCGATACGAAGCAATACTTTGAAAAATATGACTTGAAGGGTGGCATGATTTTTAGACGGACAGAGACGGGGAATAAGTGGGTAGTCCCACGTGTCTCACGCTTTAATGTAGTCAAAATGTGCCATGATGATCAGGGGCACTTTGCAGTCGAGAAAACTCTCGAAAGGGTTCGAGAAAATTATTGGTTTAAAGGGATGCGCAGGTTCATAACGAAATATGTACGAGCGTGTTTAAACTGCCTGTATTATAAATCCACATCTGGTCGCAAACCCGGCTTACTACACCCCATCCAGAAGGTCGCTATCCCGTTTCACACACTGCACCTAGACCATGTGGGTCCGTTCGTACGCAGTAAACGTAAGAATACTCAAGTATTGACCATAGTAGATGGATTCACGAAATTCTGTATTCTGGAGCCTGTACGTGACACAAAAACAAAGTGGGTCATCAGAGCCCTCGACCAGTTGTTTGCTCTTTATGGGGTACCCACTCGCATCGTGAGTGACAGAGGAAGCTGTTTCACTTCTCATCGTTTTACTGCTTTCTGCCGAGAGTATGGGATAAAACACGTATTAAATGCTGTGGCTACACCGAGAGCAAATGGACAGTGCGAACGGATGAATCGCACGGTGTTGAACTCCCTTGCTGCTACGAGCGCTGGTGCATCCGAGGATTTATGGGACGATTTCCTAAACAAGGTACAGAGCGGCATTAACTCGTCGCCGAACCGAACAACGCAGAGAAGTCCGGCGCAGCTCTTATATGGATATAAGCCGCGGAGTACTGCGGATGCTGCATTGTTGGCAGAAATACAGTCGACACTCGATAGTGTGGACTTGAGGGAGTTGCGCAGAGAGGCGAAACGGTCAACGGATGTCGAGCAGGCCCAGCAAAAGGCAAGGTTCGATGCGCGGAGGTTTAAGCCCCCGCGATATGCGGTCGGAGACGTGGTCATGGTGGCAACAAAACCGGCAGCAACGGGACAGAGCAAGAAGCTGGTGGCCAAGTCGAAAGGACCGTTCAAGATCACTGCGCTGCTGCCCAATGATCGTTACGAGGTCGAGGATTTACGGGAACTCAGGAAGGCTAAAGGTCAAAAGAGCGTAGTTGCTGTGGACAGCCTCCAGAAGTGGGTTACGTTCGACGCTCTTGAGTAGCGCAAGGTTTGTCAATGTTTTGATATACGCAACGTTTGTACGATAGAGCCGTAGTTGCTGCTGTTGAACTTTGTTGCAGATTTGCTTATGCACGAGGCTGTGGGCACACATGTGGCGACCAGTCGACTTTTAAATGGCTTTCCGGACGAGACTGAAGGCAGAGACGCCCGGAAGAGAAAAAAAAAAAATGGTGATCGCGAGCTTGTTCGATGTATGAACAATCTCGGACACCTTGTGTCAGCTCTGGACCCAAAAGCGCTCCAGTGTGACTCCTGGCCAGAGTGCACGCGGACGGAGGCTTTGGCGAGGCTGTGTATTTTCTTCATTTTTCCTATCACAGTAAGAAGCGGTTTAAGTGGAATCACCATTGGGAAAGTCCTAAAAGTGGTTATAAACTATTTGGTGTCCTCTTCTATGGGACAATCAACCATGTCGTCATTGTTGAACAATTGAAAATAGTAGATTCAAAGTTTCTTACTGTGATCCCTACAATGCCTCTATATGTAATGCAATGCTACGCTATTTAACACTAAACAAACGCTACTCTCCACGCTATTTTCATCTTCGCTTTCTTTCTGTCAACGTACACGTTGTAAGAGGACCTCTGAGGTGTCAGCGCACATGTATTCAAGCAACCTCTGAGACGAACCCTTGGGGAACGTACACGTTGTGGAGATACCTCTGAGGCGTTGACGCACATGTTCTGCAACCTCTGAGACGAACCGGTGTTGCACGCTTGAAATTAACGCGTGTCGAGTCAGGAAAACTGCTCTAGCCATAACTTTGGGTCAAAGTTAATGTATAAGAGAGATCCTGGCGTAGGCAAGGACCCACACTGCTGAGCCAAATGCTTAGAGTGTTAAGTGACCTTTGTGGTCAGGTTTAGTTCGAGCCAGGTACTTGTGTGATGTCTGGGTATTATTTGGAGTTCGCCTCAAATACTCAAAAAAATAAAATAAAATAAAATAAAAAAAAAATAAAAAAAAAAACAAATAAATAAATATCTTGCATGCCAATGAAAGCGGTATGGGATTGGTTTATTGAAAAGTCACATAGGCATGAGAGCATGAATGGAGTATTTGAGCGTTTGTAAAGACATCACACGAGATAAGTCCTGGTGAGACTGGAAGTACCCTCACAAGAACCTATCCTACGGGTGATTACTGTTGTGTGATCGGCTTCCCTGTACGGACTTGATCACTCTGTTTGGGGATGGTTGAGATCGCATTACAGGACTTACCCCTTCCAAGAGAACGTTGAGATGGGTCAAGCGTTTCTAATTGTGGAACACGTGGTGTTCGGTGTGTTTTCTTCTTAGGGTCGAGAACTTCACCAAAAGCCAAACTAGATGCCAGCCGAAAGGAGTCGAGGACGACTCATTGTCAGGGAGGCCGAATGAAGCAGAATATTTTCGAGCATTTCTTTCGAACACCAAGAAACGTCGTGGTGGCGAGCAGGCCTTATCGACATGCGACTCTTCACTGGAAATAAACAGCGGGGCTGTTTATTTCTCACTCTCAAGGGATGGACACTTGACTTTTGGAGGCCCCCGGGCCTTTGAGGAATGGGCATTTCAAAGCCTAGACTCCTTGCGACACGGACATTCTCATTCCTTCGCGCAGTCGGACTTATTCAGTTTTAAATACTCAACTTCTTTATTAAATACTATTCCATGAACTATTCATTTATAATAATTATTATTGTTTGAGCTCTGCTCTATATGTTTAATTCTGTTTGAGGCAATAAGCCCATCTTGACTCTTTGTTAAAAAGGATTACAATAAAGAACTATTTTATATTCTACACATTATTCTTAGAAATAAGACAATCTACAATGTATCCATATTATTTAATCATTATTATCTTTGTAAAATAAATAATCTATCATTACAAAATATTTGATCGACGATAATTATACAATTATCTTGCGTTTTTCGTAATTCATGCAAAGCACGAAAAAAGTCTAACGATGAGCTTCAGGTGGTCGATGGGTATGGGGAAGGTATATGTAAAGTATATCCAGAGGATGCATTCTCTTGGATACCTAAACACCTTTACTTTACATATCAAATAAAAATGACTAAGGGCGGGTTGTTCCACCTCTAGGTAAAGTTTATCTGCCAGATACCTCGTACATTTTATATGCGGTAACTCGCAGGTAATTTTACCTAAGAGTTAGAACAACCGGCCCTAAGAGATATGGCCTACTCCGGCGGTCTCTCTCTCTCTCTCTCTCCCTCTCCCTTCCTCCCTCACTCTCTCTCGCTCTCTCTCTTTCGCTGTCTGGCAAAAGGCCTGGGAGACGGAAACACTTGGTTCTTCCCCCTATTACTATATATTACGGTACGAAGAAGACGCTGCTAGCGCTCAAGTATACACTTCGGTAGCGGAATTTTCGGAAACCAAAATTTGGCTACACTCATCGGCCGCGGCTTGTATTTAGGTAATCTTACCAAAACATTTTTCGAACAAATGCCATTTCCGAAGTTTGGCACCTACAACAATGTACAAGTACTCAGTGTGTACATTTTCTATTGCTGCATAAGATGACGCTAAGGATTTTTTGAATGACCAGCTTTGAAGGTCAGTAAATCCATTTTTATTTTACAGATAACTGGTGGTAATGCGGACTGTAATTTTTTTTTTTGATTTTCAAAATTCTGCGAACGTCACCGGATAGAACACTATTAACTGGATTATATACTAAATTTTCCATTTATTTAGTTTGATAGTTGTGCAATGGCATTTGTTCGAAAATTTAGGCATATTAAATAAACGGAAATTTTAGTATATAATCCAGTTAATAGTATTCTATCTGGTGTCGATCGTAGAATTTTGAAAATCAAAAAAAAAAAATACTGTTCGCATTACCACCAGTTATCTGTAAAATAAAAATGGATTTACTGACCTTCATAGCTAGTTATTCAAAAAATCCTTAGCGTCATCTTATGCAGCAATAAAAAATGTACACACTGAGTACTTGTACATTGTTGTAGGTGCAAAACTTCGGAAATGGCATTTGTTCGAAGAATTTTGTGGTAAGATTACCTAAATACAAGCGACGGCCGATCAGTGTAGCCAAATTTTGGTTCGCGAAAATTCCGCTACCGAAGTGTATACTTGAGCGCTAGCAGCTTCTTCTTCGTACCGTAATATATAGTAATAGGGGGAAGAGCCAAATGTTTCCGTCTCCCAGGCCTTTTGCCACAGAGCGAAAGAGAGAGAGAGACCGCCGCAGTAGGCCATATCTCTTAGTCATTTTAATTTGATATGTAAAGTAAAGGTGTTTTAGGTATCCAAGAGAATGCATCCTCTGGATACACTTTACATATACCTTCCCCATACCCATCGACCACCTGAAGCTCATCGTTAGACTTTTTTTCATGCTTTGCATGAATTACGAAAAACGCAAGATAATTGTATAATTATCGTCGATCAAATATTTTGTAATGATAGATTATTTATTTTACAAAGATAATAATGATTAAATAATATGGATATATTGTAGATTGTCTTATTTCTAAGAATAATGATAATACTTTTTATTTAGATTTCAGCAATAGTGGCTAACATAATGTAAATTTTAAATTATAAATTGATTTTGTTTAGATTGCATAATAGATAAATATTATATGAATAATTTATCAACCAAAAATTTGTAGTTTATAATTAAAATAATTACTGTTATTTACATAAAGTATTGAAAAATATATATTTGCATGATAATTGTGCCAGCAATTGTGGACAATTGTTATAATAAAATTGATTAGAATCAGTTTGTTCGACTGCTTTGCTTCTGTGGACTGTCCTTAGACAAAGTTCGTGTATTCTCTTCATCTCTCCAGATACGCGGAAATGTATACATACATATGCAGATTTATATGAACAGATACAATGTATGCATAAACACACACACCGACACACATCCGCACACACCGCCTGGACGGACGCGACAAACTATATATATACACATGTATGTAAATGAACTAATTTGTGTCCGTGTGAGTCTGCATGTGTTTGTTTACACATACATTGTGTATGGTTACACACGCCTAGACGCATACACACACACATGCACACAAATCCATATATATATATATATATATATAATATATGTATATATATATATATATATATATATAATATATGTATATATATATATATATATATATATATATATATATATATATGTAGTTCCGCAGATTGAGAGAGATAGAGAGAAAACACCAATTTTATTCTACAGACGGTTTACAGAAACAAAACAGTTTATAACTGGTTGACGTGATCGTAAGACGTCGCGTTTCACCGTGAAGTTATATAGTTATATTATTAGAGCATACGAACTCTCTCTCCGATCATTCTCTCTCTCTCTATCATTCTCTCTCTCCCTCTCTATCATTCTCTGGCTCTATCTAATTTTATACAGCGACAATTTTTTTTGAAAATCTATCGTCGCCGAGATTGCATGTTCTCGGTGTCGATGCTCATGCATAATCGCTGGATGAATTCGTTGATTTATTTCCACGATATAATCGAGCAGTAATTGCATCAGCTCGCCAAATTTTATACAGCGACAACTTTTTTTTTAAATCAATCGTCACCGAGATTGCATGTTCTCGGTGTCGAAAGTCGAACTCGACGACGATGCTCGTGCAGCATCATACGATGAGATTGTTCATTTATTTAAATGAATTTGACTCGACAATCTTATATGTTCGATCAAAATCTCATCGAGCTGCATTCATACGATGCCGATAATAAATTGACTCGAACGAGTCACTTTCGTCACCGAGATTACACGTTCTCGGTGACCGTTGACAACCGCACTTGTTTGATGGGGCGTAGCGACCGAGCCGCTTTCGCACGCCTCGCACGACGTGGGTTTGTCTGTCAAATCGCCGATGTCGTATAGTGCCACCTAACGGTGGCGTGCGCCGCGCAGATGGTAATTCGTTGCGCGTTCCCCGTTCACTATTATGCCGACGCCATCGGAGTTCGCCAAAACATTTCACATGCACTTAATATAATCAGGAAATAAATAAACATAAATAAGATACAATGATCGGCTAAAGACAATCAATAGACAGAAGAGTCTATACGGATGATATGGTGTTGCAACTCTTCAAGAGTTTTCGGATAAGTATCAATGAAATAAAAGTACGTCTATCCAATATTTAATCGACTTAATTCTCATCTGCATGAAAACACCCAGCGAAATTTTACTCATGTCAGCAAAAATATATTTGCATACAAAATTGTGCAATATTTGATAATTGTTGAGGACTTGTACGTCTTCAGATTGTAGCAAACATTCGTTGAAAATCTGATTATGAAAAATATATGTCTCTAATAAGGAATGGTCCAAATTATACCTATAATTAAAAGAACTGAATGCATTAGCTTTTCATCACAATTCCGTGTGCTGCCTTGTCGAATGCAAGGAATTATCGATTTCGGCGAACCAATCATCGTAAACTTCATAAGGATCAATCATCCAGAATTTATGAAACGAAACGGGTTCCTGAGAAGCCAGAAAAGCCGTTGCATAGTCCACAGGACGAGCCTTTAAAAGCAAAAGTACAAAATTTCAATCATGTTTGTGCTCGGACTAATACCTCAATTGATTTTTTTCTTTGTAAAATATTCGTAAAATTCACACCTGATGAAAGAGCGGCAAATTAACGGGTCGTACACCAATGAGATTGAGACAATAACCGAACAGATACATGTCATCCGGTATTGTCGGTGACGGACAATCGCAATATTTCGTCTCGACGATTTTTTTTACAAGCGACTTCGATATCGCGATACCAGCACCGCCCGTTAAATAATCATAGCCCACATTGTGTCGTTGATGTACGCGGTATCCATAACGTTCCCCCAGAGCAATAAGATTCGATGGATTGTAACAAGTGAGCAATTGTAACAAACGTGCCATACTGTGACAATTATTTTGATTGGTAAAATGTGACTATTTTCGTAGCCCCAGACGATGTAAGACACTTTTAAGAATGTAGTAAGTGTATGAATGATAAAAGATCACCTGATAATCGTATCATCGTCTACGATTAGCAGCCAATCCATGTTTTTTTTTTTCATAATTGAATATGATTCTTGGAGAATTGCACGGGTCTTGGCACAATGGCCGCGGTCCGTATGTGGCACTACGTAGACATTGGGTAAACTTGCGTCTGAAATAAAAATATTTGATGGATTGGCTATTAAAACGGAATGTATAGAAATTGCTAATAGATCTATCAAAATGAATCAGTTGGATAATTTGATCTGTTAAATTAAAGAGCTGGTGACAATGAAATCTCTACACTAAATATAATATGAGAAATACGAATGATGTAGGGACACGGCAGGGGCAATCGTGCGATACAAAAATCAATATCGGCACAGGTTTTCTCCAAGTGCTACGTGTCCCCACGTGCGAAGGCAATGCAGTATAGGAACCCAAGCCAGCCACCGATGCGATCCCGAGTGTGTTACGGAAATGGCAAACTTACAAGAAAATGGGACACATAATTAGCTAAAAAAAATCGAATCTACCTGTACGAAATTTATCACGTCAAGTATAAATAAGATACAGACGAATCGAGAAAGTCACACACGTTACCCGATTCATTGCTGAACAATCCAAAGTGAAGAACGTATTTCATCCAAGTTTTCCTGATTATCGGGACTCTGGCAATATGATTCTTTTTACATGTTTTCACAGCAACAAAGATCTTTTGTCGCGACACAGGATTGCTCTGAAACGATTATAAGTCCCTGATAATATATTAGTTCCGTTTGACCTTTAAAACAAATTCTTCTTGATACGTAGAAAACATTATTCACACAGGGATGGAAAAATCTCGGATATGTGGCGCAGTCCGTGCTGGAAACGACACAGAATTCTGATACGTGCACAAAGGGAATTCCTTTTCCTCCATCGAATAAAAATTTCGCAAATTCGTAGGCTGCATCAATTGAAAAATCTTGACTAGGTCCACCCTCTGTGACGAACTTCTCACTCGATCTTTGTAATTGATAACAGCAAAAAAAAAAATCTTTGAATTAGAGGAATTTTCGAAGCATTGAGAAATTCCATCGTTTTATAAGATTATATATATATATTACCTGAAAAGCAAAGAATGCGTCATCGCAAAGCCCGATGGAATATTTGGAAATTTTAACTTTTTCGAATGATCGGCAAAGTGATGAATTATCGTAGGTTGCCGATCGTAAATTGCATGGCCGACCCAAAGCTCCTGTTCATAATAATTTATAGCAATGAGAATTAAATATTTTTTTCCTCAAGTTATATACTGGTATTTTGTATTATTTAATTCATTTATATTATTATTTGAAATAAAGCACTTTTTTATCATCAATCAACGACAATATTGTAACTAGTCGGGCCAATCTAACTCCAGTATTGTCGAGACAGAAGAAGAACCATCTTGCTGTGGCATAATTATTTCGAAGAATTGACAAAAGAGGAAACAAAGTCCACGATCCATTGACCGGTAATTCGTGAGACAAAACGACTCGTGGAGGTTCCTGCATAAAGAATACGTATTATTATTATTATTCAATTGATTGATTCATTGGTTTATTTATTTATGTTATTACCAGAAGTACTGTACGATTACGTTATAAATATAAATATTTGTGACCTTTTGGATTGATGTAGCCTCGTCCTTAATTCTATCTTTTAGCAAATTAGCATGAGCTGCGTGATAACCCTCGTGCTGACTGAGTACAACAACAACAAGATCCGAAGGTTCTGAGGCAAAAGAGAACAAGTTGAAAATTTCATCCAGTCTTGTTTCACCGAAATAAATGTATTACATTCAATAGATTTTCAAATCGTTAAACAAAAATCGGTTTTTTTCTGAAAACCTAGTATTTTTATTGCAATTGCAATTGTTCAGTAACAAAATCATCTACCGTATTCGTTTTTCCACCGCCAATATGTTTTTTGAAATAATGTATTTTTTGTTTGAATTTGATTCTACAACCAATACATGTGGAGCTTTGTATGTCCGGAATGAACCGATGTTTATTCAACTAATTCATAGCTCCGAACATGGCCGGAGGTTGCGAAACAAATTATGCAGGATTTTTTGTTTCGTTTTCAAAAAATACCGTCACATCACTTGTGCCATCAATATAAACCATCAAAAATAAGTGATGAGCATCGTTTTGAGAGCTGCCGCAAAAGCATTTTACTGCTTTCAGACGATTTTAACTCAAAGTTTGCTTATTCAACATGGTCAATATACGAAAAGCAACTTTCCAGTGTGCTTCATCTCAGAATTTTTTCGATTTGGAGAGTAGAGATGAACGAATAAAAAACTGTATGGTGGATACGGTAAACATCTTATAAGATATAGAAATAAGATATATTGACAAACAGGATGCTTCAACATAAGGTATCATGATCTCGCACCGCTTAGTTAAGGCAACAAGCGTCAGGATATTTTTTTTTTTCATTTTTATGACATGACAGTGAGACGCTACCACGTCTCTTGATAATTAGAGAATAAAAATAAGGCAATACATTTGCACAGCCAGAACAAAAGTAATCGTGATATAATATCAAACGAGCGACTAAATTCCGATATTTTCATAATTTAAGCATCGTAAAACAGATGATCATGCGAACAGATCAACAAACTTAAGGTTGCTGTGAGGTTTATCAATGATAAGATCATCTTTTTTCAATAAATTTACATAATGAAGTTCAATATAGACTGGTATCACGTGACTTACAAGTACTGAATCATAATTAAGAACAGACCATTGCGAGTTCAAGCGCAAAAACGCTAAAAATATTGATTTATTTCACGTAAAAACTGTTCGATTCTATCAGATCCGGTTAGTCGCGGCATCAATTTAATTATGCAGACGGCCCGAATAACCTGGTTTGATTCTAATAACGAGTTTTCGAAACAGAATTTTGAGATTATGTTGACCTTTATCGTGATAACGTACATAGAAGTGCGTGAGAGAAAGACCGAAACTTTTTACTTTTCATCCATTTTTTCTCTCAATAAGACGGTTAACGCAATAAAATCGGCAGTAGGGGGGAGGGGGCTGCTCAATTGGTAGATACAGAAACCCCAATGTATGCTGGGCTTGATAGGAGTAAAAACGATCAAAAAATTGTCTTCATTTATCAGGTTGTCTTCGAGAAAGTTTGGATTGCAAATTTTCGAGGTTATGTTGACCCCTTACCGGACCTCACACACAATTTTGGAATGATCAAGATGATATATTTACCCAAAGCCGATAACTGATGAACGACGAGAAGCAGCAATAAAGCTGTGCAAGTTGATCCAAGAAATGTCATTTTGGATAATTATAAAATAAACGTAACGACAAAGCCATTCTCAGCTATGTTCAGGTCTTACATCGCGTGAGTTATTTTCGAGATTAAGCAACGAAGATTGAGGTCTATAGAAGCACAAAGCCTATAGCCCGCTTTGTTCCAAAAAAGTTGAGGAGCTCGGACAATCTTTCTCCCCCAACGGTAAGATGTCGCTGGCGTCGATTTTACATGCTGCGCTCACGTACAGAACTAACACGTGAGCGGCTGTATAACTGCGTTGGCTCCATCTACTGAGTCGGGTTGATGATGCTATTTCACTCGCACTCGCAGCTCGGGTGATGGGTACGCTCTCTCGCACAGGAGCGAACGGTCGTAAAGTGGGGGTTTGGGTGTACATTGCTGCTACCGACGAAGATAGAGCTATTCATTGCAAATACTTTTGCATTTTAATGACCTCTACGTCGAGAGAAACTTATTTTTTTAATTATTTCTTTATATTTACGTAAACTAGGAGTTAATTAACCCAACCAAGTAAATCTAATGAAATCGAAATCCGAGCGGAACACGATTTTTATACTTAAAAAGATAATAACAGCATACGTATCCAAGTTGGGCTAATTGGTACAGCGCTGCTACTGTATGTGCTAGGTCGGTCGTTCAATCCCCGGCTTCATGGCTTTTTTTTTTGCAATTATGCAATTTGCGATATACACAATAAATAAAATATAAAAAATCAGCGAAAAAAGTTTTTATAAGAGAGAGAGCAACATGTTAATACGAGCAGGTCACGCGTTGGCCCCTGCTCTCTAAAAATAATATTATGGTGAGCTTGCAGGGATTACAATTTAGGTTATTATTTTCAGTTCTTTTGAGTACTTTGAAATAAGGTAAAAATCTTGAGGAAAGTAACCGTATTGAAGATGACTCAATTTTAAATAATAATACCAAAATTTTATCGTCACATTAGTTTTAAAAAATTATTTCAATATATTTGCCGGAAACAAATATTTTTTTACTCACCACATGGATTCCCTGATTTTTCTGAATACATTAGATGTTTTTCTCAATTTTGAAATTTTCATATTTAAAAATCGAAAAATTGTGAATCGTCGTGTGAATGTAGTCATTGTTCGTAAAAATAAATCCACCGCCGCGGGTCGTCGAGCGGCGGAGAATGAGGAACGGAAGGGGAAGTCACAGAGAGGGAAGTCAGGGGAAGCTACGGACCCCACCGTAGCCAGATGGCTGCGAGCATCGAAGCTAGAAAGCGGACCATATCGATCGGTCGACACTAGAGCCTCCTAGCGTATGTTTGACTCACTAAAAAATTGGAACCAAGCGGGCTATAGGCTTTGTGCTTCTATAGACCTCAATCTTCGTTGATAATAGCAACGAAGATTGAGGCCTCTTCGTTGATAATAGCAACGAAGATTGAGGTCTAATCTTCGTTGATAATAGCAACGAAGATTGAGGTCTCAATCTTCGTTGACAATAGTGCTGCACTTGTAACTTGAATGCTCGACATTGGGCGTTTGAAGCTAAGGCTCCACGTATGCCGTGAGCTTCGGCAAATGCTGTGGTGACCAATCAGGAGTCACGCGCTGGTCCTGGCGCGAGCAAGCTCCGGCATGCCGAATCTCACTGCGTTGAGATCAAAATATTTTTATTTTTCCGCTCTACCACACGTCGTTCGGCTACAGTCGAGAACCATCGGAGATTTTCGCAATCTGGCGAAATGTACTGTATGTTCACAGTTGACTTTGTAGGTTATGTCATACGAAACAAACCAGCTATCTTCCATCAATTCTATATGAAAAATGGTGTATTCCTTTATTTTAGGTTATACAGCTATCGTTTTTATACATGTGTCCCACGGTATGTTTATTTTATCTGAAAAGATTCACATCTTCGATTTTCGTCCGTGGCGTGGCACTAGTACGGGGATTCTCCGATTATCGCTATCGTTAACTAGCGACAGCCAATGAGATCTGCGCCTTTTTCCAGGATCATCTCTGCAATTGGTTGTCGCTAGTTAACGATAGCGATAATCGTCGCTAGAGAGTTAGAGAATCCCTGTATAGGTCTACCGCGTACATGGAGTCGCTTTCCGCATGCGTTTGCCTCGATCCTCACTACGGGCGCGCGCTCGAACACACCTTTGTGATTGGTCAAGACGCTAGTAAATTCGGATTTAGTAGTTTCCACCAATCGCAAACGTGTGTTGGAGTGCTGCGCCCGTAGTGAGGATTCAGGCTTTGCCGGAACTCACCGCATATATGGAGTCTCAGCTTAAGTTAAACGCCGATTATCTTTCGTTCAAACGTTGGAGGAACGTAAAAAATCAATAATTGAACTCGTTCAAACTAGGTTCAACACTTGAACGGCGTCGGAGGAAACGGGCGTAATGGGGATCCAGGTTAATTTTTCTGCAGACGAAACACAATACACCGCGACAAGACGAAAAGCCCATCGCGTAATGTACTCATTCGTGTTCGAGAAAGGCGGGAGAATAGTTCCGTCCGATTGACTGCATTTGCTAACGCGCCGCCGCGTGCTACGAAGAACAAGTTTGCTATTGGTCGCTGTTAAATTCGAATAAAAATGGCGCGTCGACTAATCGAAACGCTGGAAACAGTGCTGCGCTCGTAATAAAAATTTAGGGGCCAATGAGGTTTGCGAATGGGTTGGCGCTATTTGTAGCAGGTTTTCATTCCGAACAATGAGACGGATGGCACGTCAGCCAGAAAACTAGCTTATCATTTCATTTCGTCATTCATTACATGCCGACGCACCTTTAAGAATTAAATCGCTTCAATACGAAGAGGATGGCGAGAGTCGACCAGTGAACAATGTACGAACACGCGCAAAATTTCTTTTGGGAAAAAATTCAGGCTGCTGCGACACTTGGCTGTGACCAATTTGTTCTTAACAATTCCTTCTTATGGCCCTCCCCTCTGCCTGATTTCGAATACAAATTACCAGTAATTACCACGGAATTTGAATCAGACCAACCAACGCAATTTCGCCACCAGGTGTCACTCTCCTCGCCGGAAGTGCAGAGAACCTAGCATCACATAACGAGAGAAAAAAAGCGTTAGAGGGAATCTTATTTTTAGAATAGAGAAGGCTGTGAAAGTGACAAAAGCGTGGCGCCATATTGCTTGTGTTTGGTTTTCTCGTTGTGGCGCGTGGTCGAGAATATTACAATTAACTGATACACCATGGCCGATAATCAGGTAATTTTTGTCACAATTCAATCCCCATTGTTCCGATAATAACAAAAATCCCAAATGCTCATTCCACGAGTGTTTATCTCTACAGTGTATAGACCAAACCGCCCTTATAACCTTCGTTGTTTCGTAGGAGCAAAAACCCGAAGCCGGTCCAGGTGACGCGAATTCAGAGTACATTAAACTCAAAGTCGTTGGAAATGTAAGTGGTTTATGCGCGTTTTTTCGCTCTTCCTCTCTCTCTCTCTCTCTCTTTGTCTCTGTCTCTGTCTCTCCGTCTCTCTCTCTCTCTTGTGCACGAAACTCATTGGGAATACGATTTTTTTTTCCCTCTTACGCGTCATTTCAAACCGGTAATTTCGGCGGTATTTGACAATTTTTTTTGCACCTCGTTTTAGGACAGTAACGAAATTCACTTTAGGGTAAAGATGACGACTCAAATGGGCAAACTGAAGAAATCCTACAGTGACCGAGTGGTGTGTATCAAATTCTTCAAATTTTTTTTTATCATGATGGTAAAAAAATCAGCAGCACTAAATTTCCAATTTTTTCGTTCTGCAGGGAGTTCCGATGACCTCGCTCAGGTTTCTCTTTGATGGCAAAAGAATCAACGATGATGAAACACCAAAGCAGGTAAGAACAATAAATAATAAGATTTAATTTTAGGTGCCTCAGCAGGAATACTTTTCTTTATGGTCCAATGTTATTTATACTCGTATTTTCCAGTTGGAGATGGAGAACGATGACGTTATCGAGGTTTATCAGGAACAAACGGGTGGCAACTTTTGAAAGCTTTCAGAGAAAGAAAAAACAATGAGGCAATTTGGTTTTTCAAATATTTTTTAAAGTGAAAGTGAATTAACGTATAAAAAAGAAGAAAACAAACAAACAAGCAAGAAGTAATGGACAAGGCTAATATTAAGCATATGTAAGTTCGAAAAGAAACAAAATCTCATATAAATTGAATTTAGCTGTCTTACATTCCTTTTGCCAAGAGAAAAACTGATGCAAGCTATCTGTTAGATTAGTGAATACATTTTTTTTTATCAACTTCAATTCTCTTGGATTTGAAAGAAAAACACGAAAAGAAAAAACATAAACATGCCTTGAATAGTGTGTAAACCTTACATGCCCTTCTCTGACCTTTGAAATGTTGATCCCACATATATAGACACAAAAATGATTAATTCGAGATGCTTTCCATCATTATATATCTATTCGATTTTGCTGAGTCCCAGGGCACAATTCAATTTCACCCAAAATGAAAAACAAAAATTGTTGGCCCAAATGTAAAATAGTTTATTGATCTAATGAAACACCTTAGTATGGTATGACGAATATGTGTACTACTTTCAATTAAGTCTCATTGTGGCTAACTTGTAATGGACTTGATATAAAAAAAAGAATAATAAAACGCTACAATTAACATGATTGGAATGTCAATGGAATCAATGGAATGGAAGTTAGCAATGTTGCTCCAACAAAATTATTTGCAGTTACTTTTTACAATGTATTGAGCAGTTAAAAAAATCCTCAATCCACATAGGGTTTTGATAATCTGAAATATTTTTTTTATAACTTATAATATCAGAGAAAGTAGATATAGGAATTATTTTGCTCATCATATGTGTGGAAAACTTGATCTCCACAAAAAAGCCCCAACGAGTAGTTACATATTTTTTCTGAATTTGCAAAGGCCTTGGCCTTACCTGAAGTATTATTAATTCTGCATATTGGAGGCTTTATCATGAAATTGAAATGATTATATTTCAAAAACAGTTTGGGTGATCTTGCTGAAACTGTAACCAAGTTGGGTCACAAACCATTGTGGTTTGCTGCTATTTTTGCTAAGATTGATAACAGATGTCTCATTTGATCATAGTTTGAATTTTTCGAAAAATGTATGACAGCTCTTTCATAACTGTTCACCTTTCGAGTTAAAACTGCTTAAAAAATGGACTAAAGGACAAGCTTGTTTAGTATTGAGTTTGGCACGAATCAATAAAGGCAGATATTATGTAATTTTGAATCTTTCGAAAAAACCTACTATTGGTATAATGTTCATAAGTTTCCGTGTATCCAGCTGGAACTTGCTACATTAACTTACCTAAGGGACAAGGAAATTTGGTATTGAGTTTGGCAAAAATCGATCAGGAGATTCAAATTTTATGAAATCTGAAATTCGATTTAAACTATGATACATTTGAACTGTAGCACTATCCGCGATATGCGCACATTCACAAGATAAAGGTTAATACACGAGGAAACCGAAATTGATAAAGCCATCACCCATAGAGAGGATTCTGTGGGTGGGCAAACATCACGCGGAAGCCATATGCAAATTTCGAATTTTCTCTACCTACTGCAAAATTAAAGACTGGTGGCCCAAAAAGGGTCCCAGTGAACGTCGACAACTTTTTTCTGGTAGGGCGAGATAAAAAAGGAGATGTACATGTACACATGTACAATTGCATCTTTTATTCGTCAAATAGACATGAGAACTATGTTAACTATTGTTAATTATTCACCAGTATGTTCTCTTTAGTTCCTTCTATTATTATTTGTTCTTTCCTCCTTTCGGTTTGCCTCTTGTTGCTAATGTAAATGTATGCCTTGTCAAATTAATCCGTTTGATAAAGCGAAGAACATTCCTAAAAAATAGTAGATTATCTACCTATATACAGATTGTTACACGAGGCTCGATCACATGCGATGCGGGGCGTTTGCTTTTTTTTTTCTTCACTTCTGTTTTTCAGTTTATTTTGTTTTCTTTCTCGAAACATTGATACATATTTACAGGCAATACCGAACACAGTGGGGAGAAATGAAAGTGAGAATTTTGACGAGTTCACGCATCAATTCTATCCTCTAAAGAAATCGTTATTATTTTTCATTTCCGTTTTAAATCATCACCTTTCTATTCGCGCTAGAACCCTCGAATATTCCCTCCGCACCTTCCTTCGCACCCCCCCACCTGTTATTCTGAAAATAATCACAGATTTCTCAGCGGATTGCTCCTTATTCTCGTTTATCTTCCTCTTTGCCTCGAGATCATCTAATATATTTACGCTTAATGAACTATCGCGGGACGGTCAACGTTCTTGGCCCTTGAGGGACCAAAAAAAAGACATTGAAGGGCTTTCCTTTTTGTAGATTAGAAAATAGAAATCAGAAAAAAAATTAACTCAACTTTTAGCATGAAATACTAATTCAAGATTTTCAAATAATATTTATACTATGCACAATTCGGCCCTTTACTTTTCTACTCTCTTCAGCGCGTATTAATACTTTCAAGAATCGTCATTACTCCTCCCCCACTCAAAATTATCGTTATTATTCATAATTAATTGTTTAGAATCCGTAATAAATATATATAATGTCTATAACCTATTGGAGCAACCCGTTAAAAAGTTTAATTCATTGAAGCATCGTCGTCGTTTGCTGCAGGTATTTTTATTTGTTCTCTCTTCTTTTTTCTCCCTAGATGACGGTTGACAAATGAAAAAAGTCCTCCTCATCTTCATCCTCTTCATCGTCATCGTAGAATTCGTAATGACGAGTCGAACTCGATAATATTGTGAAAGGTCACAGAGCATCGCGATGCCATACCCAAGTTTTTTTCGTATGATCGAATCTGTGAGCCAACCATTGCTGCTCCAACATTTGATATCTATCCTGACTTAGATAAAGAGGTTTTCCGCGTCTGAAAGAATGAGACACAAAAATTCAATGATCATCACCAGTTTTTATTTTTTATTGGATAATTATATATTTCCTCAAAAACTCCCTTTATGTCATACGTACTTCAGATCTTTGTCCTCTTCCTCAAAGTCATCGAGATAAAGCGAACCCCACAAACAGGCTCTTCTGCCCCTTATCACGATGATGTAAGTTGAAGTCACGACGAGATAAATTCCAGTACCACCTCCACAATCGATCGAATGCTGACAATGAAAGATTTATTTATTGTACAATTAAAATCGTGTTTTTTCATAACTTTGCATTATCTATTTGTATAGAGAAAATGATCTTACTGGCAATTTTATCATTTTATTTCGTTGTAGATAAAGCTTTGTTCCCTTAAAAACTTTGTTACCAAAGTTTTCAACCGAATATCTTAAAATTATTTGTCATAATATCTAATCGTAAGCTTCAGTTTAAGTGTCCATTTTGTAGTCAGGTTCGAATATGCGTTCAAAATTAGGTTGGTACATATGTAAGAATGATTCAAAGTTTAAACTGATGTTGATGCTTAAGTACAATATTGGGTATAAACGTCAATTAAGGCTCAAGTTCCAATTTAAATTTGTCCTGATGACAATCAATTTGAGTCATGGTAAAAACATTCAAATGGCAAAAATGGAACCTCTATAACTCCAGATTCGACTTATCACATTGAAATTTGGCACGCAAACACACACTGTGGCTTTCTTCATTCTTAGAAAAATTAGGTTTTTCTTATAAAAATGTTGTTGGCCCAAACTTTGAGTCGTATGTTTGCCCTAATCCTAATTCAGGCCCGAACACAAGCTAACTCATATTAAGATTTGAATCCGATCAATTTTAAGAAAAAGCAACGACTAAAAATTTGGGTCTTGAAACATGAAATGGAAACTGAGTTCAAACGGAAGTTTAAATGAACCGTACAATTGCAATAATTTTGGATAGAACTTATGTTCTACAATTCGAGGCTTTAAATGCTCGAGTTTCTGCAACTTGACGTTTTTTCCTACGAAAACGGACTATCCTTAAGGCAATGTGCTACTCCTCTGTCGGTAACAAAACTGCGTACCAAAATTCTCCTTAACGGTTGATCTTTCGGACAAAGTAAGAGAACCACGAACTGCAAAATCGTTATACGCAGTTCGTGGTTCTGTTCGTTTGTCCGAAAGATCAACCGTTTAGGAAAATTTCGGTACGCAGTATTTGTTACCGAGAGAGGAGTACATCGTCTTAAGGGGTGCTTCTCGATTTTTAAAAATATCCATATTTTTTATGGAAAAATCAACTTTATAAAATCAATAAAATTGTGAAAAAAATATCGTCAAAATTTTTATGGGGAACTACAACTTTTACATTACTACATAGTTTTCGTGCAGCATACATTGTTCAATACATGATAATTTGAAATCAAAGAAAGTTTCCTGAATGGATGAATAAAAAAATTTGAAATAATTGACAGAAAGTTCCTTCAGCTGGTGTTACTAACTGGCAAATTAAAAAAAAACTACGAATTCACTAAAAGCAAGTGGCTGCGTCGGTGGAGAATAGTACATATGCACCTTACCTCACATATGCATGAAGATTATTCTTTCACTACTTTTTGAATTCTTACCTGCACAGCTTCGCCGATATTTTGTCGTTTGCAGCAATTAGTCTTGAGACAGACGATAGTACCGCAAAGCAGGCAGATACTTATCTCGGGCGGTACCGAGTGACACTTGCGACACTGTCGCTCGTGATAATAAGTAAATAACTTTTCGTACTCCCTCGGAAGACTCAGTAATTTGGGGGCTTGCCAGGATACATGCTGATCAATGATAAATCTTCTCGCTGCAATGACGCTAGTGTTGGAGAAAGCTATGAGCTGTTCGCACCACAAACGTGGCACGGTTATGCTAGCCTCGTCGTCTTGCCAATTTAGAGCGACAGCCGCGTTGAAACAGTCCCAATCCATGCCCTCGGTGACGAGCTCGAGATAATACACCAATCTTACAAATTCTGTCTGTGGCGTTCGTACAATTGGCAAAGTTTGAGCGTAGAGATGATAACGCAACAAACTCGCAACTCGTAGAAACGGCAAACAGAGAGTTTGTATCTGGCAAATATTATTATTATAAAATATTATTTTTTAATGAACGAAAAGAAAAAATGAATGTTTCTTCGCGATTGATGAGACCAAAAAAACACTTTACCTCAACTTCTAATGAACGAATTGTAGCTCTCGGTGAGTTGTCGTCCCAAAAAAATTGACTCTCGCTCAAATACTGAAAGACCGTAGCGATGACAGCCTCGGACGATGTTGACGATGAGGCAGTTCTCTCACTGCTCGACTTACCGGCAATGAGATTGCTCCGTTCAACGGGCGTCAATGTACTTATCACTTGTACGACAACTTGGTAGTACAGCAGATTGTATATCACCTTCACGACGCTTGAAAAATAGGCTGTAATGAGAAAAAAAAACACCCAGAAAATGTAAAACACGTTACATAGTAAGTAAGTTTACACTTAATTTCAAACTCACGTTTATAGACTAGCAACGTAAAACTTGTATAGGTGGGAGAGAGAGAGTGGCCATTTTCATGAACCATATTTCACTAAGGTGTTTAATATTTCGTTAACAAAATGGATGGTATGTAAAATTGCCGAATGCAAACCACAAAATTTGGCTTTTCTTGAAAATATCGGCGAACAACTGACTATTTCCTAACGTCAGATATTTATGTATGAAGCAAAAAATTGCATGAATTTGGATAAAAACACCCTTGCCCACAAAATTTTTGCCAATTGAGATTAAATTCAGTACAGATCGTCGCAAATTCATTGTACCCAAATCTACTTATCGAATTTGTTATATTCAGCACCGCACCAAAATGGTTAGCGATTTAAATTGAGAAATTGACTATGAATATTCATTACTGACATTTTTGCAAAAAAAAAAAAATTCTGGACAAAATATCGAAAGTCAGATAAGATAAATGGAAGGTAAGGGCGCCTATAAATTGAGATCTCGAAAAGTCCCGGTGCACGAATTTCTTATTTCCGTCTTTTTGCTTCATACCTAATTCTCTCAGCAAATGCTCTGAAACTTTTAGAAATTTCAATTAAAACAACTTACAGAAAATGTGCATGTTTAGTAGAATAAGCTCAACATATCAAGCCTAAAAATTACTATAGACCACAGTTAATGAAGAAAAATGAAGAATGGAAGAAAAAAATAGACGTACTTTGATCGAGATGTAGCGGTAGCAGCAGTATAAATTGTATAAGGAGAGCCGTTGGATCTCTGAGCAGGAGAGGAACTTCACGTTCGTGGGGTGCGATTGCCAATGGAGCCGCAGGATCCGATGGCAAACCGGTGAGTTGTTGCCACGTGTGATGAACCGGCCAATTTGTGAGAACACGAGCGTGCATCGCCAAAACGTGTAATAGAGCAACTATGAAAAAGAAGAAAAAAGGAATATTTAAATAATTTTTATTCCAGTTCATTCCGAAATTATCTCCCCCCCCCCCCCCCACTCTCTCTCGTCTTTGCGTGATTATTTACCAATGCAATCGCGCTTGGGCGTAAGTGGAACTGTCGTAGCAGCCGGAACACATAATGATCCACCTCGTTGTACAAGTTCGACCTCGAAATTCGTTCGAGCTACCGAAGTTACGAAGAGAAAAAGGCTTTGATGACTAGGTGTACAATTTTTCTGTTTATACTTCAAATACGTGCATCCCGTCATTTCCTCCATGGCTTTGCCCATAGCCACAGACAGATTCGATGAGATCTACAAAGAGGAACGAATAAAAAGACTCAAATCGGCGAAAACACAGAAGAAGAAAGAAAATATATTTTTTGCTTTGTTTGCTTTTGTATCTATTTAGTTATCAACTGACCGGGTTTCGTTGTATCTCTTTCAGAAAACTATTGAGTTCGGCTAGGATTGTGGACGACGAGGCGTGGCGTGATCTGACGACAGCGGCACACTCGCCGAGTTGAGGTGACAGCGGCAATACCGAATTTGCCAATTGTCTGCACAATGGGCAGAGGTATTCGCCACGATCGACAGCGAGACTCTGTTGTCTCTGTTGACTGCGCAACGACTGACGATACGCCTTGAGACAGTCGAGATGCAAATGATGACCGCACGTTTGTACGTGAACACCGCCCTCCCAGCCCAAATTCACCGACAACAGCCACGAAAACTGTGGATGAGAACATTTTTTGAATACAGTTAATTATTTCAGGATAGAACCTACATTGAAACAATACTTTGCAAACGTGTTTTGGGAGATCGAATCGATAGACTGATCCGAGCACTCACATAAGAGACCCTTACACAGCATCCTCGCATGAGTAGTCTAACACAGATTACCGGCTACCGGCTGCTACCATCGTTCGGATATTCTCGCCCAGGTATCCACCAAAAGGTACTCGCACACAACACTCTCGCACAGATACTCTCTCACATAGGAACGCTTGCAGCACACAAACCATCAAATTGGTCCTTAGTTTTACACAGATACTCTTGGATTGGCACACTCACAGTGCTCTACAGACAGTCACCCTTACAGACAACCTTGGACCAATATATAACTGTTATACAGACATTACGCACTAGATCGCCTCGCACAGGCACCTCACGCGAGCAGTGTCGTATAGGCAATCTCGGAGAGAAACCCTCACACAGAGACGATCGCACACAGACACTCTCGTCGGATACTCTCATACAATCAGTCTCGCACAGACACACACGCACATACACACACACGCACGCACGCACACACACACACACACACCCACGCACCCACACACACACTCGCTTGATATACATGGGACATATTGATACAGGAAAACGGGTATATTAAACTCAAATGTAATTGACAATATTTTCATCAGGCTCAAAGTGACGTGAATGGTATAATTGGAAAATGTAGAAATTGTTCCTTTACCGTGTCGAAATGACGATTCATCTCATCGATTCTATTGTCAAAATGAGCTCCCCGTGTGTCCCCCTTGGGTATGGACGGATCCTCGTCGGACGTTGGAAGCTGCAATCTCTCTGATTGTTGTCTCTCGTGTCCAACTACGCTTGTCGCCTGTACCAAAACAACAAGACCCATCGGTTTTTCCTCGGTGCTTGTTGTCGTTTGATTACATATAACACAGTCGTACTCCTTCTTGCTTGCCAATTGAGTTGGTGAATCTTCTTGATCCCAGTCCATACCAGAAGCTCCGGCTTCATCTGGAAAGAGAAAATGATAATTGCACTCTAAGTTATAGCGAAATCCATTTAATCCGTTTATTTTACTTTACTTTTTTTTCAATAAAATGTGCGTTTTTTCACGCAGAAGTCAAAATCTTTTGCAAATATTTTTTTCCTACATTTTTAAGGATTTTCCACCTATGGATTTTGCTATCTAAAATTAGACTCGATAGAGATTTTTTCAGTACTTCTAGTTACTTCAAAATCTGAAAGAAATCAACCATAATGAAAACACTAAGAATATTGATTTTGAATAATAATGATGCCAAAATATTATCAACAAATTGGTTGGACAAAAAGTTTATAACAAACTAAATGATAACTATTCTTTTTTCTCGCGGTCTTTCCGAACTGATATAAATTTTTGTATTAGATTTATTTATCAGTTTTGAAATTTACGGTTGTGACCATCTTTAGCAATACGTATGAAATTGGTCAATCAATTATCTTTTCTATTCGCGATTGGATAAAGCCTCGGTATGGTAATATATCGAAAATTTACGACTTGTCTCAATTTTCTTGGAATTTAACAATTTTGCGCAATGAATCCTCAAACTCACCGGTCTCCATGGCTTTCTTCATAAATTGCTTCTGTTTGTTTGCAAATTCAGCCATTAATTTTTGCTGTCTCTCCTTGGCCCGTTTGCGTCTCTCCTCCCTTTCGCGATGTTCTCTCTCGCGTTGAGCATCCTCGCATTCTTTCATACGAGGCCAAAGTTTGTTGCGCGTTTCGGCGATATTTTGCTTGCACGACGAGTCGAGATTTGAAATTTTTCCCAATAATTGAGATATGAAAAAAGGACCGTCACCAATACGAGACTCGCTGGTTGAATTTGACGAACTACTGGTGCTACTTCCAGCCTCGCTTTCCGATGTTGTCGGTTGATCGGGATTGTAACTGTCCGGTACGCCCAATAATTGTGAATGAAGCTTCAACAACAATGATATTATACTCTCTCCCATTCTCGTGCCCAAAAGATAAACTGGACCGGCTTGCGAGTCCCTGTATGAGAGTGGCTGATGACAATTTGACGTGGAGGGTACAATTTCCGTTGTTGTCACACCCGTTGCTCCGAGACGGGGAAATATCACCTGAAGAAGATCCATCTCGTTGTTTACCATACCGGTGGATCGTTGAGGTACCGGTGGCAATGCCACCTGTTCGACTGTTACATCTGCGAAGAAATTAATCATTTGCAGGGTTTAAAAAAAAATATACAAAAGTGAGCGAACAGCATTCCTGTGCAAATTATTTCCGGAAGAACGAAAAAGTTGAATAGTTTCGTAAATTTATAACTGAATTGAAAAATATTTACCGTTTAGATGCAAAAAGTGCAGAAATGCATTGTCTATTATTTAAAAAAAAAACGATTATATCGCAAAAAAAAATGAGATGAGAGAGAGAGAGAGGAGGGGGGGGGGGATTTAAATGCAAATAATTTGTGGACAGGTCAATTATCGTTGAAGAAATCGATTTTTGTAACAAAAATTATTCTAGAATGATACAAATACTCTCATAAATTAATAACTCAAATGTGAATTATCTCATGTTCAGGTAGAAAAAAAATGCTGGCATTAATTATCAATAATAAAAATGCGTACGATCGCGGGGAGACGGAGATTCCGTTGCGAGAGCCATCGATTCGTCAATCTCTGCTGGTGGTGGTAAAGCTCGTTGAGTCGTGAGTGTATCCCCATCGTCGTCGTCAACATTTCCACGATTATTACCATCAGTAGGAACTACAGCCCATTCGGTTAAAGCTGAGAAAGTTTTATGCTCTGTTTTATAATTTGATTCTTCTTTTACAATAAACTTGATGAATTATTTCTAATGTGTAATTAGTACGCGTTTATTTAATTATGTTTCATTATTACCTTCGTTGTTTGGTGGCAGAGCTGGTAGATTCGTGCCAGTCTCCATAGCGGCGCTCAGATTACGACGATCGTTGTCGAGAGCATTCAAAAGTTCCAATTCCCAGTACTCGGGTGGCTCACCAATTTCAACATCGAATTCATCATTCAGCATCAACGAGCCCTCGGTTATGTCGCTACCAATTTCCCAGTCTGAACCTTTTTTTTTTTTAATCGACAACGTAATTCAGGATTATAAGCTTACTACCCAACTCCGGCGTTAAATTCGCGGTTCAGACAATATCATGGGATAATAATATTAACAATAAATCATTTATTGTAGCTTGAAACGAGAAAAACATTACAAAAATTACATCAACATTAATCTATTTTTTTTTTACTCGTGGAAGCTTTTTTAACATCCCCACTAGATCAAGATTTTTCGAATTCTATTTTTATTCGAATTCTAGTATCATTGCTGCAACATTTCATACTACGCTGAGAATGTCTGGAATGGTTTTTCAATAATATTGTCACAATGTCGTTTAGAGGATAAACAAAAAAATAAGGACTATCAGATAATTGAAAAAGAGTTACGAATAATTCATTAGTTAAATAATGAAACAGTCTATTTTTTTTCTGTTTAATCACATGCCGATAAAGTGCATCGTTTGTGCGTATATTGCGTCTAGTTTTATCGAAAGATTGAAAATAATTGATGAAATGAACAATGAAGGAAAATTTGAAAAGGTGTAGACACCTCGCCAGACTCCTTTTACAGTGTGAAAAGAGTGACGATAGAATAATTAGTTCTCACCTCGTTGTCAATATTGAGCGGAAACTAAAAGAAAACGGGTCGGAGAACCAATATAGGTCAGAAAGAGGTGTATTTTATGGAATTGTAATTGATTAAAATATGTCAATATGTATGAATTTTTACGTGTTTAGCGTAAGAAAACTGTGGGTCAAACTTCAAATCCAATTTTCCACGAACTATACTTTTTCAAATGTATGGACGTGTCAAAAACCGGACCTACGATTTGACTGAAAATTTCGACAATTCTAAAAATGATCAACAATTTAATAATAATAATTTCACGTTTTTTTTATGCGATAGAAAAGCCATTTTTTTAAATTTCGTTCTGCATACGTGGCAAAATTTTAGTTTTCTTTAATAAAACAATTTATGATTTTGCTTCTTCGTGCTCCGTTTTCATGAAGAAGAACATTTTTCGGATGTTTATGCCATAGTACATGAAATATTTCAGAAAGTCAGAGACTATGTTTAGAAAAATAGGAATTTTTAAAAGAGTTTTAAACAGAGTAGAACAAATTTCTCACCATCCGGACTGATGCCGTCGGGCGGTGAATCAATGAGCGCGGCACGAGGTATAAAAGTTCGGAGATTTTCAACAATATTGTCGCTCTCGTACCAATTGCCAAATTCCGGATCTTTAGGGCCACCGCTCGAGACATTACCACCACCACCAGTGTATGGGCACAAAGGATTTGCCTGAAAACAAGAAAAAAGTTTTAATCATTTTGCAAGTGTGATTTGGGGACTAATGTATGTTTTTTATTTTTTTATTTTTAATCCATCCAATCAATGCTTACGGATTTTTTCGGTACGTCAGCAGTAACAACAGCCATTTCCAACAGATAGATCGTCAGTGCCATTATGTGTTCTGAAATGTTGTGATCGTTAACCGCCTTGTAGAGAATGGCAAAGACCATCGAGTGAAAGACCCGAGAACGCAATACTATTCGTGGATCCTCGTAGTCCGTCGATACGGGAGCGGGATGACGAAATGGTGGCCAGAGAGTCGAACCACTCTTCAAATTACCTGATTGTTTTACGCTGCAATTACGTTTCTTACATTATTGATCAGAAAAATCGTCATAATCCCCTTTTTTTTCAAACATAATTAAAATTTATTGTTGACAGCAATGTTTTGAAGATATTTCTTGAAATTCTTCATTTCCAGGGAGGTTTCTTTAGGTCACAAAATTCACTATACAGTGAAACGATTCATGGAAAGTTGATTATCTCGATGATGCAATTACGATTATAACATTATTAACAAGAAAAAACTTTTTGCTTTCTGATAGAGGAAGCTTTTTCCCATGAAAAAAAAATCATGTTGTTAATGCCGGAGTGTTTGAAATATTCCGAACCTTCGAGAAAACAAAAGCGTGCACTATGCAAAAAATGTAACTCTCTACATCTCGAGAATGGCTTGAGTTGTAGCTCAGAGCTTTACCACGTACGTATATAAAATACTATTTCTCTTTTATTATTTATGAGTTTCGTTGAGATCGATAGGGAAATAAAGACTTCAGAGATATTTCAAAGCTTTGAAAAATGTCTATTTGCCATATAACTCGAACAATTTTTCAACTGTCGGGCTAAATTTTTCTACAGAAGTAGATTATTGTTAAACAATATTTGGTATTGAGTTTGAAGAAAATTAATTGAAGAGTTTGAATTTTTGTGAAATTTGAAATTTTTTGAAAAATAGACGTCTACCCTATTTGACTCGAATTAATTTCTCTGAATTGATATTGAACTTTTCATGCCAATAAAGTAACGTTCGTGGTCGATTTATATCAGGTTTGGTAAAAAATTACCAGGCGGCCTACATTTTACAGAATTTTGAATTCTTTGAAAATTAAAAAAATCGGTCAAAATAAAAAAGTGATTTGCACTTCTTTACAAAGCTCCCTCTATGAGGAAGCCAACATTGAGAATGGTGCTCTTGCTCATAAAGGACGTTGTAGAAATGGAGGGAAATCACGAGGAAACAACTTGCAAATTTTAATTTGCACGTTTTTTTTTATTCACTTTTTCAAATATTTTTCAAATGTCGAAATCACGCCAATTTTTAATAAATATTTATTTTCTAATTTTCCGAGGATTTATAAAAGACTCACTATTGAAGCGGGGAAGCGATGGATAGAACCTTGATAGTCTCAGCAATGAAATCATGATTATTACATTATTGATAAAAACAAATTGTTTTTATCTCCTTTTAAAAAATATTTTTCTAGTTTCTTAATTTGCTGGGGGTGGGGTAGGGGGGCGAGGCGGGGGAGGAAGGGTTTACTTTGAAAGACTCACTATTCGGTGAAGCGATCCATAGAAACTTGATAATCTCGACGATGCACAGCGCGCAATAAAACGTGAAGTGGATCGTAAAGTTCAGCCCAAACGCGCGGCTGTGGACCGTACATTCCCTGTTGCATCGTTCCACTCGCTTCGAGATTTGGTGCTCTGTACTGAGCGACCTGTAATTAAAAAATTAAACAATATTCATGTATTACGCCCCCCCCTATTTTTAGTCAATATTTTACATATTACGTGTTTTCGGAAGGAATTTTCCAGTTTTCCATAGAAACACGGTGTGTTTTTGTAATTAACGAGAAAATTCTGATCGAATAAGCTACTGACAGAACAATAAAAATCGTATTTTGGACCTCTCGGGAACAAATTTGAAAAAATTTGTTAATTTTCTAATACCCATAACTTTTTGCCCCATTAATTGATTTAGGTTCGTTTGTTGTGTTCCGAAAAAGCGACGAAGAAAGAATTTGAAGAATGCCGCATGGTGTATCTAGATATATTCGTGGCTGTGAGAATACTTTGATAATTGCCGAAAAAAAAACCGATAAATGATAATTGTCCAAGATTATTCCTGACCTCAGCGAGAACAGCTTCGAAGTCTCTATTCGGTGTAGTGCCGCAACGTTCCGGCATAAGTTCCATTAATTGGCTGTGAGTTTTGTCACCCATACACAAAAGGGTTACCATCTCGAGATAAGACATTTCAGAGTCGGACAATCCTGTAAATAAAGTCGATATATATATATCAGATTACGTTGCAATGTTTTATCATTCGTTGACTTGACGCAAAAACAAGATATTGAAATATGATCCTGAAATTCAACTCACCCAAGTTTGTTCGTACGTTTACGAGTGTAGCCAAGAATATCAGGCAACTCTCGAGCATTGGAGTATCGTGCTCGCCGATCAATGAAAGATTTTGACGCGAACGTACGGTTCGTAAGCTCAGCCATTCTTTAACGTGAAATCTAAAAAGCAAAAAAAATATAAAAATAAAAAAAATCCAATTAATCACGGCCAAAAGATTCAAAAATTCATGATTTTTTTTTTTTTTTTCGTAACACTCACTTGTCTATGACAGTACGGAGAAACACATCAGGCTTCAGTTGTGTAGCGCATATTTGTAACAGATAGAGATCAGCGTCAACCATAGAATTGCAAAAGTTGCATTGTATGTAAGTCATTGCTTGGCCCTTTATTTGCAAACCGTTGCGCACCCACAAACCATTGAGAATCTCATAAAAGGCAACCTGAAATATGATTGAAAAAAAAAACGAATTGAAGGGAAAACTTTTCGTAATTATCTTTGGAGAAGGATGTGAGCCCATGGTCTCGAAAGGGACGTATCGATAATGGACTTTCGCTAATACTATGACTGTTTATATCCCAACTCAAAATCAGATGGGACTTGACTCTCTAGATCTCCAAGATCCACTCCAAGAATGCATCCTGTATTCTTGGAGTGTCGAGGGCATTCTAACACCAGACTTCTTTTCGCGACATCTCTCATTGTAAACCATACACTTATATTTACAGGAACAATAGATGAAAATATAAGTGTATGGTTGACAATGAGAGATGTCGCGAAAAGAAGTCTGGTCTGGAAAAGAAGTATGAATGAGTAGAAACTTTGACATGGGTAGGAAGTCAAAAAGGAAGTCAAAAAGGAAGTCAAAAAGGAAGTCAAAATGGGTAGGAAGTCACATTAATCAAGCAGAGGGATAGAAATGATAAAATAATTTTTTTTTTTAGAGTGATTAATACTTGTAATGTTTTAATTTTGATACTTGTAGAAAGAAAAGATTTGCAGATCATTCAAAGTCGTGAAGCTTTTTTGACATACGAGCAAGTAGTTAAGTTAAACCGCTGAGGATCACCATTTTGTGGTGGCCTAATCTGTATCGCCCTGGGTCTCCAGCAACCCATAAGTTATCCTATTTATGAAACATGATTAAGTAGTGAAATGAAATTGGTGTCGGTGTTTCAATTTTGTAAAACACAGTGGACGTGAATGCAAAACAAGCCTGCGCAAAACATGCGAAAATGACTTTTTTTAGAGTAGCATTGAGTGGCTGGACACCCAGATGGTCCTCGGCAGGTTAAATTCAATATGCTAATTATAGCATATTGGATACGCTATACTTAGCATAACCAATATGTTCAAACAAAAAGTTTCAAGCAAATTTAATTTATAAGAGAAAAGGTCTCTATCGTTTTCTGTATAGTTTTTTGTGTTTTAGTGGCGCTACGGACACTACGGAAGCCCCTCAAATCCGGCATTATGCTCAGAATACACCCCTTTAACAAATCATACTATTACGCAAACTATTATATTTAATGTAGATTTCTCTCTTCTGAGCCATAGATTGCCTGGACTATGGTTATATGAAGAAAAAATATCCTTTATCCTTCAAATTTCAGGACTACCAATAGACAATGTTAATTCAAATACATATATCGTTGAGCCAATAAAATTTCGTCGAGGCAACAAAAACATGTAACTATTCGATTCACGAACGCCCATAAGTTAACCGTATTCAACCTCCTCACAGTTTGACATACAATTTTTTTTTTTCATTCATTTTATTTTATACTTTTTTTTTGCTCTGACGTTTTCTTTCCTTTTTCATTCATCTATAATAAAATTTAATTTATGAAATATTTGCATTTCAACGCGTATATTCGTTTTTCTGATTGTTCTAATATTTTCGAATTTGTTTCTCTACATTGCGAAAATGCCAACATTTGTGATGATTTGAACGTCCTACATAATACATGAGGTAGTGAGTCACTCGAGTCTTACGGAGATCTTCATTACGCTGCTATGTTCAATTCTCGATTGATTCTTCTCAATCGCCATTTTGCTGCTAGAATACACATTACCCGTGGCACTGAGGTGAGTTATTACCGCAGTCGGTAACATAAACTGTAAACAATGCCACTCGGGGAAGGTTGAGATTTCGCGGAAAAGAATCGTTAATGCGCATTCGTCTATCACTCAAGCATATTGACTGACCACTCTCTATCTATATACAGATTGACCCTTATCTCTGTACAGAGATCAATGGGCCTAACTATTCTCGTCCTCCTTATTTCGAGCGTCCCTTTCAGTGGTATTGTCTCGAAAATTGCAGCTATTCATCTTCCCTTCGTAAGGGTTTCATATCATTTTGAGCACTCGGGATTTATTTTTCATCTCGCCCGAACCGCATTTCAATGCTTTTTGGTTCATGTTCCCCAATTCCTTTGGGCGAGACCGTTTACCTATCAATATTAGAAACTTCTTTTCTTTGATGTTTTCCTTTAAGGCGATGTGACACTCCGACCGATGGGAACAAATCGCCTTCGCTACTTTTTCCAAGAACGTTAATATTTTGGACAAAAATAAAATCGGTTTTCATGCGTCTGTTACTCTTCCACGAAATCCAATTTTCTTTATGTCCGAAATATCAATAGTCTTGAAGAAATTAGCGAAGGCGATTTGTTACCGGGTAGCAGCACGGCGTGGGTAAATCACATATCGTCTTAAAGTTAGGTCCAGACTTAATGTTACGAAATTTAACACCAATTACAGCGATACTCACGATCAGATGAAATTATTTTGGTTGGGCAATTGGTTATCCTCTGATGAGTCATATGTAGATTCGTTTAAGACCAATTTAATTAATGCAAGCGGTAAGTCTCCTAGCTTCGATAACAAGTATAAAGCCCTTTGAACCGCTCCATGGGTGTTAGATTTTTGTCTCGGCAGTAAAAAAAAACAGAAGGTAGGCTTGGATTGACAACTCAACTCAACTTAATCTAAACTGTCCTAAGGGAGAGGAGAGCAGCTTACGTCGAGCTACATCTTATATATATTTTGGAAAGTTGTTTGTTTGTTTGTCCCAATCGAACCCAACAAACAAAGAAGCTCCTGCGAGCGCGAGGAGCGCGCTAGCCACTACATCCGCTAGTACGCGATGTATTCAAGATTTAAAGTTCACACTTCCTTTCGTCGTACATGGTATCGCAAACTACACTCATAAGAGACCATTTTTTTTAGTCAAACGCTTTAAATTGTTACGTATGGTTGTCAAATATGATGTAATTGGAGCGTAAAAAAAGTGAGCCGAAAATTTTATTTAGCGCAGGAACAGTTCCACTTTTTTCATTTCGAATATATCTAGTAGTTTTGAGAAATACCTTGATCCCAATATTGTTTTTGAAATCAAGAGTGAATTTTATGAAAAATAAAGATACCTCAGTAGTAGCATCTACCATCAATAATTTTGGAGGTGTAAATTTGTACACATTTAATTCGTTACATTTTCAAACTGCATGGCTTCCAATTTATTGACCATATGTCCTTCTGTTAAGATACATTTTTTCCATGGAAATAAGTAAAGGATCATACAAAAAAATAGTGATATTTCATCAAATGTACTCGAGAAAAAGATATTGATTTTTTCAAATTTTTCTATTGAACGCATTATTAGCCTTAACATGTGTTACGAAAAGGTGGAAGTTTTGCATTATGCATGACTAAAAAATCCACCCGACGAGACTTTACGTTTTCGTGAAATCTCCGTAAAACTTCGGGAAAAATGGATTTGGAAGTATTTGGTATCGCACTTCAAGACGATGTGCAAATTTGATTGTGTCCGTAATATCAATCACCTCAGAGAAAATAGGAAACGCTATTTGGTACCATAGGACCGATGGCGTCGGTATGGCACAGCGTGTGCATCATAGCGATATATCAAATGTGTGGGTGGCTCCGCCGTAAGACAAAATTGTTTCCCTATTTTTTCCAAGATTTTTCAAGTTTGAAGCGAGAGAAAATTAGGTTTGATTGCAGCTGAGATAGACGAAGTAGAACAAAATTCACTTTTGAAAATAGAGAGACAGTTTTGTCTTGCAGACATTGGCATGTCACATCTCGTTAAGGTGGGGCGAAATAGACACATTATATCAGCTATTTTCCGGATAAACTCACTCCTAAACGGTTCAGATTTCGCCCCGCTTGCACCCATATTGTCATCGCACCATTTCAGTTTCAAAAGTGCTGCCATCGCCATTTGTTCATCCGGACGCCACGACGTCTGTCGTGGCGCTGCGGTCGTTTGCCATTCGAATATCCCCGGTCGGCTTGTATGAGACATCGAGGGCAACGCCGAGAGAGAGAGAGAGAGAGAGAGAGAGAGAGAGAGAGAGAGAGAGAGAGAGAGAGAGAGAGAGAGAGAGAGAGAGAGAGAGAGAAATATTGACACATGCAAGAGGTGGAGAGACAGAATATTTGTCGACCCCCACTAGTCATATGATCATTGCTCATCGTTGTCGGAGCATTCACTTGTGTAGCAGCAGCGTTTTAACAGAGCAGCTCGAGTTTACGAGCTGCTTGCTGCCGTTTTCCCCCTTATCCCGTCAGCCGACGACCCCCTATTGTCGTTTACCATTGTCCGAAAGTTTAGTGAGCCCCATGAACTGTAAGACTATCAGGAGTTGAAAAAAATAAAAAAATTTAAACGTAAAATCAACGTGAGTGGGCTCGAGCTGTTGCCAAGCTTCTCTCTAGAGGGGAGGGAGAGAGAGAGAGAGAGAGAGAGAGAGAGAGAGAGAGAGAGAGAGAGAGAGAGAGAGAGAGAGAGAGAGAGAGAGAGAGAGCGGACCAAGAGCGAGCGACATAGTGCAAAAGAGGCAGATCGTATGTAACAAAGAATATTGAAAAGTGCTAGGGTGTTCGTCGATTTATTTGAATTTTTTTTTTTTTATACATCAAAATGGCTCGTACGACGATAATCATTTTGCTGCTGGGTTTCTGTATTCTGACAAACACGCGAGTGCAATCGATCGAAATGAGTTTTGCCGATATAACGGAAATATTGCATTTCACACGTGAGGCAGTGACCGGTGTGCTCGAGACTCTCGAATGGACAAAAAAGGGCAATCCGGAAGACAGAGAGTATGATTTTCCATTTATCAAAAAAATGGAACGTCGTTTGATGAATCAAATATCTTTGATGTCGCGTAAAATTGAAAATTACGAAGAGAAAATTGAGAGTCGCACGGACGAGATTATATCGACTATAATACGAGATTTACCGCTTCGCAACAGGCTCGACAGGAGTTTGCACGAAATGTCACGTCACATCGGTCGTGTTGATGATATATATCGTAATTTTGTTGATTATGTTAATACATCGAAAAAATATGAAAAATTCACGATGGAGGATTTTGCCCAAGCTTGCGTTTCAAGCGGTTCCGGTGCTTTGCCCGATTTATTGAATGATATTCATCGTTTGGTCGTGCCAATTTCAAATCTCGATAACAGCATACTCGTTCTTCTTGCCCAGAATACAAAGGTAAGGGAGATATTGTGTATATATAATAATACATTGCGTATTATTCATTTGCATTTTATTGGATGAAATTGACGGTGTCTAATGCGCGTTCATTGATGTAGAGTGTGTGAGAGTCTGATGAATGTAGAATGAGAAATGCTAACCGAGAGATCAGCCGGGGAATCCCCATTGAGTTTCAGTTTTTTTTTCTTGTTATGTGAGTGAGGTCACGCGGCACTGTCGATTGACAAAATGGCCGGCGCATCACTGAAATTTAGTTATTTCTCTCGATTATTTTGCACATTCGGTTTGACCGGAGGTTCATGTTAGTTACACGATTTCGGATAAATGCGGGAATCTGTTATTTTTTATTTTTATGAAAATCTAAAGTGATGCGATTTTTATGAAAAATAGTATCTGCAGATTTATGAGATAGGTGAATTTGAATTTTAGCGTTTAAATTATGAAATTTAAAATCGTGGCCTCAATGTGGCTATCCAAAAAACAAAAAATCACTCTATTTGAACCAAGTTTTTTATCTTGGAGTTTTCGAGGTCACTGATTTCGAAATTCATGATGGCAGTGTTAGTATAGCTGATAAACAAATTAAAAAAGTAATTCAACTAATGATGATACTTTGGGGGCTTTTGAGGTAACCAATTTTTAATTTCATGTCAAATTTTTTTTATTTCAAATGGCGGAACCATTATATCTGACGAAAAGGATAGGAAACTGATTCCATTGGAACGAAAATTTCAATCCAGAGGCTTCAAACTGACTACCCAAATTTACTATCAAATGAACACTGAATAACAAAATTAATGTCTAAGACACACTTAGTCCTGGCTGTTGTTACAACAAGACTATATTACGTTAAGGCAATGTGTCTCTATTCAGTGAAGAACAGCAAATTCAAAACGGCAAACACAGTTCGCTGTTCTACTCATTTTCCCGAAGTCGTCCTTTTAGAAGAAATTTCGGACAGGAGCAAATGCAACGTTTTCTCTCGCACTCATAACGGCTTAAACAGAAACTGGTTTACCGATAGAGGGGATACACATCACGTTAACGTGGCGTGCCAAAAAAAAATATTGGAAAGTAAAAAATAGACATGGGGGCTAGTTGTCGCATCGATGATGTTTCGGAGATGCACCGTTGTATTCCTCATTCATTCTGAACATCTCAAGTATAGAGAAGTGAGCTTGTCGAATGCTCGAAATTCTATTTGAATATCTATATTTGAACACCTTTACGATATTGTCAAAAAATATTATTTAAATATATTAGACTTTTTGTGCCATAAAAGCTTTTTTGCGTCGGTCATTTAGCTAAAAGCAATTTTTGCTAATAGAACTGCAACTAAAATGGACTCTAATTGAATTTCAAACCCCCTCTAGCCCATGAGCAAAAAAGTGCAGAATATTAGTTATATATTCGAAAAAAAATGTTCAGTCGACACAATTTTATACTTGGCAAATGTTTGTAATGTTACTCGTTCGTTCGCAGTCATAACGAATACATTCACGTGTCCATTTACTCCCTCGTATCTTCTGCTGGACTAACACAGCGACAAGGACAACTCAACAATGTGTGCATACATACGCAGCGTGAAAAAGAAAAAGATGGGGCGGGAAGAGTTCCGTCGAGAGCAGAGGGGGGGGGGGTCGATTTGTGCGAGAAATGCGTCATAAACGATCAAGAACGGGGAGACATGAGAGGATTTAGCAGTGGGGGGAGGAAAACAGAGAAAGAGAGATAGAGATAGAGAAACGGTAAAAACTAATGCCAGCGCAGTTCTCCGGGCGTCAGTTCAGTCCAAGAGAACGGACACTGTTAGTACGGGTGTACACGATCGTGCAGCAACGTCGAGCGAAACGAGAGCGAATTTTGTCGGGTCGCGCGACGACACCAGTTGATTTTTATAAATTCTTTCTCTTCGTCTCTTCACTGTTTTGTTATTTTTTAAAACTCATTTTTCTCGGATTTCGAAAGAATTTGTCACGGTCAAGTTTTGCGGGAACAACGAGAATATGTATCTTATATTTTTTATACCGCATCGAGTTTTACGCGAGTTTCACCTTCACGCGTGAATCACAGCAATCCAACCTCACATACGTATATAGATATATATATAGATAGGGTCCATATAGTTTGGACTCTTGTCAAAGCTTTGTATTCGTTCCGGATGTTCGACGCAATTCCTTACAATTAGTTGTTTTTCACAAAGATTTGCGCACAAGGAACAAAAAGGAGACCGTGGTCGGGAAAAAATATCGACATCATCAATTTTTAATGCAAGATTGTAAATTCGATAGTTTGTCGAGAGGCGAGATTAAACAATAGTTACAACAAATTGACGAAAAAAAAAGATGGCGAAGCCGAGATTAGCGATACTTTTGCTTGTTGTGTTGTCCGGAATTCTGGCACAGAAACGTGATTACACGAACATCGATCAATTAAGATACGAGCTTTTTGGACTGAAAGATCTTTTTAAAAATGCTGGAAGAAACTCGGCGGGTCCGGGTGAGGGAACTTACATGAGACTTGTGCAGTCATATGAGGATTTTGGCGCCAGTTTGGATGCACTTCCGGTTACGAAAAATCGTCTAAACGCCCTAAACTCACTTTGGCTCTGGGCACGTGTACAGTCTGAGATAAGAAACGTCGAGGGACTTTATGCGACATTCCGACAAAGATTGCATGACACTGCTAATAAGAGAATGAAACTCGACATTGCAGAATGGGCGAGTTTTGGAAAAACTGTTCTTGACGATCCTAACGTTTCCGTTCCATCAGCACTCAATCGCATAGCTGATATGATAATCGAGCAAAATTTGTTTATTTCCGCTTATCAGGTAGAGAGATTCAAGATTTTTTACCAGTGTACAGTCTCGTCTAAAATTTTAGATTCTATATATTACAGTCGCGAAAGTTTTGAAGGTCATTGCCCAGTTTCTCAAGTATAGCCTTAAAGACTCCCGATACCGCAAAATACAAAATTATTGGGGAAAAAAATTATAGAGTATATCAACGTATTTTTATAAGTTATAAAAAAAAAGTGTATGTAAGATGTAAAAAATGTTTTTTGACCTCTTTATCGATATATATCGTTTGCATACTTATTGCTTATAATGAATTTTTAATAAGATGTGGCTGATTTTTGTCAGATTTTTGTCATTATTTATTCGAATTTTGAGGGAATCTAATTTTTTGTTGTGACTATTATACTGGAAATATTTTTCACTATTATCTGTTGTTGATGACAAAAATGAAACGTTTGTAAATAGATAATAGATAATAATTCTTGCTTCTTCATAGAGAAATCTTTGTGAGACATATATTTGTTCTTTTCTGTTTCAATATTTCTCTGTTAAGCCACTTAAAGGGATCTAAAACATTCTTAATTATGAGAGATTGTTGCATTTTTTTAATGAACGCTATTTGTGAATAATTTTTAAGGGAAGATTATAGTGAATTTTGTCTTGATATTGCAAATTTTAAATAGTATAACCCGTTACGGCCCCAGTGCCTCCTGGGAACCACGAAATTTGAGGCCTCGGGAAAAATCAGTAATCGATTATTCAGGATCCTAACCACCTGGGTTCCTTTATTTGGGCCTAGATAGAGCCATTTCATGTGCTAGGGCCCAAAATTAACGTATCCGTAACTTTTTGACAGAATTTACAACAAAAAAAAAAAATCTTCGGGAAAAGCGTCTGGGCCCTAAATGGCAATACATTTCTAAATCATTTCGTACGTCGGCCGAGTCTACAATGTCTAGAATTTGTTATGGTCCTTGACAAACATAATTTCTCAATTTTAATTAAATTTAAACACAACTCATACGGAGGAAGTATTTTGAATGTTAATAATTTAAGAGTTTCACCAAAAATGTTCAACAAATGTTGGGTCGCTGCCAACTCGGTGAATCAGGCTATTACTTGGTCCACATGCCCTCGGTAACTTGAGCGCGAATTTTTTTTATTACCAGATTCCTGATATTCAAGAAGCAAACGTTGTCTCTACGTGAAATTGTATTATTGACCACATTTTTTTTCGTACCATGGAAACGTAAGGAAAAGTGATTTCTAGACATATCATTACAAAACGGGTAATAAGACTTGTATGTAAGGATTCAATCCAAGGCTTCCAACAGTTCCAGTAATATGATTAAACAAGTATCATTGTATAAAAGAGATGTTTTGAAATTGTGCTCTTTGTACCTAAATATCTGACCGAGTAATGTACTGCAATGTACATTGTTTTATAATTTATAGAAATTACAAGTTAAAAAAATAAATAAAAAATAATGTATAACTTTTGTCGAGTTTGACCTGCTAGCAAAAAAAGTTACGTTTATGATCAAACTATTCGCCTACAAAGAAGGGGGAAAAATCTGCATATAATATTTTCGGGATAATAATAAAAACACAAACAAAAAAACGAGATAATGGTCACGCAATATTTAAAAAAAAAAAAAAAATGAAAAAAGCATGGAATAACACATTTGTATGATTTTCACGATCAATTATTTAATGGAAAGATTTGATTTTTGCATCATTATTTTCGTTACTGTTTAAGTATTTATCTGAAGAAGCAAAAATAAAAAGAAGAATCATGGTCACCTAGCAAAATGGCTAAATTGGTGGCTTCAAAGGGTTAATTTACTCATTCCTAATACCAGAGAGGCCGGTGCAGCATTATATCTGTCCAAGCCCCGCGATCATTATTTTCCATTAACGAATTAATCTCTACCCATGATCTACGAACCCCCGTATCGCCAGTGATCCATCATCGATATATATATATATATATTTCCGTATTATCAGGAAGCCGCTTCGCAAATTTGCGACGAGAAACAATCACCTCAACAGTTGCTCTACAATTTGTACAATACAATAACTCTCACAGAAATCAAGGGTTACGCCATGATGCAATTCTCCTACACGATTTTACGCTTATATAACAACGGTGAGTACCAAATTTGAGCGATCATTGATGACGAAGAAAAAAGGAGATAAAAAAAACACGAGTGGAAAATTCTGTTCCAGGAACTTTCAACGGGGAAATGAATAAGACAGAGAACGATTACAGTGTGAGAACTATGGAGACTCTGAGAGCGGTGAAAACCGCAATGGTTTTTGCTCCAAGAGAACTATGGAGATGTGATCCTAGCGTTCACAAAGAAGGTAATAGAAGATAGATGAAAAAATATATTTAAATAAAAATCATTCTAAATAACTTTCAATTTACTTGTTAAAAAAGAAAAAAGATTAAAATTGTTTAAAAATGGAAAGTAATCAATTTCTTGGATTTAAAATTAATTAATAAATTGTTCTCGAAGTAAAACCAATTAAAAGTCAATTCACATTGCCTAATTTTTGAAAAATCAAAATTATCTAACTTTTGCAAAAATTCTTTTGTTTTTCCCTCGCAAAGATTCAACATATACCGAGCTTAAGCAGCTATTTCAGGGCTACATAGTAAATGAGGTGGATCTAAATCCTACCTCAACGTGCAAAGAGAATTGTGGCTATTACAGTTTGGCAACAGTAAACGGTTGTTACAAAAACCAATTTTGTACTCAGCAACGTCGCTGCAACGGAAAAGTACTGAATTGTCAGTATATCGATTCCGATATGTGGATTTGTCCGTCGGTGAGAACGAAAAAATCATTGCAACGCCCTGGTTAATTGTGATTTTCTTAAGAAAAAAAAAAATATATATAAATCAATTTTTCTTTATGAATGATCCGTCAGACAAAGAATGAGAATCGAAGATACGAGTACATAGAGTACGAGAACGGTGGTGTTTTTGGTAACAAAGGAACTTGTCGTAGAGGAACAACCAAAGTCGATAGCTGGTGGAGGTGGCTATTCTGGCATTGCAGCTATTGCATGTGTTTGTGTGACGATCACAATTCCAGCTCTGATCGTTACTTCAGCCTTCGAGAGTCTATTTCTGATGTGGAAAACAATTGGTTTGTGTTCCGAGGCTCGAATTTTCTACTCGCAAGTCTGATATCAAGTTTAATCTTAAGTCGAAGCTTAAATCGTAATTTAGGTTCGAACTCAGGCTAACCTACATTAACGGTCGCATTTGAACTTAAAATCGAGCGCAAACTCGACCTTGACTTTGAATTTCCTTACATATACGGGAAAATTGAGCTTGAGTTTGAACTCAAGTAGGAAATTAAGTTGGAGCACTTCAACTTGAACGTAGGCACTCGGGCAAGGTCGAACGTATTTACGGAACTAAATACGGAATCAAGTTCAAACTTAAACTCGACTTTCTTTTATTTATATTTTTAATACAAATCAAACACGGAAAATCAGGTTTGAAAGAAAGTTCGTGCTGACTTTCGCGTTGGGCCAAAAAGAAGAAAAGATCAAATTTGTTCAATCTTCCATGCATCCTCAATCTCAAAATATTTTTTTTTACTCTCCAGGGTAATAATCGGAATGAAGCTAGAAAAAATCAACAAGATAGTTCATCTGCTAATACAAGAGGGCGAATTAATGACACTAGGTGGTATAAACGAGTTAAGTGTACGGTGGAAAAAAGCCGATAATTTTACAATTCTCGATCATGACGTTGAGAATGGACGTGATTACCACACACTCGCCTGGGAGAAAAGAGCCTTGGACTTAGATGACTTAATAGGCCCGGAATCGCACGTACTCACCGGTAAGTCTAAACAATTTTGTTAACCAAGAACCAAACACGTGGCTTCAGATAAAAGAGAAGAGTTGTTCTTAGTATTCGATAAAAAAAAATGTTTTTCTTGCTTTTTCTTTCAAGGCGTTAGATTCAGAGTTGTGGGAGTTCACTTGAATTTTGAAATTCGTGTCACACCGTTCAATTTCACGACTGGCAAGCTTATCAAGCCTATGGAGAAGAGCACGTGGTTAAGCAACGACAATACTGACGTGAAGGATCCAACAGCTTCGGAAAAAGCGAGGTAAAAAAATGAATTCACGTCTTTCAAAAAAGTTCATAATTCTTTCCCCTTACATAATTGTACTCACAATTGTATTCATCGTCACATTAATAATGATATGAATAATAAAATTAATCACTCTGTTCATCATACAATTAATAATAATGATAAACATAGTCAATGACAATCTTCTGATGGCCCCTTTTTTCTGGAATTTTTCGGTGTAGTCCGTCGAGTATTGAAAAAATATTAGTTTGACACCGACTATTTTCGTACTTTCGAAAACTTTTACGAAGGAACTTTCTGCCTTTTTGAGGCAGATTGTACCTAGATTTGAAAGGATTGAGGCCTCCAACCTCCGGAATTGGGATATTTTAGAAAATGTCTAAGGGGAAAACTCTCTAAGGAGTCTGATATTCGGCAACATATATTTCATTCAAAATTTACTCTTATTCAACATAGAGTAATGTAACGTAATAAGTCGACGCAAAGAGCCTAATCGCTGATACTATTAATGATTATATTTATGGTGATGGTAATTTATATTTTTTTCCCTTTCAGAACGGAATTAAAGCTGAAGAAACCCGACATTCCGACACGCTCACGAGCTCCCGCACTGCCGGATTCCCGATCAAATCAGTATTTGAATTTTGCACCGACCGATCTTGAGAAAGACGCGTCACAAACGACCGTTCCGTTTTTGGATATTCAGCCGGTTGTTACCAATCCGCCATTTCCACTATGTGGCGCGGGAATTTTTCACAAAGGACGCGAGGGTTCGGGTGGCTTCATTGCTCCGAGGATCGTCACGTACGACTTTACGAAGCATCTTCAGGCCGATTTGCCGCCATCGCCGCCTATCATCAGTGTTAATGAAATACCCGCCGTATAAATGACATACATAGAATTTTTCATGCGACCCCGCGCTCCCAAGAAAAAGAAAAGAAGGAACAAGCTAATATAAGTTTTCCAAATTTCGCCCGAGGAACTAATATTTAAACAAATACTCGTATTTACGAATTTCAAGTAGACGTGCTGTGTACATAAAGCGACATTAGTCAAAGGCTTTGTTGATAAAAGAAAAACTTTATGTACGTCATCACGAGAGAATCTGCGTGGAATTTTTTTCCATTGTAGTTGTAAGACTTTGATACGATTGGTCGTCGCAGTTGTCGACTTGTAATCTCATGCTCCATTGTTTTTTTTTTTTACTCGCGCAACAAAACGTATTTTCATTTATTTTACCGATCAATATGATAATGAGATTAATAATAAAAATAAAAAAAAATCGCTTTACGCGTTGAAACCTTGCCTTTGGGGGGGGGGGGGGGGGGGGGAGGGGAGAATCTGTAGAAAAATGGTCTGATGACGACCGTCTGCGCTCACCTGAACCCGCAATGGATGCATCATCAGTAGGTGGAGCATGTCCTTTGGTGGTAATAACTCCTCGAGGGTGACGCCTTGCTGTCTCACAGCCTGGCACATGAATACGGCGAAGTATCGGTGCAGCGGTATGTGAAAGGACACGTGGAGTACGTCACACTGTTCGACAAAAAAAAATTTGCGGATGTCAGGAACAAAGGGGTATTTTTAGTATCATCAATAATGAATTTATATCGTTTATCAAGTTCGTACAATTAATTATTCATTTGTATGGTTTATCAATTTTTTAAAAATGAATGATAAATTTCACATAATTGTGATCTTTGCGAAAAATGGTTTTTCATTTTGCCTAAATGATTAAACGAACTGTGCATAACAATGAAAATTCTCCAAAACACATTCGTGTATGTTGCATTATTAATTTTGCCGGCTAAGTAATTTCATTTTTTTTTCAAAAGTGTATCTATAATATATGATTGATTATCAATCTCGTGTATTGGTTATCATCTTTGTACAATTGATTTTCAATTTTTTATAAATGATTATCAATTTGTATAATTGATTAATCGTTTTATATAATTTATGCTCACCACATCGGGACTCGTAAAGTGTATAGCATCGAGCCAATCCTGAAGAGCCGTTAAACAAAAATCCAATGCCCTTCGACTGATTGCAGCGCTCTCGGGTCCTCGCAGATGCGAAACTAGTGCCCACATTGGATAAGCGCTAGCTTCCAGCTCAGCGCTGAATGCCGCATAATACGTCGTTGGCTCAAACTCCACGTGAGCTCCCATTTCTCTCTGATTCACGTTCATACCTTTTTTTTTGTTTGTTTTGTTTTGTATTATAAAAAAGCAATGGATAGAGATTTGCAAATAATTTTTTCCTACCACTCTTCTTTATTTCATTTTTCTTAATTTTTCTTAGATCTCAAATTTCCTTTATTGTCTTTCTTACCTTGAAACATGGACAGAAACTCGAACCACATCTCCAAAAGGGTGTCGTCACTGAGAAACCTCACGGCAACCGGCTGATGCGACAAGACATTATTGAGATCTGAGACTAGTGGCCAATAACAATGTTCCTTCATAACTTGACGTCCGCAGTCGACAACGTGATGAAAATTCTCGCTTGGATCTTGTTATAAAACGAGAAAGAAAATGTACATTCGTAAATGAAAAAATATAACACGATGATTGTCGCAAAGACGAAACAAATATTACTCACTATGCAGAGTATTCTGAATGAGAATTTTGCACATCATGTACTTGAGACTTATGACCATAACATGAAGTAATTTCAATTGATCGACCATTCTTATGGCCAAACCCTCGTTACTGAACAATTGTACGCTAACGTGTACGACTCTGTTGCTCAGTGTATCGGGATCTGTCGATCTTTCGAGCATTCTAGCAATTCTACTATAATGAAGAACAAAAGCCCGTGTGAGAGCTTCCTTGTAATCAGGATCGGGCATCATGTTCAATAAAAGACAGACGAGCTTCTGCGGAAATTCATATGCAACGGTCCAGAACATTAATTCTTCGAGGAAAGTGTTGTGCTCCAGATGCGTTTGCAACGATGGACAATCTGAGAGAGAGAAACAAAAAGTTTTTTTTTGTTTTAAGTAAATTTCGGAGAACATCCAGCTAGTGAAAATGCTTTTCACTAAATGGACATTACTAAATATTTCTCTAGCTAATAGAAATTTTTAGTGAACAAAGGCCTGAGAATTTATTCGTGAGTTTGATCCCTCGGACTATGTTTACGCGCTTAGTAACCGCGAGAGTGACAATCGTACATGTTGCTTTTCTTCAATTGCCGTTTTCTATTGCTATACTTTCATACTGTGTAAACAAGGTATAGTTCAAACTTAAATCCCAATTCAAGTCGGACCTCAAGCTAAGTTATTTATTATGAGTTAAGTTCGAACCTAATATTCAACCAAGGATCACGTTATCGAGTTTAAAAAAAAGTGTATGAATTTCATTCATTTATGCCTTTATTCAGGTTTACTATGAAGTTCGACTTTAAAGAAAATTGTTGCATGAACTTAATTCTGGGCTTATGTTCGAAGTTAGGTTAACCTTGGACGTTCGAACTATAGACGCGCACATATGCACCTAAAATTTTCGTGACAAAACTGGTAATACGGTAATAATACGCCTATATGCGCACATTGAATAACTCCGATAAATTTCGATGGAGTTGGATGAACCTTGATATCCTAGAGTTGCTTGGGTCGCTGAAACAAAATCTGAGCTCAGGGACTACAAATTCGTCATAGTTTAGTTAATATGGCTCCCAAAAATGCTTGCTTTCAACGGTTTCCGTGAACGTTAGCCGAAGTACAGCTCGAAAGCGAAAAAAATGCTCCCGCTATTCGCTAGTGACCAAGGGCTCACGATCCCAGAATGTGCCACGTTTTTTTTACAAATAAAAAAAAATATACATATAATTTTTTTACGACAAATTACGACTGCGGATTTGAAATCAGCAACCTCAAATACGAGTGTACCGATTTGTTAAATGTCAATCTTACCAGTTTTGGTATGAACTCCAAATTGGACTCAAATACTACGATAAAAAAACTCCAATCATAAGTGATAAGATTTTGTATTTTTTTTTTTTTATAATTTGTGCCTCACAATCAATTCAAATTCAAGTTAATACTCGATTCAGGCCTGAGTGATTGCAAACTGTGAGAAATTATTGATACTTTCATGTGCATAAATGATTTTTCAGAATTCTGTGCATTGACAAGGATTCCTTTAATTGTCATACATTTGAAATCGGTATGCATTCACTGATTTATGAGCGTCCTAACCATTATTCTTTTGACGACATTGACGAATAAATGGATTCTTCCAAATTACCCTTACACAATTCTACTGACACCATATTTTTTTATCACATATGATAATAGAAAGAGCTCGTATAGCAAGAGAATCTGTAATGCCCATTAAGCCGTTTTTCTCACCCTAAATCTTCGATCCAACGTTTCTCGAAAGTGTGTCGAGTTTCGGAAAAATGCAACGTCTTAGAATATGCGCAATTAAAAATTACATCCGATGAGACATGGTGTTTTTCCAAAAACTCAATGCAATTCCGAGAATAATGAATTACAGTTTTCGTTACCGACTGAGAGAGTGTCATATTAACACTTACGATTAATATAAGTTAGTTTGAGTTTGGACCCAAATCAGGAATTCAGTTCGAGCATAAGATTGAATTAACCTTAATATAGGTAAACTAGGATTTCAGTTTAAACGCACAATCAATCTTACAATCATCCTTATGGCTAAAAATTCAGTCCTAACACCCAATTGTTTAGTCGTAAGTTTGATTTTAAGATTGATCCGGGGGTCGGTCGGTTAATTTTAAGCTAAGTTAGCGTGAATTTCGGACCTGTATTAGAATTCACGTTCGAACTCACGATTGAGCATAAAATCAATGGTCCAACTAAAAATTTAGGTTGAAGACCCCAATTTGAGATCACCCAAGTTGGAAACTAAGTACAAATTGAAGTTTGACACGACTATACACGATTGGCGAATTATATTTCCAAGGCCCGAATCAAAAGTCGTTACAACAAACTTCAATCTGAAATTCAAACTTAAATTTTGTTTTGGGTCCACTTGAGTTCGGACCTATCTTCAGATTTAAGTTCAAATTTAAGATTGATCGTGCTATGAATTTTAGATTCGCGCATAAATGAATCAGCGTATCAACGTTATCAAATTAATTTATAAACAATGAGTTTTATTTTTTCAACATCACTTTTTCGACTATGAACTCTAAGAAGCAGCAGATCGAAACAATTGTCTCATAAATCGCATACCTTTGTACTCATCGGGGGGTTCGGGATTTGGTAAAGATTTAATGGCTTCCTGATAAATCTTGTAACTCTCCTGACAGTAGCTCTGATACTCCGTTTGCCCCGACGTACTCGCCTGATCCATCAGACCACGATATTTTTGCGGATTTGTGAGTGCCAGTGTCATCACGTGTCGCATTAGTGCTCCCATGTGATTTAGATCGAGCAACATTGTTAGATAAGCATCTGCACTTTGGATTGCCATTAGATAATCTGAAGCTCTCATTTTGCTGAAATGGTTTATTTATTTTTTGTACAACCGATGAAAAAATCTATAATCGACAAAATTCTTTCGTCGATCGAATCATACTCACCAATTTTCGCGCAAATGTTGAATCAAACGAAGTATTATTCTGGGCATCATAGCCTCGGCTACGCACATCAAATCAGCCGGAGCGGGAGACTTGTTGACCGCAGCTTTTGGCCCATGTCTATCACAAAATCTATCAAAAGAAATTATCAATATTAATATATTATAAAAAACACAGTGCCAATTCGAATATCTCATTAATGAAACATTCCCTGGTCATTCATAAATTCCATCAGAATTGCTACAGCTGCAGAATTGTATAGGATAATTTTACCAGTGAATGAATACTCGCACGCAAAGTATAGTCGTATATGGTACGTTTAGCTCGGGTGTTTACTCACTGGGGCTAATTCTTAAGCGTTCATTTACAGACGGGTTTACCCCATTGATCGTGGAAAAGATATTTCAAAAGCGATTAAAAAATAAATAAATGAAAAAAAAACAGGAAAAATTTCGCCAGGACAAAAGAAGGAGTGGAAAAAATAAATCTTTTTTTTTCATTCCATCCTCACCCAGTTTCCTTCATGACCGACGTATCGCCGCAGTCACAAGCACCACCAGCCTGGCTGAGAAACATGTTGAAGTCGTGACGATGATGATTGCCCTTTTTGAAGCATTCGGTGCAGAGTGCCATGCACGGTGATATTCCACACGTTCGACAACGATAAGCGACAAAATTTGGTGTCCATACCAAGCCACATGTAGTAGCGTTATCGTAGAGGCGGACTAGAAACGTAAAACAAAAAAATGTTTTTGAAATGTGAGCAGACCGTACAAGAAACGTTATTGTCAGCGAAATGTTATTTGTCTCTAGATCATTTCGAAGATAAGCAATATATTTAACACTTAGACAAACGGTACTAATCTATGAATAATCCTATGATGCAATATATTGAAATCTTTAGGACTAACTATATCTGTGTAATGATAGAATAGAAATTTGTGTCCATAGACCTCACATGAATATTCAAAGCACTCATGACACTCACAGAATCTCAAAAATACTCGCAAATGCTCAATGTTAGTCATATATTCACGCATGTTCAAAATACTCACACATGCTCAAAGATATTAGCACATAGTCAAAGAATCTCGGATATACACCACGATACTCACGCATATTCGAACATATCTAATCCACACGTTCTCAAAGCTCCTCATACATACTGCAAGGTACTCGCACACACTTATAAACATATATACATACACTCGCCACACTCAAAGATACTCGCGCATATTCCAACTCAAACTCATACTCACACACTCAAAGATACAAATACTTAAGGCAATGTGATACTTCGACCGATTGTTACACATCGCTTTCCGTACTTTCTTCGAGACCGTTAATATTTTAAACAAAAGCAAAATCGGTTTTTATGCATCTGCACGAAAACCGATTTAACAATCTGATGACAACATATCACCTTCCCTACTTTCTGACTCAGAGACCATTAATATTTTAGATAAAGTAAAATATCAAGTCTCGAAGAAAGTAGTGCTTCGCTTTAAGGCAATGTGCTACTACTCAGTCGGTAACAAAAACTGTGTTTCACTTTCTTCTTAAACGGTTGTACCGCGATCGGTAACAAAAACTGCAAATAATGCCATTCAAAGATGGTTAGGATTTCGAGGAAACGAATGGTTAGGTTATATTCGCCCAATAGTAAGACATGTTACCTAAATGATATTTTCAACAAAATCTCAACTATCTCGGGATGGTATTATTTCGAAAATAGAAGTTATCTCTCGCGTACTCGTACGAGTTCCGTATCTCGTTGAAAACAGATTAGCTTGAACGAATTTGTCATCCTGAATTTTTTTACATGCTCAGGCCACGTTTTTCAAGAAAAACTCGATATCAATGACTTCGAGTGACTCTTGAAAGGGTGAAAAATTGTTTTTTTTTTCTTTCCATTTTGAAGTTGACTTGCCTAGGAAGTAATGTTAGTGTTCGTCGACTTTTTTTCGAGAAATTTCGAAGGTTATCCGAGAAAATTGCAACGATTTTTCTTGTACCGACGCCGATATACATGTTGGGTGTTTTTCACATTACAAATTTTTCGAATGTATTTTGAATTTATAAATCTTTGAGGTTTGTGCATTAAAAAAATTGAATGCGACGTTAAGAGGGATCCCACAATCAAGAATCTGCAACGAATATTTTAACCATAATTTTTTCGAACTAAAATTTGTTGATTTGCTACGTATATATAGTATGCTTAGTTAATTATATACTTATTTATCATCATCTATAGGGCAGTTTTTGGTTGTTTCGTTTTTCTTGAAATTGAGTATTACCCAATTATATTACACCCATTTATTTATTTATTCAGTCACTCATTGACTTATCTTTGAAATGAAACTTCAAATTTTATCAGGTTATTATATGTAATTCATATTTCCTATTTCATTCATTCATATGTTATTCTATTATTACAAATAAAATTTAATCACATTGCACAACTAACTACAAGCACTCGAGGCACCTATCATAGTCATGTACAGTGAAAAACAATTTGCACATATGCTATTAACTGAATGTAATTCAATGTTCAGAAATTATATGCCTTTTTTTTAGAGTAAAGTGTTTAATCTTTTCCTTCCACAACATGACAACTTTTTTCTCTATAAGTATTTATTTCAATTGACGTATTAAAAAAAAAATCCATAGATTCTTTAATTGGCTGCATTCCCATAATTGTTCAAACTGTATAAATTATGCATTTCATCTTATTATTATTGCGACTCTTGCGGAAAAAGTAATATAAAATTGTAATTAAACCATGCAGCTTGGAAATTTGCACATTGTTGTCCCGTGATTTCTGTCCAACCACAGAGTTTCTTCTATGGGTTTCTTCTATGGGCTTTCTTAATTCTGGCTGCCTCATAGAGGAAGCTTTGTGTTATGCATGTCCGGAAATCACAGGTAGTGTCACAATTCAAATGTATCACAACTTGAAACAAATTGAAAAATTCATCAAATCTACACCTGATCGATAACTACCAAATTGATTACCAAACAGCCCTGCTAGCCCTAGCCCATTTCTGTAGAAAGTTTTAACTCAATAGCTGAATAATTCCGAATGTGAGAGCGGTCCCAGACATTTTTCGAAAAATGAAAACTACCATAAAATGAGACATCCATTAGCAATCTGAGTAAAAAAAGCAAACCAAGGTAGGTTGCTGCTCAGCTTGTGTGGAAAGTTTGCTAAATTTGTCTTACTTTTTAGAACATTTTAAGTGGTCTGGTATCAAAATCTCGAAAAAGACAATGAGATAATGTTAACGTTATAATAAGTTATACAATTGAAATAACAAAGATTATTAAATATAATAATCGTAATGAATTTTGTGAACCACCTTTTTCAGCATTATTCAGTGTGATCCATCAATAAATGATGAATATAGCTGTCGAAACCCGACCGATTTCCGTGTTTTCGAAAATATTCGCTCTTAAGGCGATGTGCTACTCCTCTGTTGGTAACAAGAACTGCGTACCAAAATTCTCTTAGACGATTGATCTTTCGGACAAACGAAGAAAACCAGGAACTGTGTATAACGATTCTGCAGTTCATGGTTCTCTTCGTTTGTCCGAAAGAACAACTATTTAGAAGAATTTTGGTACTGGAGTAAAAGCAGCTTTCTCTCTCGCACTCACAATGCCTTACACAAAAACTGTTTTATTCAACAGAGGAGTAGCACATTACCTTAAAGGCAATGAGTCATAAGTATATATACCTCTGTTGGTAAGACAGAGACACTTTCACTATTTTCTTTCAGATTATTGATGTCTGTGGCAAGAATTATCTGGTTTTGAAGGAAACACATTTGTCTTGTAGACAGTGGTATTTTACCTCACAATAAGGGGGTCTGCCTTTTTGGTGGTATTTGTTCAGATATGAAATATAGATATTCGGTCTCTCAATTTGGGATATTTTTGAAAATTTTCACTCATTTAGGGGGTGCAGGGGTATGTTATATCCGAGCTATGTATTTATGCTGCAAAATGGACAAGTTTCTTTTGTGCACTATACATCGTAAAATCAACCTGAGAATTTTTTCAAAAAATCATATCCTTTTCACTTTTCTTTGGCAATATTGTGATTCACATAAAGATATTGCCAAATCCATGAGTAATTTTCTTAAATATGATCTAACAAGAGTGTGAAAAAAGTTTGGTCCAAGAGATTGTTTTGCAATGGTACAAAAAGAGTACAAAAAAATTTGTCAACTTTAGAGCATGAATTATGACATACTCACCCTCCCCTTCCCCCAATTAAGGCGGTCGTGGATATTTTCGATATTTCGATTTGTCACGTTTTATCAAGTTTACTATATACTATATTTCAATTATATTCTATATTATATTATATACTATATTTTAACCCAGGCTAAGCTAATATAATGGGAAGGTGTGGACCACCTTCTTACTAATAATAATAATAATAATAATGACAATGATAATAATTCTTTCAATTCAATTTCTTTAACTTGAATTCTTAGTTTTTTTCTTCCCCATACCTGTATTAGAAAATTCATCAGGGGTTCTGCCCCCTGCCATGAGCCATTTGCACCAGTCAATCGTGTCCCAATCGTCAATGGGTTTGCTCGGTGATAGAAGTAAATCAAGCAATTCGTCAAGATGTTGAGGATGTCCATTTGTGGCAGAAGGATTACTACATTCGGCATGAATATAAGCAGCCGCTCTCTGTTTTCCCTTGTTCATGAGAACCTGAGCGGAGCTCGTAAAAGTCGATGCCATTTCGAGGCTTAAAAATGAATCACAATTTTGGTGAATGAAAAGAAAAAAATTACGAAAAAAAATACCGCCTCGAGCTACAAAAAATTAGTAATATTTTTTAATCAACGACCATTCGATATTTTCGTCGATACTCCCGGTCGGGAGAGACAAACGTCGTAAAGACGTCGTTGATGTCCTTGTCGAGATGATATACAACGTTATAACGAGAAAAAAAACCTGGCAATAAATTTGCCGCTCTACGTGTCCCCGTAGAGTGAAAAGTCACGAGCTCCATGTCATTCAACGCGCACCCTGGCCCAGCTCACGAGGTGAGAAGTACGAAAGCATAACTCTAGAAATTTTGTTGGATGGATTGACAAGAAAAGGAAAAATAGGCCACTTCCGGTTACACAAAAAAAAAAAAAAAAATTCTCTGAAATTTTTTTCACGCAAGTTTCCTTCTTTTTCCTCGCGTACCTTCAACACTGACTTTCGGTTCTGCACTACCGATACACAAGCACCCACGTCAACTAACCAACGACCTGGTTCCCCTTGAGCCCCCGCGTACGCTAGAAAAAATTCGTCACCCGGAAAAAAAACACACACACGAGGCTCGTCACTGATTATTGGCACTTTTTTTTTGCTCTTGGGTCTCTTCCGCATTATTTCCCCCTCGCATTTTTCGCGAACGGAGTACGAACGTTTTTTTTTCCTGTCAACGATTCCGACTTGGAGCATCCGTGGAAGGAGTTTCTCTTCCCTCTTCTACTTTATCGCCTGGTTCAACGGGTTATCGGGAATACACGAATCGTGAAGAGAGAAGGAACCGCGAGTCAAACTCTACGTGTGTCTCTCGTCCCAGTGGTCGCATGTCTACACCATAGTTTACGCTTTCGAAGAATCGTATGCGGTGAGTTTATGAACTATTTTTTACTTACCGTAGGAGCGTTTCCTATCGTAACGACTTGGCACGGTTCTCAATTCTTTAATACACGTTTTGAATGTTCTCTCTGTATTGGCGATTGTTGAATGAATTATGATTAGCGGATGTTCCGTTATAATTGTTGAAATACAATCGATATGATCGAGCTGCGGTAGAATGTATGCATGAAAACACTAGCGAAAGTTAGTTTATCGGGTAAGCCGTATTTTTGAGAACATATTGTTCTATTCTTCTCAAGTAAGTATTTCCTATTTTACCGGCTCAATAATTCCCCCGGACACGTCCGCCGGATTATTAGATTAATTTTAGTGAATGTTTCTTCGGCAAACTACAATCGATATGATCAAATGGTATGAATGATATGTATCCCTTTGTATCTCAAGATACAAACTCTTCAAATATTTTCGTTACGCCATGCTATACTGGAGACATTTCAGTCATTGTGGCAATACAATCTCGTTTACACATCCTAATATAAGAGTGATCATTTCCTACCATACCAACGGACCACGGTTTCCAAATAATTGTCACACAGCTGACGCTAGTCACATTGATTAGAATAATCAGCGCATCTTCGTTATTGAAATAAGATCAATAAAATCAAGACGTAACATATTTTTTTCGGCTTTTTACTGGGCCGTTATAATTCATAACAGCAACGAAGATTGAGGTCTCAATCTTCGTTGATAACAGTAATTGGACAATAGGCGAAATTACTGCGGCAAAATTATAGTTGCTATTGACAACAGCTATCGCAGAGATGGCGCCATAATCGCGAGAGTACGAAAATCAGCCGCAAGTTCGCGCCACTAGGACTTCCTGCGTGCCGAATGTCTTTTCTTTTTTCCTCCGGATAACCTAGCGTGTCTGTCGGTGTGATAAACAATCACAAATCGCAGGTAATCGGCATTTATTTAAGTGCATCTACGATGAATATTCGTTGTAAAACAATCTCCGATAATTTATCAAGATTTTACGAATTATATTTTACGTTAAAATTCGTTTTTACATCGTCATAATGTGATGTGAAAACAGTGCGTGCAAAGTGGCCGCAGAGAGTGTTAGTTCCATGCCTCTCGAGCCAATAAACCCTCTCTATGTATAATTTCGAGAAAATTCATCATAAAATGTATTTCGTGAAGGAAAATCGTCCAAAACAAATTTCAAACGTTCAAGCCTCGATCATTACACGCGAGAGTCGGAGAGGCAAGATTTGATCTACGTGACGCTTAATGACATCGGTATTATCTTCTTTTCAGCCATGGTTCGTATGAATGTACTCAGTGATGCCCTGAAATCGATCAACAATGCCGAGAAACGCGGCAAGAGACAAGTCCTTCTGCGACCTTGCTCCAAAGTCATTATCAAATTTCTCACAGTCATGATGAAGCATGGTAAGTAAAAAAAAACGAAAACAAAAAACTGCTCACGCCCCCCTTAACCTCGATGTTGAAATGTGCATCAAATGCCCACGTGCGTTTATTGGCCAAGTGAAGGCTGTAAGACAATATAAGGAAAAAAAAATCATTAAATTTTTACTGGATCACAGTTATAAGATCGTGTGCATTTAATAAGACCATTTGTGCGTTTGGGGTAATAAGAAATACTGCCATCAGTAAGTCAAAACTGTTTCTCTAGTTTACAGGATGATTGATGTTTGGGGGAAAAATCAAATTAGTTTCTACTTTGTCTATTTTTGCTGCAGTGGAACCAAATTTTTCTTGCCTCAAGCATCAATCATCTTGGACACAATAGAGAAACAATCCTCATTTACCAACAGAGTCGTATGCGCACATGCCACAGCACCTTAAGGCAATGTAAACTGCAGTAGCACAGATTCCAGCTTATTTCATGGTACTTAGGGTGATATGACATGCCACCATTGGTAGATTAAAACTGTTTCGTTATTTTCTTGTAAGTGACTGATGTTTTAGGCAAAGGCTCACTTTGGCAAGGTTTCACTTTGTCTATCATTACTGGTGTGTTACAGAATTTTATTCTACTTCAGACATTATTTCTCTCGGAGAAAATAGTAAAACATTTTTGACATATAAATGGAACCATGCACGTGTATGGCACATTGCCTTAAAGACACAACCTCAAAAAACTGTCAACACATTTTCCTCAAAAAACAGCTTGATGGAATCAAAAACGAATAGAGGGGCCGTTTGCCTAATGCACAGTTGCAAATGGCCTCACTATTAGTTTTTGATTTCATTAAGTCGTTTTCGAGAATAATGTGTTTGCATTTTTTCCTTTATCTATCTCACACTCGCTGGTGCACAAAGGGAGGTGAAGCTTCAGCTTAAATTTCGACAATACTGTTAAATTCGTTTATGTGTTAATTGCAAATGCTTCGTTGGTAATCATCATCCTCTTGAGGCAATTTGAAACACATAAGTGTGCTGGAGTTAGTTGCTATTTTTGAATAAACCCTTTTGTGGTTGTTCATTCATAAATTCGGAACTTCATACTTCATAAATGTGCAACCTTCTTTAGCAATTCACATCCAAACCAAAATCCATTCTTATCCAAAAGTTAAATAATTGATGCAGTAGTTTTTTATTTCAAAGATTGAATGCTGCTCCAGGCCAAAAAAAATTGGCAATGAAAGCTTGCAAATTGCTGATATATGAAATTTTTGCTGGAAAGATTCATCTTAAGTGACCCCAATCATAATTTTTCAACATAATTTTGTTGTTTCACTGTGCCATTACATGGTGTGCTATCGATAAAACAGATTCTAGGTAATCCATTTACATTAGTGATAGTAAGAGTGATAGAGAAAGCTGCATTTACTCCCATCCCTAATTTCTCTGAAACAGTGACCTCTTCGGGCAAAAAGCGAGAACAGAGAACTGTGCTAGTGTTTGGCAGAGTTTGTCCTTCTCAACTTTTGTTTAAACGATCGTGTTGGAAAAAAATGGATTAGTTTTATTACTGACAGAGTGATAGTACATCACATTAATGTTATTTGCAGCTACTCAGTCGGTGAAACAAACTTTGCGTGCACCATGAGTGTGAGAAAGCTGCTTTTACTCCAGCACCAAAATTCTCCTAAACGGTTGATCTTTCGGACAAACGATCAAACGTTTAGGAGAATTTTGGGTACATTTAGGAGAATTTTGGTACACAGTTTTGGTTACCGATAGAGGAGTAACACATCAGCTTGAGACAAAATGCATCCGGTAACATAAAGTTTGTTCCATTATTTTGTTTCAAGCGGAAATTGTACACTTCTCGAATGTTTCCATAGTTTCTCTGAGAAAGTCAAAATGCCGGACAGACTGGACCCATTCCTACATCGACCAAACCCATGAACATTGATGCTTCTTTTGCTTGAAATATTTACTATTTCCACGAAAATATAGAAACAAATTTGTCGCTATCTTTATTGCACTTATGACGAATCTGATGATAATACAGCTCCGACAATGAGACCCATTATCTGATGGATATTGAATGCTCTGATAATTCGTTGTTTTTTCAATCTCCACTTTGCAATGATATAATCTTTTCTGCTCAGCCATCACCCTGCATTATTGTGCAAGCTTTAATTCGATATCATTCAAATACGCAAAATTCTTCACATAGAGGGAAAGAGTAGTCCATCAATCGAAAAATCCAATTCCAGTTTTGCTTCTTTTATTGTTATCATACATTTTGAACCGTATCTAATTAACGCTTGGATATAAAGACAGTGTTGGCTAAACTGCAATGAAGGTAATTCAATCACCAACTCAAAATGATAAGGCATTATTGAGCAATTCATAGTTCTTCAGTTCCCGAGGGGCCTTAAGCGACTCTGTGGTCAGTCGGTAGTGAGAGCTTTTAAAAAAATTTACTTCAGGGTACTGCACGTTTTTAGGAAAAAGCAAGTTTTTATGGTATCTAAAATCTGTTGCAATCATTCAAATTTTTTCTAGAGGTCCAACCAGACCTGAAAAAGCGAAATTTTGCTGCCGAAAAGTCTGTAAGAACTTATTTTTTCCTGAAATCTCAAAGCATCCATGAAAAAACGAATTACAGTGTTTGTTATGGACTGATTGTAAACTTAAAACTAGAACTTACTGCACCAAAAAATTTTCAAACCTTTTTCTACCAACCAGGCAGATCAAATCAATTTTATTTTATCCAAAGTCTTCAAGCAGTTCTTTTTTCTTTGTCAACAAATGCCCAAAAACGCACGTTTGTATGTTAATTTTATAATGAATCCTCGATTTGTGCTTTGTTGCTCAGGCTATATTGGAGAATTTGAGATCGTCGATGATCACCGTAGTGGAAAAGTTGTTGTAAACTTATCGGGAAGGTTGAACAAATGCGGCGTCATTTCACCGAGATTCGATGTACCGATCACAGATATCGAGAAGTGGACGAACAATCTACTGCCATCCCGTCAATTTGGGTAACTTTTCATTACTTATATACTTTAGTTGAACATACAAATAATTTCTTCATTTTCTACTTAATTGTATTGCAAATGTCGAAACCGAAAAGAAAAAATAATGAGTTTACAATAAAAAAAATGAATAAAAAATTAATTGAATAACCATCAAACTTATATTTTTGCAGATATGTTGTTCTTACCACCAGTGGAGGAATCATGGACCATGAAGAGGCTAGAAGGAAACATCTTGGAGGCAAAATCCTCGGATTTTTTTTCTAAGCATTAATTAAACAAATGAAAATTATTTATTTGTGTCAGCCATACGTGACAAAATTACATTCGTGATGTAACAACAAATAAACATTGATGCAGATAGAAATTTATGATTGAAAGATCTTATTTAAGCCTCTTGTAAAAGCTTTCTTTTCATGGGGAAAAAAAATCGATTTGTTAATGTCAGTTTCAAAATGGTTGTTACCGACTGAGGAGTCTGTCGGTAACAAAAACTGCATACCAAAATTCTCTTAGACGGTTGATCTTTCGGACAAACGAAGAGAACCACGAAGTGCGTATAATGATTCTGCAGTTTGTGGTTCTCTCCGTTTGTCCGAAAGATCAACCGTTTAGGAGAATTTTGATACCGGGGTAAAAGCAGCTTTCTCTCGCACTCGCACTAAAACTGTTTACGCGCAAGCCATTATGAGTGCGAGAGAGAAAGCTGTGGCATTTACTTCTCGTACTAACCTTTGTCCCGTAGAAACTAGAGTACTCTAGTCTCCATGGTTCGACCAATCACCAATCAGCTAGGAGTAGTAGCTGGTAGCACGTGCCATACGCACCACGTCGCGCTTCTATGTAGCAACGAAGATTGAGGATCTTCGTTGTATGTAGCAACGAAGATTGAGGTCTACAATCTTCGTTGTATGTAGTAACAAATCGCCTCTTCTACTTTCTTCGAGCTTGTTGATATTTTGGACACAAAAAATCCGTTTTCGTGCAGAATTGACGGACTCGTGCAAACTGATTTTGTTTTTGTCCAAAATATTAAGGGTCTCGTGAAAATGATTTATAGTTTCCTAACTACGATAGGAACATTTTCCTGGTAACTTTTTGGTTTCTTATTTATCAGTTGGTGGTACTGACAAAATGTCAAGTATTTTTCACCAGAGGGCGATACGCGATTTTAGTCGTTATGTGCAGGGCCTGTGCAGAGTAAATAACGTGCTTCGTACGTTGTTCCCGCCAATATCCCGATAAAAATAACGAAGAAAACAGCCGGTTCCTACGTCGCACGTCTCTTTATGTGTTATCTCATAAAATACGTATAAATATTTCCCGATATTTTCGCTTCGCAATTGATATCGTGATTTTCGTATCTTCTCATTACCACTCTGAGACGATCATACAGAAAAGGACAAAAGTTTCTGTGTTCGAATAAACGATGGTCCGCGTACGAGCCAGCATTGTTGCGGCCAAAGGTGAGAAAATAAAATGTTTGCAATTTCATAGGAATCAAACCGTTATAAGTCGCAGACCGCGAGGATCCCAGGAAAATGAAAGTTACAAAAATGTCTCAATACTTCATATTTTTTAATTAAAAATTATTTTTCTATCAACAGTGGCAGGTGCAAAAGCACCGCATAAAGCTGCAACGGCTGATGGTCCTTCGGGACATGGTTCAAATAAGAAAAAACATACGGGTGGAAATCCTTACCATCCTCGTAAAACTCCGGGTTGGCAAAAACCGATAACATTTTTTATGAAACAAAATGGCGATAGTTCTAAGGACGAATCATCCATAGAATCAGACACTCTACCTGGCATTAAGGCAGTTTCTGCACCAGCAATGGTAAATAAACAATCTTCTACCGATAAAAAAGTAATGATGATAATAGGAATAATAATATTAATAATATTTTTGTTTGAATAGTCTTCAGGTAGCAAAAAAAAAGGTAACAGCAAGAAGATGGGAAAAGGCCAAAATGAGGAAAAAGTTAGCCAAAAGGACAAAGAAAACGATAATAAGGACAGAGAAAAAAAAATGAAGAGAATGATAATGGGCAAGGATAATCATGGAATGGAGATGGGTGAAAAAAATAAGAAAAGGAAGAATGAAGAGAATGTTGAGTTGAATATGGGGGTAAACAATGAGAATAAGAAGAAAGAAGAAAACGGTGATATAGGTGCAGAAGGACAAAGCAAGGAAACGAAGAATGAAGTCAACAACAATGTGAACGTGAAGAAAGAAATTGAGACAAAGAAGGGTGCTGATGATGCTGATATGAATTTGGAGATCATCGAGAATAAGAAGGATAAAGATTACGTCAATGTGGACATGGAGAGTAAAGTGGAGGATAAGAATGAAAACAAAGAGTCGCGAGATACAGAGATAGAAAAAGATATCGAGCATGAGAAGGAGAGTCATATGGAAGTCGAGGCTGGAATTGAGGACATAGAGAAAGACAAAGAGGAAAACGATATGCATGTTGAGAATACAGTTGCAGATAAGATTGATGAAACGGATCAAAGACATCTGACTATGGAGGATACAGACAGAGATAAAGATAAGGTCGAGGAGACAGTTGAGGGAAAAAATGAGGATGAAAAAGGTAATGATGAGGAAAGACGATGAGGAAGATATCAAGGGTAAAGAGAATGATAATAATGATAAGGAGAAAGATAAGAATGTTAAGTGAGATTAGATTAAAGTTGAAAACAAAAGTGATAATAACGACGTTCTATAAAAGATAAATAGTCAATAACAAGGAAGTAAGTTTTATCTTCAGACTGATTTATTCCAAAGTGCCTTAAGCCTTGATTATTTAATTGCATCATACAATCGAGACTTAGTATTAAAGCACAATAGGTGCATATTCACAAACTCTATTATTAAGCTGGCTGGTTCAAATGTACAATTCGATGTTGTCTGGACTTATTAATTTTGCATATTATCATTATAGAGAGACTAGCTGTACGTAAATGTTCTTCGTTATTTTATTAAAGTAAAACATTGAAATTCTACTATTACAAAGTAAGTATTTCTATGTAACATCTATTAAAATATTTTTGTATGTAATAATAAGAGCTGTGAAAAAAAACAGAAGGACAGGACGGATTCGAAGAGAAATAAACAAAACGACACACTGTCGGACCGCATTGTTTTTGTTTCCCCATTTGGGAGGTAATGTCTTCAGTGATTTTCTTTTTGTCGGCTCGAAACGAGTACGGTTAGAAATGACAACAGATAATGGCAGTGCGGATGGGGAAACTGAGCTGTCATGGATAAGCCAATTGACCAACGACAAAACGAGCAGTTTGTATTCTCCGATCGATTTGAACATCGGTAATATGACGACGAAGATTTTAAAACCATTAATTTGGTGCAATTATGAAATTACACCGAAGAAATTGAAGCTTACGAATACTGGGAAAACGGGTGACACACCATTACTACGAATAGATTCTTTAAATTTTATGAAATTTTATAAAATAGTGAAATTTGATGTATTTTATGAAATTTTATAAGATTTCACGAAACTTTTAAAATTTTATGAATGCCACATTTTGTAGTGTTAATATATATATATATATATATACATATATTTTTTTTTTTTCCAATGAAAGTCATTTTGAGTGCCAACTGGCAACAGAGTAGTCCATTCATCGCTGGTGGCCCATTTTTATCGAAACATATATTTTCCCAAATCCACTTTCATTGGGGCCCGAATTACATGGAAGGAAGTCAACATACAGTTGATGGAGAAAGGTCAAATTTTACAAACATAAAAAGTTTTACAAAATCTAGCAATAAAAGTACTATTCAATGAGAACCAAAAAAATACTAAAAGTCTGAGCAACTGAAATATTATTCAAAATAATTATATTTTTATTAGTTTACGCTGCAAGAAATATAGTATAAAAATGCATCCACTCCACTAATTGGATTACAGTTTACCAATGGAACTTCATGCTGTTCATTTTAAGAGCGATTACGAAAGTCACGAAGCTGCTATGCGCAAAACCGACGGAATAGCCATTCTCGTCTATTTGTTTAAAGTACAACGATACTTCTTTGAATCATCCTGCACCTGATTTAGTTTGTATAGAAAATGTTGGTCATTGTTCATTATCCATCTCAGTATTGATTCGTAGTTGCAGTCAATGGAAAATCCAAAAATAAATGGGCTAGTGACGACTTTTCCATTTGTGAAACAAGCCCAAACATCGTCCAGGATCATTCCATGGCCGATTACCAATTTGCTGAGATGCTTCGTTGATGATTATTTTCTCTACAGGGGCTCGATTACAACAGCAAATAATCGTCACAATGTAACGTGGCTGATAAGTCGAGAGTCCATAGGAATATCCGTGCAACAGGTCCGTATAATATAAATTCACTTTCATATCAAATAAATAAATGACAAAAATGAATTATTTCAACTTACAAATTTAATATATAAGCTTCAATTTAATAAATTTAATAAATGAGCTTCAATTGTTGCCAAATAAAAATAAAAATATAATATATAATAAATAATAATAAAAATAGTAATAAAATTGATATTATAAGGTTGCAGAATTTCGTGTTTTGCAAGATGTAACTTTAAAGCCTCTTGGTCAAAAAAGTTCTCGAATATTCGACGAGAGAAACAATCGAAATGTTTACCATGTAAATCCATCGGGTTCAATGTACACGAGTCTTTTGCCAATTTCGCGAAGTCTTTCACCACCAAGAACAAACACGTGCGTTGATAATGATTTAGAAGAAAATCGAAAAACCGAGAAAACGACTCCTTAACGATGACAAAAACTCTTCAAACCTTTTTTTTTGACAAATACACATCGTCAAATAAAAATACAGACCGGTGCTGACAAATTACAAGAAGAATAAAAGCCGGAGATAAAAAAAAATACCATTTCTTTGTTGGCTGCGATTAATTATTATACGGTAATCGGACGAATAATAGTATAATATTATTGATTCGAAGATATTGTTGCAAATAGCAAAATAACATTTCTGTACGAATAACAGAAAATTATTTGTCCAGAAACATCTTTGAAAATAGTAAAATATTATTTCTGTTTGAATAATAAAGAATAACAAACAATTATTCATCCAAAAACATTTTTCCAAATAACAAAATACTTCCGTATGAATAATGGATAGTTATTCATCGAGAGATATCTTTGCAAATAACGAATTTTCCCGTTTTTCGTCCTCGACGTCACTGAAGACGATAGACACACCGACAGATGGTAACAAATCGCGTTACCTCTCTTTTCCCTGAGATCACTGAAGTTATAGACAAAAGCAAATTGGATTATCTGTTTAGTGGTGATAAAAAGCTATTCTGTTTATTTCCGTATTTATCCTATTGACAGATGGCAGCACAGTTCCATTCCGTCATTACTAATATCCGTTGCCGTTAGATGGCAGCGCGTGCACGATTTTCGTGACCTATTCAAATATTCCAGCCCCACTCAACGACTGTGGGCACTTTGTCGCTCGTCTTCGCCGCGTTTCAGTCCACGATTTCGAGTTGCATTCCATCCACCAAGTGGACCGTTTGACGCCGAATACTCCGTAGTAGTCAATAAAGCGCGTGTGCGTGTCTCGATGATGTCATTTGAAACTCACGCCTTATTTCAAATCGAAAAAGAATAAAAGACGAGGAATTGGAAACGTTTACAAACAAAATCTGTCGATCGCGTCACCTCATCATTACCGGTAATACCGTTATAACCGAGGAGAGAGAACCAAAAGGGTTTTGAGTTCTGCTGGCAAACGCAACGAGAGCGTTGCGTCCAGGGTTGCCAGGTTGTGTCCCAGGTAAACTCCGAGAGTTTACCAACTTTTGTGACAGTGTGTGTGTGTTTTAAGTTCTGGCTAATGTAGCGGTTTCGGTGATTGTCGATCGCCAAGTACCAAGTACCTCTTTATGAATTCAATTTTTTTTCGCAATTCAAAAAGTAATCATAATAATTTTACGAAATTGTGCGCCGATGGTTTTTTTTTCACTACGCAGTGTTTTCAGAACCCTCCAAAGTGAACGTTTCTAACTAATACACACTCACTACTCACAATACGAGTGTGAAAATCGAAAGGGATCGACTTTTAAGTATTTATTACACATACAAATTGTAGATATTTTTGTTTGCTGAAAACATCGCAAGTAGCAATGATGCTTTTGTTTTATTTTCGTGGATACGATCACTCGCGGCGATGCGACAGATCGATAGGATATAGTGGCTCGATCACGCGATGAAACTTTTAAACGACCTATATATATATATGTATACGTATACAACGAGCTAGTAAAGCGTCCTTTACCTGCACAGGTCAGATTACCTGCTGCAGCCAAGAAATTTTTTCACTGCTTATATATATATAGAAAAGTTCTCTCGTATTTATTACAAATTATTGCCCAAACATGGCAAACAATCGAAATAATGGAGGCAACAATTAAGCATCGTAAAAAACAGTGTCGACAGTCTCGGGCGTGTGAAAAATATAATAATGGTGAGGACGGACGCTGAAATTTTTCTTTGGATATAAACAGAAAAAAGTGCCTTCGAGTGCAGCAAGAAGAGGAAAATTGTACACACGCACGACAGCTGCCGGAATTTGAGAGTGCGAGAAGCGTTAGTTTTCCTTTTGTTTTCGTCTTAATATGGGGATGTCGAGGAATTGTCGGGATCCAGGCAAAAGGACCGTCACCTGTATTCTCGATGTTGCCAGTCTTCTCGTATTTTTCGTTGTGTCTGTCGCTTCGAATACGGGAAATGCTAGCGCTTCCGGTGAGTTCCCCTCGCGTTTACATATACACAACAAAACAAAAAAAAAAAATTGTATTGTTTGAAACGCATCGTTGAAATGGAATTTACGCGACAATTCGTGGGAAACGTGCACTTTCTGCTTCTGTCGTGCATTATATATTTACATACATATCTAAATTCTTTTACCAAGTGCATATATATTATAATAAATTTTATAATTTGCCGAAATGGCAAATTCAAATTGTCCTGAGGAATATTAAATAATGTTCCATTTTTAGTATATCAGATTAGTAATAATAACAACAACAGCAACAACGACAATAACAATAATAATAATAATATGCGTAATTTTAACGCTTTGAAAAATCTGTGCAACAAGTTGATCCATTACAGGGGACCACGAAGAACGTGGCGGTTCCTTAATTGGGATTTATTACTGGTGATAATCTGGCCAATTGTTAGAACCAAGTTAAAGCGTTGACCTCTCTCGCACTGACGCTCATTCTTGGGTCATGACGTGTATGTAGCTTAACAGCACGTGTATGTATATAGAAATATACTACAGAAGCACGTGCCGTCGCGTGTCCAAGAGATCAAACTAATACACACGCCCTCTTGTACATATTACTCTCGCCCTACATATGAGTCATTATTCACTTTCTTCGTCCTCTTATCAACTTTTACCACCTGCGTCTGCATTCGAGTTGCATAAATAACTTGATTTAATTCTTGCGCGAAATAAGGATTAAGATTGTCCGGTAAATTTGTGATTGAATGAAAGATCAATACTGCTTCAGAGTTTTTCTAAATATCGAGATATTTTTGTGAAAATTTATGTTATTCCAACGTTCTTTTCGGGTTCTTACGAAACTTCCCCATTTTTCTCAATTCTTTCTTTTTCTTTTTTTCAATTTTCCAACACTTTACTGTTTATCATTTGCTGTAACCCCCATGGGATTGCACCTCGGCTTGGGCCCCACTACTGTATCGCATTTGCACGACCGCCCAAGAAAACTGCGGAAAACTTGAGACTCGTTGGCTCGTTTGGTAGAGTCTGGTGTTTCTACAGGGAATCACCAGAATCGGGAATGATTACTTTTCCCGGTCAGCGATTCGATACCCCGACAAAGCGATCACCGATCCAAGTACTGACCGCCGCGGCCGATGTTCTGCCTCATTGTCAGTCACCGATCACCGTCAGAGTTGCGCGCCCCTACTTTTGAACGACTAAAAACAAAAAAATTTGAAGCACTGAAAAAACCCAACATTACAAATTCCTTCAAGCCGTTGAAAAGCGTCTAAAAAAACTTCTCGAGCGTATTTGTAAAGCTTAAAACAATTTTACGGTATAATTACGGAGTTATGTAGTGGTAAACTGTGCTAATTTATTTTTGCTAAGTCATTTCGTATATATTCTTGAATGATCAAAAACTTTTAGATTTCGTTGAGGAAGCTACGGAACCTTTTTGAAGCATTACAGCATTACAAGTTCAATCAATCAAGGAGTATAAAATCCAGTGTGTTAAACATGATTGGTGCGAACTGAGTGTGCGTTAATTGTTACTCCCTTATGGGCGTTAAATTTGAATTGCCTACTGTAGTAAAATGATTATTTTCTCACACAGGAATTTTAAACGTCTTTTTTTAGGAAGTAGTGGATTAGAAATCGATGATTTTTTTGTAATTAACACAGTACTATCGCACGCATGTACCGTCAAAACCGTTAATTAAGGCGGTTCTTTACCTAAGTAGCGTATCGGATGGGTGCCAAGCTAGGGCCCTACGTAAAATTGCCAATAGCCGACTAATTTTCACGGAAACTGAATCTATATGAATCATAACTTTAATATGAATACTATTTCCATAAAAAACTATGAATTAAACGAAATCTGAAAATTATGATAAAACGTCTCATATTTGAGGAGTTGTTACGTGACTGGGAAGTGACAACTGTAACAACGTCGCTTATCGCTATCTTCCTTTTTACTTTGATCATCGGACGTCTCTCTGTCTCTTTTGGTGTACCAAATTTAGTGAAGTTTTATAAAAAGTGCTCAATAAAAATCATAAATAATCTTTCCAAAGAAATTCAAAACATGGAATTAAATAATACATCTTACCAAAGTGAAAGAGAATAGATATGCAATGATTCGTAAACAAATTATTTAATTGAAATTTGAAATAATGTAAGAGAATTATTTAACGTACTATTATTTTTTTCGTTATTAGGAGGAATTGTTTTCATATTCACTGGTTTAGTAAATTTGTTAATCCATAGCAAACAAAGCAGTGTGTATTTGAAAATCTAATTTATTACCCTTTTTATGCCCCCTCGTATGAGTCTTCCGTAAAACTGATATCACACTCGCGGTGTGGTTGTATCCTTCAAATTTCGCGCGTCGTTGAACTGAGGCCTTACCAGTAGCGACGTTGTCAAGTATATACGCGCCGACGAGCAAACGCCTTCCACGAACTTTTTAGTTATTTCATCATTAAATATCTCGTTAAAACTTCCGACATCAAGCATATTTTTCGAAATCCTACAGAATCCTGATATTTCAAACTATTTAAAACCCGTTTTTGGTGCGAGTCGTAAGTCGTTTAATGTGAGAATTACTCGATTATAATTGTGACAGTGACTAGTCCGCCATAAGCTTCGTGACAAAAAGTGTATTTTTATCGATTTTCTGGATCGTTTATTTCTCTTATTTGCCCGATAAGGGACCCTGAAACTCCGTATAAATAAACCACGGTACTTTTTAAGTCAATTAGCAAAAAAATCGGTGATCCCGTAAGTCAGTCGCTTAGGTAAAGAACCACCTTAAATTTAATTTGGAAGAGTTAGAATTTCTATCTTTTTTCTAATTCGTTTACAAAAAAATCCCAACGACATTTTATTCGGAATACCTGCCAGAACATAAAAAAAATTGGCAACCTCTTTCGATAACATTTATAGGAGTAGATACAATTGGAAGCATATCCATAGCCGAAAATTAATTTATTTTTTAAGTGAAACTTCTTTGGGCGCGGTAGAGGGTAAATTTTAGCATTACGCGTTACGCGTAATTTTTTCCCTCTCCATGCATCATCGACGAGCCCAGCCGAGAACACACGAGGCGCGGAGCGCCGAGTGCCGGCGGCGAATACAGCTCGGGGTATGTAGTAGGATAGTATCATGGTGTAGTATACTTTGCGTTCTCGTACAGCTGATCATTTATTTCTTCACATAGTCCAGTCATTTTAGGTTTCCTATTCCAAAAAAATCGGAGCTTCAATTTTTTTTTTTTTTTTATCGCTTCATTAACGTTCTGAAAAACATATTGAAAATCGAGAACGAGATCGCGTTCGCGTTAATAAATATTTAAGGTCAAAAGTCAATAAATTTGGTTCTTTGCGAATATCTCGCGTTCTATAGCTCAGAAACCAATTGAGGTGGTTATCAAAATTGAAGATAACCAAATTTCCCACAAAAGAAGTCCCATTCATTTTTTACGTACAACGAACTGTTTAGCAAAAAACCTGCTCCGCTATAACGTGCGTAGTATACGTTTTCGCACCACTTTCGAAGTATTTTTGCAAATATCTCGCTTTCTATGGCTCAGAGACCAATTGAGGATCAGATCGAAATTCAAGAGTATGAAATTTCACACAGGAAAGATTCCGTTGATTTTTCACGTACAAGGAACCGTTTAGATAAAAAAGTGCTCCAAAGTTTCCGCGCAAGGCGTACCAACGACCAATAACTTTGGCTCCCCACCGTGCAGCTGATTCGTGGTCTAGACCCCGAGGCAGCTGCACGGTGGGGAGAGTGATTCTATACCTGCGGGCGACCGAAGCAGCATTTCACGTTCGTTTCGACGCAGTTTGAAAATATTCGTGCTCCCAGTGTTCTGATATTTTACAAAGGTATAATTATTACGTTGACAATCGCAATGGCGGAAGATTGTTTTATATGTAGCTTCTCGACAGCGGTCCCACCGTGACTGTGGAACATAAAACGTGCCTTGTATCCTACCTCGAAGGTGGTGCGGAAACGGACACTACGCATGTTGGAGCGTCGATAGAGACGCTATGTATAATAAAATGAAAAATTAATAAGTAGTTTTAAAAAAAATATAGTCATACACAACCATACACATTCAAAATACACAAATCCAAAGATTATAGACATATACAGACAAGCGCGTATTCTCAAAGGATCTTTTAAGGTTTTAATCCTACATTGAAAATGAAAGTATTAACTTTTGGCACGCAGATGTTTTATTACTGGGAAAACCGATGAGTGAGTCTCTGGCGACGAAATGTTTTAATACGGGTTAACCGTTAGGGTTTTTTCCGCGAGTCGACGCGTCAAGACGCTCCGTACCTACCTGCGGGTGACGCCAACCCTTAATCCAATCACACAAAAAGTCATGCTCTGTACAAAAATTAACCAATGAGAATACGCGATACAAATTCTTGAAGGCTTCTCCTTCCGCTGTAAAATGAAGCGAGAGTTTATGGGTCTTTTCTAAACTTTATCAGTCTTCAGCGACTTGTTGCCGAGTCAACATCGAGAGTCAAATTAAATCTTTCGACACACGCACGAACACTTGTAAAATAGATTTAACTGTGAGAGTTTTGAAATATAGTTCATTTTTATCGTTAAAGTGGATCCTTACATTCATTTATCTACGCGAAACTAGTTGTAGGCGATTAAGTTCAACTGCAACACGTACCGTTTGATTTCGTCGCAACAACGTTGTAGGTAAAACATGAACGGAATATTTCCTGTATGAAATTTCATATTCTTGAATTTTGATCTGATCCTCAATTGGTCGCCAAGCCATAGGAAGCAAGATATTTGCAAAAATAACTCGAAAGTGGTGCGAAAACGTATATGCCGCACGTTATGGCGGAGCAGGTTTTTTGCTAAACAGTTCGTTGTACGTAAAAAATGAACGGGACCTTTTTTGTGGAAAATTTTATAGTCTTTCTTTTTGACAATTATCTTAATTTGTCTCCGAGTCATAGAAAGCGAGATATTCGTAAAAATACGTAAAAAATGGTGCGGCAACGGATACTACGCACGTCATAGATATTCTTCGCCCTATATTCCGTAAATCGTCCATTGTACGTAAAAAATGAATGAGACTTCATTTGTGGTAAATTTTGTTATCTTCAATTTTGATAACCACCTCAATTGGTATCCGAGCTATAGAAAGCGAGATATTCGCAAAAAAACCAAATTTATTGACCTTTGATCTTGAATATTTATTAAGGCGAACGCGATCTCGTTCTCGATTTTCAATATGTTTTTCAGAACGTCAAAATAAAGCGATAAAAAAAAAATTGAAGCTCCGATTTTTTTGGAACAGAAGCCATATTTATGACTAAAATGACTGGACTACATATGCAACCGCGACTCTTCGCACTCGATATCATATACACCACCGGTTGCAGCTATTCTTCGGAGAAATTTCAACCAACCAACAGATTTTAATGTTAATTTCGTAACACAGAATTCGGTCAAACTTGTCAACGTTTTACGAAATAATTTTAGTTTATCGATGACAAGTGATTCAACCGTTTCGACGTTACGTCTAAATCCGGTAGTGCGATAGATGCAGTATTCACTCGATTTCTACAAAATATTGAATGTAGATCATATATTGCATACTTCAGCTGCCATAACCCCATAATTACTTCTGTATCTGATGAGGTTGCAGTAGAACACCTTCAATGAAATACTTTTATATAATAAAATGGCAATTATCGTTTTTGAAGTTATTCGTTTTTATTGTAATACCTATTTTCGTGTAAATGAAATGTTATTTGAACAAATTATAAAATCCACAATGTCAAAAAATGCAAACTGAACCGAACTAAAGAAGTTTCATTTCTGGCGCGCGTATTGTGATACACGCACTCTTTGTTTTATTCATAAATTATCACTTGTTAAAAAAATGAAATAGGTATATTTTATTGGTGTTATGTCCCCTTAAAGTGACGTCAGTGTGGACTTGCGCGGATGCCTCGTTAATACTCCCTTACTGTTGATTACAACCTCCCGAGAACCACCATTTTCTGGTGTCCCGATTTCGACCAGTCCGGTATCTAGCAACCCATAAACTCTCCGATTTATAAAAGATGTTTAAATTCTTATTTTTCAACTTGTCGGTGATGAAATGAAATCGCCAGTGTCTGGAATACGATTATACAAGCCGTCGATATTTTTATTTTGGGAAACAGTGGAAATGAATGCAAAGGAAGTCTGGGCAAAGCTTGTGAAAATGACTCTTATTGCGAGAATGGCAATGGGTGGCTTGGACACGCAAATAGTCCCCAGTAGGTTAAAACCGATTTTTTACAGTTTATAAGGAGGTCAATTAGAAATTTCGATCGTGCTGATGAATGAGATATTTCCGGACTACTATTTTGGTTAAAAAGATTTGGTTCGTGTAATACTGTAACCAACTCTTTTAGATACTTACGAATACTCACAGATAACCTCAGGTACTCATGAAAACTTATGAACCCAATCAGATATTTATAATCACTAAAAGAAATTTATGAACACTCACAAACCCGCTCAAGCGCTTACGAACACTCGGATGTTCAAGCACCCTTCCAAATGCCTTTAGATACTCACTGATACTTGCCAGGTACATATAGCACTCATAGTCTATGCTTATGAATACTCATTGATTCACTCAAACGCTCACATCTACTCACAAATACTTTTATGGTTAAAAACTATATAAGAAGTTCTTATAGATACTTTCAAATCCACTCAGATTCTCACGTATACTCACAAACACTTATAGACCCTCTCAGATACTTACAAATCAGTACATACTCTGGTTTCCGTACCCTTACGTCGTTGGCATGATTCTGTACGCGTAGTGCACGCGCGAACACTAACGGATTGATACTTATGAAGGCATATCCATAGTTTCGAATTCTCACACATCATCGTACCTGCTCACTTAATTATTTAATTATTTGCTTACGAATACTCACAGACCGTCGCGAATACCCACGTATAACTTACAAACTTTGACCGATCGTTATGAACATTGACAAACTCTCTCAGTTACTCATAGATACCAAACCAACCTATAACTTTTCACCCCGACCCTCTTCACTTTCACGAGTCCTGAGTATAAACTCTGGCAGGTCCTTATGAAAATTTATGGATGCTTACAAAATTTAACAGGTTCTTACATGAACAATTCAGGGGTGCTAACAAACCCTCAGACATTATTTACCACAGTTATATTTGCGAATGCTCACGAATCCTTACAAACATTGACAGATACTTATAAACTCACACAGACCTTTATAAAAATTAATTTATGAATGCTCGCAAACTCTTAGAGTTCTTTATGAACATGTACGATTGCTACAGGTCCTTATGAACATTGACAGATCAGAGGCGGAATCCTGATTTGACATGGTACGGTATACATACGGACATAATACGGCTCCAGTATACTGGCGTTTTTTGTTTGTTGGCACCATGACAAAATAGGATAAATGACGTAAACTGTATACCGCTAATTCCGAATTAATGAGAGATAAATTCACGGTTACTTATAATCTCGTACAGGTCCTTATACAAACTCCCGAATTACTTACAAACTCTCACAGGTCGTTGTATGAACATTCACCGATAGTTACCAATGCTCGCATGCAGTTATTCAAATGCTAATAGACTAATATAATCCTTTAGCTCGAAAGATAATGCGAGCCTCACAAGGGGACCATCGCAAATGATAATAATGAATTTTGACGACTTTTATATGTACATATGTATATTCTAGAGGGACTTCTCCTGTGTACGTGGATAAAGTCGATTCGCGCAACCCTTCTTGCTTTCCAAGAAAAACAGCTAAAAGTTTGTACGCTGTCTTTATACGTAAACGTTTACTACGATTTCAAACCAGCGCCCGTGGTCGAGTTGTTATGGTTGACGATTCATACGTTGCTGGTTCGAGTTCCGGTCCGAGATTTTTTTGCATTTTTTTTTCTTTCTTTTTATTACACAAAATATTGATAGACATTAATGCATCCTTTGCAAAGTAATTGCAAAATAATTATTTCCAAGCATAAAAATATCATTGGCACAATAGATAACAAACGCATTTTGGTAGAGATATAAATATGATTTTATTTTATGCAGTGCTGTTACTTTTTTTGTGTTCGCCACGTAAGCGGCCGGGCGACGATATTTTCTACGACTACGTTGACACATTTGGCTGTCTCTAATTATGTACATGTGATAAATCAATGTTTTATATATCTAAAATCTTCCTCGAAAACTACACTAAGTAATGGTGAAAACCCGTTCATAATCCGTTGGGTAATTCTCGAGATTAGCGCATTCATACAGACAGTCGCTCTTGGGGACTTTCTTAATTATGTATATACTGATAATTGGGTGGTATGATTGGCATGGATGGCGGTGGTGGGGGTGGTATAAACCGAACATCCTCTGAATTTTCCTTGGCCGTTTGTTGCCTCGATGGTTTGTCTCGATTTTTTTTTTTTTCGCAGGCTTTGCCAGGGACAGGACGGGACCCCCAGTTTTATTCTACCGGTCAAATTTTTACTCGTTGTTTCGTCTCTTTCGCGATTTCTTCCTCTCATTCACCAATACTTCCCGTTTGGCACTTAAAATTTCGAGGTAACGGAGAAATATCTGTTTGTACGGATTTATCCATATTGCTCGATTTATTATTCCGTGTGATCCCGTTAAAGGTTTCTGATAAACTGATTATTTCAATTTGTTATAGCTCTTAGATTTTCGTTTATCTATCCCTTCTATATTCCATCGTCCTTTTGTTCTCTCGCAGTCCCCTTAATCCGGATTATCCAATGCTCCAAATTTCTTCAAATTCGCCACATGATACATGCCACGTCCATTGTTCAAATATTCTAGTATATACATATATTTCGCGTCGGCAATTCTTTTTTTTTTTTTTTAACCTGTATGGCCTTTCGTATATTGCGATAAATTTTGCGATGCGAGATGGTTTTTTTGGATCACTGACGTTGCATGCCTTGGCTAAGACCGATTCCCCTTTCTTGATTTCCTGATACTGGGACTGTTGCTCTTCAGTGGTGCTTTTGATATAAACGTTCCCTCCGCGATACCCAATTTTTTCTTCAAAACTCCAAGTCTGCGCTTGGCAATTTTCATCAGTACGGTTCGACTCTGAATTGCTTCAATTTTCTTTCTTATCTCCTCGGGTTTCAAATTCACCGTCAGAGGATTTTACTGACCTTTTTCCTTGCGGGCCTCTTTGCGATTCTCATTTTTTTCTAAAGTTTTCCCACTTATTTTGCCACTCTCGCTTTTTTGGGCTCAGCACTGGCTGGTGTAGCTTCAATTTCTTTCTTTACCTTTTTAGCGGGTTGTTCGCCAGCAGCGAGGTTAACTTTTTTGGCTGATTTTTCAACCGCCACCTTTACATTCATTTTTTGGGGTTTTTGGGCCTTTGTTGTTGTAGCGTCAACTTATGGCTTTTCCGATGCTTCTGCTTTAATATCCTTTAGAGGTATTTGAAGCTTTTTACCTGCTCCATTTTGCACAGGCACCTAATTTGCCTGTTCGAGACAACGTTTTTGCATCTTGATTGCCATGGCGGTTTTGGAATCTGAACTGTTATTTGTGTTTCTTCGACGGTTAGCTTCCAGATATTGTAGTCCCGTTTTTATACACAGTGCGCTTGGTGTGCTTCCGTTGTATGTTTCGTGTACTTTTATCGTAGATACCATACACCTATAATTATGCCCCGGTGACATAAACGATGATAACATCGATTACATAAAATCACGCATTTTCACAATATTAATAAGCAATTTTAATTATTGTAAGCTAATTCATTGTAAATTATGCGTAAAATAAAATCGTACTTATCTCTCCCAAAATGGGATCTTTTAGGAAGGATTCTAATGAATATAAATGAACTTGTTCTGTTCTGCATGACATCGACACATTTTGACTTCTGCTATTTTTCAATTATTATTTAGTCATGAACTAATCTATCTCTAGAAACATTTATTACCTTCAAAAAGGTATACTGATTTCGGATACAACAGTATCTCAATTTTTAAAAAAATCTCACATGCGGTTTTCCCTTGAAGCATTAGATTATAAATTATAACCTTTGCACAAAGTGAATTTTTCAATGGCCATTTTCACCGTTTCTTCATTCGACCACAAGGTGGCGTATTCTTAATTAATCGCTTCATCGCTTAGTTTGTGCCTCCCCTCTCTTTCTTCTACCAATGTATAACTTATCCCCTCCACTTTTTTTTTTGCAAAAATTCTACTACTTCTTTCTACCTCGATTCAATCCCGGCCAAATGGCATGCGCGTTTCCATGATAATCGTGTCCGAAGCCTCAAAGGATCTTTTTGATGTTATCTTTCTCTCTCTCTCTCTTTCTCTCTCTCTCTCTCTCTCTCTCTCTCTCTCTCTCTCTCTCTCTCTCTCTCTCTCTCTCTCTCTCTCTCAGCTCGATACTCGATCGATAAGCCTTGGCGACACTATCTGTAGTCGGGATAGTGTTTGCTCACTTTTTTAATATTTTTTTCATATAACCTGCATTGAAAATGAGAATTTCAATGGCTGTTGAGCCAACCGAAACTAGGCAATTTCAGACCAATGCGACTGTTGCCGGACAGAAAACGATCATTTTCTTCCCGAGGGCAGAATCTGATGATTTTCTGCCCGCGAGATGAAGTTGCAGCTTTATTTTCGATCCTATCAGAGTATCTTTTGTTTTTTTTATACCTTTATAATTGTCATTCTAACCGTTAACTGTACTAACATATTATAATTCTGTTACTAAGTACAAATAAGAATGAGAATATAATAAATATGGATACAGCAACTCAAAATACACCACAGCATCTTATTGATAAAGCAGCAGCAGCTGCAACTTTGAATTTATTACCGGAAAAATCAAAATCAAAGTATTTAAATGTGTACGACAAATTTGTCATTTCACAACTGTACTATCAACACTATGAACTTCTAGGTTAAGCATATAAAAAAACTATTTAATTTACGAACAATGTTTAATAAAAAATAAACCATTAGTTTCTTGAATTGTAGTTTTTAATTTCCTTAATAAGTTTAATAATAAAATGGTATTTTCGCTATTTGTCTGAAATTATCTAGTTCTGGTTGGCTCCAGACATTGAAACTAGCATTTTTAATGCAACTTACATGAAAAATATAATGTGTGATGCGAGATGAAACACGATTTCAGATCGAGGGATGCCAGCCCTCGCTTCGCTCGGGCAGGCAACTTCACTCTGGTCTGAAATCGTTTTGTTTCATCCCTAGTCACACAATATACTATTATTCAATGCCTCTCATGGGACTAGCACGAAAAATACCTGACGCATGTTTGATGGGAGGAGGTAGAAAACGTGGGGGAAAGGTATGTACTACTATTATAGGTGGGTTACCTATCTATGTATCACTGGCGTCAGCTCTACGCCGGAAGGCACAATGGAGGACAAGGGTCTTTACTTGCTCTTCAAGCAGTTTCTTCTCTCTTATTCTCGCTCCTTTCACGTCTATCATCGTATAAGAGCGTAGTGCCCTTTTCCTCTTGCCCCCTCCCTTTCTGTCTGTCTCTTTCTCTGCCTCTACTCCCCCCCCCCCCCCCCACCTCTCTTTTTCCAGCACGTTCCGCTCTGCGTACCTCGTTCCAAACCACCAAGAAACGTTTGCAGCTCACTTTGACTCACCTATATGTACCTCTGTTCATCGATAAATGCTTATGTGCACCCTTTTTGACGTTCACAGGTCAAGTTCTCACGGGTTATGACGATCTTTTTTTTTTTCTTTTCTTTAAAATTACTATTGAAAATCTAAATACATGGCCAGCTTGATGATATATTTGGAGGGTTTAAGAAACACAATTCGGAACAGTGGAAAATTGATAGTTTTAAATTCCCAAAATTTAAGGATTTATTGTTAGTAGCACATTCAGATACGATTTAGTAAGAATATTTGCCAGGTTTCAGACTTTTCCGCTGGAGTAGAAGACGTAGTTAAGATTTTCGAATTGGGTGAGTTTTCCATTTCTCTTAAAATAGAACCAAGATTAAGCATTGTATTTCCACCTGCATCGAAACAACATAAAATTGACGTACATCGTCCTTAAAAAATTTCACATATTGTACGCAAACTCAATACTGAATATGACGCTCAATATGAATGACTTTTTTCATATAACCTGCATTGAAAATGCGAGTTTCAATGCCTGTTGAGCCAACCGAAACTAGTCAATTTCAGCCCAATGCGACTGTTGCCGGACAGAAAACGATCATTTTCTTCCCGAGGGCAGAATCTGATGATTTTCTGCCCGCGAGATGAAGTTGCAGCTGTATTTTCGATCCTATCAGAGTATCTTTTGTTTTTTTTAAACCTTTATAATTGTCATTGTAACCGTTAACTGTACTGACATATTATAATTCTGTTACTAAGTATAAATAAGAATGAGAATATAATAAATATGGATACAGCAACTCAAAATACACCACAGCATCTTATTGATAAAGCAGCAGCTGCAACTTTGAATTTATTACCGGAAAAATCAAAATCAAAGTATTTAAATGTGTACGACAAATTTGTCATTTCACAACTGTACTATCAACACTATGAACTTCTAGGTTAAGCATATAAAAAAACTATTTAATTTACGAATAATGTTTAATAAAAAATAAAACATTAGTTTCTTGAATTGTAGTTTTTAATTTCCTGAATAAGTTTAATAATAAAATGGTATTTTCGCTATTTGTCTAAAATTATCTAGTTCTGGTTGGCTCCACACATTGAAACTAGCATTTTTAATGCAACTTATATGAAAAATATAATGAGTGACGCGAGATGAAACACAATTTCAGACCGAGTGATGCCAGCCCTCGCTTCGCTCGGGCAGGCAACTTCACTCTGGTCTGAAATCGTTTTGTTTCATCCCTAGTCACACAATATACTATTGCAACGCTCGATTTTCGGACCTCTGATGGCATGAAAAGTGGTAAAAAATGAGATGATAAAGATTTTTTTGTTTTTTCACAAATCTCAATTTTTTTTTTAACCACAAAGCACACAGGAGGATTCCTGAAAAATATCTAAATGGTATTTTAAATACGTCTGATGAGCCATTCGTCAACAGATTTTAGGTTCTAACGTTGCAATTTACAACCGGTAACACTAAATGACGTCGTTACGAAGTCATTGCAATATCGCTTAAGAATTTATTACCTATATATATATTCCCAAAGTTTGATTCGACCAGAATTTGAGTACTTTGTAATACGATAAAAATCTGAAAAAATTAACCATATTGAAAATACAAAGAACTTCAATTTCAAATAATAATAAAAATACCAACAAATTATTAACAAATTGGTTAAAAATAGTTTGATTGACCATTATTTTTATACTTATGAAATGTATTCTCTGATTTTTTTGAATACATATGAATTTTTGGAGAAGCTTTTTTCGATTTTGAAATTCATTTTTTGAGAATTTCAACATACTGTAATCATGTAACTGGTTGTTCAATGATCCTGAAACATATGATGTGTCATATGGAACCTCTCTCTAGAAACATATCCGAAATTTTCGATGGTTCATCAATTTTTCGATTTTTGGATATGCAAATTTCGAAATGGAGTGAAAATTCTAAAAAAAAGTGTACACGTATTTGGAAAAATTTGGGAATACATTTCATAAAAAAAATTATGGATACCGGCCATTTCGTTACACCATTTTTTTTACCAATTTGTTAATAACTTTTTGGTATTATTATTATTATTGTTATTTGAAATTGAAGTTGTTAGTATCTTAAATTTGGTTAATTTTTTCAAATTTTTATTACATCGCGAAGTGCTCAAAATCTTCATCCGACCTAACTTCTGGTTGGGAATATATAGGTAAAGCATCCTTTTAAGAATATCAGGGAAAAGTAATGAGAAACATATTTTTCAACAGTCTCAAAGGCCTTTTGTTCATGATGGATCTTTTAGCAGCTTCTGCTGGGTGGGTGATAGGAACTATTCTAGCCTATAAGTTTTATAAAAAAATTCTTTCATACACCGCACAGTTTTAATCTGCAGCTTCAATAATTCTAATTAGACTTGCAGAGATATGAAGTGACGGTATTCTACTATTTCTTTATTCTCTCAACAATAATTTGCATATTGTTTGAAGTTGAAATGTTAATGGTTGACAATTATCATATTGACGAGAGTCCGATACTAATCAGGGTTTTCGGGCTATGGAGGTCACCATGAAGTAAAATGGCGTTTCCGCATTGAAACGAAAATGCTTATGTTATCGTCACCTGTATATTGTCTTTCGTTATTCATCCTGAACTTTTTCCGCACGTTTGCGTATAAATTACATGAAAATTGTACGTTGATTCATTTATCAAAGCATTTTTGTGGCCGGATCGCAATTTGTCCGGGCAAAGTTAAATTTTTAAACTTTATAGTTGGCCTTTGCGGCACCAAGTTCAATCTTAAGTTGATGCCGGGGTTCGAATTATGACTGGTATATACCTAAATTAACGGTATAGTTTAAAATTAAATTCGAGCGGATTACCATCGATTCAAGCAGATCTTTGTCTGAACAAAGAGGTCAAGAACAAAAAGGTTTATTGCAATTGCCCCCAAAGTGTAGATCATTTCGGTGGATGCGATACTTATCTAGTTTTTAGGAGGCTAAAATTGCCAATTATTTTATGTAACTGGCTTCTCGAAATTTCGTCGTTGAGATACCAAAATAACGGCGGAGATTAGGCGAATGAGGATATGCAACTTTCCGACGAAAATAAACTCATTTCCCTTTTAATGACTTTCATTCTCTAATATAGGGAAAACGGATGCAGTGAAAAAAGGCAATTAAAAATAGGCTACAATGGAAAAAAGGAATGGTAACTTCAACTCACCATTTTCGAGCACGGAAATTTCGTGAGATTTAATGTTATTCGATTTCAATTGAATGCCTAGTGGTTGATACAATGAAATTGGTTGAGTTGTATTCTGTATAATTCGCTCAGCACACATTTTTTAATCCAATATTACAGCCGAATATTTGATTAATTCAAACATGCACTTAGTCACCGATCTAGTGTTGTACTAACGGTTTTCAATTCAATTTTTTTTTATTGCATCAAGAGTTCATTCATTAATTTGTGTAGGAGACGCATTAAATTAAACAAATAAATCAGTATTCAACATATCCCGCTGTTCAATTGAACGAGAATAATAATTATATTGTAAGTATAACACATTGTTTGAGTTCATACGAAATGTTAATTTTATCTCAAAGCTAGAAAAAGTAACGTTTTTTTTTATGTAAGCTAGTTGTTCGGTAAAAATTAAGTTATTTCTGTTTTCTTGAAAGATATCGTGCACTTACAAGAAAATTGTTACATTTAAAGTAACCGGTTTATTTATCAATTCAAAAATGTTTACGAATTTATTAAAATATTTGATCAAACTAAAATTATATCATGGATACTATTAATATTTTATTCGTTGGATTCATCCAATTAATTTAATCATAAACATTGGATTATTTAATCTAAATAATGACTTCAATATAATATTTTTTTGTCAGAGAAATGATTTCATTGTAATTGTAAGTTGATAATTCTTCATAAATATGAAATTGACGGTTATTGCTTTTTTGATAGACGTGCACGTGCTGCGGTAGCGTAGTAAGTAGGGTGCTAGGTTAGGATGCGTTAGGTCACGGGTTTGAGCCAAACTTAGGTCGTTAAAATTTTAATTCGCCGAAATGCATAATAATGTAATATAAGAGATAATGGTAATATTTAATGACAATAAAAGTATCATTAACAATATATTAGTACCAATAATTAGTCTCGGGGTATAATTTGTTTCTCCCAGTGTGATTCAATCGAACTTAAACAGCGAGGTTGACTTTAATAACTCTAGGTTCGTCACAATACAATATGTAGTTGAAAATCAACTCAATTCTTCGGTTAAATTGACAACATATTGGTTTTGTCACCCGTTATCGTGATATTAAAATGAATTGACTTGTTTTAGTTTGAATATACCAATCCTTTTTTTCAGTGTATAATTGAGGAAAGATCAAGTAAGCTTTACGTGCATGTTCAAAAGGTATTAACATTTTTGTGAGTTTCCACTGTTGTCGCTAAGTCGATCATGGGCATTGCAAATTTGTCTTCAAGATTTGTATCTCGTAGCTTACTTTTTATTTGTATAACCCCTTGAGTTGGTACGACTTCAGTTCCATGCATCTTGGTTCGTAATAAAACCTTCAAGATTTCTACTCGATGCGTGACTCTTGCTAGAACGGCTGTGCAAAATTCCAACTGGTTCGAACACACTTGTTCTCGTCGACCGGATGCCGTGTCTTCCCCCTTTCAAGATACTCTTCTTCTTATCCTTCTTATTTTGTGCTGTGTGCGTTCCCCTTTCCCTTCCCTTCTGACATACACACACGTACACTATACTCGTCTTTCTCTCTGCCTTGTCTTATCCATGGACACTGCACGTGCGAACATCTATTTATATACATATACACCTGTGTGTATGTCGGCGAATACTCGCATCATAGGACAGCACAAAACTGATTCTGAGACTTTCCCTCGGCACGCCACTCTCTGTGGTAACTCTCGAGGTTGTATAAAAGAATTCGCCCTCTCTCTCTCTCTCTCTCTCTCTCTCTCTGGCTCTCCCTCTCTCGCTCTCTTTGCTCTCTTTTTCGATGATACAGCGACACGTAATCCTCGTGGTGGCCTTGGTAGCCTCTCTTCACCATCGCATGAGCAAAGAACCTCCCCCCCCTCCTCCTCCTCCTCCTCTGCCCACCAAACGATATCTAGATGCAAGTGTAATATACAATTTTCTCTTCGTATAATGTCCACTTTGTGTTTCTTATCAAATATACTTACCCTCTACTTCCTGGAACACATCTAGCACACTTTGTTTTTCTTTATCTCAAAGTGTTGAAAAAATGTTCCTCCCCGTATCTCTTGACTGTGACGATTCTTCTTATAATTTGGGGAGTTTTTTTTAAGTTCATGGACGACTATAGTAAAATTTAACGTAACGAGTAACGAGTCTGTTAGATTATTTGCATTTAAATCACAACGCCCACTCTGAGTCTGGTTCAAATTGAAGTTTCTTTAAATTTTGAAGATTGTGTGCATTATTTTTTGAGTTATGAATTGCTAACAAAGAAGGTTGCGTAACACAATTTGTAATTTATATGTTGGATTGTATTTGTCTTTACCAACAGGTGATATTTATATGTAAAAATAATTGTTGTTAGCTACCTGTTAAACTGAGACTGTGAAATGTTGTTGGAACTGTTTAAGGGCTTGGATCAAACGGGGATACTACAGTTTCTGACGTGTCAAGCTTTGACTGTACCTTCATCATCTATCGACAATAATAAACAGAAAATCAAGAGTGAGAAACGTCGATATTTCAATTATTTTGGGAGACATAATATCATTGAGTCATTGAGACACAATCAATCAAATATATGTATGGCTCTGAAGCTATTTTAACTTGCGATATCTCTTAAAGTATGTAGCCATATGTCGACATAACCTCAAAATCGGATTCTCTTAGCGGCTATTACACCTGCAACGCAAGCGCACTATCGCGATTTTCTCAATATTCTATAAACGAACACCATAAAAATAGAAAAACTACTATTTTTCATGAAGTCATCTTAGCATACATAGTTGCCAAATGATCCGAAAACGTTTCCATTCATAGTTTCCACGATTTAAACAAAGTCATATGGGGGGGGGGGGGGGGGGGAGAATCCAATCGAAACTTGTTATGCAATTTCACACTTCACTGATCCCAGATTTATAACATTTCTCTCTCGAAAGAAACATCATTTTATCCTGAAAATTTTGAAATAAATTCTCCCGTTGTATCCTAATATATTCCCCGTGCGGTTATTTTCGTATAAATAATGTCAGTATTATTGTTCATTACACGGATATACATATGTATATTTTTATGTCCTGGCATCGATTAATTTAAGAATAATTCAATTTTAACGCCTTAAGGTGATGTGCTATAGACATATGTGCGAGATTGACGGCAGTAGTGATGAAGCGAGAGAGACACAAAGAGAATCTATAGCACATCACATTAACGCAAAGTAATTATAAAATTAAACAACACGTATCTTTTATTTTTCACGAATTATCATTTCCATATATTTGTACACTGGCAAGCTTATCACCGTGCGAGCTTCCTAACCGTTGAGACCTCGCGGTAAGGGTACCTGCGAATTTTTAACACGTCTCCAATCACCATTCGACGCTTCTTTTCCCTAAACGGCGCATTCCGTTTTAAAGAAAGGAGCAATCAATAATAAATAAATAAACCATGGCTACGTCTACGGTAAGTGTAAATATTAAAAACCCGGGACGTAACAATGTATACATATATACATTTGAAAATCTCTTTACATTGTGATAAAAAGTATAAAACCTTCCTAGAACCTATGAAAAAATGTTTTCAAGCAATACAAAATTTAAGTACATAAGGTAAAAAAAAAACTCGGTAGGTTATTTTTCACTTCTCAAAATTATTAATTTGAATTCACCGTTAAATTATATTTGTGGACGTTTTTACCTATAATTTGAGCAACGTCAGTGCGACTATTGCAAGATACCTGATAGTCAATTTCGATTCTACAAAAGGTTAAATCTATTGTGTATCGAGTTTTAAAAGCAATGGAAGATGGGGATATTTCCATAATAAAACGTTTACCCATGCATAATTCCTAATTATTATATATGATATTAATGAGTAAACTAAGCAATATTTGGGTTTGAGCAATATAATATTTTTACAGTTAGTATGTACTAGCACAAATTGTGTAATATACAAAATTACAAAAATATTCATCATAATTTAATCATGCATGTAAATAAACAAGTTTGATCTACTTCTCTATTGCACACTTAGAATAACACTAAAATAACATTTAGTATGGAAAACGCATAAGAGGTGTTACACTGTGGTTCCGTGAGTGCGACATAAAGTAGTAGACTTATAAATTTAAAAAATTGACGGGTTTTTTTTTTTTTTTTTTTTTTTTTTTTTTTTTTTTTTTTACATAATTTGTGTTGATACAATGGACATTTGGTTTTAACACGTCCGTAATTGTAACTCGAGACCCTATCTCTAACCGTAAACGCGAAATACCCAACTGAATAAACATCAGCAGCTTCCTTGCAAATCTTCATTCGGTATCGTATATCGATTTTGCCTTTGAAAACCCGAAAAAAAATCGCCCAATTCACGCAATTACGTCAATCGAAAAAAGTACCTATGTGGTATTTACAATGTTATTGTGTAGGAATATATTTTATATTTGAAACATTCACAATGAGCTTACTGCCTTGACAAAGTTCTGAACACAGAGCTACCGCTCGAATAGTTTTAATTGATGTGAATCGTAAGTAATATATAAAGTTCGTAGAGTGATCTGGAATAAATTGGAATAAATTGTATAAGAATGGGTTATCGGTATGTCTGACTGCGCGAAGACTACGGATTAACCGTGTCGCAAGAGGTCCCGTGATAAAATGCCCCTTTTCCCTCTAAGGCCCGAGGACTTGGAGAAAACCTGGTCTAGAAATAAACAGGCCAACTATATATAGCGAAGTCTCAAATGTCAATACATTCGATGCCCGCTCCGCTGTAACGGGCTCTCATGATGTTCGCAAGAAAAGTCGAAAAATATTCCGCTTCAATTGACCATGTTATATGATCACTTACATCACTATACAAAAGCTCGAACGTACCAGTCACAGAGGTTAAAAAACCTTTTTTAAAATTACAATTGATACTTTTGTAACTTTCGATATTATAAAATAATTGCGGAAGATGAAAAAAATGGAGGGGAGGAAGAGAAATATGAGAATACCGCCATATAATTCTCATTGATATTCGTTAGGATGCGCGTCGAATAGAAAGAGAAGAAAGAAGGATGGTGGTGCTTTGAGCGAGGAAAGGGACGACGGACGGCTGTCAAATACAGTGTGGGTAGAGTTAAGTCCGCGTTCTCGTCTCGTGGTAGCCGGTGCAGTGAGTGAGAGGCCACTGACCGCCCCCGGCAAGGCTCTCTCGTCTCCTCCTTCACCTTCGTATTTTTTCTTCTCATACGTTTTTCCCTTCTTTCTTCTTCTTCTTCATCCTCTTATACTCTGCGGCAACGACGACGATGACGACTTCTCTCCGCTCTCGAGCATTCCGCGTACGTGCATCACGCACTCGGGTGCGTACGTTACTTGGAAAACGTCGTTGTGGTGCGACACAACGACGAGTATGGCGTATGGCGTGATGTGCAGATGCCATAAATGTAACGACAAGATATGCTCCACTGAGAATTGAGCGAGACTCGGCACAGCGCGGTTTCGAAGAAAAAGGGAGAGAGAGAGGGAACAAAAGAAAATACAAAATACAAAGAGGAGAGGAAAGAAAATTTCGTAAAAAATGTATGAGACTGCTGCACGAGAATAGCCTGACATTTTTGTCCGGAAAAGCTTTTCTAACTTGTATTTTCCGTCAAAACTCCGTCACATTGGCCTCCATTCTCCCAGAATGCAACTACGAAATATAACAGTGCCAAAAATTATCTATCAAATAATTGCTCTACCAGAATTCCAAATACCAAATATAAAAGCGAGAAAAATCTACCTACATGTCATAACAGCTCGGTCTATTTATCGACCCCACAGATATAATACAAGTGTAAAATAATAAAGATGTTACGCGGTAGGGCTGTAGTTCGGTACAGTTGTTACGTGATATGAATGGGTGCAAGTGCTGTCTGGGTGCAAATATGGTAGAGATTGTTTTGCACCATTTTATGCATTGTAGAGTTGTGATATGACAGTCGTGTAGTATGCTGGACATTTTCTGGTGGGATAGTATTTTTGGAAGAGCTGCAATCGCTACAGTTATAACTATGCCAGAAGAGTGGCGGAAAATGACGCTGACGTTTCCTTCACGGGGTGGTGAGGACAAATAGCCGCGCAGTATCGAAAATTCTGACCTTATCATTATCATAAAAAAAATACATTGGCCAATAGATAAATAACTCTAGTTCTCCAGTATAGAGGCTCAAAAATTGAGTCTTGTAATAAAAAGTATTTCGAAATAATCGATTAGCCTTCAAAACTGAAAACAAGTTGATTAAAAAAATAATCATTTTTAATTTTTTAAATTTATTAGCTAGTGTTATTCTAACGTATATCCTTCCGGGTTTTTACGAGCCTTGCCTCTATTCTGAAAACACTTTCCTACAATTCCTTACACTTTCCTTACAATTTCCTGTAACCCCCTAAAATTTCATTCACCACCGATTTAGGCCCCACCAGTGTATATCGTGCATTCGCACGAGGACACAGGGAAACTGTGGAAAACTTGTGCCGATACAATCGGCTCTTTTGGCAGAGAGTTTGGTGATCCTACAATAGAATTCACCAGACTCTGGAACGATTACCTCTCACTTCTCAGCAATTAGATGCGCCAGCCAGCGCACGGCTAATATAAGCGGTAACCGATCCAAGTACGGCCCGCGCCCCCTCCCTGCATAACTGCGAGAGCCGTGCGTCGATCGCGCACCTACCGTCAGCTCTAGTCTTCAAATTATTATTAGAAAGTTTATTTTGTTTATTGTGTAAATTTATTATTTTTATTGTATTTTATGAAATTTCAAATCTACTGAAGTAAATGGGCAAGTATAATAAAGAATATAGAAACAATAAATTGTACAAAAATATATAAAACGTCGCGTGTGTGTGAATACATATTTCCTGCGCACATAGATGCTGGTAGAGTCTCCTGTCGACGCAGAGAAGCTTCCCTATCCTGAAGTATATACTGCGTTAAATTCGAGAACCATTGGAGAAAGAGGATCGAACGAGTGCAACGAGAAAGGAGAGAACGAAACCTCCGCAAAACGTTGCGCATTGCGTCTTAAAGCAGCAGTGAGGGGGCGGAGTATGGTGCGGGCGAAACTATGTAGTACATTATATGTTGGCAATCTGTATTATATACATATGTACATATGCACCGAAACTGTACATACAGTTTGACTAGACGAGGGCTATTGCACTTTGTGGGTGATCAACCCCTCTCGATTTTCATGCCTTCACGGGAATTGATATTTTTTTATATGGACGTGCGAATAGTATTTAAAATTTAAATTCAACATTTAAATGTTCAATTAATTCGAATAATTCAAAAAAATTGGCTAATTCGATTAATCCGATTAATATGTAAAATTTCAATGACTAATATTCTACTCAGAATTTGGAATATTCGCACATATCCATACTTTATATGTATCCTAATTTTTATTTAGTACAAGCGATTTTTTGTATCCATTTTTTTAATCAGTACTACAAATAAAATAATTTACAAATTGGGGAAAAAGTTGTATTTTCCTTATAGTTTATCATAATTGCTTATTGATAAAAAAACGTTATTGATAAAAAAACGAATACGATGTTAGCCGATGCGCTAAGAAAAACAAGCAAGATTTATGAAAATGCGAATCTATCCATATCTCTGCTTTATACTTTTCGTCCGCAATCGTCATTTATCTGTTTATCGCAGTTGGCTCTCTTGTGTTCAATTTTGCGAAACCTGAAAAAATGAGCGGCCTTATTTCGACGATCGAAATTGTGCAGGTAAATTGAATCATTCATCCGTGGGTTGGGGAAAACAACGAACGAGTGCTTCAGATCAGAGACGAACAAAACAGCAATGCTCTTTTGTTCTTTTCTCGTGAATGGTACGAGGCTGTCTCTCTCGGATTTGGGACCCCTCGTGAGTAGGGATGGGATGAGAACCCCTCCCCGTATGATATTTCTGGAACACGTTTAACGACCAGGATCATTGAATCATCGACTCAGATAGTTTACACGTGTACACGTGAATTCAAAGCCCTATGAATGAAAAGAAACGATTCATTATTCCGTTATACATATAACTGGAGGTAAACCGGAGTAACGCAATGAATGAAAGTTTAACGCTCACTGACTTTTAATTCTTCCGTTACCGCAATATAGCAAAGTATTGCTGTCTTCCTGAGCATAGTAAATTTATTCTCATCTAAATATGCTCGTTAGACTCTGTTAAGCAAGATTATTTGCGGTTTATTGTTATTGTTTTACGGAAAAGCGAGAGGATGTATAAATTTTACCTTTTTTTTTTTTTTTTTTACATTTTAACGTGGAATATTTGAATATTTGACAAAAACTCGGTAATGTTCAGATTAGGCGGGAAATTAGTGAGGTAGTAAATAAAAGTAGAAAAAAGTAGTTTTTGACCCATGAGAGGCGAAAAGTGCCCCCGTACAAATAGCCATAACTTCGGTCAGCAGCATTTTGCAAACGCAGCGATTAGGCTGGAAAATTACTAATTGTGCATACCATCGCTATGTAGTTATTATTGTGGTCGTGTCGGTGGATTATGAAATTTGACGTGGTGTAAGTTGATTTCTTCTTACGTGTTTTTTACTGGTCTCATTTTATTAACCGGAACCCACCAAAAATTAAGTACAAAAAATGCTCTGTTAGTAATTTAATAGGATAGAACCTGCCATAGATCTTCTCTAAAGCCCGCATCTCTTTTTTTAAAAAGTGTTTTTATTCATATATTTTTCATATTTATATCTTCTGCAAATATTTATAGATTTCTTCGATGTTAAATATATTTTGCTCCCGCGTCCCTCTCTTTGAGACACAACTCGGCTTTAGTTTTTTCTCGCCTACACCAAACTCTAATGCAAAATCGACGCTCCATTTTTCAACCTAAACAGGGCCAAATCGATCGAATTCTAAAGCCTTTTTCGTTTCATCATTATTTGAAATTTATAACTGCATTTCAACCGAAAGTGGTACAAAGAACTTTTGGAGGACTTTTGAAAATATTTCATTGAAATAACACGATAGGTAACATAAAAACGCGTCATCATCTGTTTCTTTTACGATGAATAGTTCCCGATATAAAAAAAAAAAATGAGCCAATATGGAAATATATCATTCAAAAATCTGTAAAAAATTTTCGTTCATCTGGCAGTCATAACTCCGTTAAAAAAAAGTATTTCATGCGATATAAAAAATAGGATAATCGACTTGACGTATTTTGTCTCTTACATAAAATTTATAAATTTCTCCATATATCTTTATTTAAACATTTATATATTGCGATATAATTATTTCTCGTATTCGTATACATATAGGAGATATAGAGCTTATATATATTTGTATATCGCATAGGCGATTGGGATATTAATGAAAATCACACGTTAAACGCGTGGCAAATTGATTTTTATCCGCAGTGCACACGCGACCCGCCCACCCTTCTTTTTTTTTTGGATTGCTTCCAGCTTCCCCTTCGCTGGTTGTCCCGACAGCTGCGGTTCCTAGGGGTACATGTTGGGGAGAGGTTTAATCCCCTGGCGAGCAAAGGGGAACGCAGATTCAATGACACAGGTATAAAAAAAAAGAGGCCTGCGGTTTGCATCGTTCTGACCTCCTGAATCTGTACCTTCATGCAGAATGTTATCCAGAACTTTTGTTCTTATTAATTCCCGTTCACTCGAAGAACCTTTATTCCAGTACTTTAAACTGCACCAGAGTGGAAAATCCAGAGAGATCACTCTTAGAAAGAAAAAAAAAACGTCGCATTGAATATAAGTCGAGTTATTTCTGTAATTATTATTTTATCTGTATTTGAAATGTGAAGAAAAAAATTTGATTACTTCTCAACGTGTAAACCATTGAAAATGATATATTTTACGTCATATTTCTTATATTTATTTGTTTTCGACGTTGTTTCGTGTTATAAATAATAAGCTCGAGCTATTTTTCTGTTTTTATACTCATCCGGCTCGCTATGTGCAATAAAAATAAATAAATAAAAAGAACCTGAGAAAATTGCAGTAGGCCAGTTAGTCTCTTTTGATTGAGAAGCCAAGTTTGTTTTATCCAACGTCTTTACTATGAAGACGATAGTGAGCGAGATCTCTGAAATATTGAGATGCCGTTCATACGCCCCGAGACGATGAGCAGCCACGGCCTCTTCACCTTTTTTACATTTATCCCATGGTTACTTAGAGAATACGAGAGATGGTTCACAGCTGGTCTCTCGAACGGATAGGAGGCTATATATATATATATATATATAGCCTCCTGTGATATATATATATATATATGGGGCATTCCATGCCAAATCGACCACTTTTGAACCTGACCCTTTTAGATTTTGGTGAAAATTTTCTGTCCTTTTCTACCCTATGAAAGATGTTTCTACAAATTTTTTCAAATTTTTTCACCCAACCCAAAAAAAGTTATGAATTTTTCAAGAAAATGGCTTTTTTATTTTCAAATAGCCATAACTTTTTTAGAAATTGACTTTTTGGGACCTTTTTTTTTTAAATTTTTTTGTTTTTGAATGAACTTTTCGAAAAAATACACGAAAAAAATTTAACATGATCAATTATATAAAATAATCGGGTTTTTTGAGTAAAATCGTCATTTTTCCGAAGTTCGCCATTTTTTTTTTTTTTTTTTTTTTTTTCTCAATAAGAACTTCAATTAATTTGACAACTATCCCCGCTAATCTCGGAGTGGGCCGATTTTTTTTTCTATTTTTTTTATTTAATTGAAAAAAAAATTTTTTTTATTTAATTAAAAAAAAATTTTTTTAATTTTAAAAAATGAAATTTTTTTTTTCATAAATACTATTTATATAACAATAAAAATGTTATTTAATGGTTCTGAGGTATTATAATCTCTATTTATTATGTTAATCTTCGATTATAATGACTGAAATTCAAATTTTGATGCGTCAATAGGATCGATAAACTAGGGTATGGCCCGAAGAACTCTTTGAATGGACTTCTGATCCGGACAACTTGCCAAACATCATAATTAAGTTTTCCCCAGAAGAGGATTATAATACAGCAGTAAATGATTTGAATGAAAGATTTTTAAAAACGAAACCGATCACAGGAACTCAACAATTACACTGTATAATTCCAGACAAAAATGGTTGTTTGTACATTAAAAGCTTTTCAAATTCCAACGAGCACAAAATTTGTAAAATATTTAAACGCCAGAGACGTAATTAATAAATTGTTGAATCATTTTTCAATCATTGAAAATTTACTTTATTAATCATTAATCCTAGTCAGTAAAATAGAAAATTAACATAATAAATAGAGATTATAATACCTCAGAACCATTGAATAACATTTTTATTGTTATATAAATAGTATTTATGAAAAAAAAAAAATCATTTTTTAAAATTAAAAAAAAAAAATTTTTAATTAAATAAAAAAAATAGAAAAAAAAATCGGCCCACTCCGAGATTAGCGGGGATAGCTGTCAAAATCATTGAAGTTCTTATTGAGAAAAAAAAAAAAAAAAAAAAAAATAGCGAACTTCGGAAAAATGACGATTTTACTCAAAAAACCCGATTATTTTATATAATTGATCATGTTAAATTTTTTTCGTGTATTTTTTCGAAAAGTTCATTCAAAAACAAAAATTTTAAAAAAAAAAAGGTCCCAAAAAGTCAATTTCTAAAAAAGTTATGGCTATTTGAAAATAAAAAAGCCATTTTCTTGAAAAATTCATTACTTTTTTTGGGTTGGGTGAAAAAATTTGAAAAAATTTGTAGAAACATCTTTCATAGGGTAGAAAAGGACAGAAAATTTTCAGCAAAATCTAAAAGGGTCAGGTTCAAAAGTGGTCGATTTGGCATGGAATGCCCCATATACATACACGTATATGTATGGGTCTTCAGGGTGAGAGAAAGAGAAGAAAAGACTAATCCCCTCGTGGCCCGTTTTACATACAATTCTGGTTCGTGCATAGTTCGTGAGAATTAAGATCTCTTTTTCCCTTTGAGCGGTACATTATATATACTCTCTGAATGTATGAAAAGTGCCACTGTATCCGGCCTGGATAGCTAGAGAAGAATATTTCTTCTCTGTAAATCCGGAATCTCATATTAAGAGTCAAGAAGAAGAATAATAAGAGAAGTAACATAACGAGATATATGTGTGTGCATATATATCAGTCAATCATGCCTCCAAAATTGGCCATTGTCTTATTACGCTGAGAATACCAAGGGAATAACATAATTCACGGATCGTTTGTACAATTAAAGGCCGTCCTGTCAGCAGGTTGTAGTCCGACATCAGTGACTATGTGATGCCTAAAGAGGCATAGAATGTAATGTACAATTTGAGTAATGCATAGTTGAAACCATTACAGATTGAAAATAAAATATGTAACAGGTACCTGCCCCGTTACAAATGACAAAAGTAATGGATAATCGGTACCTGCTCCATTAAAAATGATAAAAGTAATGGATAATGGGTACCTGCTCCATTAAAAATTATAAAAGTAATGGATAATGTGTATCCGCACCATTAGAAATTATTAAAGTAATGGTTGATGAGTGTCCGCTCCATTAAATATTACAAAAGTAATGTGTGATGGGTAAGTGCACCATTACAAAGTAATTCTTAATAGCCGTGCATAGGCGTACCATAGCATACGGTAATATACGATAGCATATAGGCCAGTCAAATGGAGACCAAAAAGGCCTGAAATTCCAATAATTTTGCACTGGATGAAAAAATATGGAAAATGTTCGGGACGGTGCACATAATAAGGACCTCAGTTGTTGGGATTGTAGCACCGCTCGTTTTTGCAAAAAAAAATAAAAACCGTTAAATAATCACATTTTTTCCCGTTTTTGACACTTCCACCTCTTACGCTGCCAAAATGGTGCCAGTTAGGACGAAAATGTATAGGACCAATCTTGTAGAGCATAAAATTTCCTATAAAAAAGTCAGTAACGGCACCTATCTATCTATTATAGTTTAGCGGCGAGAGCGACCGGAAAAAAATGCTCAAAAATGCTCCATTTCCACGAAAACCCCACAAACGCACTTTAGCTGCAAAATTCGGTTTACCCATGATAATTTGTATGAAGAAATCCGCCGATTTTTTTCATGCAATAGAACAATCGAAATAAAAGATTTCATGCCACAAAAAAAAAATTTCTCGCTTTTTCAATTTTTTAAGGTCATTTGTTGCTCATTTTTTTCAGAATTTACATTTTTCTGTAAAACGGGCGTAACTTTTGACCTAATTATCGGACAACGTACAAGTTTTTAGAATCTCTTCGTCTGTAGATGATCTAAAAATGCTTTCTCTTGACATGTCGCCGTATATGCAACAGCAGCGCCGTTATTTGCAAGTAAACAAAGGACATTTTGTTTCGGAACGTTTTTAACAATAAACAATTCATTTATTGCAAATTTTTTTGTTTGCTAATTTAACAATATCATTTGAAGAGTGTCTCAGTTTTTTTTTTTTCTCAAGGCAGCCATTGTTGTAAAATTGTTATTAACAATTGGAATAAATTAACATTTTCCAACTTTGATGTAGTGTAATTTTTTCTTTTATTTTTCCCTTCACAAATTTCACCATTTAAAAAATTACAAAAAATTTGTTAATGTCGAAATCGGTTTTTGCAATAAAAATATGTGTTTATAACAATTTTTTTACAAGCTCGAAGTGGATTTTTAAACGATTTTTTCCGCGCTGCACGATGATATTTTTTATTTTCATTCATTTCTGTTATTTATACTATTTGTTAATAACAATTTTGTTATAAAAAATGTCTCAACGATTTTTTTTTTTTTGGTTCTTGTAATTCTACCAAATTTATATCACCGAATAATAATTCCCGAAAAAAATCCTGATATCCGAGCATAAATATGCACACCATCATGTAATAGCGTCTGTGTGGGTTTTAACGGAACTGCCATGTGGAAAGAATTCTTGGAATAATAGAAATGATCGATCAGTTTATACCTGCTCTCCGAAACGATTCGAACACAATTGGGAAATTTTTTTTATGAACGAAATATTTTGGAATATTATTTCCTTAAAGTATATTTCGATTTTTCTAGATAGTTTGAAATTATTCACTTATAATCGGTAAAAGCCATGGAAAAACGAAGAAAAATATTTATGCTCGGATATCAGGATTTTTTTCGGGAATTATTATTCGGTGATATAAATTTGGTATAATTACAAGAACCAAAAAAAAAAAATCGTTGTTGAGACATTTTTTATAACAAATTGTTATTAACAAATAGTATAAATAACAGAAATGAATGAAAATAAAAAAAATCATCGTGCAGCGCGAAAAAAATCGTTTAAAAATCCATTTCGAGCTTGTAAAAAAATTGTTATAAACACATATTGTTATTGCAAAAACCGATTTCGACATTAACAAATTTTTTGTAATTTTTTAAATGGTGAAATTTGTAAAGGGAAAAATAAAAGAAAAAATTACACTACATCAAAGTTGGAAAATGTTCATTTATTCCAATTGTTAATAACAATTTTACAACAATGGCTGCCTTGAGAAAAAAAAAAAAAATCTGAGACACTCTTCAAATAATATTATTAAATTAGCAAACAAAAAAATTTGCAATAAATGAATTGTTTATTGTTAAAAACGGTCCGGAACAAAATGTCCTTTGTTTACTTGCAAATAACGGCGCTGCTGTTGCATATACGGCGACATGTCAAGAGAAAGCATTTTTAGATCATCTACAGACGAAGAGATTCTAAAAACTTGTACGTTGTCCGATAATTAGGTCAAAAGTTACGCCCGTTTTACGAAAAAATGTAAATTCTGAAAAAAATGAGCAACAAATGACCTCAAAAAATTGAAAAAGCGAGAAAAAATTTTTTTGTGGCATGAAATCTTTTGTTTCGATTGTTCTATTGCATGAAAAAAATCGGCGGATTTCTTCATACAAATTATCATGGGTAAACCGAATTTTACAGCTAAAGTGCGTTTTTGGGGTTTTCGTGGAAATGGAGCATTTTCGAGCTTTTTTTTCCGGTCGCTCTCGCCGCTAAACTATAATAGATAGATAGGTGCCGTCACTGACTTTTTTATAGGAAATTTTATGCTCTACAAGATTGGTCCTATACATTTTCATCCTAACTGGCACCATTTTGGCAGCGTAAGCCGTGGAAGTGTCAAAAACGGGAAAAAATGTGATTATTTAACGGTTTTTATTTTTTTTTGCAAAAACGAGCGGTGCTACAATCCCAACAACTGAGGTCCTTATTATGTGCACCGTCCCGAACATTTTCCATATTTTTTCATCCAGTGCAAAATTATTGGAATTTAAAATCGGAATTTGACTGGCCTGATAGCATAAGTCTGCATCGGGATCCCACCTCAGAACGAAAAATATAAAATTGGAAAAATATTAAATTTCAAATGAACATCGTACACGCAAAAAATTTGACAATTCAAAACGAAAAAAAAAATTGGTTTCCAAGATAATAAAAATTATTATATTAAAAATTGTGTAAATTTTAAGAAGCTGATTGCAAAATAAATACCTTAAGGCTAAAAAGTATAATATAGAAATGAATGTAAAAAAAAAATTTAAGTGACGCATTTAAGAGTAAAAAATAATTTCATTCTGTTTTCACAATTAAGTTGGTCATACGTTACTAAAAATAATTTAAAAAATCGTGAGCCGCCCATAAAAGAATAAAATGCATCTTAAAATTGTTTACGCTTCACGATGTTTGTTCTCAATTACATATAACCAACTATAATGTGGATGTATTTTATTCTTCCCTAAAAAATCCCTAGTGGCGTACACTGCTGGCATAAACATTAATTTCATATCTTTATATCCTACAACAAAAAACCCATGGTCTAAAATCGATACAGTATTGTTGTCACTTTATTCATTTTCTGATTGGCTGCTTCACAAATCTGAAAGGTGGTATAGCTGTTGTGAATAATTTCAGTTGTCTACTTGATGTAGGAAATTTGACAGCTCGTGAAATAAGCCGCAGCGAGCGAAGCTCGCTTGTAGCCCTAGTAATTAGAAAATGAAAAGTTTTTGACAAAAATGTTATATAGAAATTTTCGGATTGAAAAAAAAAAAAACGGATGACAAGTGACGAAACTAACAATCATCACTTTTCATCATTGAATCCCTTGTTCCAAATATTGTTTGTGGTTTTATTTTATGAGAGAATACATCATTTTATTATTATTATAAAAATCTCTGTTGCTAGGGTGTGACTTGTGACAGGCTGGTGGTTCGTATACGAGGTTATTAATGAAAAGTTTAAGTATTGTAACGAAACAGCGCCGACTGCTTTTCGTGAAAAGTTGGACATAATTGTCACGAGGGCCGAATACTCGAGCATCCCCACTCTTAACGGTTAGAAGTCGTTACGAATACCGGCTAACGACGCTGCCTCCGGCATTCACGATCCGGTTTGCAAACTGCCTCGCAGGTAGGACGGCAGTTCATACACCATCCTGCAAGCCGGCCGCCATCCATTTAGCAAGCGTTGAGAGCGGCTTACTGGACCTGGCAGGATGCAGCTGGCGCCCTGCCGGGGGTGCTGGATACCCCGCGGCTACCATTCACAATCCGGCATTTGCTCGATAGTCGGCACGGTAAGCTGCTTGCAGGGTTTTAGTTTCTCGTCACTCTACATCCAAAGTCCCAGCCGCACAGACGTGCTATTGTTCACTAGTTTGGGTTTGGGTTTTGCCACAAAACGTTGATTTCGGGTCCACCAGTGAACTGGTTAATTTTTACTCCCGACTGCCCCGCAGGGCAAGAAGACGGGAATAATACGTTTCACTGGAAGTCACGAGACTTTCGTGTTTTCGTTTTCCGTTATGTATGGAGAAACTATTGTGAAGGTCTTAACATAACTTGACACGGTAACTCTGCCTAGTGTATCGATAAATTTTGACGATTATTTTTGAGTTTGCATCGACAAAACGAATTTTAAATAACGTAATGAAACGTGTATTTGGATATGATAATTTGAGACGCTCAAATACGACATTGGGCGCGTGGCGAGTATGGTTACAATCTGACATGGTGAATACGTGACTCTTATTTCTGTGTTAGCGACCCTGTGTAAGTAGAAGTAGGGTCAAGACGAACCATAGTCAAGTCAACATATTCAGTACAATCCCGGAAACGAGACCTAAATATGGCGGAGCTCATCAAAAAGAAGGACAGCTTCACTTATTATACACGAAACCCAACCAGAATATGGCGAAGCCAATCCAAGAAAAGCACAATTTTGTCTTGACTCTACTTAAAGAGACTCTATTTCTGTGGCGCCTCAGCACGCCATCTTTGGTGCTTAATTCAAATAGGTCCTAATCACATCTCAATTAATAGCGAAAGAAATATCCTAATGAATAAATAAAAAATAACGAAAACAATGCGTTTTGAACGCCCAACTGCGGGCAGTTGGGCAGTAGTTCGGTCATTGAGAGTTTGACAGTTTTCTACTTTGTCATATTTCATACGTTACAATTTAATCGTAACGAGATTGTCTACTGTGCAATAAATGGTGAATAATATAGAGATATAAATTAGTTTTGACACAAAATACTAGATTTGTTTTTCCTTAAAATAAACGTGCAATTTTTTGACGAATAATAAATTATGAGTTCAGTGATCAGGAGTTTTATAGTTCATCGTGTTTTACGCGATAGAAAGTATGAAAAAACAAAAAAAATTAACATTTCTTAAAGACTCTCCAATATTGAATCAGAAAATTGAATGACAAAATTCCATCCAAAAAGAGTGAAATATTTCACAGCATATCAAGAATAATGATCCATTAATTACTATAGGTAAATATTCATTCATAATTGTCACTATAGTCGGGAGCCTATAGAGCCTATACCTATATGCCTGGATCATGAAAATATCCGTTTAAATTTATTCATCATAAATTTTACATTAAATTATTGGGGAATTGTACAAAACTATGCATGTCTCCGCAAAGTTTGAGTAACGCAGTTTAAGTATGAGGTATCCAACTAGAGGCCGGTAGACGTCTTCCGACCATAGTGATAATTATGAATAAATTATTATAGTAATTAATGGATCATTATTCTTGATCTGTTATGAATTATTTCACTCTTTTTGAATGGCATTTTGTCATTTATTTTTGTCATTCAATATTGAATAGTGGGGAGTCAGAAATGTATTTTATGTTGTTCTTTGAATAGCAAGATGTCGAATTAATCTGAAGACACTTCCTAACGAAAAGAATAATTTTGCCTATGCAGGACAAGAATGCTATATTCATCTAAATGAATATAGAGGATCTAAAAAATTCTGTTTTTGATATTTCAATAAATTATTTTTATTCAAATATCGTAAAGTTTTAGTATACATATAATAAAAGTAAGTAAGTATAAAAATAAAAGTAAGTAGAATATAAATGGGATGGATATTCAGTGAATGAATTTACATGCAACTTTAATCTTGAGGTAACAATAATTGAAAGTAAAAAAAAACTTTTTAGTACTTCGCGATGGGAAGAAAAATATTTTTAAAACCCATATTTATGATACTGAGAACATCGCATTCGTGTTGGCAAAATTACAAAATCACTTACCGACCATCAAAAAGCCAAATTATATTATGAAAATCGAGTTTTTAGACATGAAAGGTGGACCCCTTTCCGGATGAAAAATATATCTTTTGTTTGGAAAATTCTGTCTAAAAGTTTTCAGTTACAAGGACACGTTAATTTCGGCCCTAAATAATCGATTACAAATCTTTCTCGAGGCCTAAAATTTCGTGATCCCAGGGGCCGCTGGGGCCTTAACGGGTTCAATTTCATTCATAATTGTACCAAAAGACTGGAGATAAGTCGTCCAATGAAATAAACGTCACTTTACATCAATGCATCTGGCCAGTGCACCGAGCTATCATAAAATTATGTAAAAGAAAGTTTCCATAAAACGGCGCGACTAAGGTGGATATGTAATGGGAGGCAGAACGTCTCCCACGTCCCAATAATCCGATCTTCCAATAATTACACTAAACACAAGACAGAAGACTCGAAACCGTAACAAGACGTGTCACAAGAATCATCTATATAATACTACATCGCCAGAGCTACTATACAAAATTGATGAGTTTTTTTGTTTATTATTCCCGACTGCCCCCAGAGATAAAATATAGGGACGTTATATGCGTTATGGACTACGATGAGCTGATTGGGGTGAATTTTGATTACGTCAATGTTTTTTAAAATGACACGGTTCTGCGATCTGCGATTAATAACTAATGTTGCAACGAGATGTAAGCTTGTAAAGATATAAAAATAATGCTTTTTGTGAAATAGCTCGTTTGTGATTAATGAAACGGTGCTATTGATCGACTAACTGCTATTTCGCGCGGAGACGTCCAGTCTTGACATTTTTTTCGCGTATTTGTATAAAATTGTGTTTTATGTCAATGCATTTTGTATGATAGTGTCATACAAAACCGCAATCGGATAAGCGTTACCAGTCAACTCTTAAAAAAAAAATAAAAGATCGCTGTTTGAAGAAAATATATCCCGACTACATAAGGTTATGCAACATTATTTTCCTTGTTACGGGTTTGTAAGTTCAGTGTTGAAGAAAACGGTCCACGCGTTTGTCTGTAATCGTGAAACGAAAGGCAGACAAACAGAACTAAATGCCGAATTGTCTAATTAAAATGAGACTGCGGTCAATCATAAGACGAGTCTCGAGACGTAATAAAAAAAGACCAGGACCAGGACCAGACCAGACCCTCGAGATCTTAAAATTCGCGAAAAAATGCGAGAACGACAAAAAACGAAAATTATCCATTCCCACTGTCGTGAGCTCGGAACGCTCGACCCGTCCCATTTTGGTGAGGGCGCCAAGGATCTCGAGAACGTTGTGTACAGTAATATAGTTAAAAATATAATACCTGGGCGATTGCTATACAAAAGAACCGTGGAGTGGAACGAGCTGCGCATCGAAGGATGCGAAGCGCCGATCCAGCTGGTGGATGCAAGTTTTTCCTCTCTCTCTTTTTGCAGGCACTCGACCAAGAAGCTATACTATGCCTATTCTCGTTTTTTCCTCACTTTCTCCATATAAATGTAGTCCAGTCGGAATAGCCGAAATTTCGACTGACTTTTATTCAAAGACACCAGAGCAGCGCCAATTTTATGAAGGTTTTTTGGACCTACACGAACATGCCCTCAAGTTTTCGTAAAAATCCTAGTTGCTTTTTAGCAGTGACAAATTATTAAAAATTAAGAAGTCGATTTTAAGTTATTTTTTTTTTAAATGCGTTTTATGGAAAAATGCTTCCCACAAAAGCTGTGCGCCATAATGACCTCTATAAAATAGGTCTTATGCGAAAATGACCTAACATTGTTAGTTAAGCAGTTAATTGCAATTGAAAAAAAAAAACATTTTGCTTTTTGCATCCGTTATCGGTCATTTATCAACATATCATTTCAAAACTCATCCATCATCTAGGGAAAACCATCCTCAAGAGATACGTGCAAGATTTATTGATCTACGTTGTATAGTTAAGGAACAATCTCCGATCTACGAAAATCTGGAGTTTTCAAATTCCCATCTCCGAGGAAGGCTCACAGAGTAGAAAAAAATTCAGGAGTTTCGTTTCATCATGTACATTCTCGATAAAAAAAAATTAACATTTTCGTTAAAAAAAAACATCGTTTTTCGACGATTTTAAATTTTTGCTTATAAACAAATATAAACAAATAGAAATAACTCAAATTATGTAGATATTTGAAATATTCTTCAAGATCCTGATGATTTTTTTGATTATCAAAAAATCTTCATAAGCACTTTCATGTATTATCCTTTATGAGAAAGCACCGTTTTTAATTTTGGCTTCGTCATAGAGAAAGCCAATCGTGAATACTCAAAAATCATAAGGAAACAAAATATGCAAGTTCCAATTTTTCACCATTTCCCGCCTTTTTCAGCTGCATGGTTCGATGGATTTATTCCAATTTAAATATAACAGAGTGATCATGCTAATTCTTTAAAAAACTGAAAAAATTTTAAATGTCAAAAATAAAGAAAGGGGTTTAAACCCCTTTAACCTCACACTTATTTTTAGCACGTTGCGTTTGGCCGTCGCGCATTGTCTGACCGACCAAAAAAAATCTCAGTTTTTTTATTTTCTAGGAGACTAAAAATGCACTTTGAATTCTTTGAGAGGATACTTGAGACTACTCAAAAAAATATACTGCTTTCGCTTAGAAAAGTTGAATTTTTTAAACAAGTGAAGCTGAGCGATTTTGGTGAAAGTGAAATTCATAGTGGATCCACCGGACCAGAGTGTGACATGCTAGGGTTAACCGATTCTCCCCAGACTCAATATTGACCAAGCTTGTCCCCTGATAGCTTGTTTATGGAGACAGTTTTTACCTCGATAGTTGAACATTCACGAAAGTCTCAGCAGTTACGCCAATTGATCGAAAATTTTAAATTTTAGTAAATTTCAAAATTTTATAAAATATGAACTCTTCGGTCGCATTTGACCAAATTCAAAAGCAAACAAACACATCTCTATATATTAGCCTATTTATGTAGGCAGCTTTAGCTCGATAATTAACATTTTACGACATTTAAATCAATCAGGCCCACTTTTCGTAACGTTCAAAATTTTATAAAATGCGGTATTCATTAGCGATCGGGGTAAAAATTGCAGCAAACCAAGATAGTTTGTGGCCCAAATTGTGTTCAACGTTTCAGCAAGGTCGGTCAAGCCGTTCCGTATCTTGATTCAAGCATTTAATTTTTTTTAGAAAATCGCGTGCGCACGCCGGACTTTCTGAATCCGTTATCTCAATGTTTTAGGACATTTTCGAAGGGGGCATTGAAAGGGCGACATTTTTTTTCTGTTTTTTTTTTTTTTTTTTTTTACGAAAACAAAGCTTCCCCTATGACGGAACAAAAAGACGAAATATTTTCATAGTTTCATATGGTTTATTTTTCATGTTTCAGTGACTCTTCAAGAGCCGAGATTTATCACGCAACCGTCCGGTGTGAGCAATATCCTAATTGAGAATCGTACGAAGATTCTTCAATGTATGGCACGAGGTAAGAGCTGAGAGGATTAACTTTGATTTTTTATTTTCTAATCCTGGCTGGTAAGGTCTCCCCAAATACGGTGTCGATCACTTGGCAAGGTGGCCAGCAACGAGTTTCTCTGTGAAATATCGAATAACGAACAACGAGAACGACGATATAGGGAGGGGGATGAGCACAGTGGCCATATGAAGCCATATCAGTCTTGCCAGCTCTTTTTTTCTACACTATATATTATGTATGTATATGGGGCTTTCCAGATCCTATCGCCAGAAACGTGACCCTTAACATATTTTTCTTCCCTTTTTTATATAGCGTAAAGCACCACTAATAAAAAATGTTGTGAGGCAAAATTGTTAGAGTTTATCGATTTCCTTATTATATTTATAGTATATTGTTCATTATTAGAAAAACCTGCAAATTCAAATTTACGAATTGCCTCCTTGTAATTTTCACTCATTCACAAGCCCTCAATAAGCGGTTGTTTTTTTTTCATTAATTTTTTTCTCATAAACGAACTTTTTTCGTTTAAAAGGCTTTTTTGTTTTTTTTTTTGAAACGAAGGATTTTTCGTTTAAAATTTAATGTGTAGTTTCGAGGTTTTGGGACATTTCAAATAATCTGGCATGAAACACTTATTTTTTTTTCTCACGAAAACAAGAAAATTGTGAATGTCACGGCCCTGCCGAATTGGCCTAGAACGACCCGTATTTATATATGAGATTCTCGTAACTCGATATCGTGACCCCCTGTAACAATAAGTAAAGTTACGTGCTTGTATCGAACAAAAAAAAATCATCCATGAACAGCCTATGTAACAGGGCCTCGTTCATAATGTAGACATTGGAGAATTAAAAAATAATTTTAAATTCAATGTTTTCTCGAGAGAGCTTCAATCTAGTTAAAATGAAGAATCCCAATTCTTGAGCAATTATTTCTACCCATTTACAGAGGTAAGCATTAAAAAATTCTTTCCATTATTATATAAAAATCTTCCTCTATAAGAACGCGTTTTTTTTTTCTTTTTTTTTTGCTCCCTTCGCAAACGAAGAAAAATAACGTGTCAACAATGTACAAATCAATAATTTGCAGCAGTTTTTTAACATTATTTTTCGATCAATAATTTGAATATAGCAAAGGGCGCAAAAATTCTATAATTTAATGTACAATTACCGTTAAATTTTTTTTTTTTTTTTATTTGGTAAAATGTCATCAATTATCAATGATCGCATCAAATTTATCGAAAATTATCTCCGACAAAGGGAATCATTAAACTACATGTGTTCCTAGTTTCAGCCCGATACATACTTGGAGACATGGTGAAATTATTCCACTTTTCAAAAATTCAGATCTCTATATCGCAAGAACGGGTAGAGCTATAGGGCTGATTGTGAACTTATACACCTCTAAAGTATTATATTATACTCTAAATTATTATACTAACCCTCTTTTGTTATATATAAGTATCATAAGAATTGATATGGAAATAAAGATTTCACAGTTATTTGAACATTTTGAAAAATGTCTGTTCGCACTCTAACATGAACAATTTCCGAACTATAAGGCTGAAACTTACCACAGAAGTGGATTATTATTAAACAATATTTGGTGTAGGGTTTAAAGAAAATCGGTAGAGGCGTTCAAATTTTATGAAATTTTGAATTTTTCGATAAATTGACGTTTACCCTTTTTACATCGAACCCTTTTTCGTTACAGACCGAATCTATTTTACAACCCATGTTAATTCCCAGAAAATGGTGGCTTCATTTAATCTCACAGGTTATCCTCAACCAAAGTACAAATGGTTCAAGGACGGGATACCATTGAGTGACGAGCTTACATCCGATACATTCTGGCGGATTCAGAGTCCACGTCGAAAAGACGCAGGTGTTTATTATTGCGTAGCGACGAACGAAGTTGGATCGATATTCAGCGAAAGAGTTACTTTCTCTGTAGCCTGTAAGTTTTTCTTTTTTTTATTTAATAACAATCATCCATTTATTGCTTTTCAGTTCAACTCTTGAATTATTTTAAAAAATTCATCTTAAAATTGTTAAAATAATAACGAAATATCTTCTGTTTTTTTTTTTTTTGTTTAGATATGGGTGTATTTGAAAATCTTACGGATATCGAGGTGAGCGTGCAGTCGGGAAGTGCCGCGATACTCGAACTTCCGCCAATCGACAGTTATCCAACACCGGATGTGACGTGGTCAACCCTCGACGGTCCGATTCCCTACGAGATACAATACGCGACGAGCCATCACAAACTTTTGATTCTCAATGCCTCGGAAAAAGACGAACGTTCTTTCAGAGCGAGAGCTACAAATACCCAGATTGGGAAAGAGGAAAACAGTCCAATTTTTAATCTGCGAGTACTTGGTGATCCAAACATCGAGATTGCTCCTTCGATCATAATTGAACCGCAAGATATGCAAATAATCAAGGATCAACCGGTCACTTATCTGCCCTGTATCGCAAATTCACGGTACGATATTTCTTTTTGTTTTATAAAATAGTTTTGAAAAAACCCTGCAAACCCTACAAAATTTACTGTATAATTAGTTATATAAAGTGCCAACTTTTTACTCCGCAAATAGCAAATATTTGTAACTTTTTCACTATGAAATAGTCGGATGAACTGAGAAATAATTTTTATTGTCAATTATTTATTTTTAGTTTATTATTTATTAAACTATTATATTAATAGTTTATTTTTGTACAAATTTATAGCGTAGACAGTCGGTTTATAGACAAATAGTTCCAATTTTTTATTATAAATTAGTTGCATACACTTTCAATTAACACGAAGGGAATAATAATTAAAAAAAAAACAGAGAATTTTTTCTCAATGTCGTTTATGAACGTTTTTCACCAATTTAAGTTTTTTGGTAAAAATGTATCGGAGCGATGTAAAATTTCTTTTCTGTTATAAATTACAAATTTTTGGGATCTTTTTTTAGATCCCTCCACGAGCTAAGAACTATATGGACAAAGGACGGTATACCGATCGAAAATTCGAGAATAATTTACAGCTTCAACGACTCCTGGAATCGAACACTCGCTCTCATATCGGCGAATCTTACTTACACGGGTGTCTACACGTGCCAGGTTGATTTACTGAGCGGTGAATATCCAACGGTGAACGCAAGTGCCAAAATCGATGTCTTTGGTAAGCTTTTTTTTATTTTTATTTTTTTAACAGTTTCCTCACAAACATGTATCTTTTGTTTCGGTTAAGTTTTATCCCCCAATTATTGATTATTCTTCGATAATTAAATTATACTAAATTTATTTATTTTTCCCAAACTACACACATTTGTTCTACAAAGGTACAAAGTATATTCATCAATTTTTATCGATTTTTTTTAGAAACTTGAATAGGTGGAAAAGTCGTTGGAGTCGAAAGACCCATGTTTGTAGGGATCGGGTGCCATTCATCCAACCCAAAACCAAAAAAAACTTCGTAATGGGGCGAGAATTGATTTAGTGAAAAGGCGCTTGAAGAGTTTACACAGTTTCCTTTTCTCCGATCCTGAGATGGTTCAGATTTTAATCCTAGGAGTACACACATGGGTCTTCCAGACGCCGTGAGAATTTCCCTGTTCTAGTACTGCATGCTCTTGAATCTTAAAGAGCTGGCAGTGACAGTAAAAAAAACTTGTCTCTGTCCCGTAAAAATTCGCGAAATGAAGATCACTAGTGCTTAGCATTTGAGTGATGCACACAAAGTAGCGTTTGGCCCCTGAGGCAACGGACATTTTTCCCTGAATCGGTAAAAAATTTCATCACTGAATGTTTTCCCCAAAGATTTCGAATGTGATCTTCAATAATCTCCAAGATTTTTTTTTACTATGGCACTTAATGTTACCATTATTTTTTTCCTCAACAGAGTTTTTCGCTCGTTTCCCATCAATACACGATGGGGTCAATAGACGTTTACGATTCATTTGGCAAATTATAAAATTGACACATATTTAAATTTCACAAGCCTCATCTTGACAATTTTCGCTACAACGTAGATAAAAAGCCCACAAATGTTGATTGCCTCCAAATTTACAGTCATCAATAGAAACCTGGTCTAAAAAGTCCAATTTTTAGTCTAAAGTGTAAAAAAAAATGTTGTACTTCTAGGCCAGGTTGTCCTTGAATATCGTAAATCCAAAAATTCTTCTGAAATCTCTTATTTGGGTTAATTGCAAAAAAAAAAAACGATTTCAACAACCATCTAATAATAAAATTTTCATGAAAAAGTTATACACTCTACTATCTACTGGTACCAAATGAAAAACTGGTACTTGACCGATTAGTCTTACCATTTAGAAAAAAGAAGAATTAGAGAAAGAATATGTTGAGAAGAGGTTAATTGTTCATTTTTTATTCATTATTTTGCTATCTTCAACAGAAAAGCCAACTTTCGTTAGCGAACTTAAACGCGAGACTCACAGCGATTATGGATCGACGGTCAATTTACCCTGCGACGCTGTTGGTGTTCCAATGCCGAAAATCAGCTGGTTCTACAATGCCGAGACAATCGATCATCATCTTAGAAATAAGTAAGGAAAACATAGCCACTAATTGATATAACCACAAAATATCTGACAATGAAAATGTACCGCGCATTACGTATAAGTCAAGTGGTCTATCACGAACTTTGGTACGGAAAAAACAAATTAGTCAATTTTATCGTTGGTAAAAGTCACGAAAGTAGACTTCAAGTAGAGAAAAAAAGAGATCCTTTGCAGAGTCAGGAAAAAATTGTAACTGCGCGCTGGCATCCTTTTTGGGTCATCAAAATTTTTTCGTAAATAGGATCTGAGCGAAATAATATTTGCATCTTTCCTGATATTGTTGAAGTTAGTAAAACGCACTTCAAATAGTAAGGGACCCTTTGCATTGACTTTGGTTTTTCAAACCATAGTTATCACAACATTATTACTAGAATTACGATTTTTTCCGGATATCGATTTTGGTCTACAAAACATGACAAAATTCTATGGACATTTCTAGTCCGTTTAACTGTAAATTTCGTTTAGTCGTCGAAGAAAGATTCTTACATTTTTTACGGTTTTTTTTTACAATATAACTAAAAAAAATATAGGCCATCAATAATTTCTTATCATTAATAAATTAATATCACACAGATTGGAAATGGAAGAGGACGGTTCGTTAACTGTAAAAAGGCTGACGATGGAATTTTCCGGAATGTTCCAGTGTCTGGCATCAAACGATGCCGGCGAGGCATCCAGCTACACTTGGCTCAAAGCTAAAAGTATGTATTCCTTTTTTTTTATCCGTCCCACTATTCTCCTCATACGCAGAAACAAGAATGAGCTTTCATCCGGAGATGTCTGAAAAAGAAATACCAAAAATGTCTCTGACTGGTGATAGAGAATTTATAAACATATAATATATTTTCCATCTCACCAAAAACTGATTTGTTGTGTTTTTGTGTGAGAACAGCGGAAATAAACGACTTCGCGAGGAAAAGAGTGACTCGACGGGCAGCCGGCTATAACGTAGTCCGAGCTCGCCAATCGGACGGACGCTTAAAGTTCTTTCAATACCCGGACAGTAAGATAAAATGAAGAAGAAAAATCTTTTCAAGCCAAAGAGCTCACAATAGTTTAGTTTTTTTGGTTTTATTTTTGTTTCTTCACCCCTTTTTATATTTATTCCCTTTTATTATTATTTTCATAGTTTTTTTGTTATTATTTTCTTTCTATTATGTTCCAGGCGGTAATAATTATATGTCAAAAATATATATTCAGTAGAACCTCGATTATCCGAATCAATTGGAATCGAGCCTAATTTTGGTTAACAAAAATTCGCATAATCGAAACAGAATTTTTTTCTGAAAGGGTAATATGCAACACAAATTTAAATGGACAAACAGTTTATATTAGATATCCGAATATATATGTATATTTGAATCTCTTAACCATCAGTTTGCAACATTTAAAACTTATCTGCGTGCGCTGCAAGGAACAAATTAACTCTATGACAATATGTACGCATTGTGGCCATACCCATCAACGATTCACTGGGGTAACGAGTTACCCCATCATCTTTGCAGCCTCTAATTTTTTTTCTATTTATCAGAACGACTGTAAAGTCGAGGAAACCAAGATTTTTATGAGAATTCAGTTCACGAGTTACCCCAGTGTACCGTTGCAGAACTAAAACTGCCTGTGAAAGCAAGCTTACAAGAGGACTAACGCTCGAAGACGAAGAACGCGCCTGAGCACACGCTTGCACACGCGTGGTTCTCGCAAAACCGCAGCGTGCAACAATTTATATTTTGCGCAAACGTTCAGATAATTGAGCGTTTCGGATAAACCAAGTCAGGGTTCGGATAATTGAGTGTTCGGATGACTGAAGCTGGGATAATTAAAGTTCTACTGCATATCTGTCAATACAAAAGTGCCAAAAATGTTTATAATTCAAATATATTTCTAACATTTGCGTCAAATTTATGCTTCAAAATATAATTCTTTTTATATCAATCACATATACGCAATATATGGAATGTATCTAAAATATATTTGAAATATATTTTTTCGAGCAAACTTTTCTATTGTATATTGAATATATTTTTTTTGCATACAAATTTTTTCACATGGGTTATTAGGTTTTCGTACGAGACACAGATATGCTTGATATTATGCCACGTACGACACATTTTTTGTATTGCTTTTGTATTTGTTTCCGTTGTTTTTTTTTGTCTTCATATTACCGTTCGTCACGTATTCTCAACGATTTTGTTTTTATTTTTTATTACGGCAGACGTGTAGAATATTGGAACGAGAAAGTTTGCAAGTGTGCTGGTTGAATATATGAATATTATTGTTTTTAGTTGATAAATTAGCTATGAGGTGATACGAAAAATCGTAGCACCGAATCGAGCGCACTGAAAAAAGTTGTGGGAAATTTACGAGAATTTGTTGGACGTATAATTTTGGTTTATTTTTTTCTATAGCTCGTTGCATGATAGGTGAGAGAAATCTTCTCAGATTTACACAATATTGGACGGGAGAAATTCGTAAATTATAACTGTTGAATGCTTTTTCTTGCAGCTTCGATACCGATTATCGAGAATCCACCAACCAATATTACCATTCTAGATGGTAAAGACGCAACGATAACGTGCAGAGCTATAGCAGCTCCGTTTCCTAACTCCACTTGGATCTACAATGGTAATTAGTCATTTTATAGATCTATAGTAACAAAATTCAAAAAAAAAAAATTAAAAAACTTTTCCCATTGAGGATAAGTTGAAAAATTGAGATAGAGTCGTCATTTGTGGATATTTTTCGATCTAGAATCTAGACTCGTAAAATTTCAAAGTTTCAAGGAAACAGCAGTTTTATGAACATATCCTGTCAAAGAATCTTCAGAATGTTTCTTTTGGATGGTTTTTTTCCATGCTTAATAAAAAAAACCGCGTGAAATGGTGGAAAATTCTTCAAGATTGATGATTGGATGTATGGATTCCTTTTTTTGCACTACTTTGACTCGTACTTGACTCGTACTACTAACCCGTATTAAAATTTAAGTATCGACTTATAAGATGAATGTTAAGTCGAAACTTACGACAACAAAGTCCGGTCGAAGCCCTAATTTTCACAAGGCATTGACAATATTAAAAAAGAATTCGCTACTTACTTCTTGTGATGCAAAATTAGTACGAAAAGGCAGTCTTGGTCTCCATTAACTGCGGTGAAACTTGAATATACCTAAAATCCCTCATTTTGACAAACGAAGAACGGAAGTTCTCAACATCGAAAATAACTCAATTTGCAACTTTGGAATTAACACAACATAAAATCGAATACTCTAAATTGAAGCAAGTGAAAAAATGCAGATAGCTGAACTTGACTTGTGGAAATTTGACACTAAAATTCGTATTAAAAATTTGAAATATTCGTCTTTCAAGTTTATGTCATGCGCACACGATTGACCTTGAAACGGGATACTTATGATGTGACTATTATTACAATAAAAACGCTCATTTCCTGATTTGTATTATGATATATATATATATATATATATATATATATATATATATATATATATATATATATTGTGATGATTATGTTATTTTTTTATTATACATTAAATAAGATGATTCTATTTTAATATTATTTTACGTTAAATATCTCCGAGTGGAGATTTCGGTTCGTGGGGTTCGCAATTTATTAAAATCGAAACCATCGAAGCAGAGCGATACACGATCGAATTTTTTATCGCAAATATGAGGATTACGATCAAAACTAAAATTAAAATAATTGAAAATCCACAACCTGTTCTTTGCGGAATTATAAATCGGTGCACTGATAAATTTTATTTGTCAAATATCTAAATGTATCAATGTATTCACATAATAACTTAAACACGGACTTAAACAAAACAATTTCAAAAGATACGATGTTGACTGATATCGAGACGCGAGACGAATGTTCCTCACTAAGCGAGAGCGAGAGCGAGAGCGAAATCAGGAATAGTTCGGAGTAACGGGATTTCGTTCGGCAATTTTCGTCGTTTATACGAACGCTCGTCACCGGCCTATATAATATTTCCCGATTAATATACACTATATCTTTCCTTTTACATTTCTTCTTTCTTTTCCCCTTATCCTACAAATCGACGGCACCCCAATAAGGGTCTTGTCCTACCATACAACTAAATTAAATCTACCCGTTTATAAATTCATCGATGTACGTCATATTTCTATCCTTACAATATATGTATGTATTTTTTTCTTAGATACTGAACCCGTCGAGATCGCAGGACGCGTTCAGCTATTGGAAACCGGAGATCTTCTGATCGCTGCGGTCAAGCCAAACGATGCTGGAAAATATTCCTGCGTGCGGGCAAACGAAGCTGGTTCTGTAAATGCCTCCGCGCATCTAACGGTAGTCGGTAAGAAAAAAATTATTGTTTTTAATCCATTGCATCCTTTTTTCTTTTTTTTTTTTTTAGCAAAGAAGAAATTCATCCATTCTAATTATTTTCATAGTCAGAACACAAATTATACGGGCTCCAAGCGATACTTCTGTCCTGTTGGGACACACGGCCGAGTTACAATGTAAAATTTCTAACGATCCGAGCGTACCTTACGACATTGTATGGTTGCATAATTCAATGTGAGTAAACAAAATTTTATGTAATTTTGTTTAATTTAATTGGTAATTTTTCGTAAATTCCATGTTGGGTAAATAAATGAAAAAAGTAAAATAATAATAATAACAATAACAATAATAATAATGATTTGGAGTATGAAACTGCAGAACAAGATGCAAACTCAATACCAAACAGCATTAATCATTTTTACACAATAAAAACAAAATTGGGCGAAACAAAAAAACAAAAGAAATGCAAATAAAAAATTTCATAGTGCTTTCATCATAATTTTTCAACATCCTCAATACTTTTTGTGATGTTAGCTTTCTCATAAAAGACACTTTGTGAGTGTCTAAACATTCTCTAAAAAAAGGATTCTCTAAAAAAACATTCTCTAATTTTCCCAAAGTTAATTACTATCTCTCTCAAATTCAAAGCATTCATGTCAAACTTTGAGAATGAAAAATTCCCTTGTTTTTTGGTGTAACAATGCGAAAATATTTTTCTTCTTCAATATACATTATACATTATATATACTTCACATATACTTCTATTCATATATACTTCAGATATTGACATATTTTGTAGATATCTGTACAGATCGAATCGTATATTTTATGCTCTCTCTTCAATCTACAACAATTACACAATCTACGAATTTCCTTGCAATTTGAAAAGTCGTGCTAAAAAAAAATTTTGGTCGACCCATTGTAGGGTAATAAATACTCAGGCAAGTCAGAGAGTAAAAATGCGTCACGACGGAGCACTGGAGATAATCGCCGTGCGAGCATCGGACGTTGGTGAATACGCTTGCTCGGTAATATCACCAGGTGGAAATGAAACGAGACAGGCACGATTGAGCGTTATCGAATTACCATTTGCACCGATAAACGTTAAGGCTGAACGCGTCGAGACGATTTCACCGAGAACGATTAACGTCAGTTGGGTTCCAGGATTTGACGGTAACAGTCCGACGGAAAAATTTATCGTCGAAAGACGCGAAGTTCCTGAATTGGGTAAGATATCCACAAATTGATCGAAAAAATATTTATTTTTCTCTTTTTTAATACAATTTGATCGGAAAAAAATGTCCTCTCAAATCTTTGTCACTAATGAATTATATTTGTTGCAATTTTCAAAGGGACACATTATTGAAAATAATTATACAATCATTGTTTACATCAATATAATCATCTCGATTTAATTTTTCAACATTTTCTAGTAATAATAAATATTTTTACTCATTAGATAAATTGTTGGGATTTTTAATTTATTATTTTCAGTATTTTCGTGTGGACAATTTTTTTAAAATTTGTTGAAAGGTGACGTATTTTTCTCTCCAGGGCCTATACCAGATCCTCTCGCGAACTGGGAAAGAAAGAATAACAACGTATCAGCGGGTGAAAGATGGTGCTTGTTTAATGATTTGAAAGCAGCTGCGGCTTATCAATTTCGAATAACTGCGGTAAACAGCGTGGGCGAGGGACCGCCATCGGATCCCAGCAACGTTGTGATACTGCCCCAAGAACGTGAGTTAAAAAACACTCTTTGTCCGGACATGAAAAGAAAAAAAAAAAATATGGAAACATTTATGTAGCCCGATTTTTATTACTTTTTCAATTATTATTTTTTTTTTCGTCTTGTATAGCACCATCGGGACCTCCTCTCGGTTTTGTTGGTTCAGCTCGTTCGTCTTCGGAGATAATAACGCAGTGGCAATTGCCGCTCGAGGAACATCGCAATGGTCACATATTGGGTTACGTATTGCAATATCGTTTGCACGGTTACAACGTCAGTCCATGGACGACGCAGAATATAACGAATGAGGCACAAAAGAATTATCTCATATCTGATCTGATAACGTGGAAAGACTATGTCGTTCAGATCGCTGCTTACAACGAGAAGGGCGTTGGTGTATTTACCAATGGGCTGATTATCAAAACGAAGGAAGGAGGTAACATTTTTTTTAGTTTTCATCAATTGTAATATTTTAATTAACTAATTAATCAATTACTTTATTCATTATAATCAATTGATAAATTAATTGATACCAGAAGCGAGATAACGTAGTAATTTGATAATAATTTGATAATATGAGATATGATAATTTTATAATATCATTAATAAGATTCGATTTTTCTCTTCTTTTATATACCACTTTTTTGTTTTGACTCCACAGTTCCCGAAGCACCGCCAACGAATGTTCGTGTAAAAGCCATAAGTTCAGCGGCCGTTCAAGTTTGGTGGAAACCGCCAAATCCCCAAAAAATAAATGGCATTAATCAAGGCTACAAGCTTCAGGCCTGGACAGGAGAAAATTTCACGGAGAGCAACAAGTATAAATCCATGACAGTGCCGCCGAGTCTCTTTGATCCGTTGGCGGAACAGAGCGCCATTGTTACGGGATTAAGAAAATTTACTCTTTATAACATAACTGTACTTTGCTTCACGGATCCGGGTGACGGCGAACGGAGTAGTCCGATTCAAGTTCGAACGAGCGAAGACGGTGAGAAAAAAAACCGTCATTTGCGATTACCGAATTTTCGTTTGGAACTTATTTTACTGAAAACTTTAGGGACACATTGAATTTATGTATATAAAATGTTTCTTTTTGCTAATGGGTTGACAAGTCTTTGAGATGTTACAAGTTGTAGTGACATCAATTGCGCTGTATAGATATTCCTGCTATGAGAATTTGATCCCATTTATTTTTACCTTCTGAAAAGTTAAAATGGGCCAATTTTGAGAAAAAGGAAAAATTTATTAGAAATTTTCAAGGCAGGTCTTTAAGGGTCTCCCACTTAAGATTGAACTTGACGATGCCTTTAAACTATCAAACTTGTTTTTGTTTTTAAACTCGTACTTGAGCTTAAACTTGACCTTATAATTCAGTTCAATATTAATCTTAAATTTCAGTCCAAACTCGAGAGCCAACTGTCTTTTGTGTCTAGGCACAAACGTCATTATGGACTTGAACTAAGACTTTAGTTATTAATTTAACTTTTAAGTTTTAACTAAAATTTTAACTGCAGTAATAAATCAAGATTAAACTCAAGTTTCATTCAATTTTTTAGTCAAGCTGTAACATAAGTTTGAACTCCAGTTGCATTTTACCGTGTCGGTCCAATTTTAACTCAAATTGTAACTTAAGTCATCGCTCAAGTTTAACTCGAACTTTTTAAAAACTGTTCTATTGATATCGTTTTAGCATTATTATTGTTGAAACTCAATGTTTGTGGTATCTTCGATGTGATTGATTTTTTTCTCTAATGTTTCATGTCGTCAGGATACACCACAATTTTAACTATTTTTAGATTCGTATGGGAATGCACGTTCAATCCTCGCATCAAACTTTCTCCTTTCATTATTAGAACACCGCATGTCAAGTCACACATTGAGTTAAATTAATTTTTCTACTCTCAATATAGTTCCGGACGAGGTGGAGAATCTTCAATTTGACGACATAAGCGATCGAGCTCTGACCGTCAAGTGGAATCCTCCAAGTGAGATAAACGGTGTATTAACGTTATATCAGCTCAAGTACATGATCAAGGATACGCCAGATTCATTGAGAATCAAGAATCTGACACGTGACGTTTTATCGTCCAAAATCGAGCATCTTCAGGCAACAACGCACTACAGATTCGAGGTGGTAGCTTGGACGTCAAAGGGTCCTGGCAAATCAAGAGTAGCGACAATACAATCGGGTGTTGAGCCAGTCTTGCCCCAATCACCGACGAAATTGGCACTATCAAACATTGACGCATTTTCCGTTGTTTTGCAATTCACGCCAGGCTTCGATGGCAACTCATCGATCACCAAATGGACCGTTCAGGCACAAACAAAACGCAACACTACCTGGTACAATATCTACGAAGTTTCCGATCCTGACGCCAGTACGATAACAGTCAATGGACTGATACCTTTTATGCAATACAAGCTACGCTTGATCACAAATAACGTTGTAGGCGCTTCAGCGCCCTCTGAACCTACAAAAGAGTTTCAAACCATTCAGGCACCTCCGTCCCATCCACCGAGGAACGTTACTGTACGAGCTATGAGCGCAACTGAGCTCAGAGTCCGATGGATTGTAAGTTCTTTTTTCTACTCAGGGGAAACTTTGAACCTGTAAAAATCAACATTTACAGACATTTCGGTGGCCCCTAAAACAAAGAAATTCACAGCCCAATTGAGTATCGACCTATGTTCATACGAATTTATCTTGAGAATGTTCAAACTTAGGACTGTGATTTATGCTATTTGCTGTAAGTACCGTCGATTCGTGCCTTTTTTACGAAAACATATTTGTTTCGTATTTTTTGCTCAATATTAAATGAAAGAAGGTCACGCGCAAATTTTTCGCTACAATCAATATAATTCAGTACTATGAATCTTGATTGTTCCAGACAGATTTCGTATTTGAAGGAAAATTGTAGCATGGAAACTGTTGTACGTATCAATAGTAGAGAGAGAAGAAAAGTTTACGGAAAAAATGTTTAAAAACAAAAATATAATTTATAAGTTTGATGAATGAATTCGTGAAACGATGAGGTGATACTCTCTCAGTTGGCAAGAAAATTTAATCCATTTTTTTCAAAACTACATTGAGGATTTGAGAAAAACTTAAAGTTTCATCGGTTGCATTTAATAAGGTGCATAAGGTGACATTTTATGTTTTCCCGAAACTGCGCACCTTCGAGAAAAATTGGATCGGAGACTCGGCTCGGGGGAAATGGTTGAATAGGTGTTTCACCTTATACAATCTGAACAGATTAACGATGATGTGATACGACTCAGTCGGTAACAAAAACTATCCGAAGATCAACCGTTTAGAAAAATTTTGGCATGAGAGTAAATGCAGCTTTCTCTTTCGTACTCGTAATGGTTTACCCAGAAGCTGTTGTAGTGACTGAGTAGTAGCACATCGCCTTAAATTAAGACGATTTGCTACTCCTCTGTCGGTAACAAAAATTGCGTACCAAAATTCTCCTAAACGGTTGATCTTTCGGACAAACGAAGAGAACAATGAACTGCGTATAACGCTTCTGCAGTTCGTGGTTCTCTTCATTTGTCCGAAAGATCAACCGTTTCGAAGAATTTTGGTACCGGAGTAAAAACAGCTTTTACGCAAAAACGGTTTTATCAACAGAGGAATAGCACATTACCTTAAGAATGTCAAAATCACCAGATTTTTCTCTTATTTTCTTGACTCGGTTTTGTATCTCACACAGCCATTGCAGCAGATCGAGTGGTACGGCAATCCTCGTGGTTATAACGTGACGTACACGGAAGTTCGTACAAATAAATCAAAGAGTATAAGTATAGATGATCATACAGCAAATTCTTACGTTCTCGAGGCTATGGAAGAATTTGCTCTCTACAAGATCGTCATGCAAGCGTATAACGACGTTGGCTCATCCCATGCGAGTCCAAAAGCAATCGAGAGAACGAGAGAATCTGTGCCATCCGTTGGTCCAGCTGGCGTTGAAGCAAACGCAACATCCTCAACGACGATACTCGTCAAATGGGGTGACGTACCCGTTGAACATCAGAATGGACAGATCGAAGGTTTCAAAGTTTATTATGGCTCCAGCAGCAGATCTCCTTATCAGTATAAAAATATACCAAAAAATACGACATTCACGACAACCCTCACGGAATTGCGGAAATTCGTTCAATATCACGTACAGGTTTTGGCCTACACGAGACTCGGTGATGGAGCTCTGAGCATTCCACCTATAAGAGTTCAGACCTTTGACGACAGTGAGTTAATTTTTTTTATTTTTTTTCAATTAAAAATTAAAAATATTAAAATAATATTTTTTTTTATTGCTAAAATCAAATTGAGAAAATTGACGATTTGTAAGATGTTTCATTTCGAACTTCCAAAATTCCAAAATTTGAAACATGTCAAAAAATTGTAATTCAAAATATTACAATAGATTTGTTAAACAAATTTGAATGTAAAAATTGTGAATTCAAAAATAAAAAAATGTTTTTGTTTTTAAATTTTTATGTAAAATTCGATAACGAACGTTTTTTTTTTTGTAGCTCCGGGACCACCATCGAACGTCTCATTTCCCGACGTTAGTTTTTCGACAGCTCGTATCATATGGGACACACCAGATGATCCAAACGGTGAAATTTTGCGTTACAAAGTAATGTTTCATCTAAACAGCAGTCAGGAGCGTCAATTCTCGAAAGAATTGGAAGCATCCGACAGAACGTTTACAGCAACGGGCCTCGAGCCTGAAAAATATTACATGTTTTCCGTGACTGCGTGCACGAGATTGGGATGGGGAAAGACGGCTTATGGGCTCGTTTTGACGACCAATAATCGCGAGAGACCGCAACCACCATCTTTGCCCCAGGTCAGCAGATCCCAAGTTCAGAGCCGACAGATTACATTCAGTTGGACCCCCGGACGAGACGGATCTGCACCACTGCGGTTGGTAGACTATTTTTTTTTCGCTCTTTTGCAGAAAAATTTTTTTTCAACGTGAAAAACAAAAAATAGAAGATCTTTGTGACAAAATCATTTAAAGTGTTTGGAAAATCCTTAAAATTGATTATCTCGCTTTTCAATTTGAAATAATGAGCCTTCAATGCTGATAGCCGAAAAATTACTAATTTATAATTTGAGAATGTCTTGAAACATCTCACTGGAATTTGGTACACGCCTAAAGCAATCATCAATCGTTTACCTTTATTATGAATGATCTCCGTTAAGGTAATGTGCTACTCCTCTGTTGGTAAAGCAGTTTCTGCGTGAGCCATTGTGAGTGCGAGAGAGAAAGCTGCGTTTACTCCGGTACTAAAATTCTCCTAAACGGTTGATCTTTCGGACAAACTAAGAGATTCTGTAGTTCGCGATTCTCGTAGTTTGTCCGAAAGATCAACCGTTTAGGAGAATTTTGGTACCGGAGTAAAAGCAACTTTCTCTCGCACTCACATTGGCTTACGCAGAAACTGGTTTACCAACAGAGGAGTAGTACATTGCCTTAACAAGGTTTCGACTTTTTTGAAAAATGTTGATGATTCTGCAATTTTTAAGCTAACAGGCTCAGATCGGGCGAAAAAGTAAAGCAGGGAGTTCACCTTTATTGGGAATGATAATTTTTATAAAAATTACTCGGCTACTGAGGTTTGACGAAATTTTGCTTCCTTGTTGACGAAGCTTTGTTTTTATGCAAAAAAATATAGTTTTTAATGCCAGAGTGTTTAAAATATTTCAAAACGTCGAGGAAACGAATTTTGAAAAAATGTCAACTATATACATATATATAAAGCGGGCGCGCACGTATGTGTGTGCGTGTGTGCGCGCACTCTATGTAAAAAAAAGTAAAACCTCTATATCTTGGAAACGGCTTGAGCTACAGGACTGAACTTTTGCACAAATCTGAAGTACTACCATCTTTTTTTTATTCATGAGTTTCGATCGAATAAATAGGAAAATTAACCCGCTGATCTACACCATTTTCTGTCGCCACATTGAAGTACGCAGTGCGGTCGGGTCAGTGACCCAGGTGGAGGACGAGGTTACACTTTGTTGGTATTTTTTTTTGAAACTTTATACACGCATTTATCATCATCTTATCAAAGTGTCTGTGAAACTCTAGAAAGATTGATCATTCCAAACTTGAGATAACTGCTATTGAAATCAGCACATTTTTAATGGCGGTCCTACACTACTCACGAGTATTGGCGAGTGTGATTGTTACGAGTATGGGCGATGACAAGTCTGATCTCCCACACACTCGTGCATACTCGTATTTGGGTAGCCTCGTAAACATGCAGCCGTCCTTGTCTTCCCTACACTCGCGATACTCGCGATTCTACGATACTACACGCGTGACATTTTACCGACAGTGATCGGAACAACGGCGAGCACGAGTACAAGCATATGAACGAGTCCCAAGTGCCCGGTCCCACACTACTCGTGAATACATGTATCACTTATACCGAAAGCATGCCAATATCCTGTTTTGTCTTGCAATTTTTAAACCATTCTTAAGATAAAAAACCACAAAACGGTGGAGAGGCACTATCCGAACATTCTGCAAAAAATTTAGGATAATCGACCATCTCCTTTTTGCGATTTTGCGCCTGAAAGAGGTACTCACTAGCACGTAAACAGCCTCAGTCTCTCTGTCGATTCGTTTATTTTCAATACGTGTCCCACTCACCGTGGCTCAACGATGTCTGTTCGCAGTTCAATTCGAGCAATTTTTAAGCCATCGCGCTGAAACTTCCTACAGCAGTGGACTATTATTAAAGAATATTTGGTATTGGGCGTAAAAAATATCAACGAAGTGTTCAAATTTTATGAAATATCAAATTTTTCGAAAAATTGACTTCTAGTTTTAGACTTCTCTTTTAATGTAAATAAAGTAACGTTTATCGATGGTTCAAACCAGGTTTGGCAGAGATTGTTGAAGTTGGCTCTGTTTTAAAGAATTTTGAATGCTTTTTGAAATATTTGAATAACGATTAAATTTAAGAAAATCTGACTATCTAGCTAAGGGGTAAAAACCTGCGAACTGAAATGTGCACATTCCTTTCTCGTAAGTTTTACATATTGGGAAAGCTTTCTCGCTGAGGAACCGAAAATTGAGAAAGGTGCTTGCTCCAGAGCGTGAGAGCGTTGAGAGGTGCTTGCTGTGGGAATGGGAGGAAATTACGAGGAAGCAATGTGCAAATTTGAATTTGCAGGTTTTTAAATTTATTTGAATTTCTCACTTTGCTTGGCTTGTCCAATAGTTGAGGTATCCTCGAAATATAGCACACACGAAGGCCAATAGACTCTCTTTATTAAGAAAAAAATATTCATTCGATTTAATGCCATTATTTAAATTTAATGAGATTGAATTTTTTTTTCAATTTTGGTGGCTGCAAGTTTTCGGAACTTGTGAAATTTCCAAACTATCGGGATAAAATTCGGTATGCAAGAAGAGAGCAGGAATAGATTCTGCCAGTGTGAGTTTCAGTGAGATATTGAATTTTTTTAAAAATTTTCGCCATGAGGACACCGGAGAATCAAGAAATATATTTTTTATCCTTCACTATCCATAGATGGCTCTAACGTTTTTTTAAATTTATATTCGCAGTTATTACACGGTTCAACAGTCCGAAAATTCCGGTCCTTTTCAAACGATACCGGAACGTCTTGATCCATCGTTGACATCGCATACAGTCATCAATTTAAAGCCTTTCACGTTCTATCAGTTTAGAATTCAAGCAACAAACGATATTGGACCATCAGCTTGGAGCGCCGAGTCTGCCCAAGTTCAAACATTACCAGCAGGTTCATTTTTTCTTTTTTACTTTCTCAAATTTCACAAATTTTTATTTTACTTTCTCAAATTTCACAAATTTTTATTTTACTTTCTCAAATTTCACAAATTTTTATTTTACTTTCTCAAATTTCATAAATTTCTATTTTACTTTCTCAAATTTCACAAATTTCTGTTTTTTTTTCTCCAATTTTTATAAATTTTCGTTCTAATTCATGTTCATATCTTCAGCACCCTCTCGAGGTGTGACAGGGTTAAAAGTCGTTCCAATCACAACTTCGAGCATACAAGTTCACTGGGACATGATCGAGGAGACTCACTGGAGCGGCGATCACGAGACTGGCGGTTACCGTGTCGTTTATCAGCCAGTATCGGATTTTCCAACGGCTCTGGAAGCGACACCGAAGCAAGAAGTATTTGGAATTAAGGTAAAATTCAACTTACACTATTCCTCCTTTTTTTTACATTATTCAAACAATAATGGGGAAACATCCGATACCCGCGAGTTTTTACATTATTCAAAAGATAACGGAAAAAATTTAACACATGTTTGGGTTTGCATTATTCGAACAATAATCTTAAAAATTTGGAAATATCAATTTTTTTACATTATTTCAATCATAATAGAGAAAATTGGTAAAATGTGATTTTTTACATTATTCGTTCGATAACAGTGCAAATATATGAGCCAAAAATTGACCGCTACTTCAATGCTGGATATTGTGAAGTAATAATATTCGTGAATTTTGTCACAGGAAAGAAAAATGATACTTAGTGATTTGATGGAGGATAGAAATTACGAAATTGTCGTACTGCCCTTCAATTCCGAGGGTGACGGCCCTCCAAGTCCACCTGTGACGGTTTACGTCGGTGAAGCTGTTCCAACCGGCGAGCCACAAAACGTCGAGGCAAAATCTATATCTTCGACGGAAGTTCACCTGAAATGGAAACCACCCCAGGCTAATATGCAAAATGGCGATCTTCTCGGTTACAAGGTAACAAACATCAAATATTTTAACTCTATCTTTGAAGTTTATGCAGTTTTCGTTCGTTTTGTTTTTCGAAAAACATCGCACATTTTAAGTTTGCTTCGCTCGTGATTTCCTTATTGAATTTATCATAAATCGATAACAGGGTGAACATTTTTTTCAAAATAACTATAAGTGCTTTAACACCAGGAAATATGTATCTATTCAAATATTTTATATTGAGCTAATACACAAAACAAACTTGCAGTTATCGAGTTAAATTTATAATTTATTCAAAGTTTCATGATTACATCCTAACAATTTCTGAGTTTGTGAATGTGATCTTTTGATTTTTTTTTTTTTTGACAAACCGCCATGAAAAAATCTTTTTTTACTAATGTTCGTTTCGCTCGCAGATTTTTTACTTTGTGACGGATTCCCCCCAAGCCCTAGACAAAAAACAGGAAGAGGAGATCGAGGTAGTGCCGGCTTCTTATCTGGCTCACAGTCTCGTATTTCTCGACAAATACACCGAGTACAGGATACAAGTATTGGCCTTCAATCCGGCCGGTGATGGTCCTCGTTCGCCACCGATAACCGTTAGAACGAAACAGGATCTTCCTGGTCCTCCGTACGATCTTCAATTCAACGAGATTACATTGACGAGCATGAGAGTCTCCTGGGAATCACCGAAATTGCGAAACGGCGAGATAGTTGGATACATCATCACTTACGAGACCGCCGAGCAAAACGACCGTGAGATTTTTATTTTATTTTTATTTTATTTTTATTTTATTTTTATTTTATTTTTATTTTTATTTTATTTTTATTTTATTTTTATTTTATTTTTATTTTATTTTTATTTTATTTTTATTTTATTTTTATTTTATTTTTATTTTATTTTTATTTTATTTTTATTTTATTTTTATTTTATTTTTATTTTATTTTTATTTTATTTTTATTTTATTTTTATTTTATTTTTATTTTATTTTTATTTTATTTTTATTTTATTTTTATTTTATTTTTATTTTATTTTTATTTTATTTTTATTTTATTTTTATTTTATTTTTATTTTATTTTTATTTTATTTTTATTTTATTTTTATTTTATTTTTATTTTATTTTTATTTTATTTTTATTTTATTTTTATTTTATTTTTATTTTATTTTTATTTTATTTTTATTTTATTTTTATTTTATTTTTATTTTATTTTTATTTTATTTTTATTTTATTTTTATTTTATTTTTATTTTATTTTTATTTTATTTTTATTTTATTTTTATTTTATTTTTATTTTATTTTTATTTTATTTTTATTTTATTTTTATTTTATTTTTATTTTATTTTTATTTTATTTTTATTTTATTTTTATTTTATTTTTATTTTATTTTTATTTTATTTTTATTTTATTTTTATTTTATTTTTATTTTATTTTCTATATTCTGTTTTTTTCTTCTCCGAAGGTTTCAGCAAGCAGGTAAAGCAAAAAGTGACAGAGACGAGCTTGCTCGTTCAGCCTCTCGAGGAAGAGGTCACGTACACATTCATGGTGAGAGCTCAGACGATAGATTTGGGTCCACCAATTTCTGGAAACGTGACGACAGGCCCCCAGGAAGGTTCGCCAATGGCACCAAACGATCTCGTTGTCACGAAAACCGTTTCGAGTGTCGATTTGCGCTGGAAAAATGGAGCATCAGGCAAAGGACCACTCTTGGGATACTATATCGAGACGCGACGCAAAGGTAGAACTACTTTTTTTTAATTATTAAAATAATTTATTGTACACGGCTGGAAACTTAATAATTCGTTAAAGATTCGTGCGATTGAATTAATTTAGCACATTTTTTTCTTTTTACTATTAAAATATGTATATGTATATATATCATTCGTATTGTTTTTTCATATAAACGAATACAGCAATGGAAGAATGGCAGCATTGTAAGTTTCCAATAAGAGCCCCCGCAAAAAAATATATGCTGACAAATCGTTGAATTTAGGCCTCCTATTTTGTGTGTTCTATGAATAATATCCAATAGTCTCCCTAATAACTCGTAAAGAACGTACAATACATAGCATGAAATATATTAATTTTACTCGGATGATTAATAACGAGCGATTTACTAGAGAATCGTACTAACGAATTAGCAAACACACGGAAACCGTTCAAGGAGGCACGACTATCGAAAAAAAATACAGCTGAAATACAGGTCCTAGTTTTACGAGATGCTGTTTTTGCCATTGTAAATTAATACTACAATTTTTTGAGCAAGAAATCTTTGAATTTATTGAATTTTACTTTTTTAAAAACAATATTTGAACAGTGGGATTTTTATGAATTTTTTGACATAGAAATCCACCATTGTTAAATAAAAAATCTTGGAATTCGTTGCCATTTAATTTACACCAATATACAAATAATAAAATTTGTCTAAGACGTATCTTTGGCATTGAAAATTATCGGTTTCTTTTTCATTGCAAAAACTTGCATTTTTAGTGTATTAAATATTTTACAGCAGAATTTGAACAATATGGAGTATAAAAATTTCAAAAATTTATACATGTCTGGTCTTTAGTTTCGTTCAATAATTGTTTTATTCTACGGCAAATATTTTTTTGTCAATTATACAGTTTCTTCGTAAAAGCAGAAATACGAATAGTCGTACTTTCTTAATCTAACTTATCTTGTATGGAAAAAAAGCAAATAGCAGTGTGTATTTTTATGAACGCAAAAATCCCGTAGAAATTCTCTCGATGCCCGGGGAGTGAAAGCTCGTGAAGACCTAAAATTGTCCAAAATACTCATGGTTTTTTTATTATTCCCGATTGTAGACGATACGCGATGGCAGACGATCGTGAAAAGCAGCAACGGGCCATTGTCCGAGTACGCTGTTTCGTATCAGAATCTATTGCCCTCGACGTCTTATCTATTTCGTGTAATATCGTACAATCGTTACGGTATAAGTTATCCGGTATATTCGACAGAAACGGTATGTACATCCTTTACAGATCTTCATATTTACCTATAAATTCATAAAGTTCATTTTAATACTGATTGTAATAAGTTGCAATAGCCAAAAAAATATACTTCAAATAATCAATTATATTTCTACCAAAACATTTTAGTTTTCACCGCAATAATTATGAACAATTATTAATAAGAATCATTAATTGGTTTTCATCAGTTTTGAGTACATGCCAACTATTCCAATCTTTTTTGCACTGTTTTCCATTTTTTTATGTTAAATGATTAATAATTGAAAATTATCCTAAAAAAAATTGGTCGATAAAATGTTCTTTTATACCAGCATAGGATCGTTCGATTTTTAAGTATTGTTGTTACAGTTTTGTATACAAAAAAATGGGGCAAATAGATGATTTGTAAAAAAAAAAAATTCACCAAGTGGCACGATTAATTTTGTTGTTGAATAAATATTTATTTATTCTACGTTGGACAGGTCCTGACTCCGTCCAAATTGTATCTGGAATACGCATATCTTCAGTACAGGCCGTTTTATCGGCAAACTTGGTTCATGGTGACGCTCGCTGCCTCGTCGATCGTCATTATAATCATGGTCATCGCCATTCTATGCGTCAAGAGCAAAAGTTACAAATACAAACGTAAGTTTTTCGATAATTTTTTTCTTTCAAACAATCTGAAAATCGTTGATCATGTATTGCATACTTTCACTTAACAGTAAAAATTCAATGCAGAATGTAGTGTTTCCCAATCAGATAGAAATTTGTAATAAAAAATCAACAAATTTGAAAATACCAAAAATATTAATTTTCAGCAAACACAATGTTCTCAATACAACATTCCAAAAATGTTAATCAACCAAATATGCTCAAATTTCATTTTTATTTTTTATGAATTCAAATATTGTCTTTTTCTTTTTAACACACACGATTTTCCTATATTTAAAAGATCATCAGTAAATTGTTTCCCCTGTGAATAGAGTTTTTTCGATCTTTTTTTTTTTAGAAGAAGCACAAAAAACTTGGTTCTAAAAAGATAGAAAGTTTAAGAAGAAGTACTGAAAAAGTATTTTATAACTTTTCAGATCGTCGCACGAGATGCGCACACACTCTTCCGTCTTTGTACACGTTTCATTGGCCCTTTATTTTGGCTTAGATTGAATATTGAACTTGCAAGATAAAATATCGCAATGGATTTCTTAATAAGAGATTTCTATATTAATTTGTCTTTATAATCTCGGACGACTATTTTTTTCCAAATTATAGCAATAAAACGGTCAGTGAATATTTTCCTGTGAGATTTAAATTTGTACAATTTTTTTTTTTTAGAAGAAGCACAAAAAACTCTCGAAGAGTCAATGGCGATGGACATTGACGATCGTCAGGAGTCAGATTTGGAGCTTTATAGATCGAGACAAACTGGAGGTGGTGCGATGAACATAGGGAGTGCTTGTGGAACATTGGGTAAGAAGAGTACTCTTGCTCGTAAATCGATACATCCACCACCACCAACTATGCTCGGAAAATCACCGCCTAGGCCATCGCCAGCTTCGGTCGCTTATCACAGTGACGAGGAGAGTCTCAAAGGCTACGACGAGAATCCTGACGACAGTAGCGTTACGGAAAAACCGTCCGAGATAAGCTCCACGGATTCGCAGGTATATATTTTTCTTTTTTCTTGCTTCCTTTGGAGGAGGCTTTGACAATTTTAAAGAAATGCATTCTGAATGCTAATATGTTGAAAAGGTTAGGTATGCCGGGATTGCATGTCTGGATTTTCTTAAAAATGATCGTGGTATTGAGTTTTGATAATATTTTACATTTTTTTATAATTTGTTTTATATTTCGATATGATTTTTGTAAATTGCGCATTTCTTGACCGATTGAGATGAACTTTGAACAGTAAAAGTAGACTAATAATTTTCCTTTACTAAGGATAATTTTATCTAAATTTAATACGATCATTGAAATTTAATGCACTTGTGAATTTTTCGAAATATTTTCGTAATTGTTGTAACTTGTTCAATTTTCGGGTTATCAAACTGAAATTTGGCGCAACGGCTTAGCAATCTTATAATTTCCTTTTGTTACGAATAATATTCTTTGAAATTCATCCTATTATTGTAATTGAATGTAATTTAACATTATATTCAAATGGATTATGCCATGAAAATTTGATAGAATATTGATTCTTTTTTAAATCGAATATCGCTCATACTTGCTCAATTTTCGAGCTGTCGAACTGTACTTTATATAAAATTGGAGCATCAATAACGGATATAGTTGTTATTCCACATAAATCCATGAAAAATTTCAAGTTTAATTAATTTACCTGAATATTCAATTGTTCTAAAAAATTCCTATGATTACGCAAAATCTGTTTTTCCGACTGTGTAGTAACACATCACCTTAAGTCGCTTTATTCTTCTCTGATGAAATCAATGTTTTTGTTTCCACTGGATTTTCAGGGCTCGGAGAGTGAGAATGAGAGTGTCCAGTCGGATCCTCATTCATTCGTAAATCATTACGCGAATGTCAATGATTCCCTGCGTCAATCGTGGAAACGTCAGAAACCCGTGAGAAATTATTCCTCATACACGGACTCGGAACCCGAGGGAAGTGCAGTCGTCAGTCTCAACGGTGGACAAATAATAATGAACAATATGGCAAGATCTAGGGCGCCACTTCCGGGTTTCTCGTCTTTCGTATGATTGACTAAAATTCCTATTTTTTTTTTTTTTTGTTCAAATGTGCTATTCCTTGCGAGATGATTTCTTTCTCGCTTCACAACGCCAGAGAGAAAATACTTAAAAAGGCTTGCGGCATCTTCAACAATATTGTGATATAATTTTCGCTACATATTATTATTATTTATACGAGAACTATCGACAGCTCGTTTGTGGGGCGACAACAAATTATCAACAATTTTTAGTCACGAAGCTGTGGGAATGCTGGAGGTAGATTTTTTTTAAGAAGAGCTTTACGTAGACTTTATAAGACGATAAAATGTCTCTCATATCACGACAAAGACTTTTTTTCTTTTCAAGTCTCAGGGCTGATCTCGCGTCTCGGGGGAAAAAGAGAATGTGAATAAATAAATAAATAAATATATATATATATATGTATATAATTATTCATATGATAAATGATAATTATAATTAATTGTTTGTGTACATAATTATATACATATATATGTAAATGGGCCCTGCCTTTTTCCTCTGGTTCATTTGCAAAATGTGCCACCTGCGACGATTTATCTCTCTCACTCTCACTTAAGTTATTTTGAGATATATCACGAAGAAAGTCCTATCATATCGATCTTTCCCTTTAATGGCATAATATCATATTAAATTTAAGATATTATAGGAAATGAAAAGAAAAAGCAATTTGTCACGGGTGATCATCGGGACAATTTTTTTTGTACGCCATTTGTTAGAAATAACCAGGTAGATCAAATAATTGCCGAGAACTTCATCGTAGAAAAAAGTAATTCCATAAAGCTAGACAGGCGATTAAATAAAATAGAAACATGACGATCTTTTATCTTTGTGCGACTACAGTCGACACTCGATCGTTTTGCTTTTGTAAATAAATATCTTAGATCTTTAAGACGACACGAGTTTAAAGCCGAGTACTTGAGCATATTTGTGTGCACGAATGGTTTACACGCACGTACGTTCGTGCGTGCTCAGACCGCACCCGCACGCACAAAGAAAACGTACACGAGCGCACATTTTATTGTACGCGCAAATATGCTCAAGTCTGTATTCGGCTTAACGACGATAAAAAGAAAAAGTTGGGCAATCTCAATTGGCAGCTGATCCAGGAAAAAAAAATCCGCAATGCATTTTTTTGTTCTTTTTGTAAGTGTTAATTTTTAATCGTAAGTAAAATATTATTTAGGACCAATGTAAGGGTAATAGAAAAAGGCTGATCTTGTATTACTGATTTAACGAAACGCTTACAATGATAAATAACAATTTTATACACCGAAAAAGAACGTAGAAAGGGTGTTTTTGACGAGAGCTCGAGATTGCGTGAAACAAAATATGACGAAAAATTTGGAAGATCGTTAAATTTTGCAAATTGACAGCTTTGAGCCTAAGTAAATTTATTATAGTAATATTATAGTTAAAAACAAGATACGGAGAAGACAAATAATGTCGAATCTTTAACACTGCCAATAAATTTTCTTACTTAGTTCAAATTTTTGTTCTCGCATTATTTATAAAAAATAGTAATTTTAGATTAGATGATAAATGAGAAGCAGAGAAAGAATGTTCAACGAAGCAAACAGAACAACGGATTGAACAAAACAAAAAAATACATTTCTAGACAATAGAATGAGAACCAACTTATCTTTCGACGTTATCTATTTAATAAAAATTTATAACAGAGTAAAATTTGTTACAATTATTTGAGAAATTTTTCCTCGCACCTGTTAAACCAGGATGTGAGATTCGATGGAATTTTCGTGAAAGAAGATTGTTTTATTGCTGACCAAGCTGCAATGTCGGCTATTCCCGCTTCGTTGTTGCTGAGCCAAATTTGCTTTCCAAGATTTTCGCCGAGACTAGCGAGTATGGATTTCGCGTCTTTGGGCGATTCCTGATAGTGTAAACAGTGAGAAAGATCGAGGATGCGATGCAGCGTACTGATGTCACACTGAGACGAGGTATTTTCGTAATCTGACAATTGTCTGACGAGGTATCTGAGGAAATTTGTCTCTCCGATCAATGGATAGCCACCGTTGATGCCTGTTACGATTATCTCCAGATCCTCAACTGCCAACATTAATTTGTATCAGTTTTTAGCAATTTCTATTTTGAGCAGAGAATATAGTGAAATTATTAGTTTTTTTTTCCTCGTAGAGGAAACTTTGTTGTCGGGAGAAAAAAAAACGAATTTTAATGCCAGTGTTTAAACTGTCCCCATATGTCGAAAAATCATAAATGTCCGGATGTATGTGTAATAAATATAAAGAAAAGTCCTGACTGACTCATCAATGGCCAGCCCAAACCATTGAACCTAGAAACATGAAATTTGGGGAGTAAATTTCTTCTGTGACGCAGGCATCCACTAAGAAGGGATTTTTCGGAATTCAATCCTTAAGGGGGTAAAAAAGGGTGTAATGTGTTTAACGTTAAAATGTACGTAGTGGCTAGTAAAGCTAGAAAAATCGAACTTGTATAACTTAGGAATGTATGCCATCCGCTTTTATTCAGTATTCATTCATGAACTTGAACCCATTTGTTTGTATTTTATGAAGCTTTTCTAGTGTGATGCTCAGAAAAATGGATGATTTTTAGGGAATTTTTTTTTTGGAGAAAATATTACGAGATTGATCTTAACTGCGAACGTAAATCTTCATTTGAGGGCCCCATTTTCGGTTAGGTTTGGACCTAAGGTGGAATTTAAATTCATATTTCAATCGTACTTTCGATCTTGAGTTCAATCTGAAGCTCGTATTTATGATTCGCGTACATGCCACTTTGTTCATTTCATAGTATTAAGATTTAACTTATGACTAAAAATTCGGGGCTAGCATAGAAAAGTTACTAGGCAACAATCGTGCCGTTAAATAGTTTGCAATAATGAAGCAAAAATCACCATTGTAATCTATTTTTAAAAAACTTTCTTTTTGCTACTTTTTTTTTACCTTTCTTCCATATCAAGGACACATTGACCGTATCGCGAAATTCTTTCTTGCAAGGTATCGTGAGCTCGGGATTGTTTTCGTTGATGCTCGAGTGCCTATAGGGAGTTACAATGAAATTTACGTCCTTCCATAAATTCTGAAGAGCGACAATTGACCAACAAGGTTTTCGAGGATTAGCGTTGATCACCAGATCCAAGCAGACGGGATCGAGTTCTTTCGAACAAGTACCCGTTTGGCTAGGTTCGTTTAGTTTCAAAACGTCACAGAGACAGAGAACTTGCTCCTTAAGCTCGGCCAACTGAGCCAAGATTTTCTCCTGTCTCGCTTCCAGCACCGCGACTTCCGGTAAGGGAGTCTGAAAAAAATGGCTTCATTCAGTATGTATTGGAGATATTCTTCGGACTAACAATGAATATGAAGTCGTTAGCATAGTCGTTAAAGTCAATATTAAGTTCGAACTTAAATTTTCTTTTCTGTCCACGTTACTGCAGACCTAAATTCAGATTCAACGTGAGGTCAATACCCCATTCAGCCGTTTTTACCACTGTAAAGCTGCATACAATTTTTCTTAGAAGGTGCATCGAATTTCGGGGAAACGCAAAATCATACGTCAACGCACAATTCAAACCTGCATCCCGTGAGGATTAGCGTTTTCTCGAAATCCCAATGAAACGTCAAAGATTGAAATTAACCTTCTACTAACAGCTTCCGGTTAGGGGCTTACGATTAATCGGTAATTTTATGACATCAGTTGGATTCTATATTGGAACTTAAGTTTGAAATGACTATATAATTTATCCAACTTTAGGTATATAAGTAGTACATATTTAAAAATGCGGGCTTTAGTTTGGTCATCAATAAAAAAATAAAAAAAGAATTCAGGATTTTTAGATTGTTATTACAAAGATTGTTTTATTAGCTATGAAAAGTTTGTGGAATCAGATGTGAAGGTCCTTTTTTATTTTTAAGAAAGTTGGATTATTTTTGTATGTATTATATTAGTATTCGATCTTTGTGTAAAAACAGAATTCATACTGCCCTTCTGGAAAAGTATTTACTACAGAAGATTATTACAAATACCAGATATCCTGTAATTTTTTACAGTAATTGTTTTTGTAATCCTGTAATGTCATATATATGACCTATAAAGTAATCTACAAATAGTAATCAGTACAATGATTTTGGTTCACATTTTATCATTTTTGAAGGTTTATTAAACCTCATTCGTAATAAAGTCATGCAAGTAACAGTTTTGCTTCATTATCTTTTTATAGTTGATTCTTTTGGATAAAAATGGCTTTAGTACCAACTAAGTCGATTTAAAGTAATTCTTGCTTGGTGCAATTTGTTAATCATTTATTGTAATAAAATTTTGTCGTTTTCTCGGTACATTTTTGTTTCAAAACTTTTCTTCTATCTAGGCAATGATTGAACAAGTCAAACAATGTTTATAAAATGCTCATAAATTTGATTTCAATTCTATTTTAATTAAAATGTAATTGAATTTTAGTTTGGTATCTATTGGATTTTGACTCACAATCAGTCTGGGTCAAATTGTTATTTCCCTTTAAATTTTCTCTGTTCCTAGCTCATCATTTATCAAAATAGAAGCAAAAGAGTTATTTTCTATTTGTTTTTATTCGAACTAGGCCCACATTGCGTGGTGCAACTTTTTTTACCAATGCCCTTTTTAGTATTTAATGCATGAATTTAAATTCATATAAGATCTATAGGAAAAAAAAGTTTTGTAGGTAGAGTTTAATATGCTCGTCTAAGGCGGACTCAGGCTTAAATTGGAACTCAAGTTCGACCTTGACTTTCAAACAATCGTACTTATACGATTCTTACAGTTCAATCTTAATTGAACCTCTAACTTAAGGTTGAACGTACATTGCAAACTTCGAGCCTCAGTCTGTCATTTTTAGATTCCAAACTATATATTTCCAGTATTTTAAAGTTTTTCAAAAATATCCATAATTGTTTGAATTATAGGTGCCTCATATTTTTGAATGATTAAGCTTGAATTAAATTTAAAGATGCAGCAAATGAGAAATTTGATCAATGATTTCCGACCAAATACATATTAAAAGTATTTTTACTTGATAAAACTATTTTTTGAACGTTTCAAGGTAAAAACTTTAGCTAAAATTTCGGATTTGATGAAAAATATATGAAAGTTTGTGAGATTTGATAGTTAGGTCGGAAACCTGCCCCTCTCATGGCAATTTGGGGCGTAAAATTCTAGGTTTTTCGATTTTTCTTCGGATCACGATATATATATTTATACACGCGCACACGCATATAAATATATATATATATACATGCATATATATGTGTACGTGTTTTATGGTTATACAACTTTCACAGTGCAGTTCCTAATTTCGTACCATCAGTTTACTTCTCTTAGCAGCATCGTCAATACATGCGCGCACGTGACAAACGTATTTACACGAGACATTACTTTTTCGTACGTAAAAATTTTCCTACATTTCTTCGCATTTTTTACAACAGTAAACGCGAAACAAAAAAAAACCCCGTGTTCGTCAATTTGGTGGGGTAGGAAGGATCGATCAAGTCTGGGCAAGAAGCATATTCTCGCTCGATCGTGTGATTAGTGGTTGTGGACATTTTTGGGAGGAGTCATCATGCACGAGAGGCCAAGCCAAATCGTCATGTTTGGAATGAACATTAAAGGGGTGAGTGAAAAATGGAAAAAAACCGTATTTGCGCATCCAGCACGTCATTTATTAGAGAAAAATTTGTGACACTAAGTTTTATTAATCATACATAGTATAAATGAATGTGAAAAAAAACCTTCAAAAAGTTGATAACCTGCTCTGATATGTCCGTGACGGTCTCGTTGACTCTCGACGCATGGTCGTCACTTGGACGAATCTCGTGAATATTTTTCATCCCATACATGCAACTATTTTCGTTAATTATTTTTCCGCTCGTTATTATTGGTTTTAGTTCGTACATCGTTCCTCCTCTCATTTTCTCTTTCTTCCTACAGTAATCGTCAGATTTTTTTTTTTTTGTTACATGGAACCACAAATATCGCGTAATTCGATCGCACTACTTCGTTATGGTTGTCGTTTCTTATTTTTCTCGCTATAATTTTGTTCGTCGGCCATTCAAGAGCCAGCTGATGCGCTGCACATGCGCACATCGATTGCGTCGAATGGTGGCGTCACTGTCACTAGCCAGACAAAAATGCAAACTTCCGGTTTGCCTGTTAATTGTCGCTGTTTGAGAGTTCCTCGTCTAATCCAAAAAAACATTCGATGCCCATTATTATATTTTAAGATTATTATTAGGACTCATTACTTGTACAATTTTCACGAATTTCTTGAGAATTCACTCGACCGGAAGTGAAGATAGGCGGCAATGGATATGCGCGGGAATTCATGGCGTACTTGCAACTTGTTCGTAACCAGCAAAACAATCGCTTGTTCTAAGACAAAAATGATTGTGATCTTAAGCAATTATTTTTTATCGTCAAAATTCCGCATTTCGATTAGCTTTGTATTCTAAAGATTTTTATTTTGCGACAGTCAATAATGCCCAAGCGCATTGTGTAGTACATCAGATAAAGCAACATGGCGTCAGTGTCCTGTCAAGGTGATAACGTGAATACGTTGTGAACAAATTGTGACAGTGCGCAGATGAAATTTTCATTAATTTCGATCGCATATGTGATTTAAAAAGTGCCCTGATCATTTGTGAGTGTGGTTTTTGTGAATCAAGTATAGACAAAATACGTCGCAGCGCCATTTTTATTTTCTCACATATCTCTCGTTAGGCTGGTTCGCGGTGATCTTTTTTTGTGAATGCAGAGGGCAGTACGAACGTTGTAAAAAAAAGTATTCACGAATTATTATACCCAATCGGTGAAACAAAAACAGTTTCATGAAATGAAAATAAGCCTATTTTACATTATTCGTGAAATTGTCGCGTTATGTTTCGGAAAAAAAACGAAAAACATAAGTGTACGGACGATTATGGGGTATAGGTGCAATCAAAAGTGGTGGTCTCTCGTGAGGCATCACAGGTTCTAAGCCGCGGTTCTAAGGTTAAAGCCGTGTTTTTTTCAGCGGGATAAAACGTTGCCACAGTGTCTCTCGTCTATGTGTCGTGTATCGTACGTCGATTGGTGCTAATTCGATAATTCCAGCCTGCATCTATTTCGTGCCAATTTTACGATACAATAATTCAATAACTGACCAAAATGGCATTGAAATCGCGCAATTGTGGTTAGAATTGCATCTTTTTTTGTTCATCTCTTTCTCTTCGCAGCGCTCGTATTGCCATCCTGCGGCGGTTTTCGTAACTTGCGTCACGCTCTGTGTGTGATACGTTCAACGCAATTGGACATGGCGACTTTTTCGCTGCGAAGCTACTCTGCGGCTTGTTTCGCACTAAATTGATCAGAAAAATCGTGCAACGAACAATCAATCAAACTCGAATTTCGTATTTTCAGTCCCAAGTGTAGTGAATAATTTTCGCAACAATAATTATCAATATTTTCCATCAAAAGTCTCCTCGGGATCTCAATATGGCGACCATTTTCTCCAGCCAATCAGATTGTTTCTCTCATTTGCGTCCCTGAGGCAGACAGTGAATTATCCCCACCCCTTTCCCACTGCACCTCTCGCGACAGTTGACGAGTTATTCTTGTGCTCAGTTTTCTCATCGAAACAAAAAAAAAACAATAACGAAGACCCGATTTTTTTTTTTTTTTTTTTTTTTTTTTTTTTCAATTTTTATTTTTACTATTATCACCTACCGCAAAGACCGCGTTCTAAGTGAGTTTTTGAAAACACGTCTCACTTCCGGTTTTTCACAAAGTGCACAAAACATTACCCAAGCGAGAGCGAGCGCGTGTGCGAACGAGAAAACGAAAAAAAAAAACGTTATGGAAAAATCGTGTTTGGTCACGTGACCGAGTTTGCTGAAAGAAATGGCGCAAAGATCGGTGTATAAACATGGGTACAATTTTATTGTTTCGATCTCACTTGTATTTGTTTACAAGCGCTCTTTTTCACAAACCACGTGTTAAGTCTGACGTTTGAATTACTTTCCACCCCCGCCTTCAGGGCCCCCATCCCTCTGTCCATTCCATCAATTCCATTACAAGTCCCACAACTTTTGAAAACACAAACCCCTGGCAGTGCGTGATTGGGAAAAATGACCGGAAGAGGAGCAAAACGACGGGGTCGTCCCCCAAAATCAGTCGTTATGGAGAGACCAAAAAAGTTTCAATATCACTTGATGAAAAAACCAAAATATTTGCAAAATAAAATAGTCGGTGGAGAAACACCAAATTCACAGCCAAGCACACCAACAGTCTCAAGGGCATCATCACCGGTAGAATCTGAGGAGAGTCGTCGTAGCACAAGAAGTCGAAAACCACGAGGTACAAGAGAGAAAAATTCACGCAAAGGTGGTCACGCGAGTGGTGCATATCAGCGTCGTGGCTACAATCCAAATGTCGATTATCACGACTCGGAGTATCATTATGGATCCGATTTTGGTGACGAATCAAGCGAAAAGAGTGACGCTGAGGATGATCTAATGCCCACTGATGTGGAAACATCAGAGAGCATCGAAGAGCGCGAACCATCGAGTGATAGTGATTTTTCAGTCTCGAGTTTTAGCACAGCGAGCGGTACACCGAGAAAAGCACTTTCGGCCCAACAGAGAGCACCAAGTCCCGAACCACTTTGGTTACAAGATCGTGAATTACCAACTCTCGTATTACCAAAGTCATCCAAGGATCTTCTTGTTCCCAAAGAATATGTCATGCCCTCCTTGTCGATTTACGAAGTATTGCGACATTTTCGCACTCTCGTTAGGCTCTCGTCATTTAGATTCGAGGATTTTTGCGCTGCTCTAACTTGTGACGATCAGACTAATTTATTGGCCGAGATTCATATTATGCTTATTAAGGCACTGCTTCGTGAAGAAGATTCACAGCAGACACACTTTGGGCCACTCGATCAAAAAGATTCGGTCAATGTTAGTCTATATTTTGTCGACCCAATGACTTGGCCAGAAGTTTTGAGATCTTACGTTGAGAGCGATAAAAATTTTGATCAAACGGTGATGAAAATTATCACTAATTGCGAATATCCGTTTACTGGGATTGACAATCGTTTGAAGCTTTTGCAATTTTTAACCGATCAATTCCTCATCACTAATCCAGTTAGGGAGGATCTTTTGCACGAGGGCAATATGCATTATGATGATCATTGTCGTGTTTGTCATCGTCTTGGTGATTTGCTCTGTTGTGAAACTTGTCCAGCTGTTTTTCATCTCGAGTGCGTTGAACCGCCACTCGTTGATGTACCGACCGAGGATTGGCAGTGTGGTATTTGCAAAGCACACAAAATTACCGGTGTCGTTGATTGCATACCGGATGTTGAGAAAAATGGACTACTCTGTAGACAGGAGCATCTCGGCTTTGATCGACATGGACGAAAATACTGGTTTTTGGCGAGACGAGTATTTGTGTAAGTTTTGATTGAGAGAGAGAGAGAGAGCGAGCCAGCGAGTGCGTTTGTAATTTAACCGCTTTCTAGAAATTTCTGCGAGAAAGCGTCTTTATTCGATCTTTTGGCGAGACAAGTATATGAATTTCGTATTGTTTGTTAAAAATCATTAACAACAATTTGAAAAATATAAATTTGTGCAACGATAGCTCGTTATTTTCCTGCTTCGCGAATGATTTTATGAGAAAGCGCCTTTTCGGTCTTTTGACGAGAAAGTATTTTTGTTGGTTTGATTGAAAAAAAAAAATATTTAGTATAATTTTGAATATTGAACATGTGTACAATGATAATTCGTAATGTTCCCGCCTTTTCTACGAAAAAGTACCGTTATTCAATCTTTTGACTCTTGAAGTTTTGCAATGGTAGTAAAATTACGAGCATTGTGGGAATTTCAAATTGCATCACGAATTCCTGCAAATTTCAAATTTAGATAGTGAAGTGGCAATTTGTAATCTTCCCGCTTTCCGGAAAATTCTATGAAAAAGCGTATTCTTCGATCTTCTGACTTGTGAAGCTTTGCAATGCTGGCAAACTTATGGCATTGGGAAAAATTTTAATATGGAGAGATCTTTTTTTTTTTTCATTCATTTACTGATATATTACGGATTAATTTATAGCCACTTGTGTTTAACATTCAAAGTTATATGAATTTCGTAGTGGTTTTATCAATACTCGTGAAATTTAATATCGATCTCCCTTGTCCAGACTTCAACGTTATCTGAATGATCATCGTCAACTTTTCGATGGAAATAATTACATTTTTTGACAAAAAACAGTTCTCATGTTGTATTGTTGCCATTGAGAATTAAAAAAAAAAATTGTTATAGTTATATTATATTATGGGCCTCGGGAATTAAACCAGTGTCGATCTAGTGAATTATTTTCCTATGTTTGGGTTTTGTACTGAATTTTGTGGCAATTAATTTCAATTTGTTTGATTTTGCATTTATTTTTAAACTCGACGAAAAACAACTGTTAAGAATTTCGCGGCGATAAATTCGTAAAGAATGAGTAATGGGCATTCAAAATTCATGACATTTTCAATCACTCGAAAAAAAAAAGTTTCAAATATTCTTCAAATGATTGAATTAAAATGGAAAATATTTAATAGTTTACCTTATAAAAAATAAGCGTGCAAACGAAATTTCAGAAAGCTTTCACGTTGAGAAAGCCTCTGAACATATCGAGATGCTTACCTGATAAAGTAAATTTTCCAAACGATGTAAAAGAATGACGTAATGTGCACACATTCATGCTTTCTATTCATTTCTTCATATATCCAGTTATGCATCATCTAGCATTTATTTGTTATCTATTAATTCATCATCTAGCATTTATTTGTTATCCATTAACTCATTATCTGTTTATTCGTTATCTTCTAATTTATATTATATTTAGTTCTTAATCTATTAAATTGACTGACATCTCCTAATTCTAAACAATTTTCTTGAAATTTCTAGCGAGAGCGAGGATGGCGAAGTTTGGTACTACAGCACTGCGCTGCAGTTCGAGGAGCTCATGTCGAGTCTAGACAAGGACGACATGGAAGTGGCTCTGTATCGCGAGCTCTCGGATTACAAGGACGAGATCGTGAGGCAGATGGAGCTCACCGAGACCATCACGAATCAAATAAAGGGCAACAAAAAGTCATACCTCGAAGTGGAGAACGGTAAATAAATTTTGGGAAAAAAACCTATCTAGCGTCCCTGAATTCCGCAAACAATTTGATTGAAAAAACAAAAAAGAAAAAAAAAACGAACAACGAAATATTCTTTGCAGCCTCAATCCTGAAGATGCAGAAAGAACGCCAAGAGAAAAAGGAGAAGGATGATGAGGAGAAACGCGAGAAGGAGCGTCAGGATGCCGAAGACGCAGTCCGAAGAATGCACGAGGGTACGGATTCCCTTGAAGAAAGATTGGCCATTGTTTCCGGTCAGGATGACGAAAAGGACACCAAGTTGGATCTAAAAATGCCCTCCCCGGTGCAAAAAACCGCTGATACCCTGGGAAAAACCTCGAAAATTCACTCCCAGGAAGATCTCGATGATCCCTCGATTGAGACACTTGACGAAAGTGGTGCCATCGTCAAAGACGGAAAGAAGCATTCTATCGTGACACGCTCAAAAACGGGCTCACTACAGCCTCGCACGTTCAACATGGACGATTTAAAACGTCGCAGTGCCACCACAATGTCGAAGGAAGATCTGGAGAAGCTTGAAAAGCTCGACAAATTGGGGAAAGACGAGGCACATGAGGTGACCCGTTTGACACGTCAAAAAGCTCATCAAATAGCAGCTGGAACTCATCTTTTCAAGCTGGGCATGGACAACAATTTTAAATCCTACGTGAATCAGTACACTACCAATCAAATTGCTCTGAACAAACCCCAGCGTAATGAGGAACGTGACAAAAAACGCCATCTATCGCACAAATTTTCCCTCACTCAGGCCTCAGAGTTCAAATGGATCGGAAGTCTGACCGGAACTCGTGCCCTTCTCGTGAGTACAATAAGACAAACGATATTGCAACTCGAAAGCAATATTCAGGCACCCTTCATGCATGGAAATTGGCCATTATTGAAAAAACCTTGGACAACTGCTGTTGGAGCTTGCGTCAATCCTCGTGACTTTGCTCGAGCCCTGATAGTTTTGCAGGCTTGTATAAAATCTGTAGTTTTTGCGAGTGTCTGGCACGATCAGTTGGGGCACGTGAAACTTCAGCGTGTCACGGCTCTGGAACGTGAGGAGAAAAAACGTCAAGACAAGAAGGAGAAGAAAGAAAAAGAGGACGAGGAGGAGAGAAATCGTTTGACGTATAATTTTGTTAAATACACATTAGGCCTCAAGCATCAAGTCTGGAAGCAAAAAGGTGAGGAGTATCGAGTTCACGGACAATGGGGGTCGCTCTGGATATCGTCAAGTCGACGCTACAGATTTCAAAATATGAACAAATGCGGCCTACGTGCTGGACCTCAAAAAATCATGCTCCAAATACGTGATCAGGGTGGTGTTAAGATTCTCGCACTTGATCCGCCAACATATGACTTTCTCATGCAGGAATATTGCACAAAAGAGCCAAAGAGCGAAGTAACTGATGTCAAGGACGTCATGATCAAAGAAGAAATTGAGGCCGAGGACACCTCCAAGGAGACAGCCATGATGATCAAGCAAGAGGAGGCAAAAGCGGAAATTAAGACAGAAAGCGAGGATGAAAAAATCAATGTCACACGTGGAAAGATGGAAAATTTGGTGAAAACAGAGACCAAGATGAATCCATCATTTCTCTCTGGCATGAGAATCGAGAAAGTGTTTCCACCGATTGTTCAGTTCGAGGAAATAGACATTACAAAAGCACTCACGACACCAGGACGTTTGCACTATCCGAAAATTGGTAAAAAGAGCAGAATTGACGATTTTCTGTCACGAAGAACTCATTTGAAACTTCTGGAGGAGAGACGTGCCTTGCAGTTGGAGAAAATACGGGAACAAGCGGCGATTCAGGCGATGGTTGGAGGCTCGAAGAGCCTGACAGGTGTGTCAGGATCGTCGAACGAGAAGGAAGATTCTAGTGTTTCAACCGAGAATGATAATGAACCGGAAGCGGGCGATGGTACTCTTCAGAGCATACTTGCTGGAAAAATTGCTAGCAAAGGAATTTCCGCTTCCGCTCGAGAAATGTTAGCCGCGATAGCCAAAAGAATACAGCAAGTTAGAGCTCAGTACGCGACGATAATGCGTCTTGGTAAAAATGGCGCTTGTTATTCGCGATATTGCAATATGACCGGACAAACTGGCAAAACTAGCCCGGTAACACCGCAAAGTTTGACCTCTACCTGCTACTCGCCAATTTGCCTGCAAAAAGCTCGATTAAAGCGCGATCTACTGTCACTGCTTAGAAAGGCAAATGCTCTTAATAATAATCAGGCCAGTTTGTCTTCAAATCCAGGAAATACGCAAAATTTTAACAAGATTCAGGGTGACGAAGGCAAAGACGCGATCAGACGAGATCTCGAGTCTGCCGTGGCACTCGCGACTCATTGTACCGAAGAAGTTGCAGCTACTAATGTTTCCGCGCGAACTGGCGGTATTTGCGAGTCGCCCAAAGCAAAGAGGCCAAAATTGGATCGAAATTTGTCGAGCAATGATGGAAAAATTGTTACTGATGGCCGGAGCACCGCGGACAAGAGTATTGAGGATGTTGGATCGACGATAAAAACCATTAGTTCGGGAGCAACGACTACAACGATCGTTAACAGACGAGGTCGAACTGTGCAAAGATGTACAAAGGCTAAAGAATTGAATTCAGATGGTAGTGAAAGAATTTACTCGACAATCTCGACCGAGGGGAAGGTTTACTTGAAAAAAGTTGCCATCTCGTTCGCCGAGAGACGAAAGAAACGTACACCGGTCAAATATCCGTTGTGCTCGACTTTTGCGACAAAAAACAAGCAACGTAGTATTTTACTGTTGCCACAGCATGAGCTGAGAAAATTGTGTCGACTTGGAGGTCGTGTCCCCGTTCAAGGTTTTCATCACATGGCAAAAGCAAACATGTCCGTTTGGCCTTATCCATGTCCACGTCCACTTTTCAAGACTTGCTGGCTCTATCGAACGGTTGGCTTGAGATCACTTGCTGCGGCTGCTCTGCAACTTCGAGTCTTGTGGGCTTGTCTGAGATGGGACGACATGTCGGCAAAACCCGCAAGTCCCGATGGAAAGCATCAGATTACCACCGATACGGAAATTATGTCGCTTGAAATTCTCAAGCATCGTCAGGTTGGACAATTCATGGACAGGACACAGTATCTGAGGAGAAAAGTCGTCATACCACTCGAATTGCCGAAACAAATCAGGGGTATGTTTGAATTGAAAAGATTTTGTTTTTGCTCGTTTCGAAAATGCGTCCGGTTGTTCTAGAATTTTTTGAAATGTTTAATGAAGAATAATCAATGGTGTACAAGCCTCATCGTGAGTCGTCTGTATAAACTTGAGTTTCAACTTAATTTCGTATTTCAGTTCGTCATTGATTTTGACTTTAGGCCCGCCACTAAGTTTGAAGATAAGTTTCAACTCGATTTTTTCCCCAAGCTTGTACTTGAGGTTAAACTTGATTTCGATATTGGATTAACATTTACGATTGAACTTGATTTCGTACTTAACCGACCTTCATTTCAATCGTTAGTTCAACCTCAACTTTGATTTTCAATTCAATCTAAAGGTCGATTGTATGTTGCAACATCACCTTGTACTTGATTTTGCATTATGCTTAAATTGGGGTTTACGGTTTGGTTTGAAATTAAGTTCATATTGACAACAAAACTCTAAGTTGAAAATAACATTTCAGATTGACACATTGTCAGCGTCTAAGTATAACCTTAAATTTTAACTGAAGTTCAAAATTGAATTGAAGTTTTTCGTTAAACTTAGTTTTACACTGAAAATCGAATTTACCCGTGAGTTTGAATGACTGTGCTTAGAGGTTTGTATTTATATTTATCAAGCGCACTTATTTTTGGGTTGTACTATTAGGTTGGTGCAAAAATAATTACAGTTTTGGATCATAAACTTCAAAGGGGTTGACTCAACTTATTATAGAAGGAAATTTATTAATCGAAATAGGAATCATTACAATCTATGGATTTTTGCCAACAAAAAACGAATCTGTTGATTCCGGTAGCATAGAATTCGGCAGTCCTGGAACTGATGAATTCTTCGAAGGCATTTTGAGCTTCGCAATTATTTTTGCACCAATCTAATAAATTTTTATTAATTTCCAATTTCCCATCTAATTGTGTAGGGAAAACATCGTTAAATTGCTAAAACAGAAATTGACGATGAATTTTCCAATTCATCAGTCTTTTAGTTCTTCGAGACGAGAATTCGAACACTTTCGTACGAACTTAACTTCAATCTTAAGTTTGAATTTGAATTTAAATTTATGTCCGCACTCGAGTGGACAAAGAAATATTGAGTACAAACTCAAGCACGAATTAAAGCTCGTGCTAACGACTTTTTATTCGGGGTTGCGCCGCGCCAGAACCGACTGGAAAATATTTTGGATCTTAATTTTATATGACTTACGATTTAATTTAACAGAAGTAACATCGATACGAAGCGGCCTGAGAAAACGAAAACGTCCCGAATCACCGCAGAGTACCGAGCCACAGGTATCGGAGGAGTGGGTCGACGAGGACAAGCTCGAATTGTGGGAAATAAAACAATATGGCGATAGGTAAGCTGGCGAAAATTTTACGAACTAATTAACTAATTAATGCTTTTTTCTAAAAAAAAATGTATCGTCATTCATTATTCATTTTATTTATGTCCACATTGTTATCTTCTCCTTCCTTCTATTCTCCTCACTAATAATAACTCTCCAAGCTATGAATTGAATGGCGCTAGCACGGGCTTGAGTTCAAGCTTAAATTTTATTGTGGGTCCATTTGAGTATGTTACCTAAATTCTTAAGCTAAACTTCTTAAGCTGATACTAACGACTTTCAATTCGGCCCTAAGAGCCGAATCTAGTGTACTCGACACGAAGCTCAAACTTAAGTTCAAATATGATTTCATGTTTAGGTTCAAACTGAAGAGAAATAATTTTTTCTTCGGTTAAAAGTACGTTCTAACTTGATTTCTCATTTAGTTTCGTGCTTAAGGCGATGTGCTACTTTTCTGTCGGTAACAAAAACTCCGTAAAAAAAATCTCCTGAACGGTTAATCTTTCGGACAAACGAAGAACTACAGAACTACGAACTGCAGAATCGTTATACGCAATTCGTGGTTCTCGCCGTTTACCCGAACGATCAACCGTTTAGGAAAATTTTGGACACATATTTTTTGTTACCGACAGAGGAACATCGTCTTAAGCTAAATCTTAAGTTCCGATGCTAGTTTGTATCGCGTAATGTTTGAGCTGAAAAGTTGTTCAACCTAAAATTCATAAAATCAAGTGAGAACTTGACTTTCAATTCAAATTCGAGTCAGGGCACAAAATCTAGCAATAAGTTGAGTTTGGAGTTTAATATCTAATCAAGCTCCACGTTAAACGTAAATCTCAAAGGTTAGCTCGGACTCAAGTTTGAATTCAATTTCATTCTGATGGCACGATCATACTTTAAATTTCCGAATTTTTGGTTATAAGTTTGTCCTCGGTTAAATCTCAAGTTTGAATGTAAATCCTACTTTAGGGCTGAATTCAAGCAAAGATATAATTATATTTACGTTTGACGTTGCGATTGAACTTGAGATGAAACTTACGGTTAAAAATTTGGACATAAATGTGTTAAACTTTTCCACTTTGCATGTTTGGTGTAGCCGTTTGAGATTCTCTCTTCGCAAAGCTTGAAAGCAGCGAAAAAGGCAACCCTAAGAGCTTTAACAAAACCATCTGTTACTAACCCTCACCTTCTCGTGTGTCTGTCCCATTATCTCCAGGTTGGAGAAGGCTAATGCCCAGATTATTACTAGGAGTCGTGCGGGACCTACCCAATCGGTGGTTACCGGTGTTAATCGTGGCTCAGGAGCCTCAGCATTATCAGAACAATTGGTGAGCGGTAAAGCAACGCCCGAGGAGATCAAAGAAAAAATGGAACAACAATTGAGAATGCAGAGAGCTGCTCATCAGCAAAAACGCGCTCTCGAGACTCTCAAGAGTCCGGCAAATGCATCGCCCGGACAACTCGTCAAAGTCACGACAAATTCCAATCTGGGTAAAATATTTTTTTTGTTGCTTCTTTCTGTTTTATCCCATTTCATACGATTTTTTTTTCTTTTTTTTTTGCTAAATAAATCAAAATGTTTTTTTTTTATTAATCGCGTGATATTGGGTTTATTTTTCATCGAAGATGGCACCACGAAAGTCGTATCGAAAGTCGCTATACCGGCTACTCCAAATACTCAAGGAAAGTCTCAGCTAACGTCGCTTCTCACCACTCCGAATCAGAACAAATCTTTCCTCGGTACGCGTCGCATTTACATGACAAAGTGTAAGTCGTCAAGGGGTGAAATTGAAACAAAGTGTCCGCAGTGCTTGTGGGTTGTTCTAACGTCAGTAATGCTGAAATAGCCTATGAACTTGCCTAGTCTAGCTCAATGACTTCTCTAATGTTCACTATTCGAATATTATTAATTATTAGATTATTATAGATTGGTACTGAACAATATCGAGATTTTTTTTTTAGCCTCCGACGGGACAACGAGAGTCGTATCGGGTACGACGAATATTCTTCCAAAAACGGCTCAGCATCAGCAGATACAGACGAATCAACAGACCGGCCAGCAATCGTTGATAAAAGTTGCCGTACAGCAAGTACAGCAGAGAGTTCAGATACTTCGCGGTCCTGATGGAAAATTACAAGTTCGTGGCTTAATGCCAGGACAGCAGCTCGTACAGATGCCTGATGGAAAATTACACGTTCTCAATACTGGACAAACGATAGCGGCGAGTCCAGGGCAGCAACAAACATCGAGCGTAGCGACGAACGTCGTAACGACAACGACGCCTACAACAAAAATTGCCCCAACGACGAAAATGATGGCTGGCACAACCATTAAAACGACTCCTGGCAAAACAATAGCCATTAAAACTGTTAATCAGAGCTCTCAAATCTCCACTCCGCAAATCGGACAGATTCAACGAATCAAACCGGCAATAGCACCGAGCAACGTCAATGCCACGTCCATGACAATCCCCCATAAAAATACCATCGTCGTAGCAAACACGGGACAGATTGTACAGGAACAGGTAAATTCTTTGCAAACCGATTGACAAATGTTATTTCGAGAAATTCTCGATGCTCATTGAACGTTGAATGGCATTATGAATCGCCGGGCGAAAAAAACGCACAACTTTTTAGGCCATTTGGGTCGTTGATTGAAACAAAAACAAACACGGTTGAATTTTTACAATCATGTCTCATCGCGTTCGATGCCAGTTAAACAGGAAGAAAAATCTTTTGTCGTCCATCTTTTATCGTTATATTGCCTGGCGAATTTAAGACGATGTTAGACATCGACGTATGATAACAAGTCGCCTTCCCTACTCTCCGAGACCGTTAATATTTTGGATAAAAGCAACATCGGTTTACATGATCGATAAATGCAGGAAAGCCGATTTTGTACTGCGAAAGATCACGGCGTGGGTTTGGCACATCATCTTAAGAACGCGACCCATGCGTTCCCGACGAAAATTAAGATCCGATGATAATTTTGTATTTTTCGCGATGCCATAAAAATGTTTGAAAAAACACCCAAACATTGAACATACTAAGAGTATTGAATAATAATTATACTAAAAAGTTAGCTACGATAGTCAGTTAACAATAATTTGTTCAAAAAATTGGTAAAAAAATTGATTTTTTTCTTATGAAATTATATCTCGATCTGTCTGAATACATCTGAATTTTTAAAGAACGTTTCTCTTAATTTTGAATTTTCTAACTTCAAAAATCACATATTTAATGGAACGTCGCGAATTTTTGATATTCTTAAGGTCACTGGACAACCAGTCCCATAAAAACTTTTTTTTTTTTCAATTCTCGAAAACAGAAATTTTATAATTAAAAGAAAAATCTTGAAAAATTCAGATGTATTCGGAAAAATTCGTGTGTTGAACTTCAATATGTTGAACAATTTTTTTTAAATCTTGTGCATAACATTTTTGGCATTATTATTATTATTGTTATTATTATTATTATTCAAAATTACTGTTCTTAGATCTTCAATATGGTTGATTATATTAGATTCTTATTCTATTGCAAAGTACTGAAATTCCGGTCGAGTCAAACTTTTGGTTGGGAATGTACAAATAGAATATAATTATAAGAAATGAAGTGATATTGACTGACGGTCAAGTGATCTTTGTGGTGAAGAATTACGATCATTAGTGACCTTTACAAAAACTTTGTTCGTTTTTTTTTTTTTTTTTTTTTTTTAATCATTGAAAAAACAAGTAATAATTTGGTTTCTGTCGAATGATTGTTTTTTTTTTTTTTTTAATCTAATGTGTAGGATTTTAATTTCATTCAATGTGAAAATTCAAGTTTAATTTACAAATCGAAAAAAATGTAACGTTTTTTCTCCCAGGTAATTTCGCCGGCCGCTCAAACCATCGGTGCTAATCAGGTATTGGTAAACAATACGAATCTCGCTCAACAATTGGCAAGCGGAAAGGCTCAATTAGCAACGATAGGTGGACATCAGGTTGTGATACGCAGTACACCAACCGGAAATCAGATAGTTCACCTGAATTCTGCCAATAGTGGAATAATCGTAAAGGGTGCAACTACACCAATCAAATCTATCATACAGAGCGCTCCGACGACCCCGAAAATTGTCCAACAAACATTGAGCGTCGCTTCATCAACGACGGCAATGTCAACGCCAACGACGACAATGACGTCGAATGCCAGTAATCAAACTACAGAAATGATAAACAGCAATTTGACCTCGCCATCCACGACGTCCTCGACACCCGCAACAATGTTGACGACGGCGATGACGACAACACCAGGGACGGCTCAAACTTCATCGGTTCATCCAGTTGGTAGCGTAGAGGCTTCTCTACTCGCTGGACAACCACCTGGAACTGTGATAAAGTGTGTGACTGCACAAGTTATACAAACTACACAGGGGCCTAGAATTGTTCTTCAGGGCCTTCAGGGTAATGACTTCACGCCACAGCAATTGGCCATGGTACAGCAGCAGGTTAAGCAACAATTGCTCAAAGGTAACCGTGATTATTCAATCGCTATTTTTTTTCTTTTTTCTTATATGTTTCAAATTATTAAAATTTATATGAAATTAATAAAAAAAATTGTAGCTCAAGCGACAACGGGCAAGCAAGGAGTTCTTGGACCAACGAAAATTTATCTGGCGGTTCAACCCGCGCTTGCAATTCAACCTCAACAAGCGCCCGTGACACCGACAAGCGCAACGTCGACAACCGTGACAAAGCCAGCAGTTATACCTGCCTCGCCGGCGATTGCGGCATCGGCAACCAGCCAGAAAGAGGCCGCGACAGCCATGGCAGAAGTTTCCCAAAAATCGACGATACCGGCGACATCAGAAAAGCCCAAAGTCGTCGTACAACAAGTCGGCAGAGCCAGCATGTCTGAGGACGAACCCGTTCAAAAGGTGACAATGGCGAATGGACAACAGCCGGCTCCGACTCCTTCGAAGGAAATCGCTCAATCTACACCCAATAAATTTATTTTGACGCCTGATTACATTCAGCAAAGTAAGCAAAACTTCTTTTGTTCATTGCTCCATTATCAAAGGATCAGTACGTTCCCGATCAAAAGTTTTACTCGAGCACAATTTTAAGAACTTGCGGAGAGGATAAAAATCATTAAAAAATTGAACAACCATACTGAGGCCTCAATTTTTGGTCGTAAGTTTGATCGTAAATCCACTCCTGAGTCCGGTCTTAGGTCCTAATTCAGGCCCAAATTGAAGATAATCTATATTAAAATTTAAGCTAGAACTCAAGATCAATCTTGAGATCAAACTTCACACTAAAAATACGGATCTCAGGACAATAATTTTGAATAATAATAATACCAAAAAGAGATTTTTGAAGACTTTTCATGGAACTGGTTGTTCAATGTTCTTAAAACTTTCCAAGAGTAATACGGAACCGCTCGACGAAAACATATTATTCAAAATTGGAAATTTTAAAAATAAGAGAAAATTAATTTCAAAAATACGAATTATTCGGAAAAATTAAGGAGCACATTGCACAAGGAAACAATAAAGCTTCCTGTTCATTTTTTAAACTATTTTTTTTTACACTTTGTCAATTTTACTCAAAATCAATGTTCTTAGACCCCAATTTTTATTCGTATAAGATTTATCTGAAATTTAATTTAAAGCTCGAATTTAAGATCAAATTTATGAGTAAATTTATGAATAGAAAGTCAGTCCTTAGTATCTTTGGTATAGTTGATACTTTTCTCAGACTTTTATCTTATCACATTAATGTCTTTTTCGGGTAATAGACTTTGCATAAACTTTTTTTTGTACGAATTTGGTCGGAATATTTCAAAATTTCAAATAATTTTTAAAAATTATTCACCAATTCCATTGGAATATATGATAAATTGAAAAACTATGACTAAACAAAATACCTACCTTTTTTGGTTTTTTTCAAGCATAATTCCTTCGCATTCCAATATTACTAGCTATGATTTTCTTTATTTTTTTTCTATAGCTATAAAGAACGCGCTCAAACAAGAAAATCTCAATCCCGAGATCGAGGAAAAATTGTTGCAACTACAGAGATATCAAGAAAAACAGATGAAGGGTGTTAGCGAGGCTGGTTCATTGTCGAGTAATCAGAATCATGGTACACCGACAGCGACGAGCACGACACCGAGAGCACCATCGCGAAAAAGGCCACATCCTCAATCAGCGAACATTCCCTGTGCAACGCATACAAACACAGCAGCAACGACGACAATGCCGCAAAATTCCAACACAACACCGGGCGAAAAACACAATGATTGGGTGGAACCTGCGAGAAAAAAAGTCGCTCCTAACAAGCAGGAACATCGGGACGTCTCCAGGTAAGATAAAACTATCAAAATTTTATTCATTTATTTTTTCACAATTCCATTATTTTCGTTTTCGTTGTCTCGTCCGCGGCCTCGCTAACTTTTTCACCGCTTTTTCATTTTTCTCACGTCATCCCTGTTTTTTTCAGGACGAACCAATCTATCGATGACTGTCGCGCGTAACTAACACATTTTATCTATAAAAATAAATTACATTAAGTCTGGCGCTTTTTTCAAATGTATATTAATCATTAATAATTCTGTATCGCCCCTTGATTCTCGAATTTTTTTTCCCTAAACAATCGCATTTTAATATTTAATAGTTTTCCATGTTTTTTTTTTGTTTTGCAATAACAATCATCGCTTATATATTAACCTTTCGTTATTCTTACATAATTTTATTAATCACGAATGATATCCATTGATCCCGGATCCTTCTGGCTCATAAAATATGCGAATGTCCAAATCAGAAAAAAAATGCGGTATTTGAATTGGAATAATGGGAAGAAAATGAAATAAATGAATAAATAAAAAGACGGAAATAAAAAAAAGGGCGTCCGAGCGAAAAGTTTTGGGTCCTAACGTTAAGTATCGGGATTACTTTCTCAGGATACATAAGATAAACGAGATTTCGGAGAACGAGGCGACACCGAAAAGTCGTACAGGAAAATTGAAAGATTCACAAGAGGCGAGAAGAAAGCAGCAGGTACATTCGCGCATGCAAGTTCTTCTGTTTCGTCACAAAGAACTGCTGAAGAAGGACATGATAAAGAAGAGAGCTCTTCTCGAGAAGGAACTTCAGATCGACATACAGGTACAAGAATTGAAATGAATGTTTTTTTAAATACAGAAATTGAACTTTAGAATTGAAATTAGAAATTAGAAAATTGGAATTCTGTCATTCATTTATTTTTTATAACATTTTTTTTTTCTAGAAGGATCTCGCTGCTGAATTGACGACGAGAACAAAAGCCGAGAGGCACAAGCAGGACGAGGTAAAAGTTGGTAGCGTGAAGCGCAAATCAAACGCTCAATTGCCACAACAAGTGAGTCCGTCAAGTCGAAGTGGAAAACCAAAGAAGCCCAGAGGATCGCAAGGACACATTAATTCACCGCCAGGTGTCTCGTCTGCAACGGCTGCTAGTCGTCTCAAGAAGGAAAAACTGTACTGTCTTTGCAGGACACCTTACGACGAAACGAAGTGAGTTTGTCTTTGAATGTTTTGACGATTTTTTCTCCCTTGGTCTTGGACAATTCGTGATAAGGATTTTGTTCAATTATTTATTTGTTTATTCATTAATTCATTCATCTGTTTCTCTATCTACGCTACAAGACCTTTTTCTAGTTTACAATATGAACATTAAGGGCCGAACTGTTCATCGTAAGTTTTATTTTAAGATTTATCTTAAGCTTGAACATAAATCTCAATGCAGTTCAGCATGAGTGAACTTAAATGACGATTTAAATTTAAACTTAAGATTAACCTTAAGATCAAACATGTCTAAAAATGCAGGCTTAAGATTTGAGAACAATAATTTGAAAATAAAGAACTAAAATCTTAGGAAATTAAATACATACATTTGTGCAAGATGTTATGCTGATTATATCGCAAGCTGTCCCCGATTGCGATTGAGTGGTCATAGTGATGAATGCAATTGTAATGTTTGATTGATCATTCTCGATTGTAAATTATATAGTACCTCATAATCGAAAATTCTGGATTATAAGTTATGTAGTATTTTGTTATCGACCTTGATGGGATTAAAAGTTACATCTGTAAGGTGCAATGTGAGCAGTTAATTACGAAAGTAATTCGTTTAGGCATTAAAATCTGTTTTTGTTTTTTTTTTTTTTTTTTTTTTTTTCCATAACAACAAAACTTCCTCTACGAGGGAGCAACAATCGATTTGTCATAACTTTGCTATCTTTATACATAGTGTATGTTTTTTTTTGTTTGATTTTAGTGTGTTTCATAGCTCTTGATTAATTTTGTTTCACTCTCCTCGCAGATTTTACGTTGGTTGTGATTTGTGCAACAATTGGTTTCACGGTGAGTGCGTTGGAATAACCGAAGAGATGAGCAAATCTCTCTCGGAATTTGTTTGCACAGAATGTCGTCATGCTCGCGAAACTCAAGAACTGTATTGCCTTTGTAAGCAGCCCTACGACGAGTCACAGTGAGTATTGTCAAGAGAGAAAAAAAAAATCATTCCAGAATATTGAAAGCTACAGATTAAAATTTGAAACTCGATGAAATAACCAATTTTTCTCTGCTTTCACTTTTTTGAAGGAATATTTTGCAATAACAACGATGACTTTTTTTTTTTTTTTTTTATTCGCTTTAGATTCTACATATGCTGTGACAAGTGTCAAGACTGGTTTCACGGACGTTGCGTCGGTATTCTACAGTCCGAGGCAGACAATATAGACGAATACGTATGTCCTAATTGTCAACGTAATTCTTCGGTGAATTTTGCAAATATGAAAAATCTTAGCAACAAAGATCTGGATCTTTTGAAAAAATTAATAAAACAAATACAGGTGAGCACAGAAAAAATATGATAAAATTTTACATAGTATATTCTATTATATTATTACGTTATTTCATCATTATCTTTTATATCAAATCAATAATAATGATTCTTTTTTCTTTTCATAAACTTTTCCATCAGGCTCACAAAAGCGCTTGGCCTTTCATGGAGCCGGTAGATCCCAACGAGGCACCGGATTATTATAAAGTCATAAAGGAGCCCATGGGTAAGTTTTTTTTTGTTCCCTTTTTTATTTTCCAAGACAAAAATAACGATTTTTTTTATCTCGCCAATCGATAGATCTCCAGACGATAGAATTAAGGATAAATGACAGATCTTACAAGAAGCTCAGCGAGTTTATTGGCGATATGACGAAAATATTCGATAATTGCCGCTATTACAATCCAAAAGAGTCTCCTTTCTTCAAATGCGCCGAGTCCCTCGAGACTTATTTCGTTCACAAAATCAAGAGCCTCAGGGAAAAATTTTCCGAGGGAAAGTGAGACGCGATTTTTCGGAAAGTGCCGAAATAATGGAACAAAGTTACGAAAAAAAGGAACAAAGAAAACAAAAAAAGTGTTTTCACGGTGCCAGTAAGCGATGTGAATACTTGAGCTCGCAACAGACTCAATGGTATAAATATTTAGTGTTTAAGTGTCGTAAGATAATACAGTGTAAGCAGATTCTCGTATTTATTGGGCCGCAGCTGCGTGAAAGATTTGCCCGACAATTTTTTTTCTTTCCAATGAAACGAAAAGAAATTTACCTCGGATGAGAGAAATAAATTGCAGAGATCAAACGAAAATTTAACATCTAAGGATTTTAATACGCATGTTTGGAAAATATACGAGAAGCAAAAAAAGCAACGGGCGATTCGAATTTAAAGATCGAGTCATTGTCCTGAGACAATTTGGAATCATAATCAGCGAATTTTCATGATTCGTTGAGCGAAACACAAAATCCGAAAAGCGTAAAAGAAAATGGCGAAGCCTTCCCGTAATTATAATTATAATAATAATTATAATAAAATAAAAATTAAAAAATTACATATTAACAAGAAAACACATTTTAGTTAGTAAGAAATAATTATAAGAGGGCGCATAATGAATTGTACAAATTGTGTTTATTATGACTCACAAAGTAATTGTCCATTACTTGCGTTGTTTTAATCACATAAATTTTCTATGAAATTGTTTGTAAACTGAGACATATGATGTTTAGGCTCTAAGGAATAAGCCGCGGCAATTTTGTCCAAGCTCTGTAAATATCGGTAGAGATAAACAGAGAGAGTAGAAACCCGAATAATTCGACTTGCAAATCTTTCCGCCCGGGGAAAAAGGTTAAAAAAAACAAGCGCTGAATTAATGCCAGCCATTGTTTATATTTTATCTAAAGTATTATCGTAACGATTGCTGACGATTTTGGTAAAAAAATAAATAAAAAAATAAAAAAGGACGGGCCAATCATTACAATTCGAAATAATCTCTTCGCAACCAACATCGAAAATTTGACTGAGCAAAGTCCAGAAGTTTGCGTGAAATTGTTCAATTGCCATCTTGCTGGAAAATCAAGGAAAAATTGGGTATGTGTGTATGTGTGTAAAATCGCGAATCTATGTGCAAAAGAAATAGAGAACGATAGAAAAAATCCGGATCTAGAGAGCGCCCATTTCGTTGCGATGGTTTTCCAAGAGCGCCTTTCGCTCGAGAGAAAGACGAATAGAATGAAAGACAAAGCCGTCGGAGGGTGATGAATATTTGCTGGATAAAAAAAAGAGTTGTACATTTTCTCGCCAGGGTACATTCGCATGTACAGTATTTTTTAATTCGAAATATCCGCAAAACATGGGAATTTCTCATTTGTTAACATCAGCCAGCTTATTTTCGTTGTCCTTTATCATAGCGAGTAATTACGATACAATTGTCTAGATTCTAAGTTTACCACGAGAAAAAAAATACGTTGCTCAGCGAACAGAACACGGAAACATTCGACGATGTGCTCTGCTATATAGGACGTTATGCGAGCATTTCTTCCCATTCTATTTTCATTTTTCCTTTAATTTTTTTAAATTATTTTCGTTTTGCGTTTGTTCGCCAAAGCGAGAGCGCGTGAATCTGTATATGTATATATAGAAATGGGTGCTCGAAAGAAATTTGTAGTTTAGCTGCATTCACACCCAAAAAGAAAAAAAAATAGAAAAGAACGGAGCACTTATTAATAAATAAAAAAAATAGGAAGACAGGAAAGTATCAAGATTATGAAACAACACTGTAACTTTTCATCACGAGGCAACACAAAGAGAAAGTGAGAAACAAAAATTCACGCGAATACACCGATCGTTCAGAGTTCAATGATTATTTAATGAAGAAAAGGAAAGAGCAATTCAAGTTCGAGGTGGGACAATACTGATAATCTTGTACCCATGTGAATTTATATTAAAAATAGGGTACAAAAGTCTAATTCAACGTCTCGCTCCGATCTCTCACATTTCGTCCGGCTTCGCCTATTTCGTTTATTAATCATGTAACAAGGTGTTTATTTGCATTAAAAAATGAAAAATATATATATATATGAGCTGAAAGTGTGATTTCCTCAACAACCGGGCGAAATAAAAAATACAGATACTATATAACAGAGATCATAATGAATACATTGTACTCATTTTAATCGCAAGATCTTTGTTGCCGTATTCGCGCTACGATATAAAATAACGAATCAATAGGACAGGATTTTTCTTTCATCAAATTTTTTTATTTGCAATTTATTTATGGGACCAATAAAATGGTTGGATGACTATTTAATTGGAAAGGTGAGTACGGCAAGCTGGTTTTTGTAATCGTTCTGCTGAGAACAGCGTTACATTTTTTTTCTTCTTAAGTTGATATGCTACTACTGCTCGCAATTAGGCAGCAAGAAAAACTAATACATTTTTCTCTACACGATCTCCTCCAGCGTCGTACGTTTAGGAAGACGGAGAGAATTTAATGAAGGCTAAGGTGAAGGAAACCAAGCGCGCCACTCTCCAGCCGTATCATCTTTGCTGTATTGTTGCGCGTAATTTTCCTCGGCCGCTCTTCCGAAAAAAACCCTTAAGAGGATGTGAAAGCTCTTTTTTACCATCGTAGCAGACCTAAATTTTCGTGCAAATAACATTGCAAAACTATCAAACGAAATGAATGGAAATTTTAGTATATAATCCAGTTAGTAGTATCAACGAAGATTGAGGTCTAATACTACCAACGAAGATTAGACCTCAATCTTCGTTGTAAAATAACAAAATTATTTTTATTAGTAATTACAAAATTAGCCGAACGTTAGCTACAGCTATAGACGTCGCGTTCGACTGCAACTCTCGCTCTCTCATTCTCATACTCGCACACGCTCCCTCCCTTTTTCGCGGCCTTTTATCTCACATGCTGCCGTAAACACAGTATCTACGGACGGTGAAGCGCGCTGCACATCCGCACATCCCCTCTCTGCTCTGACTGACGGACTCACTCTCGCTCCTACACCATTCTCTCTCTCTCTTCTTCTATTCTTCCATTCTCTTGTCCGGCTTAACGCTTACGCGACCGTAACGCCTATGCGTTGTCACTAAGAAAGTATTGACTTGAAAAAAATTATTCGAATGTCAGATCATCAAAAAAGAATAGTATCTGCATACAGCAATAGAGTGTGGCGATGTTGTTTGGTCACGTGGCCTCCTAAAAAAAGGCTACAATCTGTGTCACGGTGTATCGGGCAACGCTTGTACCTTTATCTCTCTTTACCAGCTTACTGAAGAGCCAAAATGTCTCTACAGAGCGTGCAAATTTGCCGATTGGTGTATGAACTATGGAAAGCACTGCGAAAAAATTCCCGCTCATCCATTTTCCCTCTTCGAAGGTAATTATCAACAAGAAATATTAATACCCTTGAATTGTTTTTTTTTTTGGTTTATTTGAATATTTCAAAGATAATTTACACGATAACGATACGCGCATTTACACGAGTCACTATCACGTTTAATGAGCCATAAATACGTTTCAGGTTTGGCAGGAACAATTTATTTTTTCGTTGATTTATGCGAGCCAAAGTTGGCAAAGTTCCCGTACGCTCACTCGCTGTGAATTGATTTCGAAAAACTACGAATAAACTCTTCACTTCTAAAGGATAACTAATGAATTTTTGACAACAATATTTGATGGAAGGAGAATAAACCGTGAATATTGAAAAGATAAATGAATTTGTTAAAGAGTCGGCCTCGAATAAAGTGCAAAATTGGTAGGAGCGTTAGTGATACAATTGGGGGAAAACGAGTGATAAGCTCGTCAACGAATCTTTGTCGCATATATCTCTTGACTTGCTCCGTGTACAAGTGCCGTACCACCCATACAACGCCAGTAGTAACGTTGGAACCTCGCCTATAGCCTGACGCTTTGAATTTATTGAACAACAAAAGATGGAGAACTCACGCACGAGTATTTTTCTTTCGGAGCAATGTGTTTTTGATCATGGTGTTTTTCCAGCTATTTTGGTGACCGTCGATGGAAGAATCGAAACGATTTTTCGTGATTTCGATGAAAGTTTAAGGTGCCGGATTTACGAAGTAGGAATTTCTATCAAATATATATTTAAAATAAATAGTAATGATTATGTTTATGTTTATTGTTTAATATGATACTTTTCACAAGCAAATATATATATTTTCATGAAGCTATTTTTTTATTTGAAAACAAATTTAAGTGTTTTTTGATTCTCTGTTGCGCTTTAATTGTTTCTCATCGTCAGTTATATCCGGAAGCGATATTCGAAGATTTTGGTAGCTCAGTTCTCATGGCAGGAATCGTTGATTCTCATGTTCACGTTAACGAGCCTGGTCGCACCGAGTGGGAAGGATTTTGGACGGCTACACGCGCTGCAGCAGCTGGGGGAGTCACGACAATCGTCGATATGCCACTGTCAGTATTTTTTTTTCGTGCTGCTATTATTTTTCTATTATTTTTATTTCGGCCGCGTTCAATTTTTATTATGAAAATCTAACAATATTGACGATGTGTGTTCATAATTTAATCAATAGGAGAATAACCAAACTAAAATCCATTAAATCTCGATAGAATGATAATTATTAATAATTTTTTTTTTGTATTAAACTTTTCTTTGCTGAAATAGTGCGTATATAAAAGTTGCAAATTGAAATTTGCTTAATGATACCTCATAATTTTCGAGCATTTACAAATTCTTCTCTATGAGAAACTTCATTTGTTCAACTTCATTCGGTGCTCTTCAGTTTGGCTTCCTCGTAGAGGAATCTCGGAATACCTGAAAATTCATGAAAGCTAGAGAGCGATCACGCCAATTTTTCGAAAAATCGAAAATTTCGTAAATTAAAGAATTTCATAAAGTCTAAACTCTTTGACCGATTCTTCCTAAAGTCATTCCAAATAAGGTTGTTCCTATTTGTATATACAGTTTTAGCTTGATGGCTCTAAATGTGCGGCCGCTAAAGCGGTCACGACTTTTTTTTTCAGAAAATTCAAAATTTCATAAATTCAAGAATTTCAAAAAATCTGAACGTTTTGACCAATTCTCCCCAAACTCATTACCGAATAAGATTGCCGAGCAGTCATTTGTGTAGGCAGTTTTCGCTCGATAGCTGAAAATTTGCGACATTTAGAGCGATCACGTTTTTTTTGTTTGAAAAATTAAAAATTCCATAAAATGCGGTATACCCGTTAAAGATTGGTAACAAAATTCGAGAAAACTATGATATTTTGGGGCCGAAGCTGTGTGCAAAGCTTCAGCAAGATCAGTGAGGCCACTCTTAAGATAGAACGTTACCATGGCTAGTCAAATAAGAGTTGAAAATTTCATATCAGAACATTAATATTCAATATCTTAAGAACGGAACGGTCGAACCCAATTAAATTTTTATATTACGCATTTTACTCATTATCGAACTTACCTGCCAAGTTTCATCAAAATTTTATACGCTAGACATGAAAAATTCGTCCATAAAGCTAATATCTCAACATTAACATTCAATATCTTAAGATTAGAACAGGCGAACCTGATGAAATTTTAATAGTGATTTTTCCACTCGTCCCCAAACTTATGTGCGAAGATTCGTTAAAATCCCACTTTTTAAAATATTCCACCTTAAAATAGTCATTTGATTTTTTTAAGCTCATCACGCACGGAAAATTTTCTCTCTGGTATCGCAATCTCGAATTAAGTTTTTCTTGATATCACAGCTTCCTCTATCATGAAGGACAATCGTTACAATCAAGAGACGCGGTACTCTCACACTCATTATCCATCATAAATTGTTTCCCCACTCCCGAAGCCTCATCTATTGGGATATCATGCAGAAGTGTAACTATGAATAACTGAAAACTGGTCTCTTCCAAAAATATAAAAAGACAGTAGACCTCTAACTTCGTTGGTATTACTCGGATTTATCCAGTTATTAGATTTGTCAAATTTTTCGAGTTGATTGAACGTTCCGAATTATTTTTGGAAGAGACCAGTTTTTAGTTAATACCCATAGCTCGAAAAATTCAACTAATACGGGAAAATGCAAATATAATTTGAAAAACTCGATTAATTACACAAACAACTTGAACGATTCGAAGAGTTCGAGAAATCCGAATAATTCCAATCATCCACATAATTCTAATAAACCGACATTTTGATAAGAATAATTTATAACAGTTCTTTGCTAATGATTCAAAAGTTTTGAATATTCTTACATCCGTAATTCAATACAGCTCTGTTTTTTTTTCTCATAGTAATGCAATACCACCAACCACAAGTGTCGTGAATCTCGAGGAAAAAGTAAGAGTTGCAAAAAAAAATGCTTTCGTGGATATAGCGTTTTGGGGAGGCGTTATACCAGGAAACAAAGTTAGTATACAGAGTCGAATCAGTGCTACTTAGAAAGGAAACTGTAAATTCAAAAAAGTGCAAATTTAAACTTACACATTGCTTCCTGGTTGATTTCCCCCCATGTGCAAAGCACCATTTATGAAGCATTTAAATGTAGCTACTTATTTATTTTCATCGGAACCACTGAATTTTTCCAAAACTTTGCCAGTTTGTAGCACTAGTTGAAAGGACTTTCTGCAAATTATTTCAGATTTTTAAATTCAGCCAAAAATGCTCTTTTTTCAGGTCAACAATGTTGAAAAATATATGCTTTCATGTACACTCATTGAGGCGGCTTTTACGTTTACATATGTATATAAACCCGCTTTCCCGTCTTCCTTACAATTCCACTCTTTATTGTCTTATCATGTACTATTACAATTTCCTTTTTCCATACATATTTCCAGCTCCTTTTCCCACTACCTTGCCAAATACGTATTTCCTGTCAATGTTCCATTTCCCCTTTTTTCCCATCTTGCGCTCTCTGCGTACATAACTGCCATTCATTTATTCATCTACACCATAGAACTTATACTTATTGGAAGGGGAATAGAGCTGTTGGGCTGATGCCAACATAACATGTTGAGACGGTTTTGAGAGTCAGGCTCCACTCATTCCCCTTCCAGTGAGTATAAGTTCTATCTTCTATACATTTTCTCATCACATTATTCTATTCTGTATTGTCCATTATTTCATTGTATGCAGTATTCAATTCCATTTATTTCCGTCACAAATTCCAGATCATTCTTTCTATACCTAATTACTCTTTCTATATACTCGAGGTTCCCCTCCCTCCGGCCTGTTATCTCGTTTTGCGTCACTACACTCGATTTGTTCTAAATAAAATCAAGTATCGCCCACAAATGTAAGCACATTGCCACACTACATATATTTCGTCATGTTGTTCCCATTTCCTAAGTTCCCTGTTTAGGTCGCAGCTTAAAAGATGTAATTTTCTATCAACTTTTTGATTACATATTTGTCGATCTCATTAAAGTTTATTTTTTCCCTAAAAAATCATTTTTTTTTTTTTTCATTAAGAAACACTTATATTTTGCTGCAAAAAGTACAGAATTTTCGATGGGATTAAAAAATCGCGAGGCCCACAAAAATTTCGGTACTGTACAAAAGAGCCTCGGTGCAGAATACGGGCCTTTATCTTGCTCAAAATGTTCTGCTCTCGGAAGGCTTATATTATGAGGAAAAAAGTGTGTGTAGTATGCAAATAGAAAATAGTAATATAGCGTTTTACATGCATTCAACATTTTGAGCAACATAAAGTTTGGTTTTATGCTACATTGTCGCGAATCTTATTTTATTTCCTTCCATACGTTAATACTTATCAGTCTGACAATTTTTTTTATTAAGTTTGCGCGGATGCCTTAAGATCCTGTAATTTGGACAGCGAAATATAAGTGCTTCTTAACAAAAAAAAACTGTTTTTCATATTTTGGATGGATAAATTACGTTTCTAAAGTCGATAAAATCATAACGAAAATTTCTTTAAAAAGCCAATAGAAAACTATGACTTTTACGTTGCAAATCTTTTTTTTTTAACATATATGCGTTTCAAAATACGTTGACTACGAAAAAAATTATGAATTTTATGAATGGTTAAATTAACAAATTTAAAATAATTCACCGAACTTCGTTTCAATTAACGCTACAAACTGGCAAAGTTTTACAAAATTCCGCGGAATGGACGAAAAAAAGTGACTGGAATGGTGGAGAATGCAGCAAGGGATTTCTCGGTTTTGTCACCGCTATAAGCTTTGTAAATTGGAGGAAAATCCGACGGAACAATGTACATCTTTCAATTCGTATTATTCTTCCCCCTCACTTCAGCTAGATAGCTAGATTTCAATTTGATTGTTGCTTATTTTTTTTTTAAGTCAACAACAAAATATTTAAGAGGAAAAGTTATGATCGAATGTTTTCATTCTGTTGCTCCTACAGAATGAGCTGAAATCCCTGGTAGAAGCTGGTGTAGTTGGCTTCAAATGTTTCCTTCTACCAAGTGGAATCGATGAATTTCCTCACGTCACGTTCGACGATGTTGACGAGGCTCTCAAAGAATTGAAATTCACGAATTCCGTTCTCGCTGTTGGTACAATTCCTTTTTTTTTTGTTCATTTATTTATAAATTATCATATACTATTCTTAAGATAATTGAAATAATCTATTTTATTAGTTCCATGCTGAATGCGAGCCGGATGACATTTTGAAGACAAATGACTTAGGTACATTCTGTTTTTTTGACTGTTTTCCTTTCTTTTTTGACTCTTTCAAATTGAAAATATGTTGATTGAATTTTTTTTATTTTCATCTTCAGGTGATCCTGGGCTATATGAAAATTTTCTCAACTCACGTCCGGCAAGTATGGAAGTCCGGGCTATAGAAAAAGTTGCCTCCGCCTGTAAAAAATCTGGGTTAGTTTATTTATTCCTTTATTCATTTGTTTATTAATTGAACAGTATTGACTTTTTAGAAAATAGTTAGCGGTCTCTTGATAATTGGTAAAAACTAAAAAATCGATATAAAAAATGCAACTAAAAGTATATAATAACGTGTTATTTGGATGTTTGCGAAAAAGCGGATTCACTAAAATCACTGTGGTTCCACATTGACTAATTTATTTCGGCGATATTCAAAATGCTCTCGTGGCGATGAAAATTAAGATATCTGTATGAACATTATCTAAGTCTGCTCGCCATATTTTCAAAAAACTACAATTAAACCTACATCTCTCAATCAGAGAAACATTTACGGCTATTTAATAAGCAACCTTCTTAGACTTTTAATTTTTTTTTTTAGCGGAATAAAAGACAATTTTTTCTTTCCTTTTACGATTCCATCCAATTTGAAATTAGGCATGTGCAAATCGAGCCAACCGAGCCGCTTGAGCCATTCGAGCGACTCAAGCCGTTCAACCTATTTGAGCTACTCGAGCCCGACTGAACGCTAGAATTTCAAACAACCATGTATTTGTGTTGATGTCAAGTCGGCTCGATCGATTCGAAAGGCTCGTGCGGCTCGAACTTGGTTGAGGGTTCGAGTTTGTTGAGTGCTCAAACTCGAGTGAATTTCGAACACGGCTCGAGTTTATGTCGATTATTTACAGGTCAAATTCCAATTTCGATCGCTCGAACACTGCAGGCTCGTGCACACTCCTATTAGAATTTCCCTGCTTGTTCCGAAACTCAAAAATTCTATGTTAAAATATAAAAGAAATATATATATTTTTTTGTATTTTCTTGTAATATAATTTTTTTTTTACGTATTCAGGGTGCGTTGTCACATCGTACATCTCTCTGCTGCCGAAGGTCTGGAAGCAGTCGCTAATGCTAAAAAAAATGGGTCTCCCTTGACGGCCGAAACTTGTCATCACTATTTAATTCTCGATGCTGCTCAAGTGCCAAACGGAGCTACGGAATACAAATGTTGTCCACCAATACGTAATCTCGATAATCAGGAAAAATTATGGCGGGCATTAAGAACGGGAATTTTGGATATGATAATATCCGATCACTCGCCGTGTACCGAGGACATTAAAAAACGTGGAGATTTCGTGTCAGCTTGGGGTGGAATCTCATCGTTACAATTTGGTCTCTCGTTAACGTGGACCGGTGCACGTGAGAGAGAATTTTCCTTGATGGATGTTTCACGCTTTATGTCGGCTAACCCGGCAAAATTGTGCGGTCTCGAGGGACGAAAGGGAAAAATCGTTGTTGGCGCTGATGCAGATTTCGTCGTCTGGGAACCCAATGAAAAATTCACGGTATAAAAACCATTATTTTGAAAGAAAAACAAAACAAAAAAGTTTAGTAAATCTTACATTTACGTTTGAAGGTTTGACTATCGAGAGAAAACCAGCTTACGAAACTAAATTTTTTATATATTCATCATTGCGATAATTTTCGTGCCCAAAAAATTTCAAAACGCTATCACGATTCTAAGATGTACAATGATGATAATGCAAATGGCTCTAAATTATATAGATATAATTGCCATGTGAATTTGATGGTATCGGCTTTTGAGCAATGGAAGAACCTGCAAATTGAACCTTGCACGTTGCTTCCTCATTATTTTCCCGATCGACAGACCCGCTTTGTGAGCAAGTACTTTTTTCAATTTTAGGTTCCTCTATGAGGAAACTACAATTTGGAGGGATTTTTTAAACGGGTGGAAATTACAATAAAACAATGTACAAGCTTCAATTTGCAGGTTTCTGTTCTTCTTCATTTCACTTAGACAGTTCGATTTGCTCCGATTTGATCGTTGTTCAAATTTTGTAAAGAATTAAAAATTCCCGAAAATGAAAACCCATTGTTCAATGTTATTACTATATATATCACTTTATTTATGGGAAAAGTTCAGTATCAATATGTAAAAGTTTGTATGAGATGACAGATATATGCCGATTTTTCGAAAAGTTAAAAAATTCAGTAAATCCAAACGCTTTGATTGATTTTGTCTAAACTCAATACCAAATACTGTTTACTAACAGTCCACTTCTATGAAAAGTTTCAGCCCGGTAGCTCGAAAATTGCTCGAGTTACAGCATGAAGACATTTTTCGAAATTTCCAAATGTCTGTAAAATCTTTATGTTCCGTTCAGTTTCAACGAAACTCACAGATAACAGAGAGGCATTAGCACTTTAGATGTGTGCAAAAGCGCAGGCCTGTAACTCAAACCGTTCTCGAGATGATTGGTGAAGATTTGAATTTTTCGCATCCTGAATATTACACACAAATCCATCTGGATATTTTTTCTAAAATAGGTTTTAAAATACATTTAAACACTTTGACATTAAAAATGCGATTATTTTTCTCGTGAGCACAAAACTTTCTCTACGAAGAAAACAAATTCACGATTTTTTTTTTGAAACATTTTTTCGACATTGCACTTTACTATTTTTTTTTGTGGTGAAACTTGCAATATTCATCTTCAATTTTGTACAGCATTATCGAAAAAAAATACTGGCACCTCTCTGATTCGATATTTAGCTGCGGAGTCGGCTCCAGCGGTTCTCGTTCTTGATTGGACCCCTCGAAGCCACTTTTACTCCTAATTGGATCCCTCGAATTCGATATGTTCCCGAATTATGATTCGAATTCAAGGGTTTCGATGGTCTATACCAATATGAAAATTATAAAAATTCTCACTTTCATACTGGGGTACAATAGACCTTGTTTAGTGCATTGCGTATCATACTCCCGAGTTTTTATATTGGATTTTTTTTACTTTTCTACAATTTTTACATTACTAATATTTAGATTCAAATCAAATTTCCCTAGATATGATTTTTTCATTCAATCAAATCACTTTCTGATTTTTTAGTCATTCATGTCGACTAAAATCCAAATTTAATGTACCTTTTTCAAAGTATTAAAACCTTAACACGGAAATTTCATAAAAATTGGTTCATGCGTTTGGCTGCCTTCGTTGAACAAACGGGCAAATATTCTTTCACCCTACTATCGCTTTGCTTTAAGTTCGTTGTTTGCGCACAGCAAGTAATATTTTTATTTTCTCTTCCATGAAATCGGGCAGAGCTCAAAACCGTGCAAATTCGAAACTTGCCCAACGCTTCTTCGCGATTTTTGCCCACCCATAGATTCTGCTCAATGGGATTTCTGCTCAGTAATGACTTTCTCGATTCTTCAATTCTGACTTCCTCATGGAGGAAGTTTTCTCTTGTAATAGTATGAAAATCATGGGAAGAGCTACAATTGAAATATACCTCAGTACTTCTTTTACTAAAATTTTAACTAAAATTTTTACTAAAATTGAAAATTTAGTAAAATTCAAAATTTCATCAAATCTAAACCGTACGATCGATTCTTGTCAAACTCGACACCAAATATCCTTGTCCTATTTTGCCAAAAATTGAAGATCTAGTAAAATTCTAAATTTTATAAAATCTTAAACCCTCAGTCAATTCTTGCCAAACTTGATGCCAAGTTTCGTTGTCACTTAGCTATGCGTTGCAATTTTCAGTGCAATTGTTGAAATATTATAAAAGTTAGAGCGAAAATAGTTTTTTTTCTCAAATATCAAAAAATTAAAAATTCTATAAAACCTGAATGCTTTAATCGATTCTCTCCAAACTCAATACCATACAACCTTTTCTCCTAGCCTATTTGCGTAGAAAGTTTAAGCTCGATAGTTGGAAATTTACGAAAGTTAGGGAGATCACACCCTTTTTTCGAAAAATTCAATCTACCATAAAATGAGACACCCGTTAGCGATCTGAGCAACAATTGCAGAAAACCGAGGTGGTTCGCGGCCCAACTTGTGTGAAAAGTTTCGGCAAGATCGGTGGAGCCGTTCTCGAGATATGGCCATTTCAATTTTTTACAAGCTCATCACACACACACACACACACACGCGCCGACTTTTTTTTTAAATATGATTTTTCGACTTTTTGGAATAGTTCAACTACACTGGCATCAAAATCTCGAAAAAAAAAATCACGAAAACAAATCTTCCTCCATGAGGAAGAAAAAAAAATCCGAACACACAGTTAAAAGGTTGAGGCAATGTGAAACAGACTCAGTCGGTGATAAAAGTCACGTTTTCCTATTTTCTGAGTTGACGGTTGATGTTACCAAACAAAGCAACCTAGGTTTTTGTGCGGAATGAGTAGACGCATAAAAACCTAATTTCCTCTCATCCAAAATATTTCTCCGTGAAAATACAAAAACGCAGCTTTGTTACCGACTGATTTTATTTGGGTCAGACTCCAGCCCACGGTGCGGTCTAGACTAGCCCGTTGTCCGAAAGAATTGACCTTGTAGAATTTTGGTACGCAGTTTTTGTTACCGACTGAGTAATAGTACATTACCTTAAGGTGATCTGAAAGTACGAGAGAGAACGATAAAGAACATGTTTCACACTAAATTAAGGTAATGTGCTATATGTTCTCCGTGTCTCTCTCGCTCCTTCATGGCCGCTGATGGCGCTATGTGTCCCACTCACGCCGAAACTCCAGCCGGAGATAGGCTGAAGTTTCCCGACGATCATCCCGTTAACGTGGATGTGCAACAGGGAAAATTATAGTGAAAGTATGTTCGTTTTTATCCATATCTATTATTTTATGCTCATTGAGTACTCTTCATAATTCATCTCAGATAGAAAAACATGAAGGAAATATAGAAATAACTGCACGGTAACTACACGGTGATGGTACGTTGTTGCAGTACAGCCATACTTCACTGACTGTGCAGTCTTATGTTTATCTGGAATTGTTTTTAGCATATTCCCATCTTTTTGTATTATTTTTTTATTACAAATTTGTTACACCAAATAGTAAAATGGATGCAACGTTAGTAAAGAAAAAAGTAACCGATTCTCTGCAATGGTATATTAACAAAACCAATTTTGAAAATGAGGTATCAAATTTACCCCTTGGTACCAAGTTTACAAAAAAACTGCACACTTAAAATTGTCATTGTCGCAAATTAATGACTAAAATTGAAGACATTTACAATGGCAATCTACAGTTTTGCTCTAATTCCTCATGTTGAATGAATATCACAATTGCAGGTTCGGAAAGCTGATATTCTCCACAAAAATAAAGTACGTACGAACGATTTTTCTCTTATTTTCGTAACATAAATTTTTCATTTCCTTTTTGTCTCACTTATCAAAATCTATGAATTTTGCTCTTTTCGTAGTTGACGCCTTACGAGGGAAGAGAGTTGTACGGTCGAGTTCGTTCCACTTACCTACGAGGTCAGTGCATCTATAAAAATGAAAGAGTCACCGACGAACTTGTTGGAAAACTTTTACTAAAGGATCTTTAGAACATGCTTGTAAAATTGTTCACCAATTGGTAATACATTTATGAGATGTTCCAATAAATGTAGTTATAAGTTAATTACACCTGCTCGAGTTGTGCAATATATTACTGATTTTGCTGATAGAATACCAGCATATATTTGGACCTCACATGGTCTGAGATTTATTTGTAACTTCAGAATTCGTTCACGTACATGTACGTAAATGGCAAATACAATTTTTTTTTAAATATTTTACGGTCTCATTTTCCTATGGTGCTCTATTGCTATCTGGCAGTTTTTCGAAAATGATGTATCGGAAATAAATAAATAAAATTGGATTAATTTTTTTTTTACCTAAAATACTACGGCTTACTCCAAGCTGGAAACTCATCCAGTAGGTAAAACAGTGCGGTGAACTAAAAAAATTATTCATTTTAATTTAGGAATGCAGGTTTATGGGTATAAGGAGTTTTTAGGCATTTTTATTATTTTTTAGTGCTGCCCTGACTTCGCATGCAATAAGCAATATTTCAATTGGAACGCTGCAGAATGTTTCACATCCGAACGTATTTCTTGCCGATTTTATTTATTTATTTTCATTTGCAGCAAAAAAAAATATTTTTAAAGCTATTTTTGAAAAATGATTAAATATTAGTGGGGTGCCTGATAGGCATATAGGCATATAGGCATATAGGCATATAGGCGTGTACATACAAACTAAAAAAAATCACGTGTCTCCTCGTTATATGTGGATGATCAATTCTATATAGAGTAACAAGCAAATATGAGACCATGAGGTCCAAGCGTATTCCTATGCTTGAATTCCGGAGAATCAGTTTTATAACATCTAATTATCGTTCTTAATATAAGTATATTGATTGTAGTATATTCATAATGCTATCAATTATTAAAGTACGGAATCGCAAAAATGCATATGCAAATAATACGAAAAATGACCGTCAGAGCTATAAAATTCTCTGGTTCGTGCAAAAATAAAGCAAAAAAGTGAAAAACTTGTTCTATACACTTGTATGTCACATAAGTATGTACATGTACGTTTTACGATAAAAAAAATCGCATTCATACATATCCTAAAGTGGCATCTGCATATTTACGTACAGATATACGACGAATGTGTGAATGACGTCATTGGGTGACGTCAGCGGCTCCCGCCAGCCCTCTTTCCGCGTATACTTTTTGATATACATACTACCAACGAAGATTGAGACCTCAATCTTCGTTGATACTACATACATCGTTTCACGAGTAACCCAATAAAAACTCTCGTGCGTAAAGACTTATCGTCCCTCAAAAATTATAGACCAAACACTATAAATGAAAAAAATGTCAACAAATGTCCATGAAAAAAGTAGTATTTTTTCAGTATCCTTCACAGTGTTGTCGATTCGTAATGACGATAAGCAAATAAATGTGAATCTCGTCGGAAAAAATGAGGGAATTGCTCGCTCAACAAAATTAAAAACGATAATGTAATGTGGAATTTCGCGCTTTATATTTGAGCGAGTGAGACAGATCGAGAATCTAAATTACACTCAAAAAGAAAATTATCTACTGCCAAAATTCTAAATTAATAAGCAATGGTAAGTAATCATCTCTCTGAGGGAAGAAAATCCTTTAGAAATGTGAAAAAGTGGAAAAATATGATTAAAAAAGTTATCTTCATCGGTAACATAGAAATTCTCATGGGACGCGCGGATAAAGAAGAGAGTGAGAGTCGCCCACCGCGAGGGTGCGCGGGGTTGGGGAGCGTGAGACGAGGTAACAAAACAGCCACATGCAAACACGTACACTTTTTGGGGGCGCCGTAGTCGGCCATTTTGATGGTGACGCGCGTATTGGAGGTCGCGGTGTATCCCGACCAGTGACGAAGCCACTGGAGTTTTGACGTGGCTGACTACGTACATGAGCCGTTTGCCCACTCCGATTGCAGCAAAGTTAGTGACGAGAAATACGTAACTGGTAAGTACGAATCGCCACACAGCTGGAGTACAATAACAAGTGAGCAAGACCAACATACACATACACATACGCATACACACAATAGCGCATGGACCACACATTCAATAAAATAAATAATCTTTTAACTCTATTGTTCGAATTTATGAAAAATATATATATACATATATCTCTTTGCTTCATCGTTTACTACGAACGTTATAATCTGACCGCGCGGGTTAATCCCATTGTCGAGCGAGACGTCCTAGAACCGCGCAAAAAGGAAAGAGCGACACACGCTCATTTTTGAGATCACATGCAGTTTTGCGCTAGCTCACAGAGAGGATAAATACGAGATCCTTGAAAAAATATGGCGTCGCGAGGGATAAAAAAATAGAGTAAGAATTTGATGTTGTGTTTGTGTTGTACAATTCGACGAAAAATTCTCTTCCTCGTGTCGTCCCCCCTCCGCCACTAGCTCTTCCCTCCAGGTCACCTCCTCACTGACTTCGAACCGTAAAACTTGTCGAAGCTCTTTATGATCGCACGATTTTCTTTCCCGGCACAATCGACGCAATTATTTACAGGCAAACGACTTGACGGTGTAGGAAATAATTTTTACGTTTCTTAAATTTATGAATGTAGTATGCTCGGCTCGTGCACATTCTTTCTTTGACCATGATGAGTGAGACAAATGTTTACTCGTTTTCGTCTTTCTCTATATCTCTTCCTTTCTCTCTCTCTTTTTCTGTGTGGTGTTTGTGTGTGCGCGTGTGTCACATTCGATGTATTATTTTTAGAACTTAGCTTATGGGAAGGCTTGGTAAAAAAATTTCAACTTTTCGAAATTGATAAGCTTCATGCGTGAAAATATGACGTATTTTCGTGGTCTCGTTTAGCTTGAGATTTTCTGTAAATTTTTCAAGAGTGCGATTGGAGTTTTTACGATCGAAAAAAAATTGAAACTTTTTCCATCGGGTCAGAGCTTTTGGAAAGTTTGGAATACTTGATGATCAAATCGAGGGTGGTGATGATCAAATCAGTCAAGGATGGTTTAGGAATATTGTTAAGGGTATAGACCGTTTCGTATGTTTTTCGTATGTTTTCATAGGAAATAAATGATGTTTTTGGGTTGAATAATTTAGGTATCATTGACGCAAAGTAGATTTGTAATAATCGTAATGTTATTAAATGAAAAACTTGCTTGGGAACGATTAATACAAAAATTGTTGAGGCAAGAATTTACTTATTGTATTATTTACTCGACGAGATACGAAAGGTCAACATAACCTTAAAAAAAAACAGCTTGCAACTTTATCCGAGGTTCGTTTTAATTTATCAGGTGTGTGATGACACTTTTGTTTTGCCTGAAAAAAACGTTCGATTGATAATTCTCGCTCTCATGAAAGTTGTGCCTCACCTCAACAGAAAAATTGCCATTCGCAAGAATCATTGCAATTTTTGAATGAATGTGGATTATTACTAAAACATTTTCATGTTTTATGAAATTATATTCCAGTTCAAAATTTAATTGTTTAATTTTCAGAAGTGAAATTTTGATTTATTCAGTCAACTAACATACAAATAATGAAGACATTATTTAAAAAATTGTATTTATTGGAAATGGTCAATGATTATAATTTATAAAAAAATAAATATCAATTTTTACAATGGTTGTGAAAGATGTGGATATAACAATCATTAATAATTTCTTAGTAATATTATCACTGAAATTCAATATTCTTTGTATCTTAGATATACTTGATTTTTTCCAGTTTTTATTTTATTGCGATGAATTACAATTCTCAATAATTTTTACTTTTGGATGAGAATGTATACGTAAAATCTTAACAAATTTCATAACCAGATTCCTGATATTCAAAAAGGTGCGAAAAGACCCTCCAGCCAAGGTTGAATTATTCAACAGATATTTTTTTCATGAATGAAAAAACGGATAGTAAGATTCACAGGCAAGACTATAGGAATAGGAATAGGCTATAGAAAATCTATCTGGAGCATCAAACTGATTCATCTCAATAGTTGAAGATACAGGTGCAGATTTGAAAAATCGAATTTTCCCCCTTAACTGAATTATAAATCGTTTGAATACTGCATGGCACGAATTTCAAATTGATCCCCTTAAGATGCAATTTTTTATGAATTGGCTACAAAATTTCAACAATTTCAAAATAAATGAAACCAAAAGTCTGCAGTGATTTTAACCCCCTATCTGTACTGTGGGTCTTTCAAGGATCAGTCAAAATTTCTAATGGTCATTATTCCTGAATAAATGTAGGGCAAAAAACGAAAAATGACAAGTATCTTGGATTGAAAACCTGTTGAAATGTAAAATAGAGATCCAAAATCATAAGGAAAAGTTTTTGTTGGATGGTTTTTATGTGATTTATGGGCAAAAAGGGATACTGTCCTGAAAAGACCCATGGGATAGACTAGGCTAGCGAAAAACAGTGATACTGGCAAAGAATTAATGATGACCGAAAAAATGACAAATTACTCAAATGGGGGGAAATTCACAATTTAATCCATTGAATGTCGATTTTTTTTAAATTACTCTCTAGTAGGTGAAAAAAATGGTTATTTTAAATGTGATATAATTTTTGTAACAATTTCATTCTGAATTTTACAGGGCTCGAGGTCCCCAGGCTATGGAAAGTATGGTCGAAGAGAACGGATCGGCTGTTGACTCACTGTCGCCGGGCTCTCAGAGTGGTGACGCGGCACCGGCAATTGGCACATCGGTACAATCAATGAACAGAAATCATCAACAACAAACACACCATCTGGTACCATCAACGAGCATTGTGCAACTTACTCTACCTACGCCCGCGACCGCACAGGTATACAGGAGTTTCTCTCCTGTGTATCTTAGTCTCGACGATCTCGCTATAATTCTTCCACTTCTTCTTTTAGCTCGTACAAAGCATTTTTTTTTCTCATTCATAAGTCATATTTGATGAATCGAAAAGCTATTGTGAAAAACAAGAGTGAGGGAGGAGGAGGGAGGATAAGCATCGTTCTTCCATCGATTTTTTGCAGAATGTTACTGGTTATTGGATAAAAAAATACACAATAGCAAAAAAGATACAAAGCAGAGTTTGAAGAAAAATATTTTTGTTGAGTAAATCCGCGTTTAGAGTTTATTGAACAATTTTTTTGGTTGGTATGATGAAACTTTTTTAATGTATCAAACATTATTTTGTGGTATTGCGTCAAAGTCTGTTCAAACAGATGTAAACGCGAATTTAATTGGTCGAAATATATGGTCGAAAAAACCAATGAACGGCTAGTCTAGGCAATTTCATGAAGTGAATTAAATTTTTTTTTCTCAAAAAGTTAGAGAATCTGCCTCTTATGGATGCCTTATATCAGGCATAAGCAGAGTCAATAGGAATTGTAATTTCATTCCGAAAAATTCCGAATTCCTAAGTGAATTAGGAATTTATTTAGGAATAATTGCCGATACCCATCGAATTTGGAATTAATTTGGAAAACAAATGCAAAGTTCAGTTAAATTCGGAAATCTTGTCCAAACGGATACCAATTCCAGCGGAATTTCAGAATAATGCGGATATTTACAAGTTCTAATTGCAAAAAATTCTTAAGAAATATGGAATTTGTAAGGAAACAGTTATAGAATTCAATACAATTTCAAATGTACCACAGAAGAATAACAGAATTTTGTACAATGTACAATTTATTTCGTAAGAATTACAAAGTTCAGCGGAATTTAAAATTTATTTGCAATTTGCATGTTTCAACTGTAACAAATTTTACTTCTGCCATAATTGTCGACTCATATTGCGTTAACCCCATGGCCGGCGTTGACGCACTGGTGCGGACATTTTTTCCATGCCATAAAGGGCATTGGCGCAATAGTGCGCACATCGTTTATTTTGCGATTGGTTCGAACGATTTTCCTGCCGTCTCGGGCACAAACAGTGAGATTTTCCTTGCCGTCCAAGGGGTTAATGGGACAGTCAGTAAGGATTTTGAACTTGGAAAAATAAAAAAGGGCAAATCATTTGAAACTTTGTGTACACAAATTCCGACTGAAATTGGTAATTGATAATTGTCAATTTCATTTTTCTCGAACTCTCTTTCACGTATAAATTGTCATTATAAAGTTGGGTTTAAGGTGGTGTGAGACATTCTTAGTCGGTAACAAAAACTGTAATGAACGGTATTAAAAAATAGTTGAGATTTCGAGGAAAAGTAATAAATAAGTTAAGACACATTTGTCTATCAATCAGGCATGCGGCCTAACTATTCTCGTCCTCGACATCTCTACCATCTCGGAATGGCATTATTTCGAAAATTGCAGCAACCTTTCGCGCTCTCGTACGGTCGTACGGGTTTCACATCACCTTAACGTGATGTGCTACAGGCTCGAATTTGCGCGCGATTGAGAGATAGCGCCATCAGTGGCCATGAAGGAGCGAGAGAGACAGGCCGAGAACATGTAGCACATTACCTTAATGAAAATAGTTTAAGAATTCTTAATTTTAAAAGCCGAAATTTCGAAATGGGCACAAAATTATAAAACAATTCTGTCTCGCGGATCAAAGATTATATCAACACGAAAAAATGTATTTTTTTTAGCTGCAGCTTTGCTAATTTTTTTCCTCTTTCGAAAAAAGTCTTTTTCAGATATCTTTAGGCGTCTGATAATGTTCTAACCAATGTTGAAATCCCTTTCAGGTGCAATCCGTAATACAGCCCAATCACCAATCTGTTATACAGAGTGCGACAAACATTCAACCAGTTGCATTATCTAAAGGAAATGTCATTCTCGTTAGTAAACAAAATTCCGTCATACAATCGGCGCAAGGAAGTTTACAGACTTTGCAGGTAAGATTTTTTTTTAATTTCACGGTCGATAGCCAAAAATTCGAAATTAAATATTTTCAATGCATTATTTTCTTACTCTTACTTTTGGTCTGCAAAAAATATAATAGGTCGTCGAGACTGGAAGCGATGATAGCTTTTCGGATGACGAGTCGCCGAAAAAACGAAGAGACCTCTTGACAAGACGAGCCTCTTACAGAAAAATTCTCAACGATTTGAGCGCAAGCGAGATCGCAGGTGAGAAAGAAAAAAAAACATTTCAATATGGTTGCATCTTTCAGTATGAGACATTTTTTTTAGTACATTGACAAATTGTAGGAACGAGAAAAACAAGTAAAAAAAAAATATATTAATCGCGATGGTTGACAATGCACGACTGTCGATCCGGTTTATGAAAGAGACAAAAAATCATTAACAATAGAGGAGTGTGCATGTGTCAGTTCATATGGGCGAACATACGAAACAAAGAGTTTGAAGCATTAATGAAAAATTTTAATCAGCTTTTTTTTCTGTGATGAACCAAACAAAAAAATGGGTCGAATGAACTGTAGAAGCGTAGGATGCCATGCCAAGCCCAGTATCGTAAGAGTAATCTTTCATGCAGCGCATATTATAATTACCTTCGTACACAGACTGTTCGTTAAAATTCATCATTCTCGACAACGCTTAATTTTTCTTATTCACTTAGTCGAGGCTTTTTTCTCCATTGAAATAATGTAGTCCCCTCCACATCCTGTAGTGTCTTGATATGTATTTCGGGACCAAAGTAAAATGAATAAAATAAAAATAGTTTTATAAAGAAAAAATGAAAAAGATTTTTTTTTTCCGATTAAATAGCAAAAGCAATTCTCCCGCCTGTATGACCTGACTGCGCGTAATGTAGTTCGATTGAAGACAGAGTGGATGTGTGCGGGAGAAATGGTGGTAGATTTTGTTTTGGTATTCAGATGCTATAACGTCAGAAATTGTGTACTTTTTTCTTGCCCAAGGGGACAATAATTTGTTCGGTGTTACAGCGGGTCATTTGCCTCCCATAGAATCCTCATTAGAGTGTGACTCTAACGTGGACAGTGATATGTCTTCCCACTCGCTTCATTACCAAACAGGTTGGTTCATCTTTTTTTCTCATATCTTTGTAAGATAAAGGAAACGTAAAAAAAGGAAGAAAAAAAAAATGATTGGAAATCTCGTTCTTCGTCGGCGTGCAATCCTTTGTCGCGCCTCTGCCTCTTCAAAAATCCAATTTTTCATTGAAATTCCTTTATTCAATCCATATATATATATATATATATATATATATATATAGATCATCCCATCATTTCGCTACGAGCCATTCTGCACCAATTTTTTTTTTGCTATGCCATTCTTACGGCTCATTGTCTGATAAAAAGCAATAAACGGAAAAGTTGCAGCCCTTTTACTCTACAAGCTTTGCAGAAAAATGTAATTATCTCGATAAACGATATATACTATATTGAAAGAAATTAATACGTGAATTTCAAGATTGAACAAAATAATAATGTTATAACTTGTGATAACATTACAACCCAAACGAAAAGTATTGTTTACCCCGTGAAAAAGTTGAAATAATAGAAATAGTTCTAGTCAATACTCCGCAAGCTAATTGTTTTCTCGTGAAAGTTTTCGTCTTTTTTTTTTCTCGTAAAAACGGGTTTTCTAGGAGGGATGCGAATGGGATGATTATAAAATCCATTATTTTTTTTGTTTATGGATTATTATTTTTTAATCCGATTTTTTTTTCCAGAACCTTTAGGCAAATTGAAGTTAATAAGGCCCTACAGTGATGTAAGCCACAACAGTTTCCGAGGTGTAGATTTTGCAAGTTTAAGAATTGTGTAAAAAATAATTCAAGACATTCATATCGCCGAAATTATACAACATTGACTGTAATTATTATATTAAAGGATCTTCTTGACGTCAATCTGGACAAAAATTCCGGGAAATAGTAAATCATTGAAATAAAAGAATCCCCAATCACACTATAAATGGCACTTTCTACATAAAATTTTAGGGGACAAAGTAGACATTGACTTTCAGATGCAGGATAATTGAAACGAGCTATTTTTATACAAAACTGGGATTTAAGGGATAACAAGCAAGGTTGAAAAAATTTTTTTTTTTTCTTATTGGGACTGCTTCACGTGGAAAGACAAATTCATATTTCCATTAACCGTAAAACTGAGAAATAATAAAAGTGTTATATGATAACACAATTTTTTTGAAATGACGAACTTTTGTTTTCTCGAAAACTTGGAAAGTTAAAATTAAATTTAAAAAAATTTAAAGTTTTTTTTTTTTTTTTAATTTGCTAAATCGATACTTTTTTCGCACAAAATGTATGAGAATGGCAGGTGAAACAAAAATTTTATGCTGGATTACTCAGCTTGAAGAAATGTCCTATACATAGTTTTTCCTGATGGAACTTTATCCACCGTGATTAAGAAAATCAAGCTTCTCTCTCTTTTTTCTCTCCTATCCCTGTGTGTACTGTCTGCCAACATTTTTCACATTTTTCAACCGTTATCGCTCGAGCAAAGAAAGAAGACGACGATCATGGCTTGGTATGGTATCTTCTCTTGAGAACAGGATAATAACAAAAAATTCCTCGGATTCGAACTCGCGAAATTTTTTCGATAAAACATTTTATTATTATTTTTTTTGATTTATTTATTTCATTGTCTCTCGAAGCGGTAAAATGGCATAGAATGAAAAAAAGAAAATCAACAAATTAAAAAAGTTCGACACGACTTTCGCGAACATAATAGTAAATGTTTTGCAGTAATACCTGCGGGAACGATACAAATTGCAAGCCAGGGTGAGGGTGTACCAGGGCTTCACACACTAACTATGAGCAATGCGACAACGGCCGGTGGAGCTATAGTACAGTATGCACAGGGCCAGGACACGCAATTTTTTGTCCCAGGTCTGACTTCATCGTAATTCTTTTTTTCTATCTCTTTCTCTTGGTTTTTTCTTTCCTTCAAAATGATTGTCCCATCTCGTTGATTTTTCGTCTATATTATTACATCTCACTTCATTGGAGAGAACAAGAAAAAAATATCCTTGCTAATTTTCGCGACCCACTGAGAGGCACGATGAGGTGAATCACGATGGATTACAATTATGTAATTTATGGAAAGATATTGTTGCAATATTTTTTGTTTTTTTTTTCGGGTGAATCGACCAATTAATTCGTCAGTAATTGCACTTAGATATATTGCAGTAGTCGCAATTTAACTAATTAGTGATGGGAACGATGATTTTTGTGTATAATAAATGTTGAGCAATATGTTATAAGGAAGAATTGAAATAAAACATACCAAATTTTGACTAGGAGCAAAGAGGTCGAGTAATTTATTGGTCGCTTTGTCCGGGCTGGGCCCGAATTTTTAGCCATAAGTTTGATCTTAAATTTGAAGTTACGTCTCGATACAGGTTTAGCTTGAGCTTGGACCTGAATTTGGATTCAAGTGCAAACTTACGATTGAATTTAAAATCAAGCTTGCGACTAAAAATTCGAGCCTACGAGTTCCCTCAGTTGGAGTTCCGTCAGTAATTGCTTGAGATAACTATTAGTTGTGTGATTGGAAGAAAAAAATATTGGCCAAGAGGGATAGCTGACAAGTTCCGTTTGAGGAGTACAGCCTGTTTGCAATGTTTCAGCTTACACAGGACATGGTGTTGTCGTCGAGGACGCGGCGAGGAAACGCGAGATGAGGTTGCAGAAGAACAGGTGAGAAAAATCTTCTTTTTTTTTTTGCACTTTCGAATAATTTTGTAAAATTAAAAACATCGATTTTGTAATTTTGTCCGATTCTATCAACGAAGTGGCTTGAAGATCGGCAAAGGGGTTTAGATGTTATATGAAATTTTTTGGTTGTTTGAAAAACTTGAATAATGCTTAAATTAGTCAATTTACATATTTTCCCTCTGAATGCAGAGGGAAAATATGTAAATTGACTAATTGACTAATGCGCGAAAATTACGAGGATTGAATAATGATTCAATCCTCGTAATTTTCGCGCATCAAGAAATGTATTTGCTGGCTTTGTGGATGGGCAGTATTATGATACAGAAATGTGAACGTTGTAAATTTAATTTGTATATGCTTGAAACTCAATCTTTTTCAGTCAGTTTTGCGCTCTAAGTTCATGAATATTCAATTTCATATTTTTTGTACCTACCTAAAAAATCATCTTCTTGTCGATTTTGTGTTCTTCTTACGTAATATTAATTAATATTAATTTGGCCAATTTATACTTTTTCGATGTTCTTAATCATTTATTTTTCTCATCTGTGCAATTTTTCTATGTTGCGATAAAAAAAATGTAACTATTGATTTTGTTATTTGGACGTTTGTGAAAATTCATTTACTCATATTCTGCGTTTTGTACGTTTGTGAAAAAATCAATACGTCCGTTTTTCGCTCCTCCGTTCGTAAAAATACATTAAATTCCCCTTTATTAGTTCACATATTCAATTCATGAATGCTTTTCTCTTGCAGAGAGGCAGCTCGCGAGTGTCGAAGAAAAAAGAAGGAATACATCAAGTGTTTGGAAAATCGTGTAGCCGTGCTCGAGAACAGAAATCAGACTCTAATCGACGAGCTCAAGTCATTGAAAGAATTATATCAGCAAAAAACCGACTGAGCTTCTGGCTCAATTGTTGGATACCACTTGAAAATCACAAATTAAGTCACCGACTGCTGCGTGGTTAGTACATGAGCGTCTCGACATGTACAAAAGCGATTTTAAGAAATCGCTCAAATATTTTTATGCATTGTCGTTTTAACAAAAAAAAACATGAAAAAAATGAAAAAAAAAACAACTCAAAACAAAACGACAAATGTTTTACGTTGTACATGCATTCGTATACATAAAATAAGTGTCCTCTGTATCATATTGTATTTATGTACGAAATAACGTAAAAGGCTTGTGAAAACTCGACTCTTTGTTTCCGCAAGTTGAGGGTGGGCGGAAAACAAAGCGAGAAGCCAAAGGTTTTTCGAACGAGATGACGAGCGGACAATGAACGATCGTTGACAAACTTTTCGAAAGGTTGTCGTATTTTTTGTACGAAAAAATGAGGTAAATGAAAACAGAAACACGGAATATATAAGCTGAAAACGATATAAATATTTCCAGCGAAACAATCTCAAAGATTGTAAAAATATTGTTTTTTGTAACTTTGGTAAAAAAAAAAAAGTAAAGTAAAATTAATCATTGCACGCCTCGTTTGAAAGGTTTTTAAGATGCGATACGACGGAAAATAGCGAGAGAGATTTTTAAAAAATGGGAACTAAAAAAATATTCAGAGAACAAATTGATCGCATGTATATTTCAATTGTGTGCAATAACTATTTTTTTTCCTTTGCGCAATTCAAATATTTTTTTTTCATAGTTATATTTGAGTCCCTTCACCTGATTCTCTTTCTCTTACGTCATGAATTTCACCGTCAATTTTTCGCCGTCAATGGTTTTTTGCTGGCCAATTAACGAGGCAGCGAAAGCGGTACCGAAAATCGTCAGATTTTTCTAGAGAAAATAAAAGAATTAAAAGAGAGGAGAAGTTAGCCGACAGAATGTGAAAACGCAAAAAGTTTGATGGAAAAAGGAAATCAAGCAAATATCATTTTTTTCGCTATTTAGCTTTGGAAATTATGAGTTTTTTTTGACATCGATGTTAACGATCGAACATTTCTTACTGATAATTTTGAGAGATAAAAAAAACGGAAAATAAAAAATAACTAATAATTATTTATCTCGCCGCGATTGCTCCAAGTCGGACATCACTATTGTAAAATATAGATGTAATGTAAAGAAACTAAAAAAAAAAAAAAAAAAAAAAAAAAAAATATATATATATATATATATATATATCTGGAGTGCCTTGAAGAATGAAGTGCATACACACTCACACACACACACACACACACATATATATTTGTATGTGTGTGTGTACATATACACACGATACATAAAGTAAATTTATGAAATTCAAATACATAGTTCGCGTGTCGTAGAATACGCATGGAGTAAAGATCTATCTTTCAAACACTGTTTGTCCACTTTTTAGACTTTCTATCAGCGAGGAACGGAAACAGAGAGAAAGAGATGATCGGTAAAAAAATTATTATTCAGTCACGATTAAGGAATAAAGATAAAGTTTCGCGATAACTTTTTGTTATTAATATCGTAATATTGATCGAGATCTCTGACCCCTTGTTCCTGAAAAAACAACTCGTGTCACTGACGTTTTCTTTTCTTTTTTTTAATTTTTCTTTTTCTTCATTCAACTAATCTAAGAGTATAATTTTTTTCACGTGTTTGTCGAGATAAGAGTAAAGAGAAGGAGGATAAAGAGAGGAAGAGAAAAAACAAAATATGACTATATGTATAATATATATATGTATATCTTGGTTGCTGCACCTATCGTATATTATAAAAAGTATTGTACATAGATAATAATATATGTATTTTTACATATCATCGGCTTTCTTGAAGAAATATATATAGCTCGGACATGTGTTGTTAAGGAGAAAGTGGAAGCGGAAAAATAATAAGGGGAGAAACGGATGATGAAATTGACCTGAAAGTTTTTGTTTTGTTCTGCTATTTAAGGGTACTACAAATTGAAGTACACCAAACACGAAGATCGTCAATTTGTTTTTGAACGGATGACTTACTCGTGCCACCGATAATCGAGTATTGTTCAACGCTTTTCTCAAAGTTCCAGATATTTACGATGTCCTCATCGAATGCTCGGCTGAAGAGAGTTTAATCGATTAACGCTTCAACTTGTTTGAAAAGAGTATTTGGAATCAAATCAGTGTCAAATTAAAATAAATTTTTTAAAATATAATATTTTTTTTTGTATTCTTGAAAGTTGATCAAGTGTTTCAATGGGGCACAATGCTCGAATAATGTCATGAACGTGAAAAAAAATTGGGGGTAAATTTACTGAATAGTCCTATCAAAGCAAAGTTCGAAAAAAGTTCAATTGATAATTAGCAAACGTAAATGATAGTAATTCATTTATTCGTTTATCATTTATTCGATTTTTATTTATTTATTTAGTTTATGTTAAAGCATAAATTATCTTTTTTTTATTTATTTTTTCATTTAATTTCATTGCAATCTGTTAATTTTTTAACGCTCGGCAATTGGGTTGGTGTGAGAATTATTTGACCAGATCGCGGTGGGTATCCAGTGACACTCAACTCGCGTAGTTCATAAATGTTTGTTCATTGTTCGTTTCACACTGGGAGCCGATTTTGTACGTCCCTCGGTTTGTATTTCAAGAGTCTTCTTTTAATTGCGTTTTCTGTCATCAGGCCTGAAACTAGTTCGTTGGGGTGGTTTTCGATCCTCGTTTCTGAGCCTCAGTGTTGGTTGAGGCGTTGGATTTCTTTTTTGACTGTGTCGATTTTGAGGTCTCTGTGTATGATGTTATGGGACACGTACCACGGGGTACACAAATTATCTGTCGAAACTTTTTTTTTACCCAGCTATTGGGTGGTTGTTTAGGAATTCGATAATGCAATAGCACACTTTTTTATTTTGTCCATATCGGAACATTATCGCGGACTACTTAACGTAGGGCAAAGGAATGTAATGATTTTTAGCAAAATTAATGCGTGATGCATATCTCTTAAGGTAATGTGCTATATGTTCTCGGTATGTCTCTCTCGCTCCTCCATGACCGCCAATAGCGTTATCTCTCTCGCACCCGCACAAACTTCAGCCTGTAACACATCATGTTAAGTTGATGCAAGACCCGTACAGTACGAGAGAGATTACTGCAATTTTCGAAACAATACCACGTGCATAGATGGTTAAAATTTCAAAGAAAAAAAGAGACTATGTGCTTGATCGATAGACGAACGTGGCCCAATTATTTTGTTCCTCGAATTCCGAATTATTTCCGTTTATACTACACAACTGGCATTGTTTACAGAACAATGTTTACGTGGAAACACAAATATGAACTTATTTGAACTTGTTTTTTTATGTTCAAGACCTCCCACTGACTGACCTCTAAATTCAATGTGAGTAGTCCAGAAGGATCGAATGATTTTTTCCAATGTATTTTCTGGTAATTCGAACATTTAAGAATTAAATTAGAACTATAATTGATAATGCCACTCTTTGAGTAACCCCATCGATGCAACTTCTTTACTAGTTTAGCAATATTTATATAATCTTAAAAAATTTACGCAAATATTTTTTTATACATATGTTCTGGACACATTATTCAAGCAAAAAGCCAGGAATTAAGGATTTCGATTCATTTATACATTCCGCAATAAAAAATAAAAAATTCCACCAGAATTTGGGTACTTTGCAACAGGGTAAAAATTTGGAAAAAATCATCAACCGTATTGATGATACCAAGTACAATGATTCTAAATAATAATAATGGTAATGGTAATGGTAATAATGCAAAAAAGTTATTAATTTGTTTGAAACTTTTAAACAAATTTACAGACTTTTTTTTCTTACGGAATGTATATACATATATTCGATAAACATAAAAAGTTGGCGACATTCTATCAATTTTTTAAATCTGGAAATTACAAATATCAAAATTAAGAAAATATTCTTTAAAAATTTGAATAATCAGAGAAATGAGCAAATACATTTGGTAAGACAAATAAGTTTTCTAGTACACCTTCAACATCGTTGATTTTTGGCCGATTTTAATCGGATTGAATAGTAAACAAAATTCTCAACTGGTCGGATGGTCGATTAGGGATGGATAGATAATTACTATGACTGAGTTTGAAAATGTGAATAACTTTTTTCATTCCGTGACTGATTTGTTTCCAAATATGTATACCTTAATAATTAACAAAAAAAATTAAATAATTTACCTGATCGACTTAAATTCACTCAACGTTATATCTTGCAAACTGATTTTTCTTGATTCTGCGTATGCCACGACCTTGCCAGCAGCGTGGTGAGCCTCTCTGAATGAAATCTATAAATGCGGAGAGATTTTGTGATTATCAAATTTGTTCGGTATGAGAAAATTGCTGAAGAAATTGGCGAGATATGATCGTACGGAAGATTTGAGCGATCGTAAATAAAGCCACGAAGAAATTATATTTATAAATTATTCTTCATAAATGGTCAATGGTCAAAAACACTTAATCATACTCAAAATCATTGAACATGCGGAAAAAACGTGATTTGTAATTTATTGAAATAGTTCATAATGATAGAAGTTTTAGTGATCTCGTGGAGATTAGTTACGTTATGCTTGATCGTATTTTTTATTGGTGTTTCCTTTATTCAATCATAAACGAACTTAAAGGTTGGACGAAATTCAAATTTATAAGTTCTAACTTATTGTTAGTACATTATTTGATAATATTTCATGAGAATATAATGCATGCAGAGAGCCCAAACGGATCCCAGCTACAGCTATCATTGTTATCATTTATTTTCCAACTTTATCACAAAAAATTATATTGAAGGAAGACCCAAATAAATTAGATAAACATAGCTAAAGTGGAAATTGAAGATTAAAAGTGTACAGTGATATGTCGTTTCTTTTTGTCTTTTGCAAACTGTACATATTGTTAGTATATAATTGTTAAATTATGTTTCATGATGCTTATGTTCCATGTAGAATGATTTTAAGACACAAAAAAGTAACAAATTGAAATTTGCACATTGCTCCAAAACCCCATCTAATTAGCAACCTTTTGTAATGTTCGGTTCCTCATACAGGAATCTTTGTAAATGGATAAAAAGTACGAGGAGGAGTGCGAGCGCGTACGAGGAATAGCACAAACTCCAATGTGCAGCTTTTTCGCCGTTACATTTCAGATGGCAAATAAAAATACGTGGAGGAGTTGCATAAATTTGGTTTCTGTTCAAATTTTCTCGTCGAGTCTAAATTCCCAAATTGAGTACAAATCATCGTTGAATATGAATTTAATACTACGTATTGTATTAATATCTTGAAGTTAGTTCGAGGTCAGCGGTTAAAATGGACGTTTTTAGGGTTAACATTTTTTAAATAAAATCTAAAGGATTTGACTGACTGTCTTCAGACTCAATCGAAAAGAGTGTTTCGTGATAGTACCATTTTGAAGAAAGTTTTAGCCCCGGGTAGCTCGACAATAACAAAAGTTTTGCTCTTAACGGACATTTTTGAAAATCCTATAGAATTTGAACGAGTAGATGAATTTTCACGAAAATTTTATTTAACAAAGCTAAGTAAGAGCTCTAGTTACGTGCATAAGTTCAACCTAAGCCATTCTGAAGTTATAGCAGTTTGATCTTTTCATATCAGCCGAATCACAAACACGCCCACATTTGGAAATTAATATCTATATATGTATGTATGATTTATCGAATTTTGGAACATTTTAAGGCATTAAAAACTCGAAAAGTTTTGTTTCACAAAAACGGAACCAAAGCTTCGGATCTGTTTGATATACATATAATAGATTCAGTTTAGCATATTTTTCGGTTTACGTGCGATGTTTGCGGACGTTGAAAAATTGAAACGTTTGTATCTCGAGAGTGCCTTGCGAGCTGCAGTTTTACACACAAGTAGAGCAGTGACGTTGAAATGAAAGATTGATCAAATTTTCTTAAACTCCCTTATAAAAGAGAAAGAAAGAAATTATAAATTTTGGAAATTATATTCTTTTTACCCCTTTTCGGACGAGATAATAAGCCACATCCGTCGCCAATATATTATGGTCCAAAGCGGCTTTGCATTTATATTCGTTTATCTGCAAAGTTCTGATCGCCCCTTCTGTGACTGTCAGCATATTGAGAAGTATGTCATGCGCCATGAATAGAGCTTCCTTGTCTTCTTGCAAATCTTTGTTGTATGATGATGGAATTCCCTTGAGCGTTACCATGAAACCCACAAACTGATGGAAATCGAAGTTAGAAAAAAATGAAATTGAGTATTGAAACCTCGAAAAAACTGTTCCCCATTTCTCACATGGAAATCTCTTCAAATACTGCCGAACCTGTATTATTAATTAACAAATTTGGAAAAAAAACAAAATTCATTTTAAGTTTCTACTTCTCTTTCTTTCTTACTCTTTCTCTACCTTCCTACCTACTCTTGCTTTTCAACCACATAATAGTCTTCCTGAAGTATCAATTTTAATAAACGTAACAATTTTAGTGCTAAAAACGAATTTGAATAGTGGTAATAAATTATGGCTAACATTAAATGTATTCATAATGATAATAATAATAATAATAATTTACTTTTTTTAAAAAAGTAATTGTGATATTTTAACCGTGACCGACAGACCTTGCCTAGAATCGTGCCAGTTTTCCCTCTGATGAGCTCAACGCAATCAGGATTACGTTTTTGCGGCATTAGACTACTTCCGGTTGAAAAGCCGTCCGAAAGCTTCACAAAGCTGAACTCCTGACAACTATAGACAACAAGGTCTTCGGCAAGGCGACTGAGATGCACTGAAATTAGTGACGTCCAGAACAAATATTCCGCTAGAAAATGATAAATGCTATTACGCAAGTTACATCATAAAATGTGATTTTTTTTAACTTTATGGAAACCTTTTTATCGACGATTCCATTTCAAGATACATGTTCTTTATTGCGAATTTTTCGATAATTGAAAAATTCATCGTACCTACAAAATCTCTATCGCCCACTGCTTGCATACTGTTGTCTGTAACTCCGGAAAATTCAAGTTCTTCGGCAAGTATAATGCGATCAATGTCGAATGGATTGCCAGCTAGAGCTCCGCTTCCAAGTGGCATCACATCTACTCGTTCACGAATTTGTACGAGCCTCGTGTAATCGCCCTTGAAATTCCAAGCGTGACTGCAGCAAGAGAAAAACTGTACGTAGAATTAAAAAATAATCAACGTAAAAATGAACTTAATTACGAAATCATAGTTCAGTGAGTAAATGCTTGATACAAATGACATTATGACTTACATATTTTTAAAAAGATTCACTGAAAAATGTACGTAAACCCTCACGCTAATATTTACTAAACGTACTCAAAAAATAATTTTGAATATGTAGTTAGAAGGTACTTAACTTACTGTACTGTACTTGTGATTTACTTAAAATTGTTCTTAGAATTTACGTGAAATTTATCTTAATGAAATTTATTTTAATAAAATGAAATTTATTTTAATAAAATGAAATTTATTTTGAAAATGTCCTTAAAAATTGACTTGAAAATACATGTATACTGTATACTGTATACTGTATACTGTATACTGTATACTGTATACTGTATACTTAAGAATTAAAATGCAAATTTTTTTGCTTGTGAATTTGGTTAAACATATACTTCAAAATAGGCTCAAAAATATGAAAAAAAATATATATTATATTTAACGATATATATTATATTTAACGAAGTATTTGAACATTTTCGATTCTTCGCTGACTTAAAAATTGTTTAAAAATTAAATTTCTTACACTTAAAAAATCTAAGGTTTGAATTGTAGAATGTAAGTTCGATCTGAAGCTAGTTCCTATGTACTTTGAAGTTGGGTTCCAACTTATGACTACAAAATCGAGCCTATTAACGAGTGCCTTTTAATTTCCTTTACCCGAGTAACCATTGACTCCAACGAACTGGCTGAGCTCTCTGCAGGTGCGTGTACCCTGGCATTAAAATCATTTTTTCATCATCAGCTCGTACGACCAATACTTGGATAAGGCCAATCAACGTCTTCGACATTTCGTCTATAGCTTTCCGAAGCCATAATTTAGTGTCCGTTACTGTCTGATCATTTCGGCTTCTTCCCGTATGCAATTTTCCGCCGATGCTGATACCGATCATTTCCTACAATTTTTTGTTTGTTTTCTTTTACACATAGTTTTGACAAATTATTATTTACGTCTTATACTTACGGTCAATCTTCTCTCAATCGCAGTGTGAATATCCTCGTCTGTGGAACACAAGACGAAACGACTTTCGTCCCATTCTACTTTGATCTGAACGATCAGAATTTTGATCAGAATTTTTCTTGTAACATTAATTCAAACAATTTTTTTCCATTTAATTTTATTTTTATCAATTTTTACCTGTTGAAGACTATTTATAATGAGATTTCCTTCTTCCTTGGATAATAAATTAGCTCTGATCAAAGCTCTTGCGTAAGCGACACTTCCCTGACGAAGGAAAATCCCAAAAATGCAAATATTATTTTTTTATTATACTACGTATATTTATCATTTTTTTAATTCATTATTTTCTTGTACTTCATCATTGTTTTTTTTATTTACATTTTATGTTTTTTTATAGTTTGTTTAATCACCTCGATATCTTCCGCGTACATTCGTTTGTCGATACCGATTGACGAATTAAGTTTCTCCATGCAAATATCAACTTTGTCTGCAAAACGTCCACCCCACAATTTGTCTCCAGCTGATGGATTATTCTTCAGGTACAAAACAGAAGCTTATTTTTTTTTATACGCTCACTCTTAATGAAATTTATCAATGACAAATATATTATTTAGTTAACAATGCGGCTAAAAATACATTTTAAATATTGATAAATCTAAAAATGAAATCTCAAATTGAAATATTCTTGTTGCAGGAAATTTATTGCTAATACTTACACTGCTCATTATGGCTATTCACTTCTTGGAAGCTTCTAAGCGTATGATCGACGATTAAAATATTATTACAGATTCACCAGTTTTTTTTTTTTTTTTTTTTTAATTTTTATTCATTTATTCGTAATTGTATCAGTCTAATGCGATTACCCGGGGTCATTGAGTGCGGTTATCATCGACGATATTGATAAGACCGTTTTTTCTCAAGGGTATTGTAAAAAATAACCAGTTGTTTTTTTATGATATGAGTTTTATTTCATTTTTATTTTAGTTTTTCAGAGTCTCAATACCATTCTCGTAATTATCCAGGAAGAAATATAAATGAATTTGCACTAGGGCCAGAATCGTATTTAAATGTTAGCAGGTAGACAGGCCACAATCGTCACTTCCAGTGTCTGAGGAAAGAATTTTTAGTAAAACTATGGGTATAATTCTCAGTAAAATGTACACTTTTCAGTAACAATTTTTCACTACATCTGTTAATCAAATTTTCTGTACATTTTTAATCACATTTTCACAAAATTTTTCGATTATAGAGTTTAATTTCAAAATGTTTCCGTCATTAATGTGTCTCACCTGACTACTTGCGAAGCATCTTTATTGTTCACAGCATTTTGGGCGGTGCTCAATTCTGAAAAAAAGCTTCGTTATTCCTTCGTGTAAAGTGTAAAGTTTTTTCAATACGCATATAAGTCAAAACACGTCAAGTCAACCACTCCTTTTTTTGATAATGCCAAAAAGTCCTCATACATTTCTAAGAAGTAATGCGGATCGTGGAGAATATTTTAACGAAAAAAAAACCAGATTTTTGAATCATATAGCTTCGTCGAAAATAAATATAAAGGCAGCAAAAAACTATAGAATTTCGAGACTAATCAAATGGTCCAATTCCTCGAGAAAAATGTGAAGCCAAAAGTTGATTCAAATGTGAAGTGTTTGGAGAACTTTGAGACAGAAATTACAAAGGACAAAAAAGGAAATGAAAATATTAGTTTTTACCTCTTCACTTTATTAAAAAATTTGTAATAATTTGTGAATATAATTTATAATCAAAACAAATTTCTAAAAATTGACAAGTACTTTTTCGTACAATACAAAAAATATATATATATATATTGGCCAGGTTGAATTAACTATGCGAAATGTCTCATACATTTAATGAAATTTCGTAAAAAAACTTGCAACTACTTTTTCCATTTTTAGAATCGCTCGGTCGTTTCGTTTTAGCACCGCATATAAGTTGGTTTAAATATCTCGGACCTCTCAACTCCTTTCCCTTCTGTGGTTTTGACAATTTTTCATTTTTCATATTATATACAGCAGTCTGATAAACCACTTCCATAGGTTTGACCTTGCTCGTCGTTATCTCGCCCTTCTTCGTTCTCGTTGAAGAAATTTGAACTCTTGGACTGGACTGGCTTGTATTGGGTTTTTGACAGTGAGCTTTGGCAGTTTCAGTGGAATTTTCAGTGAAATCTCTTTTGCACGAAGAGCTTGAATCTTGAATGTGAATCGGAGCTCTTTTTGATGCCATCATCGTTGTTGTTGGATTTATTGAAAATTTGCCGTTTCGTAAAAGGGATACACCAGCGGAATTTGTTAAATTCGACGAGGAAAATTCCCCCGACAATTTTTTACCTCCAAGCAGCAATTTATTATGTTTTAGTTTAATACGAGTTTTTATGCTCCCAATCGGCAAATTCACAGCTTCATTATCGTCAATTAATTCTGCACTTGCTTTCGTTTTTTCATCAACTTCAATTTCATTTTTATCCAAATAAATATTTTCCGCTTCTCTTCTAACGGAGCTATTAGTTGACTGAGATTTCGCATTGAGAATACGAGTAATCGTTACAGGTAGACAAGGTTTTTCTTTTGTTTTTATCGCATTGCAAATTTTATTGTTTTTTATACTGGAATTGGAAATTTTGTAATTTTCATAAATGGGTACTGTCATGTGAGATCCCGTAAATACATTTGCGTAAGTGTGCTCACGCTGTGGCTTGCTGTTTTTGGGAATTTCGTTTTTTGAGGATTTTTCCAGATTCGTCGTTTTCTTGAGTCTCTTGCGAATGTCATCGTTCTCGACCCTCGCTATAGTTGGCTCGTGGGTCGTTACGACTTTGAGAAGTACTTGGTTATTTTCCGCATCTGTGCATAACACGTCGTAATCTTGTTTCGTAACATCTCTTTCTATTTTTGACGAGGCCTCCTGAGACGACGGTTCTTTTTCTGTCACCGATACCTCGACTATCTTTTCTCCTTCGTTCGCTGAAAAAGGAAATACAAAATATGTGAAGAGAGATTTATTGGTTACCGTGTTGCATGGCTACATCGAGAATCGTCAATTTACACCTAAGTTTATGATAGAGTTTATTCCGTATTCGTGAGTATCTGTACTTAAATCCATACTTAAGTATGCACTTTAGATTAAACGTACATTTATACTTAGGTAGAAAATATATTTCATGATAAAGTTTGCATGTGTGTAATTTTGAACTTGGGTCATCTATTTTTAAGTTTACGTTCGAACTTGAGTACGAACTCGAATTCATGTTAAGCTTGATTTGAAATTCACACGCAAGTGCAGACTTGCGTGTTTATGCTCCCAGTTTTAAGGTACGTAAGAACTGCGACCCTTCATATGGAAGTAATGTCGAACCATACGAAATGTAACCAACAGAGTTTTATGAGTGTCCGCATACGAGGCCGGCGTGATTTTATTCATCGCGTTGCTAAAAAGTCGCCGCAAGTGGCCAGCCTAAGTTCGAATTTCGATGTAACTTAAATGAAGACTTGAGATTGAAATTCGTGTCTGGATTCGTGTTCAAAAGTCTGACCTTGAATCTGAACTCATCTTCAAAGTTAAATTTGTGTTTATATTCGTACTTCCGTTTATACTTAAGTCACTTGATCACTTATGAGTCACTTGATGAGTTTATACAAAAGTATTGACTTGAAGTATTTACTCAACCTTAAGTGCTGTGTAAGTGTTTAATTAAGTATGCTCTTGAGTTTATATACTTGAGTACACTTTCAAATATTTTCTTACAATTACAATTATACAAGCCTATTCAACCTAAGTCGGTACTGAAGTTTATACTCGAGTTTCTCCTTAAACTTGTGTGTAAGTCTGTTTTTGATTTCGTAATTGGGTTCGTATAAAACTTCGAACTTCAATCTAAATCCACGTCGAAACTCAAGTTCGCTCTAAATTCTATGTTAAGCAGTTATGAATTCAGGTTCAAATGTAAGTTTAGACTTGTGTCCATATCCCCAGTTTCAAGTTAAGTAAGAATGTAAAAACAGGATCAAGTTTAAAGGTTCCAGTTCAATTGCCTGCTTATTAAGTTCGACCTTCGGTGTAAAGTTCGGTGTTAAGTTCGAACCTCGCAGCTAGACCCGTATTTTCGCCCGACTTTATATGCGGGTAGACTAATTTAATGAACTTTAAATCTGAGTTCGTGTTCATATGCGAACTTCAGCTCAAATTCTAGTTTATACCCAAGTTAATGACCCCCGTTTGAAGTTAAGGACAAATCCAAACGACAAATTAGGTACGAATGTATTGTATAGTTATTTTTCAGCTTTAATGTAAACCTTAATTAACCGTTCGAGTGCACATGGGGTCATTCTGACCCCACGTTTTTTTTTGTAAAAATAGTGCATTTCGCACTCTACAGCTTTTACTTGAAGCATGTAATTCAATAACTAAAATTTGTCTTTTGAAAAATCTAACTGTGCGGCCTTACAGTTGAATAAACTTGTTACTAAAAATGTTCTAACATTTTTTTCAAAAAAAGTGCATACTGTTTGAGATATTTTAAGCCGAAAATCGCTTGGGGTCAATTTGATCCCATTTTCACTTTATGATTCGCTACGTAGGTGTGCACTCGAAGGGTTAAGATTACTTTGAACGGCTAGTTAACGATAAAGACTCACGTCGCGTATCAGTACCAGATACTAGACTAAAGAGCGAAACATGAAACATTCTGAAAATACGGAAACTCGAAAACCTGACAAAGACTCGAACCTTCGAACAAAAAAAAACACAAAACGAGGTAAATACGTGATATTCCATTGACTACCTATTTTCAGGGATTCGCTGGTCTTGAGTCTATTTTCAGGCTCTTTCATCGATGTGATCGAGATGAATTTTCGAGAATTTTTTAGTTGCTCCGAGGATGATTGAACGTCATTACCAAGCATGATTGACTGAACCTCATTGTCGGCTTGCCAGTTGAGATAACGAATAGCTGCTGATGGCTCATCCTGATATCTCCTAGTTGACTCTACGAGACTTCCGATGCCGAGAAATTCTTCGTTATCGAGCGTCCGAGACACGCTCGAGTCGATAAGAATTTTTGATAATCAAGGCTGGTTCGAACTTTTCGTTAAATTCATCACGAGACGAGCCGATTTCAGTGCGCTCGCTTGAATATCCATTTCAGTAGGTTCCAATTGCATGTGGGATTTTCATGGATAAGCCACCAAGATTCGATGAATAACTCTCTAGACGATCGTATATGCGATTCTCGAAATGCAGAAGAATTCCTTTATTCGATGCCTCGAAAGCTGCCGGAAATGAGCTAGCCGGGTGTCTCTTGGAGTATTGACGCCCGTCCGGAAAACCTGCCGAGAGGTTTTTTTCGGTCTTTTTTTGTTTTCATTTTGTTTTCATCGTGAGAGCCCACCGAGAGATAATATTTGTAGTGTTTATAGAAATATCTACGAAGTCAATATATGTGCGTTGTGAAGGTCGAAAGAATCGCCGCGTCCAATACGGCACGACGGTTATTGCGGATTTTTCAAATATAAACCCATGCAGCCTATACAATAAGATACACACAGGATGCTGCGTTACGCAGAACTTGAGAGTCTTGTTGTAGTTGTAGTTGTAGTTTTAGTTGTAGTTGTCATTCTCGTTGTCGTTGTCGTTGCTGCTGCTGCTGATTTGGTTTATTTTTGACTGCAAGACTGCAGCATCATTTTCGTTTTTATTTTTTTGCTACATAGCCCTGGAGGATAGAACAGAAGAGTGTGGACCCGATTCATTTGTCATTTTTGTGTACTAACCAATGACCCATTTTTACCGTGGAAAATTAATCGTTTCTCTTGTTTCGAAGGTTTAAGTCGTTTGGGAACTTTCGAATCAGAACTATTTGGGGGGGGGGGGGGGGGGGGATAATGCAATTGAAGACCATGGGTCAAAAAGCTTCAACAAGGAGTATAAGGGTTAATGTGTGAAGCCAGCATATAGTCAGACGAGTAACAATTTTGAGCAATAAAAAAAAAGTCATTAATTATAAATACTTCATATTGTTTGAGGTCTGAATCGAGAGTCGTCAGCAGTAACAACTTGAGTAAGCGCTTACATCTATTTTAGATATGTAAGCTAAGGTTTTATGCAGAAAGTCGAACAGGAGTATAAGATTAATTTTATACTCAAGGTTGAAATTGATTTGCTGTCCCGGTTTCAACTCAACTTTCCATTTGATTCTCACGAGTTTTATGAAGTAAGACAAACCGGTCCAAACTCACTCTATAATTGGTACGGTTTAATTATTGGTTTTTAAAAACATTTATTGTATAAAGAATTGCTCTAAATTGGAAAAAGTATTGATATTTCTATAAAATTTCTTCCCAAAGAATACAATGAAAAAAAACCGGTTTTCGATAAAGTTTTATCGAAAATAACAAAGTAAAACATTTTTTTCGATTTGTTACAAATTAAAAACAATTTTTTTTTTTTTTTAAAGTGACAAAAAAATTTGATGCGAGTATTTGTTTGTTCCCCTGATATCATCGCAGTTAGCTTTACTTCGAAATCTCTTACTCAGATTGCGTCCGGCTTTAATGAGTTAAGTGCAAAGTTAAACATGAAATCAAGTTTGCAATTAATTCCAACTTAAGTGCAGAGTCAGAGCTCATGGTGACCCGAAACGAAGTTAAGTATACTAACTTAAACACCAAATCAAGTTCAAACTTGAATTCGAGCTTGCTTCGAAATTCAGGTTGTACACTCAGAGTCAACTTTGGGCGTACATCGAAGTTTAAACTCGGATTTCTTTTTCAGTTATTCGAGATCAAGTCAAAACTTAACTCCGGATATGAATTCTTGTTCTGGTTCAAGCTCGAACATAAACGTCATTTATGAATTCCACACGCCGAAGGGGGATACGGCAGTTTTGACTCAACTTTTATTTTAGCCTAAACTAGAGTCTGTCTTGAACTTTTAAGTAAGTACGAAATTACTTGAAACCATAGCCCTCTATGCTGAACTGAAATTCAATTGTCCCTCTAGCTTTAGGTTTACGCAGTGACAGTCTAAGTCAACTGCGAACGTTAGTTCCCTGTTCAGATTTCCAGTAAAACTTGAATTCAAATTCGAGTTTCGACTGACGAATTTGATGCGTATTGTAGCTTGAACTTAAGTTGAACCTCAAGCTGTAACTTGACTTACACCTTCTACTTTCTGAAAGACAATTTTCGAATTCAAGTATGAACCACTCTAAACCGGAACGTGAACTTATGTATACGTAGCTTAACGTGAACGAAAGTGGGTACCAACGACTCACGATCGGCCCTGAATTCATATTTTGATTATTTAATAGTTCGAAATGTGCGCGCTTGCGTGCGTACGTGCGTGCATCTCTGCATGTGTGAACATGTGTGTTAATTCTAAATCCATATTTTCTACTACAGAGGGGAATATTCAACGATGAGCATGCAAAGACAAAGCTTTGTTTCTACGACTATGGCCTAAACAGTACAATAATAATAAACAAGACAAAAAAATCGAATATTTGTATTACCTCGCTCGTCATTCTTCGATCCGTCGGACCCAAAGTTGACTGTCGTCGTGTGACCACGTTGAAGATTCGGATCAATTTTGGTTTTGATTTCATCGTGATTGTTCCAACGATTATTGTCCATCGAGTTACTTGGTTGCCCGACAATTTTGGGTCCGTATGCACTCGAACCAATGGTTGCCAAATTTTTGTTGCTCGCAATTCCCGTTACACGTCTTCGACGTCGAAATTTGTTGGTCGGCGGTGGTTTTTCGTCCGTTTCGACGATATGTACTTTGCCCGAATCGGCAGCAAAATGAATTTCCGTTTTGCAAAAACCAACGCGTTTTATCGATCTTCCGGATGTACTGGAGTTTGTCGACTCTTCAATCTTTGCATCACGACGACAAATAAAATTATCAAAATCGATCGTCCGTGATGATTCTTGAACGAGGCCCGAAGTCGGCGCGTTCAAACTGACGAGGGGACGTTTTGCATCAAGAGTATCGTTTTCTTTTTTCATTCGTGAATCATTGTTAATCAAATTAACGACAGTTGTGTTTGCTTTATTCGAGGGAACAAGATGAATGGCGGATTTCGCTGATCTAGGTGGTTCCACCTCGTGGCAAATTAATCCAGGATTTTTTTTACCACTATCCATCGCTGTTTCCAGGCGATCGCGAATATTTTTCTCATTTTCGTGTTTTGTGTTAATTTGGTGAATTTTAATACTCGAATTTTCCGTCCAATGAGAAAGTTTTTTTTCCTCGTACATTTCCGTCGTTTGGGATCTTCGAGGATAATTTTTGTCACACGACGAGAGACTCGTCAGATCCTCGTTGGAATTGCTTCGTTTTGAATTTTTCAATAAGGTCATACCAGAGTATGACCAGAGTCGACCAGAGTATTTAGAATCGATTCTTCTCAGTGGTACGGTGGACGAGACTGTATTGCCCAAACTGCCGAGCAATGTACTTAGACGATCGCTTATCGCTTCTTCACGACAGTGAGATTTTGGCGGCGAATCGACTCTCGGCAAATTTGCGAGTTTCTCTTCTTCTTTCTACAAAGAAGAGACGAATTTTATGCTTCATTAATATGGCTTGAAACTCATGATTTTTAATTGAAATTCGAATATCAAGACGGAATCGAGCGTAAGTCGGAGCTTGAACGTAATCTCAAACTTGAATTGAAATTTAAATATGAACCTGAATACAAAACCAAATCCAAACTTGTTGTTGCATCTATTTTTTTTAGTTTGAAACTTAACTCTTGAGTATATATTTGAGTATAAATTTCAGTTGAGACTTAAATATAAATTTAGGCATGGAATTAATTATATATGTCTGATCTGCTTACGAACAGACTTAAGTGGAGACTTAAGTATTGAACTCAATCTGGAACTGACAACTCTGGATTGAGCGTTTACATTTTATCAAATAAAATATATTTCGAAAACGATAATTAAAAAAAAAACCCAGCTTCATAATTCAGAAATAATTTTGAAATGTATTTTTATAACTTTTCATTTTTATTACTTGGCTTCGCAAAGCTAACGCCGGTCTTGATATCTGAAGTTTTTGTACACAGTAAAACATTGATTCAGCTTCAGCATGATTTGTAATTTTTAAGCTTTTTGACCGTATTTTATTTTTTTATTTTTTCGAACAAACAGTTGCAAATTTAGCCTTCTTTTTTTAAGCAAATACCAACCTGATTCACACTCGTAAGCATAAAAGGATTCATTAATGCTGAATCCGTGATTCTGGACGACGACCATTGCGATGCACGAACAACTTGTACCGATCTGCCTGATCCCTGACTCTGAAATATCTCGACTTGTCTGCGAGCTCTTTGCATGAGACTTCCATCGGCCGAGTTTCTCTCTCGCGAGTCTATCACCTTTAAAATGGGGAAAGTCATCATCATTTTTTCAGCCGAAAATAACCTCCGATAGCCGTACATCATGATGAACAGATATGGTAAGATTTTATTCGCAATATCACAGAAAAAAAACGTTTGGCACTCGCGCGTGGAAAACGAGATTGTGAAATTACACACGCATGAATCGCGCGCGTACTTTCAATCTGTAAAATGAGAGAGTATATACTTCTATACATAATGAACGCTCTCTCCATTTTATTATGGTTAAAGTTTTAGCAACGAAGATAGAGACAGACCTCTATCTTCGTTGGTTTTAGTTATGTTTTTTTTAAGGTACCTTGCCGTATGTTCGCGCTGCTCCTTCATTCGAGGTTTGCCATCTTCCTGTCTCGACACGTGCACGTTCCAGCATACCCGTGAGACGATCGACATGCGACCACTCCCTTATCTCCTCATTTTGAAATGGTACTCCCGGTGTCTCGTCGCTGAATCTACCAGGCGAAAGTACCACTTCCATTGTATATTATTCTTCTCGGTCACGAGGTGTTACACTCTATCGCATGTATCTGTAATTGCGAGGTGAAACAGTGGGTCATTATAACGCGAACGAGACACACAATATTGGATTTCATTTGCGAAAAGAAAAATTAAAAGTGCAAGAGAAGAAAAAATCTGGGCCCGAAATGAAAGTCGCCATCACAAACTTGCATAAAAACTTGATACACCTTTAAATTATCTTTATAGTGCAATGAAAACTTGAACATAGATTTAAGTTCATTGTGAAGCTGAAACATAAGCATAAACTTGAGTTCATATTAAACATCGAAGTTAAGCATATACGCAAGTTTATAATCAAGTTCATGTTTGTTTAACTTATGTCAAATCAGTCATGCGGTATACTCGCGCTTCAACTTTATATTCACATTCTATGTTAATGATCCATTGTTCGACTAAACCATGAATTGAAGTTCGAACTTGAGTTTGGATTTAGGTTATGCAGTAGTATACAGCCAGATGTGACGACATCTTCGATCTTAAGTTTGCACCAAATACTCGGAATAAATTTCGAACTTACGTATCAACTCAAGTACGTAAACACGAAACCAAGCTGGAAGAGACGTTTCAACTCAACTAACAGCGCAAATACGAAATCAAGTACGTGATGACTAAACACGAAATTATGCCTTATTTTTGCTCCCTTATGGAGAAAGCTTTGTTTTCGCGATTTTTTTTTCCACATTTTGATATCAGCGTACTTAAAATATTCCAAAAAGTTGAAATATGTGTGTATGTTATCTGCTTGTAAAAAATTAAATGGCCATATCATGAGAACGGCTCCACCGATCTTACCGAAATTTTGCGAACAATTTGGGCCGCTAACTGCCTCGATTTGCTGTAATTTTTGCTCAGATCGCTAACGAGTGTCTCATTTTATGGTAATTTGAATTTTTCGAAAAAGGTGTGATCTCTCTAACTTTCGTAAACTTCCAGCTATCGAGCTCAAACTTTCTATACAAATAGGCTAGGGGAGAAAGTTGCTTGGTATTGAGTTTGGCGAGAATCGATTTAGGCGTTCAGGTTTTATAGAATTTTGAATTTTTTGAAAAAAATATATTCTTGCTCCAAATTTCGTAATTTTTCAGCTATCGAGCTGAAACTTTCTACGAAAATTTGCTAGGAGTCAAGGTATTTGATTTTGAGTGTGGCAAGAATCGATTGAGGTGTTCAGATTTTTCGGAATTTCAAAGTTTTTGAATTAAAAAAAAAAAAATTCTACTTTCGCTCTAACTTTCGCTCTAACTTTCGTAAATTTTCACTTACTGAGCCGAAAATGTCTACACAAGTCGGATTAAGAATAAGGATATTTGGTATCAAGTTTAGCAAGAATCGATCGTACAGTTTTGATTTTACATCATTTTTAATCTTCGTAAATTTTTAATTTGTCGAAAAAGGCGTGTTTGCTTGAATTTTCAGTTGATTGTGAGAGGCACGGGGACTCATCCTAATAAGTGGAACGAAAACAATAAAAATATGTACACCGGATTGTGAGAGATAAGGGGCCTCACAACAAACGAGTACCCCGAAGTAATCTGTATACTTTTTATACAATACATATTTAGTAACAAAAGAAGATAGTGTATTGTATTGTATATGTGCTATGATTTTTTTTTTTTATGAGATGCGAAGTTGGTTGACCTCCTCGTGGTGTATCTCGTAAGCAAATAAGTTTGCACTAACACCTACAATTTCTCAATATATTATTTTGAATAAAAACAAAGTTTGGATGTAAAACAAAATATGTGTCACTTCTATATTTTAGAGCGAAAAATGTTTGGATTTAAGTGACTTCACACGTGAGCTGTATACAAAAAATGTAACGCAAGAAATGAATCATTTGTCATATAAAAAAAAAAAAAAAAAAAAAAAAAACTCCCGACGCAAAGCGTTCAATTACCGAGAAATTAATGCAAAAATTGAACTGAATAACGGAAATTGAGTTCACAAGCGACTTGAAAAAATAAAAAAATAAATTTCATCAATAAAAAAGGATGAAATAATCATCTACAATATTGACTGTCTGTAATGTACCTGCTGTAATTTTTTTTTGTGAGAGGATCGCATCCTCCCGATTTCCATCCCAATTGAAGTTAAATAATTTTTTGTCACATGAATGCAATATGTAATTAATCGACCGTTCTCACTATAGTCGGGAGGCGTCTTCGTTCTTCTCACAAGCATATATTTATACTTTGCTGTTATGCAATTATTAAATCTTACAATTAGAGAAAATTTCAAGGCAATGCATTGATCATGATAAAAAGTATAGGAAATCATTCATCAATCAGTGCCGAGCACTCAGTGATCAGAACTGCATGACTGATGCAGGACTATAGGCTGTGAATTTCTGGCAGTAAAACCCGTGTGGAAATTTTGGTAGTATAGGCTGCCTGCCTGGGCAGCTGCATTGCTATGACCTGACCAGGCCCTCGAAAGGGCCCCATCGGAGAAAATGACAAATAAGAATATCAGTAGCGTCGAAAAAAAACAAAAGAAAACAAAATTGACTCGGGAATTCGTTTTTTACAGATATTTATTCATTAATTATCGTTGGATAGTGATTTCTGTCGAATATAATGTCCTGCCTATACTGAGATTCGAACCTAGTCCCTACATCTACCTACCTACCTGACAACGCGATGCTACCGATTATGCCACCGACTACTTGGGAATTGAATGTATCTAAATGGTACAATAGTTGTGTCAAAAACGCAACATACATGAGACATTCCACGCCAGATCAATCACCCAAAAACTGACTATAACTTAAATCTATTTTACATATCGGGGTATTTAAGTACAATCATTTTGCCGAGTATTAAGATCGATAATGCTTTATAGGAGTACATGGATTTGGTTATTTTTTCTTTAAATAGATATTTCCTAACAATGGTGCCTCGTATTGCAAAATTATGGGAAATGAAAGTGGTTTTAATTTTCATAACCTATGATGAAAAAATACGTATAGATTTATTGCAGCGGCATAAGCCCGTTTTTGGAAGAAAAAAAGTACATTATATTTTTTCCTGATCGAAGACCGGAATATATCTGCGTCATTCAATTTTTTCTATATTCTGCAGCCAAAATCTGAATTCTGCGCAAAATTATAGCATGGGACATCGGACCATTTAGAAGTTATATTTTTTTGTTTCACGGGAATATTTATTTTTAACGCACTATATCTTCGGACGTTATAATATTCAGTGCCATCAACTTGTATTAATACGCGGAAAGAAGATAATATTTGGTAATATTTACCAGCAAGCCGACGTAAAATCGAAGGCCGAACATAATCGATGGGAACGAACATTTGAATCTCTCCGATAAACAAAAATATAACTTTAAAACGGCCCGATGTCCCATGCTAAAATGTTGCATAAAATTCATATTTTAGTTACCAAATATAAAAAAGAAATGAATGACCCGGATATATTCCGGCCTTTGATCAGGAAAAAATATAATATTATTTTTTTTTTTCGAAAACGTGCTTATGCCGCGACAATAAATTTATACATATTTTTTCATCGTAGGTTATGAAAATTAAAACAACTTTTAATTCTCATAATTTTCCAATACGATGCACCATTGTTAGGATATGTCTATTTAAAAAAAAATGACCAACTACGTGACTCCAACGAATAAAGTATTATCGATCTTATTACTCGGTAAAATGATTGTACTTAGATAAGCCGATATGTGAAAAAAAATTAAGTTACAGTCATTTTTTGGGTAGTTGATCTGGCGAGGAATGTCTCATGTAGGTATGTCCAAACTGCCACCGGCTGCCTGGGAATTGAATGTATCTAAATGGAAATGGTAATATAGTTGCGTCAGAAACGCGACATAGTATGTCCAAACGCAACATTGTCAGGTTTACAGCGGTGTATATGCATGTTACAGTCACATCTCGCGTGTGACACCTATGCAAGTATGCTTATATATATATTATACGTCTTTACGATTGAAGGTACGCGATATATATATGTATATCGTATGCCTGGGTACAGGCATTTAAGGCGAGCCAACAGTGTCACATATATATATATATATATATATTACATACGCCCTTTTTATGTTAGGCGTGTAAGAATTCAGGAAGTGGAAGGGTGGAAAAAACTTTAGTTGAACTAAATTCGATACATCGATGTTTGACACACATATTTTTTACCCGATGAAATAATTCCGCTGGTAAACCACATAAAATTTAAATGATTTGGTGGTATATTAATATTATTATTATTATTATTACTATTGTTCTTAGGGAACTACATTTTTAATTTGCAGTCCGCTATCTCCGATATGTTTAACATACTGAAGATTTCTTTTTATGAAAAATTATCAAAAATCTCTACTTACAAAGAAACTTTTATATTGTATAGATGTAGTTTTAATTAGAATGCATCGTTGCTTTAAATACTTTATAATTAATATCATATCTTATATAATTGATATTCGTAAATCTCTGTTTCTTACATCTTCGGCACGTTTTGAGATCGTGTATTTCTTTCATGAATTCAGTATACAAAACACCGAGATAGTAGCAATCACTGACAATGACAGCCTCCCAATGCCGAGACGAATCGTTAATAAAAAGTATATTCTAAAGTAGCAGAATCATTAAATAAAACTATGACAATTAACTGCATGTTTAAACGAAGACACAAAATGTATTACGCGGCAGAGAAGTAGCCATGAATAGGCTTGCTAAATTAGGGGTTCAACTGGTCGGGAAATAGCGATGTTCCGTACGGGCATGGCACTCCATAAAAGTCTATAAATTGCAAATAAAAATAGTGGTTTCATTTGTTGGAAAATGTCGATGTCTTGTCTGGGCACGGCACTGCTTGTAATACGATAACTTGTATAAAACAATTGTCGTTTTCCCGATCTGGTCCATGGCAGGGCCCTGTCGGGGAAATCAGATCGGGCAGGGCTAGCCAGGGGCGAATATCAAACAATTATTGCCCGGCCACATTTCTACACGGGATATAAGTGAAAAATGCGGGCACTAACAGTTCCCATTATACTTTATAATGTTCAAGTTTCTGTTACACTGGTTAGCATAATCTGCTCATAAATAATGGTGTATTCGAGAAACTCCTCCCGACTATAGTGAGAACGGTCCATAAATTACGTATTACAGTCATATGACAAAAATATTATTTAACATCAATTGGGATGGAAATCGGGAATATGCGATCCTCTCACAAAAGATATTTGACAGCAGGTACATTATAGACAGTCAATATTGTAGATGATTATTTCATCCTTTTTTATTGATGAAATTATTTTTATTATTTTTTATTTTGCCAAGTCCTTTTTGAACTCAATTTCCGTTATTCAATTCAATTTTTGCATTAATTTGTCGGTAATTGGAGGCTTTGCAATCAGAAGATTTAAAAAAAATTATTTTATTTTTTCATTTCGAACTTTTTGAAGTGCTTGCTTTTTTATTTCATCAAGTGCTTTTTCGAACTCAATTTCCATTATTCGGTTCAATTTTTGCATCATTTTGTTGGTAATTGAATGCTCGGTAGTCGGGAGTTTTTTTTTTTTTTTTTTTTTTCAAACTTTTTGAAGTTCCCGTCCTATAGCTACTTATGTAAAGGTTTTGGCGAACTCCGATGACGTCGGCATAGTAGTGAACGGGGTACGCGCAACGAACTACCATCCGTGCGGCGCGCGCCACCGTTAGATGGCACTATACGCCATCGGCGATTCAACAGACAAACGACACCGAGAACATGAAATCTCGGCGACGATAGATTTTCAAATAAAATTATCGCACTATACAATGTAGCGAGCTCATGCAATTACTGCTCGACTGTATCGTTGAAATAAATCAACGAAAACGTCGAGCGATTGTGCATGAGCATCGACACCGAGAACATGCAATCCCGGCGACGATAGATTTTTAAATAAAATTGTCGCTGTATAAAATTTAGCGAGCTCATGCAATTATTGCTCGACTGTATCGTTGAAATAAATCAACGAAAACGTCGAGCAATTGTGCATGAGCATCGTCACCCAGAACATGCAATCTCGGCGACGATAGATTTTTAAATAAAATTGTCGCTGCATAAAATTTAGCGAGCTCATGCAATTATTGCTCGACTGTATCGTTGAAATAAATCAACGAAAACGTCGAGCAATTGTGCATGAGCATCGTCACCGAGAACATGCAATCTCGGCGACGATAGGTTTTCAAATAAAATTATCGCTCTATACAATGTAGCGACCTCATGCAATTACTGCTCGACTGTATCGTTGAAGTAAATCAACGAAAACGTCGAGCAATTGTGCATGAGCATCGTCACCGAGAACATGCAATCTCGGCGACGATAGGTTTTCAAATAAAATTATCGCTCTATACAATGTAGCGACCTCATGCAATTACTGCTCGATTATGTCGTTGAAATAAATCAACGAAAACATCGAGCGATGATGCATGAGCATCGTCACCGAGAACGTGCAATCCCGGCGACGATAGATTTTCGAAGAAAATTGTCGCTGTATAAAATTTAGCGAGCTCATGCAATTATTGCTCGACTGTATCGTTGAAATAAATCAACGAAAACGTCGAGCGATTGTGCATGAGCATCGTCACCGAGAACATGCAATCCCGGCGACGATAGATTTTCAAAGAAAATTGTCGCTGTATAAAATTTAGCGAGATCATGCAATTATTGCTCGACTGTATCGTTGAAATAAATCAACGAAAACCTCGAGCGATTGTGCATGAGCATCGTCACCGAAAACATGCAATCTCGGCGACGATAGATTTTTAAATAAAATTGTCGCTGTATAAAATTTAGAGAGCTCATGCAATTACTGCTCGATTATGTCGTTGAAATAAATCAACGAAAACATCGAGCGATGATGCATGAGCATCGTCACCGAGAACATGCAATCCCGGCGACGATAGATTTTCGAAGAAAATTGTCGCTCTATAAAATTTAGCGAGCTCATGCAATTATTGCTCGACTGTATCGTTGAAATAAATCAACGAAAACGTCGAGCGATTGTGCATGAGCATCGTCACCGAGAACATGCAATCCCGGCGACGATAGATTTTCAAAGAAAATTGTCGCTGTATAAAATTTAGCGAGATCATGCAATTATTGCTCGACTGTATCGTTGAAATAAATCAACGAAAACCTCGAGCGATTGTGCATGAGCATCGTCACCGAAAACATGCAATCTCGGCGACGATAGATTTTTAAATAAAATTGTCGCTGTATAAAATTTAGAGAGCTCATGCAATTATTGCTCGACTGTATCGTTGCAATAAATCGACGAAAACGTCGAGCGATTGAGCATCGACACCGAGCACATGAGAGAGAGAGAGAGAATGATAGAGAGAGAGAGAATGATTGAGACAGAGAATGATAGTGAAAGAGAGAGAGAGAGAGAGAGAGAGAGAGAGAGAGAGAGAGAGAGAGAGAGAGAGAGAGAGAGAGAGAGAGAGAGAGAGAGAGAGAGAGAGAGAGAGAGAGAGAGAGAGAGAGAGAGAGAGAGAGAGAGAGAGACAGAGAGAGAGAGAGAGACAGAGAGAGAGAGAGAGACAGAGAGAGAGAGAGACAGAGAGAGAGAGAGACAGAGAGAGAGAGAGAGAGAGAGAGAGAGAGAGAGACAGAGAGAGAGAGAATGATAGTGAGAGAGAATGATAGATACAAAAAATGATAGAGAGAAAGAATTATAGAGAGAGAGAATGATAGAGAGAGAGAGAATGATAGAGAGGGAGCGAATGATAGAGAGAGAGAGAGAGAGAGAGAGAGAATGATAGGAGAAAGAGAATGATAGAGAGAGAGGATGATAGAGACAGAGAATGGTAGACAGAAAGAATGATAGAGAGAGAGAATGATAGTGAGAGAGAATGATAGGAGAGAGAGAATGATAGAGAGGGAGCGAATGATAGACAGAGAAAGAGAGAGAGAGAGAGAGCGAGTGAATGATGGAGAGAGAGAGAGAGAGAGAATGATAGGAGAAAGAGAATGATAGAGAGAGAGAGATTGATTGATTGATTGATTAATATATTTAGGCCTTGGTTAAAACCTTCAGGCCAAGATAAGAGTACAAAGCTTACATTTTTACTAAAATAAATCACACCAACTATGAGTTTCATTGAATGCGCAAAGAAATACAAAATAATAAAGCATTAAATGACATAAAATTATATGAAATTATATAAAATTAAAACTAAGGAGACACACCAGTATGCCGAGTTAACACAACGGCCATACATATGTACACGCAGTAATATACCGTTATAAATACTTAAATCATATATAGCACTTAAGGCTAGTTACAGGAGAGTTCGCATGAGTAATGACCAGAACCACAACTATACATTTTCATCCTCAAAGAGATACGCGAACAGGCGGCGCTTTAGCAAAGGCATAGACGGTGATGACACTACGTCAACAGGCAAAGAATGCCAGAAATACACAGCCGCGAGAAAAAAAGAATTACGAAATGCCGCTGTACGATGGGCAGGTATGTGAAAAATACTTGGAGCCCTCAGACGTAAAGGACGTGTGGGAGGAGCAGTGTAACGGAATAAGTCACGGAGGTACGCAGGAACATTGCCATGAAGAATGTTAAAAGTAGTCACCCCCAGAAAATAAAGTCGCCTTGAACTGACCGATAGCCACCCCAATTGACGTCTGTAGGGCGTGATGTGCTCATCTCGTCTTAAATTAAATATGAATCTAATGCCACAGTTAATGAGCTGCTGGAGTTTAGTGTTTAGTTCACCAGTCAAGTTATTGTAGACTAGGCAACAATAATCCAAAAGTGGAAAAATAAGTGACTTTACAAGCATGGCTCTTAGCTCAGGAGACAGTGCGTTTCTATAGTATTTTAATTTATGAAGGGAGAAATGGACTTTTCTTGAAATGGCCATCACATGGCTTCGCCAAGAGAGATTGGATGTCATAATGACACCAAGATTACGAACTTCATTAACATATGGAAGGGTGATATCATTCACCTTTAGCAAGGCTAAGGTGTTGAAATCAATCCTGCTGATAAACATGTTGCTACCCTGAATTAGTACTTTCGATTTATTAAGATTGAGTTTGAGAACATTCTCGGAAGCATACCTGGCAATAACTTCAACATCGTCTGCAATTTTCGTCAAACCCAAGTCAAGTTCAGAAGGTGGGCAGCTTAAATAAATCTGAGTGTCGTCAGCAAAAATCATGTGATTAGAGTATTTGAGGTTCCTACCAATGTCGTTAATAAAAAGCGAAAACAGGAGAGGACCAAGCACCGAACCCTGAGGTACACCAATGTAAGTAGCCAGCCAATCCGAACACTCCCCCGAGTCGTTGACAACTGCTTGAGTTCTCCCAGTTAAATATGAAAAAATCCAATTTAACGCACTGTCACCAAAGCCAAGCTTGCGGAGTTTTACTAGTAAGTTCAAATGAATAACCGTATCAAAGGCTTTACTGAAGTCAAACAAGACGAGAATCGTCACCATTCCTTGATCAATCGCTAATCTGACGTCATGACAGACCCTTAACAAGGCAGTTTGAGTACTAAACCCACCTCTATATCCAGACTGGCGCGGGTCCAATATATCGTTTTGAGACACAAATTCAGTAATTTGTTTGTGAACGATCCTCTCCATAATCTTGGACAATTCGCATAAATTCGCTATTGGCCTAGTATCTGATAACGTACTGGGAGGGTTTTGTTTTAGTAGAGGACGAATGAAAGCACGCTTCCATGGAGTAGGAAAATAGCCAAGGTTTAAGCTGTGATTAAACAGGACAGTCATAACTGGAATGAGCACAGGAAGTGCTTTGTGGATGGAGAATAAAGAAATATTATCCGGACCAGCCGCATACGAAGACGAGGTAGATGAAAGAATAGTATTCTTAACACACTCCGGAGTCACCAGCGCGAACACAAAAGGTGGTCGCGTGAGAGGAATGGTTGCAATGGTATTGGCAAAATCAAGTCTTCGACAAAGCGGCGAAGAGCAGGAAACCGCTGCAAAAAATGAATTTAACTCATTAGGAGTGAAGAATTTGAGGGGTGACGGTTGGGTAGGTTTAACAAGCCCTAATGTGGCCAGTTCTCTACACAATTTGGAAGGATCCGTTATGTTTCTGAGGTGCTCCAAGTGATAATCATTGCGAGCAGACTTGAGATCAGCACAAAGATCATTTCTATAATTACGATAAATAGCCATAGCTAAGACACACCCTGATCGCCTAGCCCCCCTGTAGAGCGAGTTCTTATGCCTAATGCGTGAGATCATATCATCAGTAAGCCATGGTGCTCGAGGTTTATGAACACGAAAAGTTTGATATTGGGCATGAGTATCCAATGCGGAGACAATTGAATTTTGGAGCGCATTAGTGAATTCGTCGACGTCATTCGCTACAAAATTACGTTCAAGCATTGTTTGACAATTTATTTCGAGTGCTTCAGTAATAGAGTGAAGGTAATCAGCTTCATTGAATCGTTTATAGTTCCTACGAGTTATCGTGCGCTCAGCCACCTGTGGGGTATCGAATTTATAAAATAGCTCGATAAGATCATGCCCAGCAATGAACGGAGCATCAGACTTGTGAAACCCTGCTATTTTATTAGTGCTATAAATAATGAAAACGTCAACCCAAGAATCTACAGTAGAAGTATGATAAGTTACATCGGATTCAACAACGTGAAGTGAATGGGAACCAACCAACTCGCGCAGACATGACGCTTCAAAGTTGCTGCCCAGTAGATTGCAATTTAGATCGCCCGAGATGATAATATTTTCATATGCTATCGATAAACGAACAAAAACTTTGAAAAAGTCGTTGAAAAGGAGTCCCTTGGGTCTCCTGTACATGAAGGTAAAAAGTAGCACTGCATTGGGACAGCGAATTTCGAGAATGATAAATTCCGGAGCATTGGAAAACAAACTGGGCGATGCAGCCAACACCCCGACTCTTAGAGACTCGTGCACGTAGCACGCGACACCACCTCCTCGTTTACCCTCTCTGTCATTGCGAATAATAATATAATTGTCTAACTTAATCAAATCATCCGCAACAAGAGAGTTGAGCCAAGTTTCCGATATAGATATCACATGATAAAAGTTACTTACAAGATGAGCCCTCAACAGATCAATGTGGGCTAACAAGGAATTGGCGTTAAATTGAGCAATTTTGATGAGATTAACCGATTGAGAGGCAACAGGCAGTGTCACGACCATACCATTTGTGTCCGGAAGTGAAAGTCAATCAAGTTTCTGCAGATCGTTATCAGATTTGATGACTATAATCGGCGATCCATCCGTTTTCCGAACGCAAATGGCTCCTGCCCTAGTCCACACGTATTTGTGATCAGTTTGCGTAGCTTTAGCCTTAGTGCGACGTAATAAGTTATAAACTGCAGCCGGTAAAAACTCTCTTACAAATATATTGCCCTGCTGATTCAGCGAGAAAACTTTTCTACTGGAGAGATCCTTAATTGCACGCTTTTTAGCCACAATGTGATCACGGACGCGAGCCGTTTTGAGCACCACAATTAGCGATTTCGAAGACAAAGTGTGGGCAAATGATGTTCCCGGGCGTGCACCAATTACATTGTCTCCCTTCTTGGCAAGAATACGAATGTCAAGTATGTCACTAATTAACTCTGCGATTTCCAGAGCATCAAAGACTTTGCCCACGATCTCTCTGGGTGAATCCGTCACCGATAAGGGAATTCCCGACACTGAAATTTCCGCGGCTGATCGTGTACCCTCAATCAAAGATAAGCGATTCGATACATCAGTGATTTGCGATCGCAACATAACATTTTCTGCACGTATATCAGCGGATTCAACGCGTGCTAATTCAGCATTATTCTCAGGAATCCCAATTTTTCGTGACATGATCTCTTGAGAGGCAGCGAGATCGGATACATCAGCTCGAATTTCGGCAATATTATGCTCAACCACGGCTAGAGTATTCTGTATTGAACCCAGCTTGCTATCAGCAGAAGCACTCGAGAATTTCAATTGTTGCATTAAGTCTTCCAGAGTCACTGAGTTTAGTTTTGCCTTATCACAAGCTATGGCAGGAGTAAAAGATTGCTCTGGAGTGCGAGGAGTAATATTCGAGCGTTGCATGGCACATAAGTCGCATCGAAAAGAAGCTTCACTACTCGAATCATAATTAAATCTTTTTTTGGCACAAGTAATGTGAAAAGTCTCACCACAGCCCTCAGCGCAGGTGACTGTATCGCTCCTGCTCGTCGTACGATTACAAGCACCACAGCGAGAAGCCATCAGTATGAAAAAGGTGAGGCAGATCTCCTTTGCTGACAATACCCGACGATAATAATTGACGTCTCAATGGATAATCGGTGAAAATTATCGACAGTGAATCCCAGCCACAGATGAGGTAGACAACGACGGTCAGTAGAGCAAATTGCCGCTCCAGATAAGAGAGATCGATAATCCTTAATCGATACAGCAGTTGCACGCATGCGCATTAGAAGTGCCAGATACTGTGAAGCCCACACGAAGTGAAGATAGTACCGCACGGCGCCGAAAAGCTTGCCTGATCTACTGCGCAGGCGCAGCTTCCAAAGTCGAAAGTGAGGTTAGGTGAGCGTCGCGTTTTTCACTAACTTTTCCAATAATAAGGTAGACGAAATAGTTAATTCGATTAACTCAAGTGGAAAAGCATTTTTTTGTGCATGCAAGCTTCTGTAACAAAAAGCGCCCGAAGGCAGAAAGCAGCAGAAAAGCGTTCAATGTGAGGAGAGCAATACGAAAGCTGTCAATGGTACTCACGAGGGAGAGAGAGAGAGAGGATGATAGGAGAGAGAGAATGATAAAGGGAGCGAATGATAGAAAGAGAGAGAATGATAGCGAGAGAGAATGATAGAGACAGAGAATGATAGAGAGAAAGAATGATAGAGAGAGAGAGAATGATTGAGAGAGAATGATAGAGACAGAGAATGATAGTGAGAGAGAATGATAGAGACAGAGAATGATAGAGAGAGAGAGAATGATAGTGAGAGAGAATGATAGAGAGAGAGAGAATGATAGAGAGAAAGAATGATAGAGAGAGAGAGAATGATAGAGAGAGAGAATGATAGAGAGAGAGAATGATAGAGAGAGAGAATGATAGAGAGAGAGAATGATAGAGACAGAGAATGATAGAGACAGAGAATGATAGCGGGAGAGAATGATAGCGGGAGAGAATTAAAGAGAGAGAGAGGGTTATAGAGAGAGAATGATAGAGACAGAGCATGATAGAGAGAAAGAATGATAGAGAGAAAGAATGATAGAGAGAGAGAATGATAGAGAGAGAGAATGATAGAGAGAGAGAGAGAATGATAGAGACAGAGAATGATAGAGAGAGAGAATGATAGTGAGAGAGAATGATAGAGACAGAGAATGATAGAGAGAAAGAATGATAGAGAGAGAGAATGATAGAGACAGAGAATGATAGAGAGAGAGAGAATGATAGTGAGAGAGAATGATAGAGAGAGAAAGAATGATAGAGAGAGAGAATGATAGTGAGAGAGAATGATAGAGAGAGAGAGAGAATGATAGAGAGAAAGAATGATAGAGAGAGAGAATGATAGTGAGGGAGAATGATAGAGAGAGAGAGAATGATCGAGACAGAGAATGATAGAGAGAGAGAATGATAGAGAGAGAGAATGATCGAGAGAGAGAATGACTTTATTTTTATTGTATAAACTTTATTTTTATTTGATAATCTTTTTAATTCGATTTTTTTTTTAAATGGCGGGTGCCAGTATCTCACCTGGTGTACCCCCATGTAGCCGGGCATTCGGCCACCCGAACCTTCTTTCTCTCTTTCTATCATTCCCTGTCTCTCTCGCTCTCTCTCTTGAGAAATTGGGCGGCGAGGGCAGAGAAAGAAAGAGCTAGAGCAGCAGAGAGGGAAATAATTAATATCGATACATTGATATTTATATAGACTTTATTTTAATATAAGCTTTTTTTTATTTTACTTTATTTTTATTATATAAACTTTATTCTTATTAGATAATGTTTTTGTTTTCGATTTTTATTTCTCTATCATTCTCTCTCTGTCTCTCTCTTCCCCCAATTTTTCAAGAGAGAGAGAGAGAGAGAGAGAATGATAGAGAACAAAAAAATCGAATCTTTTCGAATTCTTATTCAGGATGTTTTCAGATTTTTCACCCACCTGCTGCTTCTTTCTCTCTCTCTCCTCTCTCTCTTGAGAAATTTTGGGGAGAATTTGCCCAAATTTGTTGAACCCCAAGTGGGATGGATGTATGATGCGAGATTGGTAAAGAAGAAAACCCAAACTTGCACAAGAATAAGTGGAAAAGAAGATGGGTTACGATAATCCACAGACTTCTTCTTTCTCCACATCGTACATTATCTTTTCCCCGAATGTTAGTTGTAATAACACGTACCTGTGAATGCCGCTTAGTCGACAAGAATGAGGACGTTTATTCCATTTGTTATTTTTGTTACCCATTTTTCTCACATCACTTTACACTTATGATAAAAACAAACTATTTATACAATAAAATCTCTTGATAAAAAATAATAGTTCTAGAACAATTCGTATGCTGTAATAATATAACTACATAACTTCACGGTGAAACGCGACGTCTTACGATCGCGTCAACCAGTCATATAGACTGTTTTGTTGCTGTAAACCGTCCGTAGAATAAGATTGGTGTTTTCTCTATCTCTCTCAATCTGCGGAACTGTATATATATATATATATATATATATATATATATATATATATATATATATATGGATTTGTGTGCATGTGTGTGTGTGTGTGTGTGTGTGTGATCATACACAATGTATGTATAAACAAGCACACACACACACACACATTAGTTGATTTACATACATGTGTATATATATAATTTGTCGCGTCCGTCCAGGCGGTGTGCGGATGTGTGTGTGTGTGTGTTTATACATACATTGTACCTGTTCATATAAATCTGCATATGTATGTATACATTTCCGCATATCGAGAGAGATAAAGAGAATACACGAATTTTTGTCTAAGGACGGTCCACAAAAGCAAAGCAGTCGAACAAACTGATTGTAATCAATTTAATTATAACAATTGTCCGCAATTGCTGGCACAATTATCATGCAAATATATATTTTTTAATACTTGATGTAAATAACAGTAATTATTTTAATTATAAATTAAAAAATTTTAGTCGATAAATTATTCATATAATATTTATCTATTATTCAATCTAAACAAAATTAATTTAAAATTTACATTATTTTAGCCACTATTACTGAAATCTAAATAAAAAGTATTATCAATATTCTTAGAAATAAGACAATCTACAATATATCCATATTATTTCATCATTATTATCTTTGTAAAATAAATAATCTATCATTTCAAAATATTTGATCGACGATAATTATACAATTATTTTACGTTTTTCGTAATTCATGCGAAGCACAAAAAAAAATCTAACGATGAGCTTCAGGTGCTCAATGGGTATGGGGAAGGTATATGTAAAGTATATCCAGAGGATGCATTCTCGTGGATACCTAAAACACCTTTACTTTACATATAAAATAAAAATGTCTAATGGCCTACTCCGGCGGTCTTTCTCTCTCTCTCTTCCTCCCACCCACACTCGCTTTCTCTCTCTTTCGCTCTGTGGCAAAAGGCCTGGGAGACGGAAACACTTGGCTCTTCCCCCTATTACTATATATTACGGTGCGAAGAAGACGCTGCTAGCGCTCAAGCATACACTTCGGTAGCGGAATTTTCGCTAACCAAATTTGGGCTAAACTGATCGGCCACGGCTTGTATGCAGGTAATCTTACCACAAAATTTTTCCTGCAAATAGTGCAATAGAACAACGAATTGAGAAATGTTTAGGCAGAGTTTGTTGTATCCGAGTTTTGTTTGAAAGATCAATGGTGTCGGAGAAAATTGGATTACAATTTTTGTTACCAACTGAGTAGTGAAAAAATGGTAAGAAATTCCGCATTTGACGGTCGCGTGACGTTTAAATGTCCCAAAGAATATAAGAAAATATAATATGGTAATGTATAGAAAAAAAAATTGTATTGATGATCGCGGATGGTTAAATTTATGTCAACAACGCACGGTCACAACGGTTTGTTGGTTTATTTGTATTGTTGTTATTTATTATTTGCAGGTTATATTTCAAATTAATTTCGTAATTATGGTAATAATTAGCACTGAAAATATTGAACGGTAATTTAAATTTTGTAATAGTAATCAACGAATCAATCTTCGTTGTAGTAATTTTTCTGTCTATAGATAGTGCCACTATTAAAAGTATTTTATTTTCTCGACAGAGGGCGTTAGTGTTAAAATCTTGTAATATTTGTAGCTAATTTCAAGTTCAGGGCGTACACTGCAGTTTTGCCACTGATATACAGTGAGGGGCAATTGAAGTGGGAGAAAAACTAAAAAAGTACTTTCGGGGTAATTTAATTATCGTCCGAATGAAACTAGTTTTATTAAGATCAGATGCGAATTGACCTGGTGCAAAGGTATGGCACGATCACGTGTAAATCGAGGCTATGGGACCACGCGAAACTACCCCCAGAATTGATATTGGAGTCGTTGAAACTCCCTTAACGATGGGTATCAGTCAAAAGGGCAGCTCGTGGCGAACAAAGAACAACCCTAAAAAATTTCGATTGGCCTACTCCAGAAGAAGCTACAGTCCAGGAAGCGATTCTCGGTTTTTGGGGACATTAAGAGGATGTGAAAGCTCTTTTTTACTATTGTAGCAGACCTAAATTTTCGTGCAAATAACGTTGCAAAACTATGAAACCAAATGAATGGAATTTTTAGCATATAATCCAGTTAGTAGTATCCTATAAGGTGGCATTCTTAGAATTTTAAAATTCCAAAAACAAAATTACAGTTTGCATTACCACCAGTTATCTGTAAAATAAAAATGGATTTACTGACCTTCAAAGCTAGTTATGCAAAAATTCCTTTATGTCACCCTATGCAGTAATAAAAAACTTACACACTGAGTACTTGTACATTTTTGTAGGTGCAAAACTTCGGCAATACTATTTGCACGGAAATTTTTGTGGTAAGATTACCTGCATACAAGCCGTGGCCGATCAGTTTAGCCCAAATTCGGTTCGCGAACATTCCGCTAACGAATCATATATACTTGAACGCTAGCGGCGTCTTCTTCGTACTGTAATATATAGTAATAGTGGGAAGAACCAAGTGTTTCTGTCTCCCGGGCGTATTACCACAGAGCGAAAGAGAGAGAGAGCGAGAGAAACAAAGAGAGGGAGAGAGAGAAAGCGAGACCGCTGCAGTAGGCCATGTCTTTAGTCATTTTCATTTGATATGAAAAGTCAAGGTGTTTAGGTATCCAAGATAATGCAGGGTCAGACTTTCTTTGTGGTTTACATGAATTGCGAAAATCGCAAGATAATTGAATAACTATCGTCGATCGAATATTTTGCAATGATAGGTTAATTATTTATTTTACAAAGATGATAATGATTAAAAATAATATGAATTAAATATAGTAGATTGTCTTATTTCTAAGAATAATGACAATACTTTTAATTAATTTAGATTTCAGGGGTTATGATGCAATAGTGGCTAAAATAATATAAATTTTTAATTATAGAAACTTTGTTCAATTTGAATAATACGAATTTTCAAGCTGCGATATCTTTGCAATCGTTATCCCTATTGAGATTTGATAGAGGGGTTCTGGAAAGGTCTCGAGTAGACTTAAACAATGGCGCTAGTTTCATCCAAATATGCCAATTACTTCTATTCCTTGAGGCACTTTGAAAATCCGCGAAATCAGAAGCAAAGGGAACACATCGCTCGTTCAATTTGAAAAATCTTGAAAAAATATTTTAAAAAATGGCAGCTCAACCGGGCCGGTTGACAAATACCACATGAGGGCCCGTTGAAAAATCTACTTTACGAGGGTCGGTCGAAAAGTCTACTTTATGAGGGCCGGTTCAAAAATCTACCTTACGAGGGCCGGTTGAAAATCTACCTTACGAGGGCCAGTTGAAAAAAAATCTACCCTACGAGGGCCATTTGAAAAAAAAATCTACTTTACGAGGGCGGAATGGAAAAAAATCTACCTTACGAGGGCGGAATGGAAAAAAATCTACCTTACGAGGGCCGGTTGAAAAATTTACCTTACGAGGGCCGGTTGAAAAATCTACCTTACGAGGGTTGGTTGAAAAATCTACCTTGCAAGGGCCGGTTGAAAAATATACCTTACGAGGCCGGTTGAAAAATCTACCTTACGAGGGTTGGTTGAAAAATCTACCTTGCAAGGGCCGGTTGAAAAATCTACCTTACGAGGGCCGGTTGAAAATCTACCTTACGGATGCAGGTCGAAAAAAAAATCTACCTCACACGATCCGGTTGAAAAAAATCTACCTTACGAGAGCCGGTCGGAAAAAAATTTACCTTACGAGGTCCGATCGAAAAAAAAATCTACCTTACGAGGGCCGGTTGAAAAAAAAACTACCTTACGAGGGCCGGTCAAAAAAAAAATCTACCTTGCGATGGCTGGTTGAAAAAAAATCTACCTTACGAGGGCTGGTTGAAAAATTTACCTTACGAGGGCCGGTTGAAAAATCTACTTTACGAGGGGCGGTTGAAAAAAAATCTACTTTACGAGGGCCAGTTGGAAAAAAATCTACTTTACGAGGGCCAGTTGGAAAAAAACATCTTCCTTACGAGGGCTGGTTGAAAAAAAATCTACCTTACGAGGGCCGGTCGAAAAAAAAATCTACCTTACGAGAGCCGGTTCAAAAAAAAAAACTGCTTTACGAGGGCCAGTCGAAAAAAAAATCTACCTTACGAAGGCCGGTCAAAAAAAAAATCTACCTTACGAGGGCCGGTCGAAAAAAAATGTACCGTACGAGAGCCGGTTGAAAAAAAATCTACCTTACAAGGGCCGTTCGAAAAAAAAATCTACCTTACGAGGGCCGGTTGAAAAAAAATCTACCTTATGGGGGGCTGTTGAAAAAAAATCTACCTTACGAGGGCCGGTTAAAAAAAAATCCACCTTTCGAGGGCCAGTTGGAAAAAAAATCTACCCTACGAGAGCCGGTTGAAAAAAAATCTACCTTATGAGAGCCGGTCGAAAAAAAATCTACCTTACGAGGGCCGGTTAAAAAAAATCCACCTTTCGAGGGCCAGTTGGAAAAAAAATCTACCCTACGAGAGCCGGTTGAAAAAAAATCTACCTTATGAGAGCCGGTCGAAAAAAAATCGACCTTACGAGGGCCGGTCAAAAAAAAACCTACCTTACGAGGGCCGGTTGCAACAAAATCTACCTTACGAGGGCCGGTTGAAAAAAAAATCTACCTTACGAGGGCCGGTTGAAAAAAAATCTACCTTACGAGGGCCGGTTGAAATATCTACTTTACGAGGGCCGGTTGAAAAGTCTACTTTACGAGGGCCGGTTGAAAAGTCTAGTTCACGAGGGTTGGTTGAAAAGTCTACCTTACGAGCGCCGGTTGAAAAATCTACTTTACGAGGGCCGGTTGAAAAGTCTACTTTACGAGGGCCGGTTGAAAAGTCTAGTTCACGAGGGTTGGTTGAAAAGTCTACCTTACGAGGGCTGGTTGAAAAATCTACTTAACGAGCGCCGGTTGAAAAATCTACCTTACGGGGGCTGGTTAAAAAATCTACCGTACGAGCGTTGGTTGAACAATCTACCGTACCAGGGCCGGTAGAAAAATCTACCTTACGAGGGTTGGTTGAAAAATGTACCGTACCAGGGCCGGTTGAAAAATCTACTTAAAGAAGGCCGGTTGAAAAATCTACTGTACGAGGGGCGGTTGAAAAATCTACTTTACGAGGGCAGGTTGGAAAAATACTACACGAGAGCCGAAAAATTTGCCAAAGTCGCTCGCCCAATTCGAAAAATCTTGAAGAAATATTTTTAAAAATGCCAGCTCAACGCATCAAGCGGCATTTTAAAGCTTGAACTCTTGGGATTAAAAAAAAAAAGAAAAAATCCGCTTCTCTTAAGGGGGCATATTCCCCCCCAATATATATATTTATTTCTGGGAAGTGAGAAACATTGTAAAGAAAAACAAAAGTCGAAGATGGCTACTGGTTTGTCTGTCGAATCGCCATTGGCATATAGTGCCATCTAACGGTGGCGCGCGCCGCACGGATGGTAATTCGTTGCGCGTACCCCGTTTACTACTATGCCGACGCCATCGGAGTCCGCCAAAACCTTTCACATCCTCTTAAGAGGATGTGAAAGCAGCAGGGAAACCAGCCCCCGTAAGGTAGTTTTTTTTTCAACCGGCCCTCGTAAGGTAGATTTTTTTTCAACCTGCCCGCGTAAGGTAGATTTTTTTTCAACCGGCCCTCGTGAGGTAGATTTTTTTCTACTAACCCCCGTAAGGTAGATTTTGAACCGGCCCTTGTAAGGTAGATTTGTCAACAGGCCCTCGTAAGGTAGATTTTTCAACCGGCCCTCGTAAGGTAGATTTTTCAACCGGCTCTCGTAGGGTAGATTTTTTAACCGGCCCTCGTAAGGTAGATTTTCAACCGGCCCTCCTAAGGTAGATTTTTCAACCAGCCCTCGCAAGGTAGATTTTTCAACCAACCCCCGTAAGGTAGATTTTTTAACCGGCCCTCGTAAGGTAGATTTTTCAACCGGCCCTCGTAAGGTAGATTTTTCAACCGGTCCTCGTAAGGTAATTTTTTCAACCGGCCCTCGTAAGGTAGATTTTTCAACCGGCGCTCGTAAGGTAGATTTTTCAACCGGCTCTCGTAAGGTAGATTTTTTAACCGGCCCTCGTAAGGTATATTTTCAACCGGCCCTCCAAAGGTAGATTTTTCAACCAGCCCTCGTAAGGTAGATTTTTCAACCGGCCCTCGTAAGGTAGATTTTTCAACCGGCTTTCGTAAAGTAGATTTTTTAACCGGCCCTCGTAAAGTAGACTTTTCGACCGGCCCTCATAAAGTAGACTTTTCATCCGGCCCTCGTAAAGTAGACTTTTCAACCGGCCCTCGTAAAGTCAATTGTCAATTGTTCTTGCTAGAGAAATAGAGGAGGGTAATGATACAGGCAGATACACAGTTATTCAGAAGCTTAACCCTAGAACCCTACACTGGGGTACAAACGTACCCCACAAGAATTTTACACTCCGCGTCAGAGCTAGCCACCGCCATTTGCGGATTCGTTTAAATGATTTTTTTTCATCCCCTAGCCGAAAGTACGGTCTTCCCGGCCGCATTTCGCTCCGGGAACAGCGGCTTTTGCGGCCTGCTCGAACTAACGCGCGCTCTGATTGGCTACGAGATTTTTGTGGATCGCTACCATAACAACGCTCATTACAGCGCCCGTGTTGTGATATGAGCTGTGCGTAACCTCACAACTAAGCATTATTCGGATAAAAAACGTCGCGCAATCTTCGTGCATATATAATCAATTATTATTGTGTATTGTATTAGTGTTGCAGGTAGAAAGTGAATAATTATTAAGAACAATGTAGTTGTTACTTTTTTGGTCGACGAGCATGGAGTAAAGATATCGTCATTGTTGTCATTATATCGCTGCACTTTATTTTCTTGCATGTTTCATTACCTTTTACATATGTTTTTGATGCCCGCCCCGACCAGCAAAAACCTCGGCTTTGCCTCGGTTTTGCAAAAGTCGAGCGGGCGACCCCCATGCAGCCATTCAGCTGACCGAGAGCAGCAGCAAAAGCCGAGCACATTGCGCCACGCTTCGCGAGGTGACCGGGAGGGCACGCTAACGCAGGCCGCAAAAGTATAAACAGTAGATATGCATATATGGCCAAACGCAAGCTAGCAGCCGTCAACGCTATTTTATTAATTAACATTAATTATTGAACGTATTTTTGGCTGGCGATGAAGAAAAATAGTATACGACATGGCCAGAAAGTTGGATGCCCTGGCGTACGTGATATCAACGAAGATTGAGGCCTATAGAAGCACAAAGCCTATAGCCCGCTTTGTTCCAAAAAAGTTGGGGAGCTCGGACAATCTTTCTCCCCCAACGGTAAGATGTCGCTAGCGTCGAGTTTACATGTGTGCGCTCACGTACAGAACTAACACACGTGAGCGGCTGTATAACTGCGTTGGCTCCACCTACGGAGTCGGGGTGATGATGCTATTTCACTCGCACTCGCAGCTGCGGTGATGGGTGCGCTCTCTCGCACAGGAGCGATACGGACGTAGAGTGGGGGTTTGGGTGTACATTGCTGATACCGACGAAGATAGAGCTATTCATTGCAAATACTTTTGCATTTTAATGACCTCTACGTCGAGACAAACTTATTTATTTAATTATTTCTTTATATTTACGTAAACTAGGAGTTAATTAACCCAACCAAGCAAATCTAATGAAATCGAAATCCGAGCGGGGACACGATTTTTATACTTAAAAAGATATCAGTATATATATCCAAGTTGGGGTAATGGGTACGGCGCTCCTTCTGTATATGCTAGGTTGGTGGTTCAATTCCCGCCTTCGTTATTTTTTTTTTTTTGCAATTATGCAATTATATTCACAATAAATAAAATATAAAAAATTTGCGAAAAAAGGTTTTATACGAGAGAGAGCCACATGTTAATACGAGTAGTTGGCCCCTGCTCCTACTGAGATGTAATGATAATATTGGACTCGATAGCGCTATCTCTCTTGCACTCGCGATTAGCTTGATGGCGCTATCTCTCTCGCATTCACGATTAGCTCGAGGATGCGATCTCTCTCGCTCTGAGAGTAGGGGCTGATAAACCCCCAGCTTTTCCCGCGTATATTCCTATCCCATGCACGTGCGAGTATGTGTTTAAAGTCCTCGGACTCTTGTTTTGCCGGTCTGGAATAGACGCTTTGTCCGATACATCGGTAGGATTTCGTCAATAAAGACATCATTGCATGATCGTGATATTAATAAGTAACAAACGCACTTGATACTGTCTTAAGTCTTTCATTTTTTTCGTAATTGCACGCGCTATGTCTTAGACAAGCCTCATTGCAAATAATGATAATATTAATTTTTAATAGTAATAAGACCAAAAAGTTATTAAACAATTGGTTAAAAAGAATTTACTCAACAAATTGACCAAAATCATTATTTTTTCACTTACGAAAGACATTCCCTGATTTTTCCGAATACATTGATTTTTTGAGAATTTTCTCTCAATTTCGAAATATCAGGTTTGGCGTATTATAACAGACTGCATTTAAATAACTGCTTGTTCAGTGATCTTGGAAATTAAAATGTGTAATACGACGTTTCTCTATGGAATCATATCCGAAATTTGCAACGTTGCATCAATTTTTCGATTTTTGAATATGAAAATTTCAAAATTGAGAAAAACGTCTAATGTATTCAGAAAAATCAGGGAATCCATGTGGTGAGTAAAAAAATATTTGTTTCCGGCAAATATATTGAAATAGTTTTTTAAAACTAATTTGACGATAAAATTTTGGTATTATTATTTAAAATTGAAGTCATCTTCAATACGGTTACTTTCCTCAAGATTTTTATCTTATTTCAAAGTACTCAAAAGAACTGAAAATAAGAACCTAAATTGTAATCCCTGCAAGCTCACCATAATATTATTTTTCTATCTGAACAATATCTGGCGGTCGTTGTTTAATGAAACAACAAAACATTCCACGCATTGTATTCTCTTCCTAGATACATTTTGTTTCTATAATGTTATAAAACGGAAATAACAATTCCATATTTCATACAAAAATGTCTATGTTCGATGTAAAAAGTGTATGAAAATTAGTGAATATGTGAAATCGTTGGCCAAAAGACAATCAGGACGAAAAAAAAAAAAAAAAAAAAAAAAAAAAAAAAAAGAATCCGTGTCTCGATCGCGCGCAGTCCGACTCGTATCTTGTCGCTCTACCAACTACACCAGCGTAACTGATTGTGTACTGAACGAGCATTGTAATATTTATGTTGTATACCCCACTTGGATTAGGTGTTCTTAGGCTTGGGTTTCAATAATTTACTCCGGTTTACACGTACGTTGTTAATTCGAGTATAATACGCTATTTACACCGCGCATTACGCTCGATTTTAGTACATCGATGTTAGTGAAATCAGAATAAAGCTCGTCGTGTGGATGTAGTCATTGTTCGTAAACATAAGTCCGCCGCCGCGCGTCGTCGAGCGGTGCAGAATGAGGGACGGTAGGGGAAGCCACAGAGAGGGAAGTCAGGGGAAGCTACGTGACCCCACCGTAGCCAGATGTCTGCGAGCATCGAAGCTAGAAGGCGGAGCATATCGATCGGTCGACACTAGAGCCTCCTAGCGTATGTTTGACTCACTAAAAAATTGGAACCAAGCGGGCTATAGGCTTTGTGCTTCTATAGACCTCAATCTTCGTTGGTGATATCAACGAAGGTTGAGGTCTATAGAAGCACAAAGCCTATAGCCCGCTTGGTTCCAATTTTTTAGTAAGTCAAACATACGCTAGGAGGCTCTAGTGTCGACCGATCGATATGCTAGGCCTTCTAGCTTCGATGCTCGCAGCCATCTGGCTACGGTGGGGTCCGTAGCTTCCCCTGACTTCCCTCTCTGTGGCTTCCCCTACCGTCCCTCATTCTGCACCGCTCGACGACGCGCGGCGGCGGACTTATTTTTACGAACAATGACTACATCCACACGACGAGCTTTATTCCAATTTTACTAACATGGATGTACTAAAATCGAGCGTAATGCGCGGTGTAAATAGCGTATTATACTCGAATTAACAACGTATGTGTAAACCGGAGTAAATTATTGAAACACAAACCTAAGAACACCTAATCCAAGCGGGGTACGCAACAGAAATATTACAATGCTCATTCAATATTCAATTAGTTACGCTAGCGTAGTTGGTAGAGCGACAAGATATGAGTCGGAATGCGCGCGATCGAGACACGGGTTTTTTTTTTTTTTTTTTTTTTTCGTCCTGATTGTCTTTCGGCCAACGATTTCACATATTCACTAATTTTCATACACTTTTTACACTGAACATAGACATTTTTGTGTGAAATAGGGAATTTTTATTTCCGTTTTATAACATTATAGAAACAAATGTATCTAGGAAGAAAATACAATGCGTGGAATGTTTTGTTGTTTCATTAAACAACGACCGCCAGATATTGCTCAGATAGAAAAATAATATTATGGTGAGCTTGCAGGGATTACAATTTAGGTTATTCTTTTCAGTTCTTTTGAGTACTTTGAAATAAGGTAAAAATCTTGAGGAAAGTAACCGTATTGAAGATGACTTCAATTTTAAATAATAATACCAACATTTTATCGTCAAATTAGTTTTAAAAAATTATTTCAATATATTTGCCGGAAACAAATATTTTTTTACTCACCACATGGAGTCCCTGATTTTTCTGAATACATTAGATGTTTTTCTCAATTTTGAAATTTTCATATTCAAAAATCGAAAAATTGATGCAACGTTGCAAATTTCGGATATGATTCCATAGAGAAATGTCATATTACACATTTTAATTTTCAAGATCACTGAACAAGCAGTTATTTAAATGCTTAAATGTTTTTGCGTATTATAACAGACTGCATTTAAATAACTGCTTGTTCAGTGATCTTGAAAATTAAAATGTGTAATATGACATTTCTCTATGGAACCATATCCGAAATTTGCAACGTTGCATCAATTTTTCGATTTTTGAATATGAAAATTTCAAAATTGAGAAAAACATCTAATGTATTCAGAAAAATCAGGGACTCCATGTGGTGAGTAAAAAAATATTTGTTTCCGGCAAATATATTGAAATAATTTTTTAAAACTAATTTGACGATAAAATGTTGGTATTATTATTTAAAATTGAAGTCATCTTCAATACGGTTACTTTCCTCAAGATTTTCACCTTATTTCAAAGTACTCAAAAGAACTGAAAATAATAACCTAAATTGTAATCCCTGCAAGCTCACCATAATATTATTTTTCTATCTGAGCAATATCTGGCGGTCGTTGTTTAATGAAACAACAAAACATTCCACGCATTGTATTTTCTTCCTAGATACATTTGTTTCTATAATGTTATAAAACGGAAATAAAAATTCCCTATTTCACACAAAAATGTCTATGTTCAATGTAAAAAGTGTATGAAAATTAGTGAATATGTGAAATCGTTGGCCGAAAGACAATCAGGACGAAAAAAAAAAAAAAAAAAACCCGTGTCTCGATCGCGCGCATTCCGACTCATATCTTGTCGCTCTACCAACTACGCTAGCGTAACTGATTGAATATTGAATGAGCATTGTAATATTTATGTTGTGTACCCCGCTTGGATTAGGTGTTCTTAGGTTTGGGTTTCAATAATTTACTCCGGTTTACACATACGTTGTTAATTCGAGTATAATACGCTATTTACACCGCGCATTACGCTCGATTTTAGTACATCCATGTTAGTAAAATTGGAATAAAGCTCGTCGTGTGGATGTAGTCATTGTTCGTAAAAATAAGTCCGCCGCCGCGCGTCGTCGAGCGGTGCAGAATGAGGGACGGTAGGGGAAGCCACAGAGAGGGAAGTCAGGGGAAGCTACGGGCCCCACCGTAGCCAGATGGCTGCAAGCATCAAAGCTAGAAGGCGGAGCATATCGATCGGTCGACACTAGAGCCTCCTAGCGTATGTTTGACTCACTAAAAAATTGGAACCAAGCGGGTTATAGGCTTTGTGCTTCTATAGACCTCAATCTTCGTTGGTGATATAAAGCCTCGGCTTCGCCTCGGCCTTTATATCACCTACGCCAGGAAATCCAAATTTCTGGCCTTGGGTCGTAATATACTATTTTTTACTAGTTTTTTTTTTCTAAACTGATTTTATCATACACCATTCTCTTCGTTGTTAAAAAACGAAAAGATTAATTCTATTATCGCATATAAAAAGTATTTTACGCTAACGAGAAAATTGGAGAATGTTTGTACCCCAGTGTAGGGATTGAAGCCACAAAAAATGATAGGTGGGTTCTAGGGTTAATAAGCACTGGACTCATGCCGTAGAAATGGGGGGAGAGTACTTAAAAAATTAGTATGACTTGAGTTTGTAACCTTATTGATTTTAATAAAATATTGGAAACTACTTGGTCAAGTTTAAATGAATTGACCTAATAATATCCATGAAACGCACGTTCACAAAAGAAAGCTTCCTGTATGAGGAAGCTAAAACCGAGAAAACTATCGCCTGCTATAGAGGGGAGATAGTATGGATGGCCGAAAATGCCGAGGAACCAATGAGCAAATTTTGCATTTGCACGGTTTTAAAAAATGGAATAGGATTTTTTTTCCATGATACAAGATTTTCGAGTTTGGCAAAATGTGTATAACGTGTATGTGTATGCGCTCCGGTCCTAGCAATTTTGGTTTCCAGTAATTCGCTATTATAGATTTTGAGGTACCAGATTCAAATTATAAAAACGTGGAACAGACGTGGTAAGAATAACAAACGTACATTTTTTGAGGAATCATTACGTAAATAATTTAATTGAGCGCCTCATATTTATTTACAAATTTTGCAGGATTAAAATTTTGGCCATTGTGAAAAAGCTGAAATAATACGTGTTACATGCAATGCGTTACAGGCAATACAATTTAAAAAGCCTTAGATTTCACAGATGAGTCGTCAGGTCAGTCGGGACTAGAGCGTTTATACACATTTCGCCAAATTCTAAAATCTGGTATCATGGAGAAAAAAATCCTATTCCACTTTAAAGCAGTGAGAATTTTGTTATTGATTCACCCGATTTTTCGAAATTCTTGTAGAATTTTAAATTCGGGCGATCGTTTTTACTTTGGAAACAAATTAGGAAAACATTCAGGTGTCGTAAAAAATGTAAAAAAAAATCAGAATGTTTTTGAGAGGTATATAGCACAATGATATAGAAAAAAAATTCCATGAAATCAAAAGGGGTCACGGTTAAACGTTTACAGATTTGACCTCGAATACCTCATATATACCAGTATTAACTTTCGAGTCATTTAGGTTGAACGTTGGCTTCACCTTCGAGGGCCTAGCGCACACACGATATACAGGCACGAGAGATCGAGCGATCGGAAGATCTATATATGTATATGTATATATATTTGTATATGTACACGCAATTGCAAAATTCAGAATTTTCTAGGTAGAAACAGCGCTGTATAAATGACTAGCGCGGGGACGCGAGCACGCCCGCGTTAGTTCGTGGCAATAAGACCAATGGAATCAACAGAAAAAAAAATAACTCTATACACGCTCATTGCCGAAGAGTTTCTTCGCACCTTTTTCTGTTACGATTGAACGCGTCCGGCAACCCACGTGATAGGTATACAACAGGAATATTTTGAAATATATATGTATATATTTTTTTAATAATAGTAATAATAATTATTATTATTATCATTATTGCTTTCTTTATTGCTATTACTGTAGCATTGAAATTGCAAGTAAAATGGAGTTTAGTAAATATTTCCATTTCCAGTTCGATGTTTTTTCTGTTATAATTTGAATTATTATTTCGAAGCTCTGTCACGCCTAAAAATAATGTGCTTAAATCAGAGATGCATAGATAGAATATAAATTTATTTGAATCGATTTTTCCTATCAATAAATTTTCTTTTCTCTCTCTCTCTGTCTCTCTTCCGTTCCCTGTCTCTTTGTCGGTTCGTAATAGTTCGATAGACTTTCAAGGATTATTCTCTCTCCCGTGATATTTCGGCCCACGATTAAAATACGGCGTGAGCACATTCTTGTTCGCTTGGCACAGAAAAACGTCTTGTTGAAATTGTGCAATTTTTTTTCGTCTCTCTCACATCAGTGAGTGCAACATCGCACATAGCTAAATAGTAGCTATACATTTAGAGAGATTATTTGTGTTGGGTTTATTTGGTTTTTATGGTATGTACATATGAATTTAGAGATTATTTGGATTTGGGTTTGGCAAAAGATTGAGTTAATCGAATTGAGAACCAAAAAAGTGAAACTAAAAGTATTGCATGTATCCATCGTCTTGGTTATTATTTTTCTGTCGTTCTTTTTTTTTTTTATTCGATTTTGACACAGAGGAAAGGGATTAACGATTCAGCAGGCAATTTCGCAACGAGAAGCTGTTCTATGACTCGACGACGAAGCATTTTCTGCATATGAGGAAGTTTGCCTTGCAAGTTCGGTGTAGATGGCACCAGTACGCGTTGGTGCTGTCATGGCTGCCGCACTAACACGGACATACTATTTAATTGCATTGAGTACGTACGTGTTAAATCGGTGTGATATGCTTGAAAGCGCTATATTTGAAATGGGCAAAGAAGATTATTACGGAAGCTTAAAAATAGAAAAATTGAAAACGTTATTAAAAGAGAAAGGTGCGAAAGTCAGTGGAAGAAACTCGTGAACAGGTGAATTAAAATTATAGGTTACATAATATTTTTTTTATAATTTACATTTATAAAAATATTTTCATATCAATCTGTTCTTGTTTTCAGACTAATATTTTACGATAAAAATGATAATTTCGGTTATGAAAAAGTTCAACTGGACGACATAATCAAAACTCCACCTGCAATTAATTATAATATCTGCTTTACATGCAGCTTTGATAAAGTACAAATTATCTGTAATGAAAATATTATATTTACAAAGCATTCATCATTAAAAGTTTTAGTGAAATTTATTGAACTTTAATCATACCTTGATGACAGTATCGCATATATTTGAGAAATCCATTGTTGTACATTGCATCAGCTTTTTCTATCGATTGATCATATCTATTCAAAAATGTTGTCAAATGAGACTGAGTAAAGGTAGGTGCTGGGCTCGATGAATTGATGTCTTTATAATTAATTGCAGGTGGAGTTTTGATTATGTCGTCCAGTTGAACTTTTTCATAACCGAAATTATCATTTTTATCGTAAAATATTAGTTTGAAACCAAGAACAGATTGATATGAAAATATTTTTATAAATGTAAATTATTAAAAAAATATTATCTACCTATAATTTTAATTCACCTGTTCACGAGTTCTGCTTTTCTTCCACTGACTTTCGCACCTTTCTCTTTTAATAACGTTTTCAATTTTTGTACTTTTAAGCTTCCGTAATAATCTTCTTTACCCATTTCAAATATAGCGCTTTCAAGTATATCACACCGATTTAACACGTACGTACTCAAACATTGAAACAGTATGTCCGTGTTAGTGCGGCAGCCATGACAGCGCCAACGCGTACTGATGCCATCTACACCGAACTTGCAAGGCAAACTTCCTCATGCGAGAACTGTTGCGTTCGATCGACGTTCGGCGGAGGGGGAGAGACAGAGAGCGACAGAGATGAGAGTTTTAGTTCAGATTCGTAATCCGTCCCCGAGTACAAAGTATCAAGTAAGTCGTAGGCAAGGAAAAATTTCTATTTCACGGGGTTGAGTTAGCGTCGAGTGCTGTTCAGTGCCTCGGAGCGTCACGTCGAAAAAAATGTAAACTTATTCAATCCCAACAAAAAAATGGCCGCTATCAAATTATCTGATCGTGAAATAGAGATATGCAGAATATTACCCTACAGAATACCGTACATTAGCCGTTTGAGTAACATTAAGGCAAACAAAGAACAGAAACCAACGGATATTTACTCTCTTCGATATATTTTGTAAAATGAAAAGTCAGATTAGAATGGATTCACGATGTTCACAAGGCGATGCGCCAACTAGTGGCGGAAATCGGAACCCTTGACAGGAGGCTCGAGACTACGATAAACAGTGCGCGGCATGGAAGCTTGTGGGTTTATTTGTTGTTTTTTTATTTTCGGATGATGAATGATGGATTGTTCGATGCCAAATGGTAAGTAAAATGGCGTACAAAATGATATGCATGAAATAGTCGCTGTTATTAACAGGTCTATCATATTAGGGGGAGAACCTGCGATTTTCGCACCGCAATCGACGTCAACAAAGAGCCGAGGCAGATCTGCTTTTCAACTTTCGTCGATTTTGTGCAGCCAACTGTCACAACCTGACCAGATTTTAACACTTCTTCTCCTTCATTAATGTTTCGGCTGTTTATATCTCCACTCACGAATGCATATATTTGCGATAATCTTAGAAACATTGCGTCGATTGGAAAGAAAAAGCGTAAACACTATGTAAATATGTATGCCGAAAGGGAGACGAGCCTCCATTGAGACCAAGTGACTCGGCCGCTGCTAGCGCCACCATCGGTCGTGAGCACCGTGAATAGAATCGACATAGATTGTCCTACAGATAATTTTTGGGTTTGGGTTGGTTTTTCACCATAATGTTTTTCTCCAAATAGCAGCATCAATGTTCATTAATTTCTCACCATTGCAAAGTTTTTTTACAAATAATTATTCTCGCGATAAAATATGTACTGAAAATATATAGGAACAACGTCCGTATCGGAAACAGATTTGCAAACAATGGATTGTTTTACTAATGCTTTATCGAATTTCATTGTCTTGAAAATTTATAAGGTGTCTTGATTCATTACCCATTATTTGTAAATAATTGACCCGTTGATCAATATTTAAATAATGGATAATGGATCAAATATCGCTTTATCAACATAAAAAATAATAGATCGAATCGTATTACTGATTACCGAAAGGATTGCTAATAATGCACGTCAGATTAGAGTGATTATTACAACATTGATTTCGGAGACTTTAATAGAATTTGATATATTATTTATTATTTTGGTAATGGGTAATTAATTCATTATCCATAACCCGTTATTTAAATAGTAGCAAGTGGATTTTTATCCACCGCCATTATTCAAAGATGTGCAAGGACATTAGTCCATTATCCACTATTCAAATATTGGTCACTGGATGTTAGTAGTTAAATTTGAGTGCGAATTTGAACCCATATTCGCACCAGAATAGAAAATGAAGGCTAAAATTGAGTGAAAACTTCAGGGGCGGACTTGAACTTACTTAAGTGGTTGGCTCTTTATAAACGTGGGAGAAGCATGAGGAAATATATCCAGTAAAATTGATAATTTTTAGGACTTCACGTTTCTTCAAAGAAAATTCTGCTTGGGTGGCGAAAAATTACTAACGAGTTATCATGTAGCATCAAAGACGACGTATGAAGCGGATTTTGGATTCTCATGATTCAACGTTGCCTGCCAGCACTGTAAAAGAGGCCAGTACAAACTCTTAGGGAGTATATCTATAGCAGTTGCCATAAACGACACTGAGGAGAGAATCAAGTCCACGACCCGTTTGAGGCAGAGCTCTCTCTCTCTCTCCCTTCCTCTAAAAAAAAAAGAACTCACTGCGAGTATAAAGCCGGTATGGTTACACACGCCGATTATCGAGACGGCACTGCCGTCTGTAAGAGCGAAAGAGAACTGGGATTATCTCACGGAGGTGGCAAAGGTGGGATTTTTTTTTTTAAATATTCTCTTTAGAACTCCGCTTAACTCTGGCGATCGCTTAATTTATAGCCTTGTTCTGATGAATGTAGGTGAATCGGCTTCAAGTTCTAATATAATGTCATCATGAATGACCGTTACAGTTTTACATGCTACAATGGTTAAAAAACAGTTTTTTGTTGGCAGATTCAATCGACTGTAACGCTCATTCCGAGGACACGAACGTCACTCCTGCAGTAAAAATAATAATTGTCTCATCTTTTGTTCTTTCCAATATCTCATTTACCGACAACGAATGAGATATACGAGGGTCAAATACTGAAAAAGAAGCTGTTAAATATTTGGACTATGATGCGGGTCAAAATGAGTTTTTAACGGTGATCTCGTCGTTTTTATGAATCAAATGATAAAATATTTGTAGCTTTGTTACAGAAAATTTGAGAAAAAAAAGAAATCATGTTATCGTTAACACAACGGCTACAGGAACCTGAATTTAGTTTGTACGCAAATAACTTTTTTTCGTGATAGTCTCACGATTTATAAATTAAGGAATATCGAATTTTACACGCTCGCCCGATAATTTAATTTTTTCAATTCGATTTTGTACAACATTTTTTTTTTGCAATTATACACATGTTTTGCTTGGATCATGGACTTTTATGTTATTTTATCGTATTGTGATATGGTAAGGCAATTTGTTTGTTAGTTTAATCTCTTAAAATGTGCGTCGTATCGAAAAGGTAGTGTTTTATTTCGACATGTTTTCTGCAAGTCGAAAATTTTCAAAGAACAACTGCTGCAAAAACTGTTTTCCTATTCCCGCCATGTTAAATCAGCAAAGGTTACAATGACTTATCTCCATAACTATGCAGGGAAGTTAATTGAAACTTTTCAGTCACACCCTGGTATTACTTAGCTTTCACTTAGTAACAAATTTACCGAACGATCTTCATTTTCATTTCATACGAAAAGTACCTTAAATTACTTGACGATAGGACTCGCTTCTGCTGGCCATGTGACTATGATATTCAATGAGATCAGCTGTGTATAGTGTACAAAAGTAATGACTAAATTTTTGTTTTGTTTTGCTTCCTCACCTAGCAAGTATCGTAATAGTGATATTATATGCGTAAAGTGCGAAAATGATGTTTCTCATCAGAATAGAGTGGACCGTACAGATTTCAAGTAACTTTGTATATTTTTTATAATATTAGTAAATATTCCAGTTAAAAAACTCTTTGAGCTGTCGGGTTAAAAGTTTGTACATAAATGGATCAACACTCAACAATCCATTGAAACTGAATTTGCTTCGGGTTGGCAGAAACATTTTGGATTTAATCAGAATGTGAATTTTCCGAAAAATATGTGACACTCGAACTAGAGAAAATTTTCTTGAAACTTTCAGCATCAATTATATAAGCCAATCGTAATGATTAGTAAATTTGGCGAGGGTCGAAAGAATTTGTATTATAGAGCCCAAGTCATGTATAGAAAAAACCTTGCATAGTTAATATTTTTTCATATTATTGTCGTATATTTCCTCATTCGCAAAACGCCCTCTACTGACATAAAGGCAAAAACCGTTTCCTCATTTATAAGGATTTATTAAAGACTTATTTCTTCTAAAGAAATTCAATTCGAAAGAGGTTTAATTTGCGGGGTTTTTCGCCTTCATCAATTTATCCTTAATTTTTGTCTTCATTCTCCAGTTTCTCTTGACTCATGAACGCGTTTTTCCGTTTTTTTTAAACCTCTTGATGTGTAACCGAGACTTTCCGAGGATCACAACACAACATTTTCGCGGATAACCATCACGCTTCGAAGGAGACAAAGCGGAAACAACCCGGTCTTCAAACGGACTCTACTTCCTCCTTTATAACACCTTCAGTAATACATACGCAAACACATATATAGGCTCGTATCCCCGGCCGCCGCGTAGCCCCGTATCGCACCGTGACTCACTTTTGTGCCGACCTGTTGTTCCAAAAATACAAAAACAAATTTCTTCGATAAATGCCCGATGGAAATGGTAAAAAAATGGCATCTATGAACTTTTTTTTTAGCGATAATCCAGTTTGTTTTGGTAAATACAATTTATATCACAATTCTCGTTGCTTTATCACAATTGTTTTATTGATACTATTGGGAAAATGAGTGAAAAAATAACAGTGGAGAACTTTTCTTTTCTTTCAAAGACACGACGGAGAAAACAGCGAAAAGAACGGATTTTTTTGCTGGGCTCAAGCCCACGAACTCTCCATCCTCGGTGAGTGTGGATTCTTAACTGCAATACGTTGTAGAGCGAGAGTCCAGCGAGAGTCGTACATGGAGCTTCTAGTGTGGATGGACTTTGGGGGGCTCGAACTCTCAAAGCCCCCACAAACACGATCCGTTGTTCGAATGTACCAATCCGGTTCTCCGTCGCTCTTTCCTTGTGTTCTATGTCTTTCTTTCCCGTATAACTGATAAAAAGATCCCGGAGATCGAGTCCAGCGTTGAGGATGTATCAGTTGAAACCGACCTCGGCCCGCTCAAACATCCATGGTTATAGTCTTCTTTTTATTTATTTTTCTCTTTTTCGTGTGACCATGTGGTCAAGTTTTCTCCCTTACAATTTCACGAATACCGATCGTGCATTTCAGAGTTACGATCCCGTATTTAACGATCGTGCATGGCAACCTTGAAGAAAACGCTCATTTTGCTTCCTCATGGAGGAAGCTTTGTTTTCGTGAAAAAATTTGTTTCCGGGATTTTGACACTTGAGTACTTAAAATGTTCCAAAAAGTCAAAAAATCATATTTAGAAAAAATGTCCGTATGTATGTGTGCGTATGTGATGAACTTGTTAAAATTGAAATGGACATATCTCGAGAACGGCTGCACCGATCTTACCGAAACTTTGCACGCAAATTGGGCCGCGAACGTCCTCGGTTTGCTGCAATTTTTGTTCAGGTCGCTACCGGGTGTCTCATTTCATGGTAGTTTGAATTTTTCGAATGGGCATGATCTCTCTAACTTTCGTAAATGTCCAGCTGTCGAACTCAAACTATCTATACAAATAGGCTAGGGGGCAAGGTTGTTTGGTATTGAGTTTGGCAAGAATCGATTAAGGCGTTCAAATTTAATAGAATTTTTAATTTTTTGAATTTTTCGCAAACAAACTATTTTGGCTCTAATATCTTTATAAAATGTCAACAATCGAACTGAAACTTGCTACACACATTGGCTAAGGGACAAGGATACTTGGTGTCGTGTTTGACAAGAATCGATTGTACGGTTTAGATTTGATGAATGTTGAATTTCACTAAATTTTCAATTAAAAAAAAAATGGCGTGTTCGTTCCAACTTTTATTTGAAATATTGAGGGTACATTTTAATGGTAGCGCTTTCCATGATTTTTATACTATCACAACAGAAAGCTTCCTCTATAAGGAAGCCAGAATTGAGAAAGCCATTACTCATTGAGCAGAATCTGTGGGTGGGCGAAAATCGCGAGAAAGTAATGGGCAAATCTCGAATTTGCACGGTTTTTTATAACTGCCAAAGTCACGATACATCCCAGTAAACAGGTATCACGAAAAGCTATATATATATATATATATAATGTTTGCGTTTATGGCAGATGCAGTTTTAATATTTTGAGAAATTTCTTACATTGAATTCGAAGTCAGGGAGCTCAAAAACTCATCGCGGGTATAAAAAAATTTCCTCAAAATTGTATATTAATTCGTCTTGTCCATAGAGGAAGATTTGCTTTTCGTGGAAAAAACTATTTGAAGTTTTGTAAATGGCAGAGTTTTAGAAATGTTCGAAAACGTCCAAAAATGTATTAAGACGAAATTTCCCGAGGGATGTGTGGTGCGCTATATAGGTATGCACACAATTCAAATCTATATAAATCGAGAACTGCTGAGTCATGGAGCAGATTTTTTGCAAACATCTAAAGTATTGACGTATCTTTCTTACCTATGAGTTTGGTTGAAATTCATGAAGAAATTAAAATTTTATGAGAACATGAAACTTTTGAAAAATATCCTTCGGCGTTTTAGCTCCAGCTCGAAAACGAGCTATCAGGATAAAATATTTACAGAAGTTGACTAACATTGAGTTATGTTTGGTATCAAGTTTGAAGAGAATCAATTAAAAGTGTTCAGAGCGTACAAACTTTTTAAATTTTTGGAAAAATTGATTTATGTCCTATTATCTTGAATTGTTGTTCAGATATTGGTATTAAGTTTTTCCCATAAATAAAGTGGCGACGTTTGTCAATGGATTTATATGAGATTTGGCGAAAATTGACTGAGGGGTCTTCATTTTCTGGAATTTTGAATTGCTTGAAAAATTTGAACAATAATCAAATTCAAATAAATCTCACTATGTAGATAAAATGAATGAGAAAAAATCTGCAAGTTGAAGCTTGCACATTGCTTCCTCATAAATTCCACCGATTGACAAACTTTTTACGAGGGGACAAAAATTGAGAAAGCGACTTACTCATAGAGGAGGTTCGGTTGGTTTAGATGGAAATTATAATGAATCAATGCGCAAGTTTCAATTACCAGGTTTTTTTTAATTTGCGAGATTGAACTTCCAGTAAGTCAACGCCACGGAGGAAGTGGGGACTGGCCCGGTCAATCCGCGGATCTACAAACTAGTGTATATAAATGGAGAAATACGATTGGGTCGTCCCGGTTATAAGCGTACAAAACTGAAAAAAGTTACACGAAAGTTAATTTTCTGTTGAGACTTCTCTCACTAAGCGCCGTTATACATCATGGAAAGTGGATCTATATATAGTGCATGTGCGTGTCAACGAAATTCGGAGTAGAGACAGAGAGGAAACATCATTTAACTGATAGCAATCTGCCCGTTCCAGATGAATAACATACAAGCAATTTGAGTGTATACTTGATTGTCTTTCATAATTTATTTTATTTATGATGAGAAGATAATTTCTAGAAATCGCCCGAAAAGATATGTTCTTAAGAATGCATATCAATTTTGGCTACAATTTCATGGTACACAATGTGATTGTACATAACTCGTGAAGACACGAATATTTTTTCCACGCAAAATAATTATGCGCAGAAATGTTCCAGCTATTATGCTCCTTGTTTCACGAATAATTGTACACATTGAACACAAGTATTTTGTCGACAAAAGGGAGGGATTGGGGGATAGACTGATAATGTAATGCCCACAACAAATTGTTATTGTTAACGAAGCGAGTGAACTGTTGTGCACAATTTTATTTTGCTATGTTCCATTGTACGCAATATTATTGTGATCAGTTGGAATAGTGCACATATACTCAAATTAGACTAATTATATATAACACCTGGATATTATAAGTATACACTGGTGTACGCAACTCCGCTGTGCATCATAATCTGATGCGCATAGCTGGATAAAGCATATCACATATTAGAATAATTGTCAGCGGTATTGATAGCGAGGTATGTAATGATAGTACTATTTGCACAATGTTGTCGTGCACAAAAAGTGCACTATGGACATAATGGGAACGCGTATGAACTGTTCTACGCTAACAATAATTCCAATATGTGGTACGCATACATATATCGAAATGTGCTCTACGGAACATTGTGCACGACAGTATTGTGTAGAAACGTGCATAGCAGCATCGTGTGTACAATCGATCAGTAAACAATAGAGCGTTTTGGAGAACAGTACGCTATTCAAACATGCACAACAGTGCTCTACGGGCATACCCCGTATTACTTACTAATTACTCATATATGTGATATGCGAACGGTGCACAATATCATCAAGAGTCGAGACAAGACATTCGACACAAATACAGCGTTGATCGGCGGATAAGAAACGAGGAGTTCCAAAACTTTTACCTGACACAACATTTTCCTCATATCGGAAATCATTCTGTACGCATATGTTTTTTTATTTTTTTTAAATCTTCGGATTGGGTCTAACATGAAAGCTACAGCTACACGGTAATTGGCTCACGTGGGCAGAGCGCTATCCTGGGGTTAATTTTTGAACCGGTGAAGTTATGTAAACTAACAAAATGAATAGCGAACCCAGTCTTTCTGGTGATGTTTCTGCCAAAATATCAATTAGAAGTGGTTCCAATCGTATGTATTGTGTAGTTGGATGGCTAAATAGTGAACGACGGAATCCCGAGCTGCAGTTTTAGATTTCCTGGGCTAATTTTAGCTTGTAAAATCTTACGGTATTCAATAAAATTAAAGTTTTACTTTATAAAAGTTACCTTTATAACTCAATTTTCAATATCATATTGTTTAGCATATCATAAACGAGCCTCAATCAGCAAGATAATTAAATAATATCAAAGCAATAATATTAATTTAAAAAACCAATTACAAAGAAATAGTATTCAACTCCTTCCTAGTAATTAAAAATCCAAATAACACTTTCTCTGTATTATTTCCATAAACTAATAATCGAACCAAATAATGCACAAATAGATAGATAGTAGTAAAATGACAAACCTAGTTTCAACATTCTATTATGCAAATGGAAAAAGTACTAACAAAGTGATTAAATCATTACAGTAACAATCAATAAAATTTCATCTGTACAAAAATATTGAGATGATAAATGAAGTTTAGATGCTTTATATAGTTATGACTGTAAACATTTATATGTATAAAAAAAATTGCATTTTGTTAAACTTAAAATCAGCTATTTTAATTTTTTAAATAAGAATTATACATTTTTAAGGAAGGAAAAGCCGCCTTTTGATATTACATATTAATTAAAAAGAGGCGAAAAAATGTATAATTCTTTAAAGGGAATGGTCAAACAATGTTATAGTAATCGTGTTATTTTAGAGTTAAATAATTATGGTTTGGAAATTAATTTCTCTGTTAGGCTACCTGCACACGAGCGACATTCGATCGCCCGTCATCGCGCAGCACCAATGTTTGTTATCTACAAACGTCGCGCGATATTTTGTCGCGCGTATGAAGTGCGCAATGTATATTCGTGTAAGGTTGGCCGCGCACGGTAGCACGTAGCGCAACTAAAAAATCGCACCCGCGCCATGCACGGGCATTCATAAGATCCTGTAGTTAACATTTCCGCGACTAAAAAGTCGCCGTGTGCAGCTAGCCGAAGGCAGCGTGGGGGCCTCGGTTAATGTATTGAGTTGCAAAACACTGAGGGGGCTGGATCAGTGTAAACGTATCCAGTCGCAAACCCAAACCCAAACCCAAACCCAAACGCTTGGCAAAAAGTATAAGTAGTAAAAACAGCATAAATTGTACACAAAAACGTGAGAGAAATGGGTCCTTTTCTCTATACTTACAAAAAAGTTGTCGAATCAATTAAAATCATTCAAAGCACATGTCGCAAAGATATATAGATTATTATTTTTCATCGAACTTTGTGAGAATTCACGTTAAACATTAGTGTGCTTATGATCTAAAAATGTGTTACTTAAACAATTTGCATTTAAAAAAAAATCGAATTGGAAATTAAAAAATCGAACGAATTGCCATCACCTTTGAACAATCAAAGTCTGAAAAGTCGAACAAAAATCTTCCAGAATATCGTAAGATCTGAAAAACAAAAAAATAAGAGATACATAATTTAATTCGATTGATTTTAATATTCACATTTCGGGCAATAATGAAATTCACACGGTCATTAAAGGATCTGCGTCCTTTTGAGAAACGCTTATTTTTACAATAGACATATAATCCTTTAAACTTTCGGCTAATATACCGGCAAAAACTTTCAAATAACCGCGCTCTGAATCTGAATGATTCGTGAGAATCACATGAACATTATCGTGAACAGCGTTCAGAATGTCGTGATGCAGCATTTCACCGGTCAGGTAGAGATCGGCAGGAACTTTGTTTAGAACTGATGAGCCCGAACCAGCGCAAACAGCTATGGTGTCAATTGGCTTGTCTGCAATTTGGAAAAAATGATTGAAATATTCCCTCCTCGTCGAGCTAACCTGATTCTTTTTGGCTTTTCTCATAATAAATGTTTAGATTTTATGAAATCATTTTTTTTCTTCGAAATATTGATGATGGAGCTGATTATAAAAATAATTCAAATGACATGTGTAATAATGGTCTGAAATGTAATCAAACGTTTACAATTTTTTTGTTTTCACAAAAGCTCCCTCTGTAAGGAAGCTAGAATTTCAAAACGATATGCTTTGAGTACTCCAAGTACTAATAATAAGGAAAAAATTAAGTACTTCAAGTACAAAGGAAAACCTTCGACTATTACAAGTACTAATTGTAAGAAAAGACATCTGAATACTTCAAGAATTAAATAGAAATGAGAGTATGTATCTCAAGTATGTATTTCAAGAACCGACAAGCCTGAACCGGCACAAACGGTTATAATGTCGATCGGCTTATGTGTAATCTCGAAAAATGTTTTTTTCCCGCTTGTTCTTAAGGTCATGTGGTACTCTTCTGGCGATATCAAGAACTGCGTACCAAAATTCTCCTCAACGGTCGATCTTTTGGACAAACGAAGAGAACCATCAATTGCGTGTAACGATTCTTCAGTTCGTGGTTCTCTTCGTTTGTCCGAAAGATCAACCGTTTAGGAGAATTTTGGTACCAGAGTAAAAGCAGAGAAAAAACTTTCTCTCTCGCAGTCACAATGGCTTACGCAAAATCTGTTTTGCCGAATGAGTAGTAGCACATCACCTTAAGAGCAGTTTCGATTTCATGAAAATATTTTTCTCGAGGTTTTCATGATAGCGATGCTTATGGTGATGTGCTACACGTGCTCAATGTGTCTCTCTCGCTCCTCCATAACCGCCGTTCGCGTTATCTGTCTGGCACCTGCACAAAGTTCAGCCTGTAGCACATCACGTTAAAAGAAGTAACTAATACAATTTTAGTAATAATAATCGGAAAAGTCATTAAATGTACAGAAACTCGTACAGTGCTTTCCGCTTTCTTATAATTTTGTACCGTGTACAAAAAGCTTTGTCGTTATGAGGAACCAAAAGTGTTGAGTCTCATAGATGAAAGTTTGGGAAAATTTGTAAAAAATATTAGAAGGCAATGTGAAATATTTAATTTCATTTATCTATGTTCTGTCGTTTCAATTACCTGGATCAACCGCACGAGCCAGTCTGACGTGCGATAATCCCGTTCGACGTTTCACCGATTCAATCGCTTCGGAAGTAGAGATGGTACGTTTCAAACGGCAAATCCTGCCCATGCCATTTTCTGGAATTGTACCCGGCTGTATGGGCTTGCTACTTTCGATATCTGGCAGAAACGAAATTCTCCGAATGTTTAATAAAATGCGAATCGGCAAACAAAAAAGATATTCTATTGTAACGACTGCATCAATTAATTTACGTACCAAATGATTGAGCAAGCCAGTCATTCACGCCCCCCTTTATCGAATCGAAACTCGTGTGAGGTGTGTAAACTGCTATTTTGTTCTCCAAACATTTGGCGATGATTCTTTCCTACAGATACAAAAATGAAAATGTTGAAAAAGTGACTAAATCGATATAAACTATGCTAATAAATTGAATAGATTACACATAAAAAATGAAATAATTAAGATATTCGAGTATATATAATTTGTTTTTAATGCGTATTGGGAATTTTCTATGTGTTTGCTTTTCTTATGAGCCTGCGAGACTTCTGGATAAGTATTTTGTTCTATTCTGGATATTAATAAGTTTTTTTCATATACGTATTTTTTGTTCAAATTCGCTCTGACATGAGACTTTTGATGTATCATTTTGCTAACGCGTTTCTACAATGATTTTCAGGGAGTCAGATTTAAAGTTGGTTGTACCTTCCAGCAACTGGTAGTGACTCGTTTAAGTGGAGCAAATATCGGTGGATGATACGAAACTATGAGATCAACACCGCGGTTGGTTGCTTCCTGCATAACACTCTCCGTAAGATCGTTCGTCAACAAGATGTGCTTGACATGTTTCGGTGTTGTTGGCTCAATCAGAAGACCAACGTTGTCCCAAGGTGCAGCCAGAGAGACATCAGCAAAATTGTTCATTTCGTCGACAATTCTTTTCAGAGGAATTCCATCAACAGACAAAGCAGCCATATTGCGTTTGAATTTACTGTCTTTGGCGATAATATGCAAACTTTTGGAACTTCCGGCGAAAAACAGCCTCGAGAAACGTGCGATCATCCGGTACGATCAATTTTGCCTGTAAACAGACAAAGGGAAAATCGGTTCAACAAAAGCAACAAATAGCAGTATTTACATATTGCTTTTTCTCGTTCACGAAGCTTTCTATATGAAGCCAGTGAATTGAGCATACAAATTTTATGCGTTTTCATTGAAAATTTTCAGTTTTTGTTCATTTCATATGAGCCCAATAGTTCGGATATGCCATGAAGTGGAATATTTTATAAAGGCTGAGTTGACTGCTCCTATAAACATTTAAAAAATCCAGGATCGTTTAATTGTCTTCAGAGACCGTGGAAAGCGCTCGAATAATAGTTTAGCAGAGATATCGAAATACAACAAACTGCAATGAGTTTAGGAGTAAAAACTAAAAATTCTCATGAAAAAAATTGTTTTTTTATAAGAAATGGAGAATGAATGATGGTATCGAAACATCGATTTTTCTATTATATTCTACGGGAACAAACGAATAAGTATGTCAATTGAATATTTCAATCTTGTACCATTATTCATACAATGAATATTAAATGGGACACTGGTGCGAATTCGCACTATAAAAATTTGTCATCCTTCAGACTGAAGAGGAACTTCGGCGCTTAACGACTCATCTCTGCTACTGTAAATATGATTAAACCCCCACGAGAAAATTCTACCCCAAAAACAGGTACAAAAAATCCAAATTCCACTCAAACCAAAAGGAGTTATGAGAGCTCAGACAAGCGGAATCCCGATTCGCACCAGTGTGCTAATAAAAGGTGCGCAAATGAGGTGTGCTATTTAAGGGTTAAACACTAATAATTCGTCTAGACCCATCATAGCCCAGCCCAATTTCAGCAGAGATATCGAATTGAAACCAATTGCAATGCTTTCAGGAATAAAAAATAAACAAATTCTCATGTATTTTTTTTTGCATTAAAAAGCAAATAAGTTGCTTATAACAAATGATTAGATAATTACCAAACATGTTTTCCATTGTATTCTACGGAAAAAATCGTATGGGAATATTGTTAGCGTTTTTCAATCATCGGCGATTATACATACAATACAATAAATATTCAAAAACTAATACTCCGACTAGACCGATACCATTATACAATAGATGTCAATGGAAAAGTTGTTACTCCGTCGAATTCTTTGTTGTCAAAAATTTGTCGTACAAACAATCGGCCGAAATAAAGAAAAATCTACAGTCTCATACAAATGTCCCCGTAGAATACAATGGAAAAATACGTTTTTCGATAACGCTATTATTTCTTCATTTGTTATACACAGTTTATTTAATTTTCAATGCAAATAAAAATCTTCGAGTATTTCAATTTTTGTTTTCATCTGAAATCAACGCAGCTTTTCACTTTTCATATCTCTACTGAAGATCGGGTTAGGTTTAATGGGCCAAGGCTTGATTTATGAAGTCGCAGTTTCACATCATACAGTTCCGGACTTCAGATGGAACTTGGGTTCCAATATACGTTTAAAAATTCAAGCCAAAAATATTTTAACTAGATACTCTGGAGGTACACGATTGCAGACAAAATTTTGGCTCGACCAGAATGTAGGTACTTCGCGATACAATAAAAATCTGATAAAAAATTAACCATATATTGAAGATATAATAATAATAATAATATCCACAAATTATTAACAAATTGGTTGAAACATTTATTGAACAAATTAGCCACGAACTATATTTTTTACTTCCGATATGTATTCTGTGATTTTCGTGAATACATTTCGCTTCTATCAATTTTTCGATTTCCTGAATTAGAATTTTCAAAATGGTACGAATATGTTCTCGAAAAATTCAGACGTATACAGAAAAACTAGACACATTTCATGAGTAAAAAATAATAGTTACCAGTTAACTTGTTGAACAAGTATTTCGTAACTAATTTGTTGATCAGTTTTTGGTACTGTTGTTATTCAAAATGATTGTTCCTAGTATCTTCAATGTGGTTAATTTTTTCATATTTTTATTGTATCGCGAAGTACTCAAATTCTCGTCGAATCAAACTTTATCTCCGAGTGTACCTGAATGATCCTTAAGTGGAAGCAGTGAATCAATTAGAAACTACTGTAAGTGGAGTAATGCCTGAACGTAAAACAACTACTATGAGTAGAGCGAGTACTGTTAGTAGAAACAGGCGTTTGAGTAGAACGAGTGCTGTGAGGAGCAACAGGAGTTTAAGTGGAAGTGATGTGAAGCGGAACAGCAGTTTAAGTAGAATGAGTGTTGCAAGTGGAACGAGTAATGAGAGTGGAAGGGGTACTGTAGGTTGAAAAGAATTTTGAGTAGAACGTGTACTGGAAGTAGATGCGCACATACCTTGAGTATTTCAAGGTATTATGTACACATACGAAAATTCGAAAAATTTGTTTGCATCCGTTTTTCTGGCTTCGTGAAACTCTTTTTAATTTTTTTTTTCTTTTAGTCACAAAGTTTCCACTACGAAAAAGCACGAAAGGATTCTTGAAGGTGCAACGAACGAAACATGAGAAAAAAACAATCATAATTTATTAACATCTTATCGTTTATTTATCAACATATCATCATTACATAGTCAAAAAGGATTTTCTTTATCCTTTAATCGCTGTAAAACCAAATTTTGACCGTTCCATCGTCACTGGCCGACGCGAGCTTTCCAGCATTAGTAGGATTCCATTGTGCGCAATTAACGTCCTGTGAGTGTGCCGTTTCGACCGAGGTAATCATATCGAAATTAGGCTGATCTGGATCAGAATCGCTCGATTCACGAAATATTCTAATCACATCGTCACCGCATGCTGTCACGATCAATCCTGTCAGTTTGCACCAATCAACGTCGTATATAGTTCTCGTGTGATAACCCGATAAGGTGCAAACGCATTTCCACACTGATTGTCCATTCGGTGTTGGAATTCCAGCGTTATTTCCCAGCTTGTACTCTTGCCATATTTTTAGTGTCATGTCGTCACTACATGTTACCAAACGGTCGCCCGTAGAATCAAACGAGAGACTCCAAACCGTCGATGTGTGAGAGATGAGAGTGGCGACACAGGACCAATCACTATCATCGCTATCCTCTTTAAAGATTTTTGCCGTATCATCGTAACTCGCTGACGCTAGGATGTCCTCATGAGGATGCCATCTCACCTATAGGAATGAGATGATTTATTGGAAACATCGTAATGCCTTGAAACTGAGAAAGTAGCGAAATATTTTATTTGTAAGTTTGTAATAAAAAATGGAAGAGAAATTAAGAATGCTCCACCTGTATCATTCTAACCAAACGTTTGAATCAACCAGAAGTTGAGCACTTCGCGATAGTATAAAAACTTAGAAAAAAAATTATATGCAAATATGTTTTTGAAATATTTGTTAGATAAAATCTATCTAAAATTGTTGAAAAAACATCGTTTTTTCATACGAAATTTGTATTCTGATTTTCCCGAATAAATCGGATTGAAAGAATTTCTGCTCAACTTTCGTCGAGCTTTCCGCTTTCCCATGGAAAAAGCTATATTTTTATAATGATCAAAAAAAAAAATTTAAGAAAAGAAACGAAATTGTTGTTTAAAAACTTGAATTTCATTTCTTTTATCGGTGTACATGAAGTGCTCATAAACATTTTAAATCATTTGAAAATGTCTGATCGTGCTTTAATCCGAGAAATTATCAGACTATCGTGCTGATACTTTCTACAGAAGTGTACTATTATTATAAACAATCTTTGGTATTCAGTTCAAAGAAAATCGATCGAAGCATTCAGGTTTGGTGAAATTTCGAATTTGTCAAAAAATCAACTTCTACCTTCTTTACCTGGAATTAATTTCCAGGTACTGATATTAAACTTCCTTGAAATAAAATAACGCTTATCGATGGTTTATACGAGATTTGACGAATATTTACCAAAGAATTCGATGGAGTTTTGAATTTTTTTTTTTTTTTTGAGAAATTTGAACAATGATCAAATTGAAGTCAATCTGACTATATAGCTAAATCGAAAAGAACAATTCCTCAAAATTGAAGCTTGAATTTCAAACAAGTAAGGTGTTGGCCAAGGAGGCCTGATATTCAGTTTGGTTAAAATCGATAAAGCTGCTCAATCTTAGCGCTGCAAATTTTTTGCAAAATGAGTATTCACCATTAATTCCTTTAAATACCCATTAACCGGGTGCAAAATCCCAAGATACACTATGGCCGCAGAAAAATATATATCGACTCTGATTTAAAAAAGAAAATAGAGATATAAGATTCTGTATGCGCAAAAATGTTCAAAAATTCCGGAATAATACTTTATTTTAATAATCTATAAACGCCTAATTCATGCAACTATCGAGGTACTAGGTGAAATTTCATATAGCATCAAATATTTGAACGAAGCTAACTGATGTTAAATAAAGTTGGAAATGATAGAATCGTTGGGATGGAAAGGTAAATAAAAGTTGCAAGAATATTATTAATGCTCTGACTTATGTAAATTTGATGGTAAAAATGTTCGAATTGGCCAGTTTTTTAAAACAATACAGTACTGTTCCTCATAAAACAAAACTTGCTTTACAAGGAAGCAACATGCACAATTCAATTTCCCGGTTTTTTTTAAATTGAATGGGTAGATTATTATTAATATTTCTTACCTTTTTAACATCCTGAGTATGAGAATTTATGAGCGCTGCACACTCATATTCGTCGTTATTTAATTCCCAAATCCACACGGATTTGTCTCTACTACAAGTGGCGAGTAACTGACCACTGTTTGACCAGCTAACACTTTTTACTTCATTCTCGTGGCCCTCGAGTGTCACGTAGCACTCAAACTCATTATTCTTTTTTTCCCATATTGCGGTTGTCGCATCGAAACTCGCGGAAGCAATATACTTGCCACAAGGCGACCATGCAACTTCTCTTATTGTTCTAGAGTGACCCTCAGTAAGTATCATCTTTGTCGACCATTTTGTATCTTCACCACTCCATATTCGTATCATTTTATCCTCACCACAAGATGCTATCCAATTACCCTTTGGGTGCCAGCAAACATTCCACACTCTGCCTTTGTGACCCGTAAGTATTTGCTTTAATTCCAGAGAACCCATTGTTATCTAAAACAATCCAAAGAACCACGGCGACCATTCCTTTTTTTTTTTCAATTCTTTAGTTTGCATCAGAGTTGGGCACAGTACTTTACGTGAAGGAACAAAGTAGTTGAAGCAATGAGTATAAAGTACTTCAAGTAACAAGACAAAAAGTACTTGAGTATTTCAAGTGGCAAGCATCTTGAGAATTCGGAGTACTAGAAGTATTATGTGCTTTAAGTACTCGAAGTGAAAGGACTAAACGTACTAGGTACAATATATTTGGAGTACTTTAAGTGTTCAATTCAATTATGTGCAGTACTTGAAACACCCAAGTCAATTATTTATAATACTTAAAATGCTCAAGTCAAGCCTCTGTTATAGATGAAGTCCACAACTCAAGGGCTTGCAAGTACTCAAGCCAAGTATTTTTATGATATGACCATTGGATTCCGCAGCAAATTGTATTTATATGTTCAAATTACGTAAGTGATATCTTGCATATATATTGAATGGAGCATGGGGGCAAAAACTCAAATATGCCTGCTAATACAATGGCAGACTTATGAATTTGTTTAATTTTTCACATAAAATGGAAGGAATGAAATTTGGGATCAGTAAACCAAATACGTGAATCAAATGTTCCTAATCGAGATAATAAAAAATGGTGGAAGTTGCATTTTTACTGTTTAATAAAAACAGGTTTTTGCAATATTCGGTTCTGAACAATTTGATTTTTTTTTCAAAAACTGGGGGAATTCAAAAAGTAAGCCGATTTTATAGCAATGGCTCTGACAATAGACAAATTCTGAGATATAAATTTTGCACATTTAAAAATTCTTGTTTTACCAAATTTTTCTTGAAAACTAACTAATTGTAGGGCCTATTACTACAAAATCTTTTCTACATTGATATGTGATTAATACGAACCGTAACACGAAAGAACTGCCATTCAACGAGAAAATAGGTACTTAAAGTATTGCTCAGTTCAGCTCAACTCTGATATATTCGTTATATCTTTTTTTTTATTTTTCCAACGCGATGTATTATGATTATTTCGTATTTTCACGTTTTTAGACTCGAAACTATGGAATGTTTGCTGTTTGGCTCGTATAAATACAATCCAAGTGTTGAAACACTTTATTGGTTATACATAAGGAGTAACGAGGAGCGTAAACACTCAATTACAATAATAAATTTACAATTAACGTAACCACACTACGAAGTATCCCGGAAAATTCTATAAATACTGCGATGTCTCGTTTTTTCTTTTTTTTTCGTATTACAAACAAACCAACGTGAATATCATGTGTACTTACATTAAAAATCGAATTAGAAGGCAATTCATCGATACACATCCGTTATCTGTGGTAATTTTACATACCGACCGAGTTTGAATACGTAGTTTAATATCTCCGTCACGTGCGGCGCTTTCTCACTCTCCGTGGGTAAAACAGATATTTACCATCGGTGTAAATCAACAATCGCATCATTGTTAAGAGGATGTAAAAGCTCTTTTTTACCGACGTAGCAGAGCTAATTTTTCGTGCAAATAACATTGCAAAACTACCAAACCAAATAAATGGAAATTTTAGTATATAATCCAATTAGTAGTATCAACAAAGGTTGAGGTCATCTTCGTTGGTAGTATCCTATAAGGTGAAATTCTTAGAATGTTGAAATTCCAAAAAAAAAATTACAGTTTGCATTACCACCAGATATCTGTAAAATAAAAATGGATTTACTGACCTGCAAAGCTAGTTATGCAAAAAATCCTTTATGTCACCCTATGCAGTAACAAAAAACTTACGCACTGAGTACTTGTAAATTTTGTAAGTGCAAAACTTCGGCAATACTATTTGCACGAAATTTTTTGTCGTAAGATTACCTGCATACAAGCCGTAGCCGAACAGTTTCGCCCAAATTTGGTTCGCGAATATTCCGATAACGAATCATATATACTTGAACGCTAGCGGTGTCTTCTTCGTACTGTAATATATAGTAAATAGTGAGAAGAACCAAGTGTTTCTGTCTCCCGGGCGTATAACCACAGAGCGAAAGAGAGAGAGAGAGCGAGAGAAACAGAGAGAGGGAGAGAGAGAAAGCGAGACCGCTGCAGTAGGCCATGTCTTTAGTCATTTTCATTTGATATGGAAAGTCAAAGTGTTTTAGGTATCCAAGATAATGCAGGGTCAGACTTTCTTCGTGCTTTACATGAATTGCGAAAATCGCAAGATAATTGAATAACTATCGTCGATTAAATATTTTGCAATGATAGGTTAATTATTTATTTTACAAAGATGATAATGATTAAAAATAATATGAATTAAATATAGTAGATTGTCTTATTTCTGAGAATAATGACAATACTTTTGATTAATTTAGATATCAGGGGTTATGATGCAATAGTGGCTAAAATAATATAAATTTTAAATTATAGAAACTTTGTTCAAATTGAATAATACGAATTTTCAAGCTGCGATATTATTCAAAGTGCCTCTATTCCTTGAGGCACTTTGACCGCGAAATCAGAAGCAAAAAGAAAAAATCGCTCGTTACATTTGAAAAATCTTGAAAAAAAAAATTAAAAAATGGCAGCTCAACCGGGCCGGTTGACAAATACCACATGAGGGCCCGTTGAAAAATCTACTTTACGAGGGCCGGTTGAAAAGACTACTTTACGAGGGCCGGATGAAAAGTCTACTTCACGAGGGCCGGTTGAAAAGTCTACTTTACGAGGGCCGGTTCAAAAATCTACCTTACGAAGGCCGTTTGAAAAATTGATTTTACGAGGGCCGGTTGAAAAATTGACTTTACGAGGGCCGGTTGAAAAATTGATTTTACAAGGGCCGGTTGGAAAAACTACCTTACGAGGGTCGGTTGAAAAATCTACCTCACGAGGGCTGGTTGAAAAATCTACTTTACATGGGCCGGTTGAAAAATCTACCTTACGAAGGTTGGTTGAAAAATCTACCTTGCAAGGGCCGGTTGGAAAATTGACTTTACGAGGGCCGGTTGAAAAATTGACTTTACGAGGGCCGGTTGAAAAGTCTACTTTACGAGGGCCGGATGAAAAGTCTACTTTATGAGGGCCGGTCGAAAAGTCTACTTTACGAGGGCCGGTTAAAAAATCTACCTTACGAAAGCCGGCTGGAAAGTCTACTTTACGGAGGCCGGTTGAAAAGTCTACTTTACGAGGGCCTGTTCAAAAATCTACCTTACGAGGGCCGGTTGAAAAATCTACCTTACGAAGGCCGGTTGAAAATATACCTTACGAGGGCCGGATAAAAAATCTACCTTACGAGAGCCGGTTGAAAAATCTACTTTATGAGGGCCGGTTGAAAAATCTACCTTACGAGGGCCGGTTGAAAAATCTACCTTACGAGGGCCGTTTGAAAAATTGACTTTACGAGGGCCGGTTGAAAAATTGACTTTACGAGAGCCGGTTGCAAAATTAACTTTACGAGGGTCGGTTGGAAAATCTACCTTACGAAAGGCATTCGAAAAAAAAATCTACTTTACGAGGGTTGGTTGAAAAATCTACCTTACGAGGGCCGGTTGAAAAATCTACCTTAGGAGGGCCGGTTGAAAATATACCTTATGAGGGCCGGTTGAAAAAATTACCTTACGAGGACCGGTTGAAAAATCTGCCTTACGAGGGCCGGTTGAAAAATCTACCTTACGAGCGCCGGTTGAAAAATCTACCTTACGAGCGCCGGTTGAAAAATCTACTTTACGAGGGCCGGTTGAAAAATCTACCTTACGAGGGCCGGTTGAAAAAATTACCTTACGAGGACCGGTTGAAAAATCTACCTTACGAGGGCCGGTTGGAAAATCTATCTTACGGGGGTTAGTAGAAAAAAATCTACCTCACGAAAGCTGGTAGAAAAAAAATCTACCTTACGTGGGCAGGTTAAAAAAAAATCTACCTTACGAGGGCCGGTTGAAAAATCTACCTTGCGAAAGCTGGTTGAAAAATCTACCTTAGTAGGGCCGGTTGAAAATCTACCTTAGGAGGGCCGGTTAAAAATATACCTGACGAGGGCCGGTTAAAAAATCTACCTTACGAGAGCCGGTTGAAAAATCTACCTTACGAGGGGAAGTCGAAAGAAAAATCTACCTTGCGAGGGCCGGTTGAAAAATTTACCTTACGAGGGCCGGTTAAAAAATATACTTTACGAGGGCCGGTTGAAAAATCTACCTTACGACGACTGGATGAAAAATCTACCTTACGAGGGCCGGTTTAAAAAATTACCTTACGAGGGGCAGTCGAAAAAAAATCTACCTTACGAGGACCGGTTGAAAAATCTACCTTAGAAGGGCCGGTTAAAAATCTACCTGACGAGAGCCGGTTGAATAATCTACCTTACGAGGACCGGTTGAAAAATCTACCTTACGAGGGCCGGTTGAAAAATCTACCTTACGAGGGGTTGTCGAAAAAAAAATCTACCTTGCGAGGGCCGGTTGAAAAATTTACCTTACGAGGGCCGGTTGAAAAATTTACTTTACGAGAGCCGGTTGAAAAATCTACCTTACGGGGGTCGGTTAAACATCTACCTTACGACGACTGGTTGAAAAATCCACCTTACGACGACTGGTTGAAAAATCTACCTTACAAGGGCCGGTTGAAAAATCTACCTTACCAGGGCCGGTTGAAGAATCTACCTTACGAGGGTCGGTTGAAAAATCTACCTTACGAGGGTCGGTTGAGAAATCTACCTTACGAGCGCCGGTTGAAAAATCTACCTTACGAGGGCCGGTTGAAAAATCTACCTTACGAGGGCCGGTTGAAAAAATCTATCTTACGGGGGTTAGTAGAAAAAAATCTACCTCACGAGGGCCAATTGAAAAAAATTCTACCTTACGCGGGCAGGTTGAAAAAAAATACACCTTACGAGGGCCGGTTGAAAAATCTACCGTACAGGGGTTGGTTGAAAAATCTACCTTGCAAGGGCTGGTGGAAAAATCTACCTTAGGAGGGCCGGTTGAAAATCTACCTTACGAGGGCCGGTTGAAAAATCTACCCTACGAGAGCCGGTTAAAAAATCTACATTACGAGGGCCGGTTGAAAAATCTACCTTACGAGGGCCGGTTGAAAAATCTACCATACGAGGGCCGGTTGAAAAAATTACTTTACGAGGACCAGTTGAAAAATTTACTTTACGAGGGCCGGTTGAAAAATCTACCTTACGAGGGTCGGTTGAAAAATCTACCTTACGAGGGTCGGTTGAAAAATCTACCTTACGAGGGCCGTTTGAAAAATTGACTTTACGAGGGCCGGTTGAAAAATTGACTTTACGAGAGCCGGTTGAAAAATTAACTTTACGAGGGTCGGTTGGAAAATCTACCTTACGAAAGGCATTCGAAAAAAAAATCTACTTTACGAGGGTAGGTTGGAAAATCTACCTTACGAAAGGCATTCGAAAAAAAAATCTACTTTACGAGGGTAGGTTGAAAAATCTACCTTACGAGGGCCGGCTGAAAAATCTACCTTAGGAGGGCCGGTTGAAAATATACCTTCTGAGGGCCGGTTGAAAAAATTACCTTACGAGGACCGGTTGAAAAATCTGCCTTACGAGGGCCGGTTGAAAAATCTACCTTACGAGCGCCGGTTGAAAAATCTATCGTACGGGGGTTAGTAGAAAAAAATCTATCTCACGAGGGCCGGTTGAAAGAAAATCTACCTTACGCGGGCAGGTTGAAAAAAAATCTACCTTACGAGGGTTGGTTGAAAAATCTACCTTGCAAGGGCTGGTTGAAAAATCTACCTTAGGAGGGCTGGTTGAAAATCTACCTTACGAGGGCTGGTTGAAAAATCTAATTTACGGGGGTAGGTTGAAAAATCTGCCTTGCGAGGGCTGGTTGAACAATCTACCTTAGGAGGGCCGGTTGAAAATCTACCTTACGAGGGTCGGTTAAAAAATCTACACTACGAGAGCCGGTTGAAAAATTTACTTTACGAGGGCCGGTTGAAACATCTACCTTACGAGGGCCGGTTGAAAAATCTACCTTACGGGGGTTAGTAGAAAAAAATCTACCTCACGAAAGCTGGTAGAAAAAAAATCTACCTTACGCGGGCAGGTTGAAAAAAAATCTACCTTACGAGGGCCGGTTGAAAAATCTACCTTACCAGGGCCGGTTGAAGAATCTACCTTACGAGGGTCGGTTGAAAAATCTACCTTACGAGGGTCGGTTGAGAAATCTACCTTACGAGCGCCGGTTGAAAAATCTACCTTAGGAGGGCCGGTTAAAAATATACCTGACGAGGGCCGGTTAAAAAATCTACCTGACAAGAGCCGGTTGAAAAATCTACCTTACGAGGACCGGTTGAAAAATCTACCTTACGAGGGCCGGTTGAAAAATCTACCCTACGAGGGGAAGTCGAAAGAAAAATCTACCTTGCGAGGGCCGGTTGAAAAATTTACCTTACGAGGGCCGGTTGAAAAATTTACTTTACGAGGGCTGGTTGAAAAATCTACCTTACGACGATTGGATGAAAAATCTACCTTACGAGGGCCGGTTGAAAAAATTACCTTACGAGGGGCAGTCGAAAAAAAAATCTACCATACAAGGGCCGGTTGAAAAATTTACTTCACGAGGACCAGTTGAAAAATTTACCTTGCGAGGGCCGGTTGAAAAATTTACCTTACGAGGGCCGGTTGAAAAATTTACTTTACGAGGGCCGGTTGGAAAATCTACCTTACGATGACTGGTTGAAAAATCTACTTTACGAGGGCCGGTTGAAAAAATTACCTTACGAGGGGCAGTCGAAAAAAAAATCTACCATACGAGGGCCGGTTGAAAAATTTACTTCACGAGGACCAGTTGAAAAATTTACTTCACGAGGGCTGGTTGAAAAATCTACCTTACGAGGGTCGGGTGAAAAATCTACCTTACGAGGGTCGGTTGAAAAATCTACCTTACGAGGGCCGGTTGAAAAATCTACCTTACAAGGGCCGGTTGAAAAAATTACCTTATGAGGACCGGTTGAAAAATCTACCTTACCAAGGTTGGTTAAAAGATCCATCTTACGGGGGTTAGTAGAAAAAAATCTACCTCACGAGGGCCGGTTGAAAAAAAATCTACCTTACGCGGGCAGATTGAAAAAAAATCTACCTTACGAGGGCCGGTTGAAAAATCTACCTTGCAAGGGCGGGTTGAAAAATCTACCTTAGGAGGGCCGGTTGAAAAATCTACCTTAGGAGGGCCGGTTGAAAATATACCTTACGAGGGCCGGATAAAAAATCTACCTTACGAAAGCCGGTTGAAAAATCTACTTTATGAGGGCCAGTTGAAAAATCTACCTTACGAGGGCTGGTTGAAAAATCTACCTTACGAGGGCCGGTTGAAAAATCTACTTTACGAGGGTCGGTTGAAAAATCTACCTTACGAGGGCCGGTTGAAAAATCTACCTCACGAGGGCCGGTTGAAAAAATTACCTTACGAGGACCGGTTGAAAAATCTACCTTACGAGGGCCGGTTGAAAAATCTATCTTACGGGGGTTGGTAGAAAAAAATCTACCTCACGAGGGCCGGTTGAAAAAAAATCTACCTTACGCGGGCAGATTAAAAAAAAATCTACCTTACGAGGGCCGGTTGAAAAATCTACCTTGCGAGGGCGGGTTGAAAAATCTACCTTAGGAGGGCCGGTTGAAAAATCTACCTTAGGAGGGCCGGTTGAAAATATACCTTACGAGGGCCGGATAAAAAATCTACCTTACGAGAGCCGGTTGAAAAATCTACTTTATGAGGGCCAGTTGAAAAATCTACCTTGCGAGGGCTGGTTGAAAAATCTACCTTAGGAGGGCTGGTTGAAAATCTACCTTACGAGGGCCGGTTGAAAAATCTAATTTACGGGGGTAGGTTGGAAAATCTGCCTTGCGAGGGCTGGTTGAAAAATCAACCTTAGGAGGGCCGGTTGAAAATCTTCCTTACGAGGGTCGGTTAAAAAATCTACCCTACGAGAGCCGGTTGAAAAATTTACTTTACGAGGGCCGGTTGAAACATCTACCTTACGAGGGCCGGTTGAAAAATCTAACTTACGGGGGTTAGTAGAAAAAAATCTACCTCACGAAAGCTGGTAGAAAAAAAATGCACCTTACGCGGGCAGGTTGAAAAAAAATCTACCTTACGAGGGCCGGTTGAAAAATCTACCTTGCGAAAGCTGGTTGAAAAATCTACCTTAGTAGGGCCGGTTGAAAAATCTACCTTACCAGGGCCGGTTGAAGAATCTACCTTACGAGGGTCGGTTGAAAAATCTACCTTACGAGGGTCGGTTGATAAATCTATCTTACGAGCGCTGGTTGAAAAATCTACCTTAGGAGGGTCGGTTAAAAATATACCTGACGAGGGCCGGTTAAAAAATCTACCTGACAAGAGCCGGTTGAAAAATCTACCTTACGAGGACCGGTTGAAAAATCTACCTTACGAGGGCCGGTTGAAAAATCTACCCTACGAGGGGAAGTCGAAAGAAAAATCTACCTTGCGAGGGCCGGTTGAAAAATTTACCTTACGAGGGCCGGTTGGAAAATTTACTTTACGAGGGCTGGTTGAAAAATCTACCTTACGACGACTGGATGGAAAATCTACCTTACGAGGGCCGGTTGAAAAAATTACCTTACGAGGGGCAGTCGAAAAAAAAATCTACCATACAAGGGCCGGTTGAAAAATTTACTTCACGAGGACCAGTTGAAAAATTTACCTTGCGAGGGCCGGTTGAAAAATTTACCTTACGAGGGCCGGTTGAAAAATTTACTTTACGAGGGCCGGTTGGAAAATCTACCTTACGATGACTGGTTGAAAAATCTACTTTACGAGGGCCGGTTGAAAAAATTACCTTACGAGGGGCAGTCGAAAAAAAAATCTACCATACGAGGGCCGGTTGAAAAATTTACTTCACGAGGACCAGTTGAAAAATTTACTTCACGAGGGCTGGTTGAAAAATCTACCTTACGAGGGTCGGGTGAAAAATCTACCTTACGAGGGTCGGTTGAAAAATCTACCTTACGAGGGCCGGTTGAAAAATCTACCTTACAAGGGCCGGTTGAAAAAATTACCTTATGAGGACCGGTTGAAAAATCTACCTTACCAAGGTTGGTTAAAAGATCCATCTTACGGGGGTTAGTAGAAAAAAATCTACCTCACGAGGGCCGGTTGAAAAAAAATCTACCTTACGCGGGCAGATTGAAAAAAAATCTACCTTACGAGGGCCGGTTGAAAAATCTACCTTGCAAGGGCGGGTTGAAAAATCTACCTTAGGAGGGCCGGTTGAAAAATCTACCTTAGGAGGGCCGGTTGAAAATATACCTTACGAGGGCCGGATAAAAAATCTACCTTACGAAAGCCGGTTGAAAAATCTACTTTATGAGGGCCAGTTGAAAAATCTACCTTACGAGGGCTGGTTGAAAAATCTACCTTACGAGGGCCGGTTGAAAAATCTACTTTACGAGGGTCGGTTGAAAAATCTACCTTACGAGGGCCGGTTGAAAAATCTACCTCACGAGGGCCGGTTGAAAAAATTACCTTACGAGGACCGGTTGAAAAATCTACCTTACGAGGGCCGGTTGAAAAATCTATCTTACGGGGGTTGGTAGAAAAAAATCTACCTCACGAGGGCCGGTTGAAAAAAAATCTACCTTACGCGGGCAGATTAAAAAAAAATCTACCTTACGAGGGCCGGTTGAAAAATCTACCTTGCGAGGGCGGGTTGAAAAATCTACCTTAGGAGGGCCGGTTGAAAAATCTACCTTAGGAGGGCCGGTTGAAAATATACCTTACGAGGGCCGGATAAAAAATCTACCTTACGAGAGCCGGTTGAAAAATCTACTTTATGAGGGCCAGTTGAAAAATCTACCTTGCGAGGGCTGGTTGAAAAATCTACCTTAGGAGGGCTGGTTGAAAATCTACCTTACGAGGGCCGGTTGAAAAATCTAATTTACGGGGGTAGGTTGGAAAATCTGCCTTGCGAGGGCTGGTTGAAAAATCAACCTTAGGAGGGCCGGTTGAAAATCTTCCTTACGAGGGTCGGTTAAAAAATCTACCCTACGAGAGCCGGTTGAAAAATTTACTTTACGAGGGCCGGTTGAAACATCTACCTTACGAGGGCCGGTTGAAAAATCTAACTTACGGGGGTTAGTAGAAAAAAATCTACCTCACGAAAGCTGGTAGAAAAAAAATTCACCTTACGCGGGCAGGTTGAAAAAAAATCTACCTTACGAGGGCCGGTTGAAAAATCTACCTTGCGAAAGCTGGTTGAAAAATCTACCTTAGTAGGGCTGGTTGAAAAATCTACCTTACCAGGGCCGGTTGAAGAATCTACCTTACGAGGGTCGGTTGAAAAATCTACCTTACGAGGGTCGGTTGATAAATCTATCTTACGAGCGCTGGTTGAAAAATCTACCTTAGGAGGGTCGGTTAAAAATATACCTGACGAGGGCCGGTTAAAAAATCTACCTGACAAGAGCCGGTTGAAAAATCTACCTTACGAGGACCGGTTGAAAAATCTACCTTACGAGGGCCGGTTGAAAAATCTACCCTACGAGGGGAAGTCGAAAGAAAAATCTACCTTGCGAGGGCCGGTTGAAAAATTTACCTTACGAGGGCCGGTTGGAAAATTTACTTTACAAGGGCTGGTTGAAAAATTTACCTTACGACGACTGGATGGAAAATCTACCTTACGAGGGCCGGTTGAAAAATCTACTTTACGAGGGTCGGTTGAAAAATCTACCTTACGAGGGCCGGTTGAAAAATCTACCTTACGAGGGCCGGTTGAAAAAATTACCTTACGAGGACCGGTTGAAAAATCTACCTTACGAGGGCCGGTTGAAAAATCTATCTTACGGGGGTTGGTAGAAAAAAATCTACCTCACGAGGGCCGATTGAAAAAAAATCTACCTTACGCGGGCAGGTTGAAAAAAAATCTACCTTACGAGGATTGGTTGAAAAATCTACCTTGCAAGGGCTGGTTGAAAAATCTACCTTAGGAGGGCTGGTTGAAAATCTACCTTACGAGGGCCGGTTGAAAAATCTAATTTACGGGGGTAGGTTGAAAAATCTGCCTTGCGAGGGCTGGTTGAAAAATCCACCTTAGGAGGGCCGGTTGAAAATCTTCCTTACGAGGGTCGGTTAAAAAATCTACCCTACGAGAGCCGGTTGAAAAATTTACTTTACGAGGGCCGGTTGAAACATCTACCTTACGAGGGCCGGTTGAAAAATCTACCTTACAGGGGTTAGTAGAAAAAAATCTACCTCACGAAAGCTGGTAGAAAAAAAATCTACCTTACGCGGGCAGGTTGAAAAAAAATCTACCTTACGAGGGCCGGCTGAAAAATCTACCTTGCGAAAGCTGGTTGAAAAATCTACCTTAGTAGGGCCGGTTGAAAAATCTACCTTACCAGGGCCGGTTGAAGAATCTACCTTACGAGGGTCGGTTGAAAAATCTACCTTACGAGGGTCGGTTGAGAAATGTACCTTACGAGCGTCGGTTGAAAAATCTACCTTAGGAGGGCCGGTTAAAAATATACCTTGCGAGGGCTGGTTGAAAAATCTACCTTAGGAGGGCTGGTTGAAAATCTACCTTACGAGGGCCGGTTGAAAAATCTAATTTACGGGGGTAGGTTGGAAAATCTGCCTTGCGAGGGCTGGTTGAAAAATCAACCTTAGGAGGGCCGGTTGAAAATCTTCCTTACGAGGGTCGGTTAAAAAATCTACCCTACGAGAGCCGGTTGAAAAATTTACTTTACGAGGGCCGGTTGAAACATCTACCTTACGAGGGCCGGTTGAAAAATCTAACTTACGGGGGTTAGTAGAAAAAAATCTACCTCACGAAAGCTGGTAGAAAAAAAATTCACCTTACGCGGGCAGGTTGAAAAAAAATCTACCTTACGAGGGCCGGTTGAAAAATCTACCTTGCGAAAGCTGGTTGAAAAATCTACCTTAGTAGGGCCGGTTGAAAAATCTACCTTACCAGGGCCGGTTGAAGAATCTACCTTACGAGGGTCGGTTGAAAAATCTACCTTACGAGGGTCGGTTGATAAATCTATCTTACGAGCGCTGGTTGAAAAATCTACCTTAGGAGGGTCGGTTAAAAATATACCTGACGAGGGCCGGTTAAAAAATCTACCTGACAAGAGCCGGTTGAAAAATCTACCTTACGAGGACCGGTTGAAAAATCTACCTTACGAGGGCCGGTTGAAAAATCTACCCTACGAGGGGAAGTCGAAAGAAAAATCTACCTTGCGAGGGCCGGTTGAAAAATTTACCTTACGAGGGCCGGTTGGAAAATTTACTTTACAAGGGCTGGTTGAAAAATTTACCTTACGACGACTGGATGGAAAATCTACCTTACGAGGGCCGGTTGAAAGATCTACTTTACGAGGGTCGGTTGAAAAATCTACCTTACGAGGGCCGGTTGAAAAATCTACCTTACGAGGGCCGGTTGAAAAAATTACCTTACGAGGACCGGTTGAAAAATCTACCTTACGAGGGCCGGTTGAAAAATCTATCTTACGGGGGTTGGTAGAAAAAAATCTACCTCACGAGGGCCGATTGAAAAAAAATCTACCTTACGCGGGCAGGTTGAAAAAAAATCTACCTTACGAGGATTGGTTGAAAAATCTACCTTGCAAGGGCTGGTTGAAAAATCTACCTTAGGAGGGCTGGTTGAAAATCTACCTTACGAGGGCCGGTTGAAAAATCTAATTTACGGGGGTAGGTTGAAAAATCTGCCTTGCGAGGGCTGGTTGAAAAATCCACCTTAGGAGGGCCGGTTGAAAATCTTCCTTACGAGGGTCGGTTAAAAAATCTACCCTACGAGAGCCGGTTGAAAAATTTACTTTACGAGGGCCGGTTGAAACATCTACCTTACGAGGGCCGGTTGAAAAATCTACCTTACAGGGGTTAGTAGAAAAAAATCTACCTCACGAAAGCTGGTAGAAAAAAAATCTACCTTACGCGGGCAGGTTGAAAAAAAATCTACCTTACGAGGGCCGGTTGAAAAATCTACCTTGCGAAAGCTGGTTGAAAAATCTACCTTAGTAGGGCCGGTTGAAAAATCTACCTTACCAGGGCCGGTTGAAGAATCTACCTTACGAGGGTCGGTTGAAAAATCTACCTTACGAGGGTCGGTTGAGAAATGTACCTTACGAGCGTCGGTTGAAAAATCTACCTTAGGAGGGCCGGTTAAAAATATACCTTGCGAGGGCTGGTTGAAAAATCTACCTTAGGAGGGCTGGTTGAAAATCTACCTTACGAGGGCCGGTTGAAAAATCTAATTTACGGGGGTAGGTTGGAAAATCTGCCTTGCGAGGGCTGGTTGAAAAATCAACCTTAGGAGGGCCGGTTGAAAATCTTCCTTACGAGGGTCGGTTAAAAAATCTACCCTACGAGAGCCGGTTGAAAAATTTACTTTAAGAGGGCCGGTTGAAACATCTACCTTACGAGGGCCGGTTGAAAAATCTAACTTACGGGGGTTAGTAGAAAAAAATCTACCTCACGAAAGCTGGTAGAAAAAAAATTCACCTTACGCGGGCAGGTTGAAAAAAAATCTACCTTACGAGGGCCGGTTGAAAAATCTACCTTGCGAAAGCTGGTTGAAAAATCTACCTTAGTAGGGCCGGTTGAAAAATCTACCTTACCAGGGCCGGTTGAAGAATCTACCTTACGAGGGTCGGTTGAAAAATCTACCTTACGAGGGTCGGTTGATAAATCTATCTTACGAGCGCTGGTTGAAAAATCTACCTTAGGAGGGTCGGTTAAAAATATACCTGACGAGGGCCGGTTAAAAAATCTACCTGACAAGAGCCGGTTGAAAAATCTACCTTACGAGGACCGGTTGAAAAATCTACCTTACGAGGGCCGGTTGAAAAATCTACCCTACGAGGGGAAGTCGAAAGAAAAATCTACCTTGCGAGGGCCGGTTGAAAAATTTACCTTACGAGGGCCGGTTGGAAAATTTACTTTACAAGGGCTGGTTGAAAAATCTACCTTACGACGACTGGATGGAAAATCTACCTTACGAGGGCCGGTTGAAAAATCTACTTTACGAGGGTCGGTTGAAAAATCTACCTTCGAGGGTCAGTTGAAAAATCTACCTTACGAGCGCCGGTTGAAAAATCTACCTTACGAGGGCCGGTTGAAAAATCTACCTTACGAGGGCCGGTTGAAAAAATTACCTTATAAAGACCGGTTGGAAAATCTACCTTACGACGGCCGGTTAAAAAATCTATCTTACGGGGTTTAGTAGAAAAAAATCTACCTCACGAGGGCCAATTGTAAAAAAATCTACCTCACGCGGGCAGGTTGAAAAAAAATACACCTTACGAGGGCCGGTTGAAAAATCTACTTTACGAGGGTCGGTTGAAAAATCTACCTTACGAGGGCCGGTTGAAAAATCTACCTTACAAGGGCCGGTTGAAAAAATTACCTTACGAGGACCGGTTGAAAAATCTATCTTACGGGGGTTGGTAGAAAAAAATCTACCTCACGAGGGCCGATTGAAAAAAAATCTACCTTACGCGGGCAGGTTGAAAAAAAATCTACCTTACGAGGATTGGTTGAAAAATCTACCTTGCAAGGGCTGGTTGAAAAATCTACCTTAGGAGGGCTGGTTGAAAATCTACCTTACGAGGGCCGGTTGAAAAATCTAATTTACGGGGGTAGGTTGAAAAATCTGCCTTGCGAGGGCTGGTTGAAAAATCCACCTTAGGAGGGCCGGTTGAAAATCTTCCTTACGAGGGTCGGTTAAAAAATCTACCCTACGAGAGCCGGTTGAAAAATTTACTTTACGAGGGCCGGTTGAAACATCTACCTTACGAGGGCCGGTTGAAAAATCTACCTTACAGGGGTTAGTAGAAAAAAATCTACCTCACGAAAGCTGGTAGAAAAAAAATCTACCTTACGCGGGCAGGTTGAAAAAAAATCTACCTTACGAGGGCCGGTTGAAAAATCTACCTTGCGAAAGCTGGTTGAAAAATCTACCTTAGTAGGGCCGGTTGAAAAATCTACCTTACCAGGGCCGGTTGAAGAATCTACCTTACGAGGGTCGGTTGAAAAATCTACCTTACGAGGGTCGGTTGAGAAATGTACCTTACGAGCGTCGGTTGAAAAATCTACCTTAGGAGGGCCGGTTAAAAATATACCTGACGAGGGCCGGTTAAAAAATCTACCTGACAAGAGTCGGTTGAAAAATCTACCTTACTAGGACCGGTTGAAAAATCTACCTTACGAGGGCCGGTTGAAAAATCTACCCTACGAGGGGAAGTCGAAAGAAAAATCTACCTTGCGAGGGCCGGTTGAAAAATTTACCTTACGAGGGCCGGTTGAAAAATTTACTTTACGCGGGCTGGTTGAAAAATCTACCTTACGACGACTGGATGAAAAATCTACCTTACGAGGACCGGTTGAAAAATCTATCTTACGGGGGTTGGTAGAAAAAAATCTACCTCACGAGGGCCGATTGAAAAAAAATCTACCTTACGCGGGCAGGTTGAAAAAAAATCTACCTTACGAGGATTGGTTGAAAAATCTACCTTGCAAGGGCTGGTTGAAAAATCTACCTTAGGAGGGCTGGTTGAAAATCTACCTTACGAGGGCCGGTTGAAAAATCTAATTTACGGGGGTAGGTTGAAAAATCTGCCTTGCGAGGGCTGGTTGAAAAATCCACCTTAGGAGGGCCGGTTGAAAATCTTCCTTACGAGGGTCGGTTAAAAAATCTACCCTACGAGAGCCGGTTGAAAAATTTACTTTACGAGGGCCGGTTGAAACATCTACCTTACGAGGGCCGGTTGAAAAATCTACCTTACAGGGGTTAGTAGAAAAAAATCTACCTCACGAAAGCTGGTAGAAAAAAAATCTACCTTACGCGGGCAGGTTGAAAAAAAATCTACCTTACGAGGGCCGGTTGAAAAATCTACCTTGCGAAAGCTGGTTGAAAAATCTACCTTAGTAGGGCCGGTTGAAAAATCTACCTTACCAGGGCCGGTTGAAGAATCTACCTTACGAGGGTCGGTTGAAAAATCTACCTTACGAGGGTCGGTTGAGAAATGTACCTTACGAGCGTCGGTTGAAAAATCTACCTTAGGAGGGCCGGTTAAAAATATACCTGACGAGGGCCGGTTAAAAAATCTACCTGACAAGAGTCGGTTGAAAAATCTACCTTACTAGGACCGGTTGAAAAATCTACCTTACGAGGGCCGGTTGAAAAATCTACCCTACGAGAGGAAGTCGAAAGAAAAATCTACCTTGCGAGGGCCGGTTGAAAAATTTACCTTACGAGGGCCGGTTGAAAAATTTACTTTACGCGGGCTGGTTGAAAAATCTACCTTACGACGACTGGATGAAAAATCTACCTTACGAGGGCCGGTTGAAAAAATTACCTTACGAGGGGCAGTCGAAAAAAAAATCTACCATACAAGGGCCGGTTGAAAAATTTACTTCACGAGGACCAGTTGAAAAATTTACCTTACGAGGACCGGTTGAAAAATCTACCTTAGAAGGGCCGGTTAAAAATCTACCTTACCAGGGCCGGTTGAAGAATCTACCTTACGAGGGTCGGTTGAAAAATCTACCTTACGAGGGTCGGTTGATAAATCTATCTTACGAGCGCTGGTTGAAAAATCTACCTTAGGAGGGTCGGTTAAAAATATACCTGACGAGGGCCGGTTAAAAAATCTACCTGACAAGAGCCGGTTGAAAAATCTACCTTACGAGGACCGGTTGAAAAATCTACCTTACGAGGGCCGGTTGAAAAATCTACCCTACGAGGGGAAGTCGAAAGAAAAATCTACCTTGCGAGGGCCGGTTGAAAAATTTACCTTACGAGGGCCGGTTGGAAAATTTACTTTACAAGGGCTGGTTGAAAAATCTACCTTACGACGACTGGATGGAAAATCTACCTTACGAGGGCCGGTTGAAAAATCTACTTTACGAGGGTCGGTTGAAAAATCTACCTTCGAGGGTCAGTTGAAAAATCTACCTTACGAGCGCCGGTTGAAAAATCTACCTTACGAGGGCCGGTTGAAAAATCTACCTTACGAGGGCCGGTTGAAAAAATTACCTTATAAAGACCGGTTGGAAAATCTACCTTACGACGGCCGGTTAAAAAATCTATCTTACGGGGTTTAGTAGAAAAAAATCTACCTCACGAGGGCCAATTGTAAAAAAATCTACCTCACGCGGGCAGGTTGAAAAAAAATACACCTTACGAGGGCCGGTTGAAAAATCTACTTTACGAGGGTCGGTTGAAAAATCTACCTTACGAGGGCCGGTTGAAAAATCTACCTTACGAGGGCCGGTTGAAAAAATTACCTTACGAGGGGCAGTCGAAAAAAAAATCTACCATACAAGGGCCGGTTGAAAAATTTACTTCACGAGGACCAGTTGAAAAATTTACCTTACGAGGACCGGTTGAAAAATCTACCTTAGAAGGGCCGGTTAAAAATCTACCTGACGAGAGCCGGTTGAATAATCTACCTTACGAGGACCGGTTGAAAAATCTACCTTACGAGGGCCGGTTGAAAAATCTACCTTACGAGGGGTAGTCGAAAAAAAAATCTACCTTGCGAGGGCCGGTTGAAAAATTTACCTTACGAGGGCCGGTTGAAAAATTTACTTTAAGAGAGATGGTTGAAAAATCTACCTTACGGGGGTCGGTTAAACATCTACCTTACGACGACTGGTTGAAAAATCCACCTTACGACGACTGGTTGAAAAATCTACCTTACGAGGGTTGGTTGAAAAATCTACCTTACCAGGGCCGGTTGAAGAATCTACCTTACGAGGGTCGGTTGAAAAATCTACCTTCGAGGGTCAGTTGAAAAATCTACCTTACGAGCGCCGGTTGAAAAATCTACCTTACGAGGGCCGGTTGAAAAATCTACCTTACGAGGGCCGGTTGAAAAAATTACCTTATAAAGACCGGTTGGAAAATCTACCTTACGACGGCCGGTTAAAAAATCTATCTTACGGGGTTTAGTAGAAAAAAATCTACCTCACGAGGGCCAATTGTAAAAAAATCTACCTTACGCGGGCAGGTTGAAAAAAAATACACCTTACGAGGGCCGGTTGAAAAATCTACCGTACGGGGGTTGGTTGAAAAATCTACCTTGCAAAGGCTGGTGGAAAAATCTACCTTAGGAGGGCCGGTTGAAAATCTACCTTACGAGGGCCGGTTGAAAAATCTACCTTACGAGGGCCGGTTGAAAAAATTACCTTACGAGGACCGGTTGAAAAATCTACCTTACGAGGGCCGGTTGAAAAATCTATCTTACGGGGGTTGGTAGAAAAAAATCTACCTCACGAGGGCCGGTTGAAAAAAAATCTACCTTACGCGGGCAGATTAAAAAAAAATCTACCTTACGAGGGCCGGTTGAAAAATCTACCTTGCGAGGGCGGGTTGAAAAATCTACCTTAGGAGGGCTGGTTGAAAAATCTACCTTAGGAGGGCTGGTTGAAAAATCTACCTTAGGAGGGCCGGTTGAAAATATACCTTACCAGGGCCGGTTGAAGAATCTACCTTACGAGGGTCGGTTGAAAAATCTACCTTCGAGGGTCAGTTGAGAAATCTACCTTACGAGCGCCGGTTGAAAAATCTACCTTACGAGGGCCGGTTGAAAAATCTACTTTACGAGGGTCGGTTGAAAAATCTACCTTACGAGGGCCAGTTGAAAAATCTACCTTACGAGGGCCGGTTGAAAAAATTACCTTACGAGGACCGGTTGAAAAATCTACCTTACGAGGGCCGGTTGAAAAATCTATCTTACGGGGGTTGGTAGAAAAAAATCTACCTCACGAGGGCCGGTTGAAAAAAAATCTACCTTACGCGGGCAGATTAAAAAAAAATCTACCTTACGAGGGCCGGTTGAAAAATCTACCTTGCGAGGGCGGGTTGAAAAATCTACCTTAGGAGGGCCGGTTGAAAAATCTACCTTAGGAGGGCCGGTTGAAAATATACCTTACGAGGGCCGGATAAAAAATCTACCTTACGAGAGCCGGTTGAAAAATCTACTTTATGAGGGCCAGTTGAAAAATCTACCTTGCGAGGGCTGGTTGAAAAATCTACCTTAGGAGGGCTGGTTGAAAATCTACCTTACGAGGGCCGGTTGAAAAATCTAATTTACGGGGGTAGGTTGGAAAATCTGCCTTGCGAGGGCTGGTTGAAAAATCAACCTTAGGAGGGCCGGTTGAAAATCTTCCTTACGAGGGTCGGTTAAAAAATCTACCCTACGAGAGCCGGTTGAAAAATTTACTTTACGAGGGCCGGTTGAAACATCTACCTTACGAGGGCCGGTTGAAAAATCTAACTTACGGGGGTTAGTAGAAAAAAATCTACCTCACGAAAGCTGGTAGAAAAAAAATTCACCTTACGCGGGCAGGTTGAAAAAAAATCTACCTTACGAGGGCCGGTTGAAAAATCTACCTTGCGAAAGCTGGTTGAAAAATCTACCTTAGTAGGGCTGGTTGAAAAATCTACCTTACCAGGGCCGGTTGAAGAATCTACCTTACGAGGGTCGGTTGAAAAATCTACCTTACGAGGGTCGGTTGATAAATCTATCTTACGAGCGCTGGTTGAAAAATCTACCTTAGGAGGGTCGGTTAAAAATATACCTGACGAGGGCCGGTTAAAAAATCTACCTGACAAGAGCCGGTTGAAAAATCTACCTTACGAGGACCGGTTGAAAAATCTACCTTACGAGGGCCGGTTGAAAAATCTACCCTACGAGGGGAAGTCGAAAGAAAAATCTACCTTGCGAGGGCCGGTTGAAAAATTTACCTTACGAGGGCCGGTTGGAAAATTTACTTTACAAGGGCTGGTTGAAAAATTTACCTTACGACGACTGGATGGAAAATCTACCTTACGAGGGCCGGTTGAAAAATCTACTTTACGAGGGTCGGTTGAAAAATCTACCTTACGAGGGCCGGTTGAAAAATCTACCTTACGAGGGCCGGTTGAAAAAATTACCTTACGAGGACCGGTTGAAAAATCTACCTTACGAGGGCCGGTTGAAAAATCTATCTTACGGGGGTTGGTAGAAAAAAATCTACCTCACGAGGGCCGATTGAAAAAAAATCTACCTTACGCGGGCAGGTTGAAAAAAAATCTACCTTACGAGGATTGGTTGAAAAATCTACCTTGCAAGGGCTGGTTGAAAAATCTACCTTAGGAGGGCTGGTTGAAAATCTACCTTACGAGGGCCGGTTGAAAAATCTAATTTACGGGGGTAGGTTGAAAAATCTGCCTTGCGAGGGCTGGTTGAAAAATCCACCTTACGAGGGTCGGTTGAAAAATCTACCTTCGAGGGTCAGTTGAGAAATCTACCTTACGAGCGCCGGTTGAAAAATCTACCTTACGAGGGCCGGTTGAAAAATCTACTTTACGAGGGTCGGTTGAAAAATCTACCTTACGAGGGCCAGTTGAAAAATCTACCTTACGAGGGCCGGTTGAAAAAATTACCTTACGAGGACCGGTTGAAAAATCTACCTTACGAGGGCCGGTTGAAAAATCTATCTTACGGGGGTTGGTAGAAAAAAATCTACCTCACGAGGGCCGGTTGAAAAAAAATCTACCTTACGCGGGCAGATTAAAAAAAAATCTACCTTACGAGGGCCGGTTGAAAAATCTACCTTGCGAGGGCGGGTTGAAAAATCTACCTTAGGAGGGCCGGTTGAAGAATCTACCTTACGAGGGTCGGTTGAAAAATCTACCTTACGAGGGTCGGTTGAGAAATGTACCTTACGAGCGTCGGTTGAAAAATCTACCTTAGGAGGGCCGGTTAAAAATATACCTTGCGAGGGCTGGTTGAAAAATCTACCTTAGGAGGGCTGGTTGAAAATCTACCTTACGAGGGCCGGTTGAAAAATCTAATTTACGGGGGTAGGTTGGAAAATCTGCCTTGCGAGGGCTGGTTGAAAAATCAACCTTAGGAGGGCCGGTTGAAAATCTTCCTTACGAGGGTCGGTTAAAAAATCTACCCTACGAGAGCCGGTTGAAAAATTTACTTTACGAGGGCCGGTTGAAACATCTACCTTACGAGGGCCGGTTGAAAAATCTAACTTACGGGGGTTAGTAGAAAAAAATCTACCTCACGAAAGCTGGTAGAAAAAAAATTCACCTTACGCGGGCAGGTTGAAAAAAAATCTACCTTACGAGGGCCGGTTGAAAAATCTACCTTGCGAAAGCTGGTTGAAAAATCTACCTTAGTAGGGCCGGTTGAAAAATCTACCTTACCAGGGCCGGTTGAAGAATCTACCTTACGAGGGTCGGTTGAAAAATCTACCTTACGAGGGTCGGTTGATAAATCTATCTTACGAGCGCTGGTTGAAAAATCTACCTTAGGAGGGTCGGTTAAAAATATACCTGACGAGGGCCGGTTAAAAAATCTACCTGACAAGAGCCGGTTGAAAAATCTACCTTACGAGGACCGGTTGAAAAATCTACCTTACGAGGGCCGGTTGAAAAATCTACCCTACGAGGGGAAGTCGAAAGAAAAATCTACCTTGCGAGGGCCGGTTGAAAAATTTACCTTACGAGGGCCGGTTGGAAAATTTACTTTACAAGGGCTGGTTGAAAAATTTACCTTACGACGACTGGATGGAAAATCTACCTTACGAGGGCCGGTTGAAAAATCTACTTTACGAGGGTCGGTTGAAAAATCTACCTTACGAGGGCCGGTTGAAAAATCTACCTTACGAGGGCCGGTTGAAAAAATTACCTTACGAGGACCGGTTGAAAAATCTACCTTACGAGGGCCGGTTGAAAAATCTATCTTACGGGGGTTGATAGAAAAAAATCTACCTCACGAGGGCCGATTGAAAAAAAATCTACCTTACGCGGGCAGGTTGAAAAAAAATCTACCTTACGAGGATTGGTTGAAAAATCTACCTTGCAAGGGCTGGTTGAAAAATCTACCTTAGGAGGGCTGGTTGAAAATCTACCTTACGAGGGCCGGTTGAAAAATCTAATTTACGGGGGTAGGTTGAAAAATCTGCCTTGCGAGGGCTGGTTGAAAAATCCACCTTAGGAGGGCCGGTTGAAAATCTTCCTTACGAGGGTCGGTTAAAAAATCTACCCTACGAGAGCCGGTTGAAAAATTTACTTTACGAGGGCCGGTTGAAACATCTACCTTACGAGGGCCGGTTGAAAAATCTACCTTACAGGGGTTAGTAGAAAAAAATCTACCTCACGAAAGCTGGTAGAAAAAAAATCTACCTTACGCGGGCAGGTTGAAAAAAAATCTACCTTACGAGGGCCGGTTGAAAAATCTACCTTGCGAAAGCTGGTTGAAAAATCTACCTTAGTAGGGCCGGTTGAAAAATCTACCTTACCAGGGCCGGTTGAAGAATCTACCTTACGAGGGTCGGTTGAAAAATCTACCTTACGAGGGTCGGTTGAGAAATGTACCTTACGAGCGTCGGTTGAAAAATCTACCTTAGGAGGGCCGGTTAAAAATATACCTTGCGAGGGCTGGTTGAAAAATCTACCTTAGGAGGGCTGGTTGAAAATCTACCTTACGAGGGCCGGTTGAAAAATCTAATTTACGGGGGTAGGTTGGAAAATCTGCCTTGCGAGGGCTGGTTGAAAAATCAACCTTAGGAGGGCCGGTTGAAAATCTTCCTTACGAGGGTCGGTTAAAAAATCTACCCTACGAGAGCCGGTTGAAAAATTTACTTTACGAGGGCCGGTTGAAACATCTACCTTACGAGGGCCGGTTGAAAAATCTAACTTACGGGGGTTAGTAGAAAAAAATCTACCTCACGAAAGCTGGTAGAAAAAAAATTCACCTTACGCGGGCAGGTTGAAAAAAAATCTACCTTACGAGGGCCGGTTGAAAAATCTACCTTGCGAAAGCTGGTTGAAAAATCTACCTTAGTAGGGCCGGTTGAAAAATCTACCTTACCAGGGCCGGTTGAAGAATCTACCTTACGAGGGTCGGTTGAAAAATCTACCTTACGAGGGTCGGTTGATAAATCTATCTTACGAGCGCTGGTTGAAAAATCTACCTTAGGAGGGTCGGTTAAAAATATACCTGACGAGGGCCGGTTAAAAAATCTACCTGACAAGAGCCGGTTGAAAAATCTACCTTACGAGGACCGGTTGAAAAATCTACCTTACGAGGGCCGGTTGAAAAATCTACCCTACGAGGGGAAGTCGAAAGAAAAATCTACCTTGCGAGGGCCGGTTGAAAAATTTACCTTACGAGGGCCGGTTGGAAAATTTACTTTACAAGGGCTGGTTGAAAAATCTACCTTACGACGACTGGATGGAAAATCTACCTTACGAGGGCCGGTTGAAAAATCTACTTTACGAGGGTCGGTTGAAAAATCTACCTTCGAGGGTCAGTTGAAAAATCTACCTTACGAGCGCCGGTTGAAAAATCTACCTTACGAGGGCCGGTTGAAAAATCTACCTTACGAGGGCCGGTTGAAAAAATTACCTTATAAAGACCGGTTGGAAAATCTACCTTACGACGGCCGGTTAAAAAATCTATCTTACGGGGTTTAGTAGAAAAAAATCTACCTCACGAGGGCCAATTGTAAAAAAATCTACCTCACGCGGGCAGGTTGAAAAAAAATACACCTTACGAGGGCCGGTTGAAAAATCTACTTTACGAGGGTCGGTTGAAAAATCTACCTTACGAGGGCCGGTTGAAAAATCTACCTTACAAGGGCCGGTTGAAAAAATTACCTTACGAGGACCGGTTGAAAAATCTATCTTACGGGGGTTGGTAGAAAAAAATCTACCTCACGAGGGCCGATTGAAAAAAAATCTACCTTACGCGGGCAGGTTGAAAAAAAATCTACCTTACGAGGATTGGTTGAAAAATCTACCTTGCAAGGGCTGGTTGAAAAATCTACCTTAGGAGGGCTGGTTGAAAATCTACCTTACGAGGGCCGGTTGAAAAATCTAATTTACGGGGGTAGGTTGAAAAATCTGCCTTGCGAGGGCTGGTTGAAAAATCCACCTTAGGAGGGCCGGTTGAAAATCTTCCTTACGAGGGTCGGTTAAAAAATCTACCCTACGAGAGCCGGTTGAAAAATTTACTTTACGAGGGCCGGTTGAAACATCTACCTTACGAGGGCCGGTTGAAAAATCTACCTTACAGGGGTTAGTAGAAAAAAATCTACCTCACGAAAGCTGGTAGAAAAAAAATCTACCTTACGCGGGCAGGTTGAAAAAAAATCTACCTTACGAGGGCCGGTTGAAAAATCTACCTTGCGAAAGCTGGTTGAAAAATCTACCTTAGTAGGGCCGGTTGAAAAATCTACCTTACCAGGGCCGGTTGAAGAATCTACCTTACGAGGGTCGGTTGAAAAATCTACCTTACGAGGGTCGGTTGAGAAATGTACCTTACGAGCGTCGGTTGAAAAATCTACCTTAGGAGGGCCGGTTAAAAATATACCTGACGAGGGCCGGTTAAAAAATCTACCTGACAAGAGTCGGTTGAAAAATCTACCTTACTAGGACCGGTTGAAAAATCTACCTTACGAGGGCCGGTTGAAAAATCTACCCTACGAGGGGAAGTCGAAAGAAAAATCTACCTTGCGAGGGCCGGTTGAAAAATTTACCTTACGAGGGCCGGTTGAAAAATTTACTTTACGCGGGCTGGTTGAAAAATCTACCTTACGACGACTGGATGAAAAATCTACCTTACGACGACTGGATGAAAAATCTACCTTACGAGGGCCGGTTGAAAAAATTACCTTACGAGGGGCAGTCGAAAAAAAAATCTACCATACAAGGGCCGGTTGAAAAATTTACTTCACGAGGACCAGTTGAAAAATTTACCTTACGAGGACCGGTTGAAAAATCTACCTTAGAAGGGCCGGTTAAAAATCTACCTGACGAGAGCCGGTTGAATAATCTACCTTACGAGGACCGGTTGAAAAATCTACCTTACGAGGGCCGGTTGAAAAATCTACCTTACGAGGGGTAGTCGAAAAAAAAATCTACCTTGCGAGGGCCGGTTGAAAAATTTACCTTACGAGGGCCGGTTGAAAAATTTACTTTAAGAGAGATGGTTGAAAAATCTACCTTACGGGGGTCGGTTAAACATCTACCTTACGACGACTGGTTGAAAAATCCACCTTACGACGACTGGTTGAAAAATCTACCTTACGAGGGTTGGTTGAAAAATCTACCTTACCAGGGCCGGTTGAAGAATCTACCTTACGAGGGTCGGTTGAAAAATCTACCTTCGAGGGTCAGTTGAAAAATCTACCTTACGAGCGCCGGTTGAAAAATCTACCTTACGAGGGCCGGTTGAAAAATCTACCTTACGAGGGCCGGTTGAAAAAATTACCTTATAAAGACCGGTTGGAAAATCTACCTTACGACGGCCGGTTAAAAAATCTATCTTACGGGGTTTAGTAGAAAAAAATCTACCTCACGAGGGCCAATTGTAAAAAAATCTACCTTACGCGGGCAGGTTGAAAAAAAATACACCTTACGAGGGCCGGTTGAAAAATCTACCGTACGGGGGTTGGTTGAAAAATCTACCTTGCAAAGGCTGGTGGAAAAATCTACCTTAGGAGGGCCGGTTGAAAATCTACCTTACGAGGGACGGTTGAAAAATCTACCCTACGAGAGCCGGTTAAAAAATCTACATTACGAGGGCCGGTTGAAAAATGTACCTTACGAGGGCCGGTTGAAAAATCTACCTTACGAGGGGCAGTCGAAAAAAAAATCTACCATACGAGGGCCGGTTGAAAAAATTACTTTACGAGGACCAGTTGAAAAATTTACTTTACGAGGGCCGGTTGAAAAATCTACCTTACGAGGGTCGGTTGAAAAATCTACCTTACGAGGGTCGGTTGAAAAATCTACCTTACGAGGGCCGTTTGAAAAATTGACTTTACGAGGGCCGGTTGAAAAATTGACTTTACGAGAGCCGGTTGAAAAATTAACTTTACGAGGGTCGGTTGGAAAATCTACCTTACGAAAGGCATTCGATAAAAAAATCTACTTTACGAGGGTAGGTTGAAAAATCTACCTTACGAGGGCCGGTTGAAAAATCTACCTTAGGAGGGCCGGTTGAAAATATACCTTCTGAGGGCCGGTTGAAAAAATTACCTTACGAGGACCGGTTGAAAAATCTGCCTTACGAGGGCCGGTTGAAAAATCTACCTTACGAGCGACAATTGAAAAATTTACTTTACGAGGGCCGGTTGAAAAATCTACCTTACGATGACTGGTTGAAAAATCTACTTTACGAGGGCCGGTTGAAAAAATTACCTTACGAGGGGCAGTCGAAAAAAAAATCTACCATACGAGGGCCGGTTGAAAAATTTACTTCACGAGGACCAGTTGAAAAATTTACTTCACGAAGGCTGGTTGAAAAATCTACCTTACTAGGGTCGGGTGAAAAATCTACCTTACGAGGGTCGGTTGAAAAATCTACCTTACGAGGGCCGGTTGAAAAATCTACCTTACTAGGGCCGGTTGAAAAAATTACCTTATGAGGACCGGTTGAAAAATCTACCTTATCAAGGTTGGTTAAAAAATCTATCTTACGGGGGTTAGTAGAAAAAAATCTACCTCACGAGGGCCGGTTGAAAAAAAATCTACCTTACGCGGGCAGATTGAAAAAAAATCTACCTTACGAGGGCCGGTTGAAAAATCTACCTTGCGAGGGCTGGTTGAAAAATCTACCTTGGGAGGGCCGGTTGAAAAATCTACCTCAGGAGGGCCGGTTGAAAATATACCTTACGAGGGCCGGATAAAAAATCTACCTTACGAGAGCCGGTTGAAAAATCTACTTTATGAGGGCCAGTTGAAAAATCTACCTTACGAGGGCCGGTTGAAAAATCTACCTTACGAGGGTCGGTTGAAAAATCTACTTTACGAGGGTCGGTTTAAAAATCTACCTTACGAGGGCCGGTTGAAAAATCTACCTTACGAGGGCCGGTTGAAAAAATTACCTTACAAGGACCGGTTGAAAAATCTACCTTACGAGGGCCGGTTGAAAAATCTATCTTACGGGGGTTAGTAGAAAAAAATCTACCTCACGAGGGCCGGTTGAAAAAAAATGTACCTTACGCGGGCAGGTTGAAAAAAAATCTACCTTACGAGGGTTGGTTGAAAAATCTACCTTGCAAGGGCTGGTTGAAAAATCTACCTTAGGAGGGCCGGTTGAAAATCTATCTTACGAGGGCCGGTTGAAAAATCTACCTTACGGGGGTAGGTTGAAGAATCTGCCTTGCGAGGTCTGGTTGAGAAACCTACCTTAGGAGGGCCGGTTGAAAATCTACCTTACGAGGGTCGGTTAAAAAATCTACCCTACGAGAGCCGGTTGAAAAATTTACTTTACGAGGGCCGGTTGAAAAATCTACCTTACGGGGGTTGGTAGAAAAAAATCTACCTCACGAGGGCCGGTTGAAAAATTTACCTTACGAGGGCCGGTTGAAAAATTTACTTTACGAGGGCCGGTTGAAAAATCTACCTTACGAGGGTCGGTTGAAAAATCTACCTTACGAGGGACGGTTGAAAAAATTACCTTACGAGGGGCAGTCGAAAAAAAAATCTACCATACGAGGGCCGGTTGAAAAATTTACTTCACGAGGACCAGTTGAAAAATTTACTTTACGAGGGCCGGTTGAAAAATCCACCTTACGAGGGTCGGTTGAAAAATCTACCTTACGAGGGTCGGTTGAAAAATCTATCTTACGAGCGCCGGTTGAAAAATCTACCTTACGAGGGCCGGTTGAAAAATCTACCTTACGAGGGCCGGTTGAAAAAATTACCTTATGAGGACCGGTTGAAAAATCTACCTTACGAGGGCCGGTTGAAAAATCTATCTTACGAGCGCCGGTTCAAAAAAATCTACCTTACGCGGGCAGGTTGAGAAAAAATCTACCTTAGGAGGGCCGGTTGAAAATCTACCTCACGAGGGCCGGTTGAAAAATCTACCGTACGAGAGCCGATTAAAAAATCTACATTACGAGGGCCGGTTGAAAAATCTACCTTACGAGGGCCGGTTGAAAAATCTACCTTACGAGGGGCAGTCGAAAAAAAAATCTACCATACGAGGGCCGGTTGAAAAAATTACTTTACGAGGACCAGTTGAAAAATTTACTTTACGCGGGCAGGTTGAAAAAAAATACACCTTACGAGGGCCGGTTGAAAAATCTACCGTACGGGGGTTGGTTGAAAAATCTACCTTGCAAGGGCTGGTGGAAAAATCTACCCTAGGAGGGCCGGTTGAAAATCTACCTTACGAGGGCCGGTTGAAAAATCTACCCTACGAGAGCCGGTTAAAAAATCTACATTACGACGGCCGGTTGAGAAATCTACCTTACGAGGGCCGGTTGAAAAATCTACCTTACGAGGGGAAGTCGAAAAAAAAATCTACCATACGAGGGCCGGTTGAAAAAATTACTTTACGAGGACCAGTTGAAAAATTTACTTTACGAGGGCCGGTTGAAAAATCTACCTTACGAGGTCCGGTTGAAAAATCTACCTTACGAGGGTCGGTTGAAAAATCTACCTTACGGGGGTTAGTAGAAAAAAATCTACCTCACGAAAGCTGGTAGAAAAAAAATCTACCTTACGCGGGCAGGTTGAAAAAAAATCTACCTTACGAGGGCCGGTTAAAAAATCTACCTTGCGAAAGCTGGTTGAAAAATCTACCTTAGTAGGGCCGGTTGAGAAATGTACCCCACGAGCGCCGGTTGGAAAATCTACCTTACGAGGGGAAGTCGAAAAAAAAATCTACCATACGAGGGCCGGTTGAAAAAATTACTTTACGAGGACCAGTTGAAAAATTTACTTTACGAGGGCCGGTTGAAAAATCTACCTTACGAGCGCCGGTTGAAAAATCTACCATACGAGGACCGGTTAAAAAATCTATCTTACGAAGGCCAGTTGAAAAAATTACCTTACGAGGACCGGTTGAAAAATCTACCTTACGAGGTCCGGTTGAAAAATCTACCTTACGAGGGTCGGTTGAAAAATCTACCTTACGGGGGTTAGTAGAAAAAAATCTACCTCACGAAAGCTGGTAGAAAAAAAATCTACCTTACGCGGGCAGGTTGAAAAAAAATCTACCTTACGAGGGCCGGTTAAAAAATCTACCTTGCGAAAGCTGGTTGAAAAATCTACCTTAGTAGGGCCGGTTGAGAAATCTACCTCACGAGCGCCGGTTGGAAAATCTACCTTACGAGGACCGGTTGAAAAATCTACCTTACGAGGGCCGGTTGAAAAATCTACCTTACGAGGGGTAGTCGAAAAAAAAATCTACCTTGCGAGGGCCGGTTGAAAAATTTACCTTACGAGGGCCGGTTGAAAAATTTACTTTACGAGAGCCGGTTGAAAAATCTACCTTACGGAGTCGGTTAAAAATCTACCTTACGACGACTGGTTGAAAAATCTACCTTACGAGGGCCGGTCGAAAAAAAAATCTACTCATGAGATCCGGTTGAAAAAAATCTACCTCACGAGACCAGGTTGGAAAAAAAATCTACCTTACGAGGGCCGGTCGTAATAAAAGTCTTCTTTATGAGGGCCGGTTGAAAAATTTACCTTACGAGGGCCTGTTGAAAAATTTACTTTACGGGGGCCGGTTGAAAAAATAACCTTACGAGGATCGGTTGAAAAATCTACCTTACGAGGGCCGGTTGAAAAATCTGCCTTACGAGGGCCAGTTGAAAAATCTACCTCACGAGGGCTGGTTGAAAAAAAATCTACTTTACGCGGGCAGGTTGAAAAAAAATCTACCTTACGCGGGCAGGTTGAAAAATCGACCTTACGAGGGCCGGTTGAAAAATCTACCTTACGACGACTGGATGAAAAATCTACCTTACGAGGGCCGGTTGAAAAAATTACCTTACGAGGGGCAGTCGAAAAAAAATCTACCTTACGAGGACCAGTTGAAAAATCTACCTTAGAAGGGCCGGTTAAAAATCTACCTGACGAGAGCCGGTTGAATAATCTACCTTACGAGGACTGGTTGAAAAATCTACCTTACGAGGGTCGGTTGAAAAATCTACCTTACGAGGGGTAGTCGAAAAAAAAATCTACCTTGCGAGGGCCGGTTGAAAAATTTACCTTACGAGGGCCAGTTGAAAAATTTACTTTACGAGAGCCGGTAGAAAAATCTACCTTACGGGGGTCGGTTAAACATCTACCTTACGACGACTGGTTGAAAAATCCACCTTACGACGACTGGTTGAAAAATCTACCTTACGAGGGCCGGTTGAAAAATCTACCTTACCAGGGCCGGTTGAAGAATCTACCTTACGAGGGTCGGTTGAAAAATCTACCTTACGAGGGTCGGTTGAGAAATCTATCTTACGGGGGTTAGTAGAAAAAAATCTACCTCACGAGGGCCAATTGGAAAAAAATCTACCTTACGCGGGCAGGTTGAAAAAAAATACACCTTACGAGGGCCGGTTGAAAAATCTACCGTACGGGGGTTGGTTGAAAAATCTACCTTGCAAGGGCTGGTGGAAAAATCTACCCTAGGAGGGCCGGTTGAAAATCTACCTTACGAGGGTCGGTTGAAAAATCTACCCTACGAGAGCCGGTTAAAAAATCTACATTACGAGGGCCGGTTGAGAAATCTACCTTACGAGGGCCGGTTGAAAAATCTACCTTACGAGGGGAAGTCGAAAAAAAAATCTACCATACGAGGGCCGGTTGAAAAAATTACTTTACGAGGACCAGTTGAAAAATTTACTTTACGAGGGCCGGTTGAAAAATCTACCTTACGAGCGCCGGTTGAAAAATCTACCTTACGAGGACCGGTTAAAAAATCTATCTTACGAGGGCCAGTTGAAAAAATTACCTTACGAGGACCGGTTGAAAACTCTACCTTACGAGGTCCGGTTGAAAAATCTACCTTACGAGGGTCGGTTGAAAAATCTACCTTACGGGGGTTAGTAGAAAAAAACCTACCTCACGAAAGCTGGTAGAAAAAAAATCTACCTTACGCGGGCAGGTTGAAAAAAAATCTACCTTACGAGGGCCGGTTGAAAAATCTACCTTGCGAAAGCTGGTTGAAAAATCTACCTTAGTAGGGCCGGTTGAAAATCTACCTTAGGAGGGCCGGTTAAAAATATACCTGACGAGGGCCGGTTAAAAAATCTACCTTACGAGAGCCGGTTGAAAAATCTACCTTACGAGGGGAAGTTGAAAGAAAAATCTACCTTGCGAGGGCCGGTTGAAAAATTTACCTTACGAGGGCCGGTTGAAAAATTTACTTTACGAGGGCCGGTTGAAAAATCTACCTTGCGAAAGCTGGTTGAAAAATCTACCTTAGTAGGGCCGGTTGAAAATCTACCTTAGGAGGGCCGGTTAAAAATATACCTGACGAGGGCCGGTCAAAAAATCTACCTTACGAGAGCCGGTTGAAAAATCTACCTTACGAGGGGAAGTCGAAAGAAAAATCTACCTTGCGAGGGCCGGTTGAAAAATTTACCTTACGAGGGCCGGTTGAAAAATTTACTTTACGAGGGCCGGTTGAAAAATCTACCTTACGACGACTGGATGAAAAATCTACCTTACGAGGGCCGGTTGAAAAAATTACCTTACGAGGGGCAGTCGAAAAAAAATCTACCTTACGAGGACCGGTTGAAAAATCTACCTGACGAGAGCCGGTTGAGTAATCTACCTTACGAGGACCGGTTGAAAAATCTACCTTACGAGGGATGGTTGAAAAATCTACCTTACGAGGGGTAGTCGAAAAAAAAATCTACCTTGCGAGGGCCGGTTGAAAAATTTACCTTACGAGGGCCGGTTGAAAAATCTACCTTACGGGGGTCGGTTAAACATCTACCTTACGACGACTGGTTGAAAAATCTACCTCACGACGACTGGTTGAAAAATCTACCTTACGAGGGCCGGTTGAAAAATCTACCTCACCAGGGCTGGTTGAAGAATCTACCTTACGAGGGTCGATTGAAAAATCTACCTTACGAGGGTCGGTTGAGAAATCTACCTCACGAGCGCCGGTTGGAAAATCTACCTTACGAGGACCGGTTGAAAAATCTACCTTACGAGGGCCGGTTGAAAAATCTACCTTACGAGGGGTAGTCGAAAAAAAAATCTACTTTGCGAGGGCCGGTTGAAAAATTTACCTTACGAGGGCCGGTTGAAAAATTAACTTAACGAGAGCCGGTTGAAAAATCTACCTTACGGAGTCGGTTAAAAATCTACCTTACGACGACTGGTTGAAAAATCTACCTTACGAGGGCCGGTTGAAAAAATTACCTTACGAGGGGCAGTCGAAAAAAATTCTACCTTACGAGGGTCGGTTGAAAAATCTACCTTACGAGGGTCGGTTGAAAAATCTACCTTACGAGGGTCGGTTGAAGAATCTACCTTACGAGGGTTGGTTGAAAAATCTACCTTACGAGGGTCGGTTGAAAAATCTACCTTACGAGGACCGGTTGAAAGATCTACCTTCTGAGGGTTGGTTGAAAAATCTACCTTACTAGGGCCGGTTGAAACATCTACCTTACGAGGGCCGGTTGAAAAATCTACCTTACGAGGGCCGGTTGAAACATCTACCTTACGAGGGTTGGTTGAGAAATCTACCTTACGGGGGTTAGTAGAAAAAAATCTACCTCACGAGGGCTGGTTGAAAAATTTACCTTACGAGGGCCGGTTGAAACATCTACCTTACGAGTCATGGTTGAAAAATCTACCTTACGGGGGTTAGTAGAAAAAAATCTACCTCACGAGGGTCGGTTGAAAAATCTACCTTACGCGGGTCGGTTGAAAAATCTACCTTACGAGGACCGGTTGACAAATCTACATTACGAGGATCGGTTGAAAGATCTACCTTACGAGGGCCGGTTTGAAAATCTACCTTACGAGGGCTGGTTGAAAAATCTACCTTACCAGGGCCGGTTGAAAAATCTACCTTACGAGGGCCGGTCGGAAAAAAAATCTACTCATGAGATCCGGTTGAAAAAAATCTACCTCACGAGACCAGGTTGGAAAAAAAATCTACCTTACGAGGGCCGGTCGTAATAAAAGTCTTCTTTATGAGGGCCGGTTGAAAAATTTACCTTACGAGGGCCTGTTGAAAAATTTACTTTACGAGGGCCGGTTGAAAAAATAACCTTACGAGGATCGGTTGAAAAATCTACCTTACGAAGGCCGGTTGAAAAATCTGCCTTACGAGGGCCAGTTGAAAAATCTACCTCACGAGGGCTGGTTGAAAAAAAATCTACTTTACGCGGGCAGGTTGAGAAAAAATCTACCTTACGCGGGCAGGTTGAAAAAAAATCTATCTTACGAGGGCCGGTTGAAAAATCGACCTTACGAGGGCCGGTTGAAAAATCTACCTTACCAGGGCCAGTTGGAAAATCTACCTTGCGAGGGCCGGTTGAAAAATTTACCTTACGAGGGCCGGTTGAAACATCTACCTTACGAGGGCCGGTTGAAAAATCTACCTTACGAGGGCCGGTTGAAACATCTACCTTACGAGGGTTGGTTGAGAAATCTACCTTACGGGGGTTAGTAGAAAAAAATCTACCTCACGAGGGCTGGTTGAAAAATTTACCTTACGAGGGCCGGTTGAAACATCTACCTTACGAGTCATGGTTGAAAAATCTACCTTACGGGGGTTATTAGAAAAAAATCTACCTCACGAGGTTCGGTTGAAAAATCTACCTTACGCGGGTCGGTTGAAAAATCTACCTTACGAGGACCGGTTGACAAATCTACATTACGAGGATCGGTTGAAAGATCTACCTTACGAGGGCTGGTTTGAAAATCTACCTTACGAGGGCTGGTTGAAAAATCTACCTTACCAGGGCCGGTTGAAAAATCTACCTTACGAGGGCCGGTCGAAAAAAAAATCTACTCATGAGATCCGGTTGAAAAAAATCTACCTCACGAGACCAGGTTGGAAAAAAAATCTACCTTACGAGGGCCGGTCGTAATAAAAGTCTTCTTTATGAGGGCCGGTTGAAAAATTTACCTTACGAGGGCCTGTTGAAAAATTTACTTTACGAGGGCCGGTTGAAAAAATAACCTTACGAGGATCGGTTGAAAAATCTACCTTACGAGGGCCGGTTGAAAAATCTGCCTTACGAGGGCCAGTTGAAAAATCTACCTCACGAGGGCTGGTTGAAAAAAAATCTACTTTACGCGGGCAGGTTGAAAAAAAATCTACCTTACGCGGGCAGGTTGAAAAAAAATCTATCTTACGAGGGCCGGTTGAAAAATCGACCTTACGAGGGCCGGTTGAAAAATCTACCTTACCAGGGCCAGTTGGAAAATCTACCTTACGAGGACCAGTTGAAAAAAAATCTACCCTACGAGGGCCGTTTGGAAAAAAAATCTACCTTACGCGGGCGGAATGGAAAAAAATCTACCTCACAAGGGCCGGTTGAAAAATTTACCTTGCGAGGGACGGTTGAAAAATCTTTCTTACGAGGGTTGGTTGTAAAATCTACCTTGCGAAGGCCGGTTGAAAAATATATTTTACGGGGGTTAGTAGAAAAAAATCTACCTCACGTGGGCCGGTTGAAAAAAAATCTACCTTACGCGGGCAGGTTGAAAAATCGACCTCACGAGGGCCGGTTGAAAAATCTACCTTACCAGGGCCGGTTGAAAAATCTACCTTACGTGGGATGGTTGAAAAAAAATCTACCCTACGAGGGCCGTTTGAAAAAAAAATCTACCTTACGAGGGCCGGTTGAAAAATCTACCTTACGAGGGCCGGTTGAAAAAATAACCTTATGAGGACCGGTTGAAAAATCTACCTTACGAAGGTTGGTTAAAAAATCTATCTTACGGGGGTTAGTAGAAAAAAATCTACCTCACGAGGGCCGGTTGAAAAAAAATCTATCTTACACGGGCAGGTAGAAAAAAAATCTACCTTACGAGGGCCGGTTGAAAAATTTACCTTGCGAGGGCTGGTTGAAAAATCTACCTTAGGAGGGCCGGTTGAAAATCTACCTTACGAGGGCCGGTTAAGCAATCTACCCTACGAGAGCCGGTTGAAAAATCTACATTACGGGGGACGGTTGAAAAATCTACCTTACGAGGGGCAGTCGAAAAAAAAATCTACCATACGAGGGCCGGTTGAAAAATTTATTTTACGAGGGCCGGTTGAAAAATTTACTTCACGAGGGCTGGTGGAAAAATCTACCCTACGAGGGTTGATTGGAAAATTTACCTTACGAGGGCCGGTTGAAAAATCTACCTTACGAGGACCGGTTGAAAAATTTACTTTACGAGGGCTGGTTGAAAAATCTACCTTACGAGGGTTGGTTGAAAAATCTACCTTACGAGGGCCGGTTGAAAAATCTACCTTACGAGGACCGGTTGAAAGATCTACCTTACGAGGGCCGGTTGAAAAATCTACCTTGCGAGGGCCGGTTGAAACATCTACCTTACGAGGGCCGGTTGAAAAATCTACCTTACGGGTGTTAGTGGAAAAAAATCTACCTCACGAGGGCCGGTTGAAAAATTTACCTTACGAGGACCGGTTGAAAAATTTACTTTACGAGGGCCGGTTGAAAAATCTACCTCACGAGGGTCGGTTGAAAAATCTACCTTACGAGGGCCGGTTGAAAAAATTACCTTACGAGGACCGGTTGAAAAATCTACCTTACGAGGGCCGGTTAAAAAATCTATCTTACGGGGGTTCGTAGAAAAAAATCTACCCCACGAGGGCCAGTTGAAAAAAAATCTACCTTACGCGGGCAGGTTGTCAAAAAATCTACCTTACGAGGACCGGGTGAAAAATCTACCTTAGAGGGCGGGTTAAAAATCTACCTGACGAGAGCCTGTTGAAAAATCTACCTTACGAGGCCCGGTTGAAAAATCTACCCTACGAGTGGTAGTCGATAAAAAAATCTACCTTGCGAGGGTCGGTTGAAAAATTTACCTTACGAGGGCCGGTTGACAAATTTACTTTACGAGGGCCGGTTGGAAAATTTACCTTACGGAGTCGGTTAAAAATCTACCTTACGACGACTGGTTGAAAAATCTACCTTACGAGGGGCAGTCGAAAAAAATTCTACCTTACGAGGGTCGGTTGAAAAATCTACCTTACGAGGGTCGGTTGAAAAATCTACTTTACGAGGGTCGGTTGAAGAATCTACCTTACGAGGGTTGGTTGAAAAATCTACCTTACGAGGGCCGGTTGAAAAATCTGCCTCACGAGGGCCAGTTGAAAAATCTACCTCACGTGGGCCGGTTGAAAAAAAATCTACCTTACGCGGGCAGGTTGAAAAATCGACCTCACGAGGGCCGGTTGAAAAATCTACCTTACGAGGGCCGGTTGAAAAAAAATCTACCCTACGAGGGTCGTTTGGAAAAAAAATCTACCTTACGTGGGCGGAATGGAAAAAAATCTACCTCACAAGGGCCGGTTGAAAAATTTACCTTGCGAGGGACGGTTGAAAAATCTTTCTTACGAGGGTTGGTTGAAAAATCTACCTTGCGAAGGCCGGTTGAAAAATCTACCTCACGTGGGCCGGTTGAAAAAAAATCTACCTTACGCGGGCAGGTTGAAAAATCGACCTCACGAGGGCCGGTTGAAAAATCTACCTTACCAGGGCCGGTTGAAAAATCTACCTTACGAGGGCCGGTTGAAAAAAAATCTACCCTACGAGGGCCGTTTGAAAAAAAAATCTACCTTACGAGGGCAGAATGGAAAAAAATCTACCTTACGGGGGTCGGTTGAAAAGCCTATCTTGCGAAGGCCGGTTGAAATATCTACCTCAGGAGGGCCGGTTGAAAAATCTACCTTACGAGGGCCAGTTGAAAAAAAATCTACCCTACGAGGGCTGTTTAAAAAAAAATCTACCTTACGAGGGCGGAATGGAAAAAAATCTACCTTACGAGGGCCGGTTGAAAAATCTACTTTACGAGGGTTGGTTGAAAAATCTACCTTGCGAGGGTTGGTTGAAAAATCTACCTCACGAGGGCCGGTTGAAAATCTACCTGACGGATGCCGGTCAAAAAATAAATCTACCTCACGAGATATGGGTGAAAAAAATCTACCTTACGAGACCAGGTCGGAAAAAAATCTACCTTATGAGGGCCGGTTGAAAAATTTACCTTACGAGGGCCTGTTGAAAAATTTACTTTACGAGGGCCGGTTGAAAAAATAACCTTACGAGGACCGGTTGAAAAATCTACCTTACGAGGGCCGATTAAAAAATCTACCTCACGAGATCTGGGTGAAAAAATCTACCTTACGAGACCAGGTTGGAAAAATTACCTTGCGAGGGCCGGTTGAAAAATCTACCTTACGAGGGTTCGTTGAAAAATCCACCTTGCAAGGGCCGGTTGAAAAATCTACCTTACGAGGGCCGGTTGAAAATCTACCTTACGGATGCCGGTCGAAAAAAAAATCTACTCATGAGATCCGGTTGAAAAAAATATACCTTACGAGACCAGGTTGGAAAAAAAATCTACGTTACGAGGGCCGGTCGTAAAAAAAATCTACTTTATGAGGGCCGGTTGAAAAATTAACCTTACGAGGGCCCGTTGAAAAATTTACTTTACGAGGGCCGGTTAAAAAAATAACCTTACGAGGACTGGTTGAAAAATCTACCTTACCAGGGCCGGTTGAAAGATCTACCTTACGAGGGCCGGTTGAAAAATCTACCTTACGAGGGCTGGTTGAAAAATTTACTTTACGAGGGCCAGTTGGAAAATCACCTCACGAGGGCTGGTAGAAAAATCTACCTTAGGAGGGCCAGTTGAAAAATCTACCTTACGAGGGCCGGTTGAAAAATCTACCTTACGGGGGTTGGTTGAATAATCTACCTTGCGAAGGCCGGTTGAAAAATCTACCTTAGGAGGGTTGGTTGAAAAATCTACCTCACGCGGCCTGGTTGAAAAAAAACCTACCTTACCAGGGCCGGTCGAAAAAAAAATCTACCTTACGAGGGCGGGTTGAAAAAAAATCTACCCTACGAGGGCCGGTCGCAAAAAAAATCTACTTTACGAGGGCAAGTTGGAAAAAATATCTTCCTTACGAAGGCCGGTTGAAAAAGAATCTACCTCACGAGAGCCGGTTGAAAAAAAATCTACCTTACCAGAGCCGTTCGAAAAAAATATCTACCTCACGAGGGCCCGTGGAAAAAAAATCTACCTTACGAGGGCCGGTTCTCAAAAAATCTACCTTACGAGGGTTGGTTGAAAAAAAAATCTACCTTACGAGGGCCGGTCAAAAAAAAAATCTACCTTACGACGGCCGGTCGAAAAAAAAATCGACCTTACGAGGGCCGATCGAAAAAAAAATCTATCTCATGAGGGCCGATTGCAAAATATCTACCTTACGAGGGCCGGTTGAAAAGTCTACTTCACGAGGGCCGGTTGAAAAGTCTAGTTCACGAGGGCTGGTTGAAAAGTCTACCTTACGAGCGCCGGTTGAAAAATCTACCTTACGGGTGCCGATTAAAAAATCTACCGTACGAGGGTTGGTTGAAAAATGTACCGTACCAGGACCGGTTGAAAAATCTACCTTACGAGGGCCGGTTGAAAAATTTACCTTACGAGGGTTGTTGAATAATCTACCTTACGAGGGCTGATTGAAAAATCTACTTAAAGAGGGCCGGTTGAAAAATCTACTTTACGAGGGTTGGTTGAAAAATCTACTTTACGAGGGCCGGTTGAAAAATTTACTTTACGAGGGCCGGTTGAAAAATCTACTTAAAGAAGGCCGGTTGAAAAATCTACTGAAAGAGGGCCGGTTGAAAAATCTACTGTACGAGGGGCGGTTGAAAAATCTACTTTACGAGGGCAGGTTGGATAAATACTACACGAGAGCCTTAAAATTTGCCAAAGTCGCTCGCCCAATTCGAAAAATCTTGAAAAAATATTTTTTTAAAAGCCAGCTCAGCGCATCCAGCGGCTTTTTAAAGCTTGAACTCTTGGGATTAAAAAAAAAGAAAAAAGCCGCTATCTCTTAAGAGGGCATATTCCCCCCCTATATATATATTTATTTCTAGGAAGTGAGAAACATTGTAAAGAAAGACAAAAGTCGAATACCGCTAATGGTTTGTCTGTCAAATTGCCGGTTTATAAATATATACCTTATATTTTTATTTTTAATATATATTTCTGGGAAGACAGAAACATTGTAAAGAAAGGTAAAAGTTGAAGATCGTTAATGTTTTGTCTGTCGAATCGCCGTTGGCGTATAGTGCCATCTAATGGTGGCGCGCGCCGCACGGATGGTAATTCGTTGCGCCAACGAAGATTGTAGACCTTAATCTTCGTTGCTTGCTATATGCCGATGCCATCGGAGTTCGCCAAAACCTTTCACATCTAATAGTAGTGAACGGGGTACGCGCAACGAATTACCATCCGTGCGGCGCGCGCCACCGTTATATGGCACTTCACGCCATCGGCGATTCAACAGACAAACGACACCGAGAACATGTAATCTCGGCAACGATAGATTTTCAAAGGAAATTATCGCTCTATACAATGTAGCGAGCTCATGCAATTACTGCTCGATTGTATCGTTGAAATAAATCAACGAAAACATCGAGCGATGATGCATGAGCATCGTCACCGAGAACATGCCATCTCGGCGACGAGAGATTTTCGAAAAAAATTATCGCTCTATGCCATTTAGCGAGCTCATGCAATTATTGCTCGATTGTATCGTTGAAAAAATCAACGAAAACGTCGCGCGATGATGTATGAGCATCGACACCGAGAACATGCAATGCCGGCGACGATAGATTTTTAAATAAAATCGTCGCTGTATAAAATTTAGCGAGCTCATGCAATTATTGCTCGACTGTATCTTTGAAAAAATCAACGAAAACGTCGAGCGATTGAGCATCGATACCGAGAACATGAGAGAGAGAGAGAATGATAGAGCGAGAGAGAATGATTGAGACAGAGAATGATAGTGAAAGAGAATGATAGAGAGAGAGAGAATGATAAAGACAGTCAATGATAGAGAGAGAGAATGATAGTGAGACAGAATGATAGAGTGAGAGAATGATAGAGAGAGAGAAAATGATAGAGAGAGAGAGAGAGCGAGAGAATGATGGAGAGAGAATGATAGAGAGAGAGAGAGAGAGAGAGAATGATAGGAGAGAGAGAAAATGATAGAGAGAGAGAGAATGATTGAGAGAGAGAGAGAATGATTGAGAGAGAGAGGGAGAGAGAATGATAAAGACAGAGAATGATAGAGAGAGAGAAAATGATAGAGAGAGAGAATGATAGAGAGAGAGAGAGCGAGAGAATGATGGAGAGAGAATGATGGAGAGAGAATGATAGAGAGAAAGAATGATAGAGAGAGAGAATGCTAGTGAGAGAGAATGATGGAGACAGAGAATGATAGAGAGAGAGAGAATGATAGAGACAGAGAATGATAGAGACAGAGAATGATAGAGAGAGAGGGTTATAGAGAGAGAGAATGATAGAGAGAGAGATTGATACAAAGAGAATGATAGGAGAGAGAGAATGATGGAGGGAGAGAATGATAGAGACAGAGAATGATAGTAAGAGAGAATGATAGAGAGAGAGAGAATGATAGAGAGAGAGAGAATGATAGAGAGAGAGAGAATAATGGGAGAGAGAGAGAAAATGATAGAGAGAGAGCGAGAGGATGACAGTGAGAGAGGATGATGGAGAGAGAGAATGATAGAGACAGATAATGATAGAGAGAGAGAATGATAGAGAGAGAGAATGATAGTGAGAGAGAATGATAGAGAGAGAGAGAGAATGATAGTGAGAGAGAATGATAGAGACAGAGAATGATAGAGAGAAAGAATGATAGAGAGAGAATGATAGAGACAGAGAATGATAGAAAGAAAGAATGTGGAGAGAAAGAATGATAGAGAGAGAGAATGATAGAGAGAGAGAATGATAGTGAGAGAGAATGATAGAGAGAGAGATAATGATAGTGAGAGAGAATGATAGGAGAGAGAGAATGATAGAGAGAGAGAGAGAGAGAGAGAATGATAGGAGAGAGAGAATGATAGAGACAGAGAATGATAGAGAGAGCGAGAGAGGGAGAGAATGATAGAGAGAGAGAGAATGATAGAGAGAGAGAGAGAATGATTGAGAGAGAGAGAGAATGATTGAGAGAGAGAGGGAGAGAGAATGATAAAGACAGAGAATGATAGAGAGAGAGAAAATGATAGAGAGAGAGAATGATAGAGAGAGAGAAAATGATAGAGAGAGAGAGAGAGCGAGAGAATGATGGAGAGAGAATGATAGAGAGGGAGAGAATAATAGGAGAGAGAGAAAATGATAGAGAGAGAGCGAGAGGATGACAGTGAGAGAGGATGATGGATAGAGAGAATGATAGAGACAGATAATGATAGAGAGAGAGAATGATAGTGAGAGAGAATGATAGAGAGAGAGAGAGAGGGAGAGAATGATAGAGAGAGAGAGAATGATAGAGAGAGAGAGAGAGAGAGAGAGAGAGAGAGAGAGAGAGAGAGAGAGAGAGAGAGAGAGAGAGAGAGAGAGAGAGAGAGAGAGATAATGATAGGGAGAGAGAGAGAGAATGATAGAGAGAGAGAGCGAGAGAATGATGGAGAGAGAGAGCAAATGATAGAGAGAGAGAGAGCGAGAGAATGATGGAGAGAGAGAGCAAATGATAGAGAGAGAGAGCGAGAGAATGATGGAGAGAGACAGAGAGAATGATAGGAGAAAGAGAATGATAGAGAGAGAGAGAGAGAGAATGATAGGAGAGAGAGAATGATAGAGACAGATAATGATAGAGAGAGAGAATGATAGTGAGAGAGAATGATATTGAGAGAGAATGATAGAGAGAGAGAGAATGATAGAGACAGAGAATGATAGAGAGAGAGAATGATAGTGAGAGAGAATGATAGAGAGAAAGAATGATAGAGAGAGAGAATGATAGAGAGAAAAAATGATAGAGACAGAGAATGATAGAGAGAGAGAATGATAGAGAGAGAGAATGATAGAGAGAGAGAATGATAGAGAGAGAGAATGATAGAGCGAAAGAATGATAGAGAGAGAGAGAATGATAGAGACAGAGAATGACTTTATTTTTATTGTATAAACTTTATTTTTATTTGATAATCTTTTTAATTCGATTTTTTTTTTAAATGGCGGGTGCCAGTATCTCACCTGGGGTACCCCCATGTGGCCGGGCATTCAGCCGCCCGAACCTTCTTTCTCTCTTTCTATCATTCCCCGTCTCTCTCTCTCTCTCTCTCTTGAGAAATTGGGTGGCGAGGGGAGAGAAAGAAAGAGCTAGAGCAGCAGAGAGGGAAATAATTAAGAACGATACATTGATATTTATATAGACTTTATTTTAATATGAGCTTTTTTTTAATTTTACTTTATTTTTATTATATAAACTTTATTTTTATTATACTTTATTTTTATTATATAAACTTTATTTTTATTAGATAATGTTTTTGTTTTCGATTTTTATTTCTCTATCATTCTCTCTCTGTCTCTCTCTCCCCCCAATTTTTCAAGAGAGAGAGAGAGAGAATGATAGAGAAAAAAAAATCGAATCCTTTCGAATTCTTATTCATGATGTTTTCAGATTTTTCATCCACCTGCTGCTTCTTTCTCTCTCTCTCCTCTCTCTCTTGAGAAATTTCGCATTATACATTATACATTCATTCCACATACATTCATTCGCATCGCATTATACATTCATTCCACTTGGGGTTCAACAAATTTGGGTCAATTCTATGGTCGATTAGTTTGGATCGGGGGCTTGAAATGTAGATATTATTTTTCCCACACGTATGGCAAATTTTGATATCTAGAGGCTTTTTCAGGATGTTTTCAGATTTTCCACCCGCTCGGTGCTTCTTTCTCTCTCTCTATCATTATCTCTCTATCAATTTGCCCAAATTTGTCGAACCCCAAGTGGGATGGATGTATGATGCGAGATTGGTAAAGAAGAAAACCCAAACTTGCACAAAGATAAGTGGAAAAGAAGAAGGATCACGATAATCCACAGACTTCTTCTTTCTCCACATCATACATTATTTTTTCCCCGAATGTTAGTTGTAACAACGATTATTGAGGCCTATAGAAGTACAAAGCCTATAGCCCGCTTTGTTCCAAAAAAGTTGGGGAGCTCGGACAATCTTTCTCCCCCAACGGTAAGATGTCGCTGGCGTCGAGTTTACATGTGTGCGCTCACGTACAGAACTAACACACGTGAGCGGCTGTATAACTGCGTTGGCTCCACCTACGGAGTCGGGGTGACGATGCTATTTCACTCGCACTCGCAGCTGTGGTGATGGGTGCGCTCTCTCGCACACGATCGATACGGACGTAGAGTGGGGGTTTGGGTGTACATTGCTGACACCGACGAAGATAGAGCTATTCATTGCAAATACTTTTGCATTTTAATAACCTCTACGTCGAGACAAACTTATTTTTTTAATTATTTCTTTATATTTACGTAAACTAGGAGTTAATTAACCCAACCAAGCAAATCTAATGAAATCGAAATCCGAGCGGGGACACGATTTTTATACTTAAAAAGATACCAATAATATACGTATCCCAGTTGGGGTAATGGGTACGGCGCTGCTTCTGTATGTGCAAGGTCGGTGGTTCAATCCCCGGCTTCGTAATTTTTTTTTTTTGTAATTATGCAATTATATTCACAATAAATAAAATATAAAAAATCTGCGAAAAAAGGTTTTATAAGAGAGAGAGCAACATGTTAATACGAGTAGTTGGCCCCTGCTCGTACTGAGATGTGATGATGATATTGGACTCGATAACGCTATCTCTCGCAATCGCGATTAGCTTAATGGCACTATCTCTCGCGCATTCACGATTAGCTCGATGATGCGATCTCTCTCGCTCTGGGAGTAGGGGCTGATGAACGCCCCACTCTAAAGTGGGGCATTCATCAGCTTTTCCCGCGTATATTCCTATCGCATGCACGTGCGAGTATGTGTTTAAAGTCCTCAGACTCTTGTTTTGCCGGTCTGGAATAGACGTTTTGTCCGACACATCGGTAGAATTTTGTCAATAAAGACATCATTGCATGATTCGCGATATTAATAAGTTACAAACGCACTTGATACTGTCGCAATTCCATTGTTTCTTTTCTTAATTGCACGCGCTGTGTTTTTATTGTATAATATTTTCGCATTACCTTGTTTTGCCTAAGACATCGAGTAATTTTTTTCAGCCATTCAGGCTTTTTTCCGTTGCATGATAAATTATTTAACTTATTGCAATGCCTTTCTCTCACGTATGTGTTTACGAAGGTTGTGGGAGCATGAAAAGTAGAGACAGTAATGCCACTTTTCATCGATTCCCAAAGGATGAAGCCACGTAAGTTTTTATTATTCATATGCAGCATTTTGTTAATTGTGTGCTTTTTTATGTTCTCCTTTCCTTCCGGCCGAAATTTAAGAAAAAAATTCCCAATAATTTATACCCGGTGGCACAATGGGACACCGTAATGAATCATACCATATTTGATGTGATTCCAGTGTTCGTCCATCAAATCCCTCTTTTCTCGCGCAACATTGTATTCATTTTTACTGATGCTAGGAAAATTCGTCGTGATCGCCCTTTTTTATAATAACGCACCTATTAATTTATATTAATGGCAAAATATGAAGATTCCTAAAATACATATTCAGATTATTACTGATTATTATTAAGGCACGAACAAAATTCATTTATTCTCGTTGTAAGTTGCGTTGATTGTACCGAAATTAATTGCGTCCTCACAATTTTCGGCTTATGGTTATTTTTCAAATTGAATTATTTTTCAAATTGAATTATTTTTCAAATTGAATTATTTTTCAAATTGAATTATTTTTCAAATTGAATTATTTTTCGTATTGAATTATTTTTCAAATGAAGAAAACTTTACCGGTAGCGACGTTAATCGCGTGAAACGCCTTTGAAATTTATGACCTTGAAAATTTCTGCATCTGCAAAAATATACTTTGGCACGCTGTCCCGTCTTATATATTGCATTGAGAGAAAAGTATGTAAGGGATTTTTTCTTCCCTTTTCAATTATCTCATGCCGCATTGTTTCAACATTTTTTCACAAAAAAAAATTTCCAGCCAATGAAAATCTCGTTTTTGATAGTTTCATACTTTGAAGAATAAAGTCCTTATACAGTTTATCCTCGGCGCATTGTATAGAACAGGACAGGATACCAAACTAAAAAACTAATGAAAACACGATATTAATTAGCTGAAAAAAATATTTAAAAAATTTTGAAAAAAAAGTTTTAAAAATTTTGAACAAATTTGAAAAAATTTAGAAAAGAAAAGTTTGAAGAAGAATTGGGAAAAAAAAATTTGAAAAATGTTGAAAAAAAGTTTTAAAATGTGTAAAAGAATTTTGACAAATGTTGAAAAAAGCTTAAAAAAGTTTTTAAAAACTTTGAAAAAAAAAAAAAAAAAGTCATTACATACTGTACTCTCATTGTCAGTGTATTATATAAGACGAGACAACCTGCTAAACTATTACACTAGCAAATACACGATTTTAATTGGCTGAATACATTTTTTGAAAAAATGTGGGATTAGATAATTAAAAAACGAAGAAAAAAGTCTTCACAAAGTTTTCTGTCAATGCAATATATGTATAAGACAGGACAGCGTGCCAAAGTTTATTTTTACAGATGCACAAACTTTCAAGATTATAATGTATTGGGCACATATTTTCGGAGGATCATCACAATACTTAAGATGATCCTGGATTAGGGAATAGCTACGCAGATTTTTTTGTACATAATATTTTATCACGTATAAATGAGCTCTTTTTCGGTGGAGATTTCACAAAAGCATAATAAATGTTTATGAGCATTTCGTGTTATGATATGCGGACTTATTACGAGATCGCATTGTGCATGCCACTTTATTTAGTATGGTAACCTCACCAGTGAATGAACAGGTACCGGTAAATTAACACTTCCACACGAAGTATATCTACGTAATTTGAACACAGGTGTTCGTTCACTAGGGCTGAGACTCTCAAGCGTTCATTTACTAGTGCGTTTACCCTATTCTCATTCTTGCATTAACAATCCACTGAGCCTCGCGTTTTGATTTCCACAGAAATCGCTTTATTAATTTTTAACGCCGCAAGGAATGGTAACAATTTTTGGCTCAGTGGAATATTGGCTTTACTCTTGCATCCATTTACAGACTGCGCCAGTGGATAGAACGGTGTAGCAATAAGAAATTGGAAAATTTATCATCAACGCAGCTCAACAATCATCGAGTTTGCAGTAATCATTTTTCTCCGCATGATTTTCAAAGCTATGGCACACAAGGTAAGCGAAAAATAAAAAAAGCTTCGATCCCTATGAAAAGTCCTTCCAATGAAGATTATCAGGCTTCTCCAGTGATTGACAAGCTCAGCCCCCCGCTGATTGTTGCCCAAGTCATCAGGAATCTTCAATCGCAGTTGAGTACCGATATTGCTCATTCCGCAGAACTCTCTAATATCAAGCCTGTGACTGCTGACGTCGATATTCCGTCACAGCAGGCTGGTATACCTGAATCACTTCCTCGTATTGATTCAACCAATTTTGATCCAGAAATCGTCATCGATTCGACCTGTTTGAAAATTGATAACCTCGAAAATCCAAAAATTCGCGCCTCGCCAATAAAGGGTTTCAAAACGGTCACAGGCACTACAATTAAACAAGCCCGCTTAATAAAATCACTTCGTGACAAAATAAAAAAGTATAAACGAAAAGTCCAGGCACTTGAAAATGCAGCGAAACAAACATCGACCCACGTAACTGTTGCAAAATCTCTCCTATCATTGAACGAAAATCAGCAAGCCTTTTTCCAAATGCAGCTCGTCCATCGAAAGCAAGTAGCCTGGTCTGACAAAGAGCAACAATTTTCATTAGTCTTGTTTTACATAGCGCCCAAAGCATACATGTATCTTCGAGGGGAACTGCGTTTTGCATTGCCATGTATTTCGTCAATAAGGGCGTGGGTAAATAACCTCGACTTAGCTCCTGGCATAACTTGCGGGATATTTATTAGATTGCTGACAAAAGTACAGATGATGACAGACGACGAACGACAGTGTGTTCTTATGTGGGACGAAATGAGCATTAAACAGCTGCTCGAGTACAATTCTAAAGACGATCTTGTCGAGGGTTTCGAAGACCTTGGCGAACTTGGCCGGACTAATGGCACTGCTAATTCCGCGCTTGTATTCATGGTGAGAGGCTTAAAGTACTCGTGGAAGCAACCGGGATCTTATGTCGTCTCACATGGAAACGTACACAACAAAAATTTACAAAAACTGATTTTGGGCGTGATAGACAAACTTCAGTCAATCGGGTTACACGTAAAAGCAGCCGTGTGCGACCAGGGTTCTGCTAATCGGTCGGCGTTCACTGGACTTGGTGTGACTGCCGAGAAACCCTTTATTGAGCGAGATTCCCGAAAAATTCTCTTCATGTACGACTTTCCTCACCTCATCAAGAGCGTACGCAACAATTTGCTCATCAAAGATTTCTTGATCGATGGAGCCACGGTTTCGTGGGAATCTATTCGTGAATTGCGAGACGTCGAGGAAAAGAACGGGTGTAGATCTGCACCCAAGCTGACTGAACGCCATATTAATCCAAATGCGTTTCAACGAATGAACGTAAGTCTCGCGACACAAGTCTTCAGCGCATCTGTGTCTGCTGCGTTACGTACGGGATTGCTAACAGGCGAATTGAAACATCCCACTTGCTCGGCCACCTCAAACTTTTGCAAGAAATTCAACGACGTCTTTGATATCATGAACAGCCAAGGGCGCATAAATCCAAATCCCCTGAAACGTGCGATGTCATCTCAGCAACCACAGGTGCAACAAACGTTAGAAGAAAGTTTACTGTGGATTGCAAAGTGGACCGACGTTCATGGCAAAAAACCTCCGTGCTTCGGAGGTATCGTGTTGTCGATCAATAGCGTGCTGCAACTCTGGGAAAACATGCAAGAGTCGGGATCACTGTATCTCATGACTTCGAGAGTCAATCAGGATCCTATTGAAAATCTGTTCGCGGTTCTAAGGAATCGCGGAGGAGACAATAAAAATCCGTCTGCAATGACTTTTCGTAGGAATCTGCAGTATGCTATGGTCGCGAACTTGATAAAACCCTCCGCGGGGACGAATTGTCAGGACAACCGGTCAACTGCGCTTCTCGGGATTTTGAAAAGTCCTACGGCTGAAGATCCGATCACGGATAAAATCAAGGAAACGAGGGAAAAGATCGATGCATGGGTTGATCAAGAACCAATCGTTCGCTACGTGATTGATAACAGCGTTCTCGATGATGACGATATACCAGATAACGCAAGTTTTGAAAGTACTGCTACTCTCGAAAAATGCGCTATGAAGTATGTTGCTGGATATCTCATCAACAAATGCGTTAAAAAGTTCAATTGTTCTAATTGTCAAGTCACTTTAACAAAAGATAATCAAGATTATGAGCAATCAAACGAGCTATTGATATTTTGGAAGGCCTATAACTGTAAAGAAAATCCCGAGCTTGGAAATTTGAAGGCCCCCTCAGACGAATTCAACGATGTCGTAACGACTATGTATAATGTATTTACTTCAAATTTTTCGTCTCAGTTGCATAGAACTTCTTTGAAGAAAAATCTCGAGACCTCTATTCACAACGCCTTGTCAACATCCCATGCCGACTTTTGGTTTCTTGATGGACCCTGCCAGGAACATAGAAATTATATAACCCAACTTTTTGTGCGCGTTAACATTTTCAACCAATTGAAGTGGATCTCCCGTGACCTTCGAGATCAGGCAGCCAAAAAGAGATACGCGAGTACAGCAGGGAATAAGCCAAACGCAAAGTTGATGAAATTAACTCATCAGTAGGTTAATGACGTGCAATTGACACGTCTCAATTTCTTCTATTTCTTTACCGTTCGATTCAGGGGGGTGGTGAGGGGTATACATAATTTTTGCTTCAGCATCGGGTTAACTAATTCTTGATTGTGACTATGCGTTGGCAGATTTTAATTTCTATTTCCTTTCGATCGTAAAACATTCTTCTCGCTTAAATTCCTGGTTTCGGATTGGGAAAGATAAATGTCTTTAAATACCTCCCACTATTTAAAATTGTCTACAGTTAGTGAGAGGGTTTAATTCGAACCCGCGCAAAATGCATGAATTAGAGTACGAATTGAAAAACTTTGGAGGTGAAATAGATATCTCCGTTCCGAGTAACATTTTCTATTATCCCAGTTATAAAAACGTGGTTTTTAATAAGGACATTTTTCTTTAAATAATGCGTTACCACCGTCATTATTTCATTGTTCAGCACTATACTCTCGTACACTCCATCACATACACATTCCCAACCTTCCTATTCTTGTACCCATTCTCTGTCCTTCTCCATTCCCGGGGTCAATGTCACAATTTCGTTTGTTTTACCTTGCGAATTGTCAATGCAAGTGATAACGAATTTGCATTGAAAATTGTTTCAATACTTTTGTTTGTGCTAGGCCACGCTGCCGCGCTTATCGCGCTTAACCATATTTCGTGATTTTGACATTGTCCCCACTCCCGATGGAAGAGACCCACCACCTTCACGTGGTTTTCATCGAGTAATCTTAGTTTACATTTTACATTAGCTGCCTTTTGGAATGAAAAGTTGAATCATGAGATTCAACTGAGGACTATAAACGGTTTAATAATAGGATTCGTATGGCTTTTGCTAATGAAGTATTCTCCAAAAACATGCTATAAATAAAACATACATTCATTATATCATCTCGTATCTAAAGTGGATATTTTTTTCTAGTTATTTAGTCATGCGCTTTTCTGATATGCAATATATATATATTTTTGAATTATACTTTATTTTTCGCATGGTTGCAGACCGTTGCCTTGCATATTATTTCGCCTAACTGTTGTAAACTAAGATTAGCTAAGAGTGGGCATTCCTGCTGTTTCTTGTATTACCTATACATTCCCGAATGAAAGATTGATTTAACCAAAATTTGAACACTTCGCGACACGGTAAAAATCAAAAAAATACTAGCCTCATTGCAACTAATGATAACATTAATTTTTAATAGTAATAAGACCAAAAAGTTATTTAAAAATTGGTTAAAAAGAATTTATTCAACAAATTGACCGAAATCATTATTTTTTTCACTGACGAAAGACATTCCCTGATTTTTCCGAATACATTGATTTTTTAAGAATTTTCTCTGAATTTCGAAATATCAGTTTTTGCGTATTATAACAGACTGCATTTAAATCACTGCTTGTTCAGTGATCTTAAAAATAAAAATGTGTAATATGAAATTTCTCTATGGAATCATATGCGAAATTTGCAACGTTGCATCAATTTTTCGATTTTTGAATATAAAAATTTCAAAATTAAGAAAAACATCTAATGTATTCAGAAAAATCAGGGAATCCATTTGGTGAGTAAAAAAATATTTGTTTCTGGCAAATATATTGATATCATTTAATTAAACTAATTTGACTAAAATTTTGGTATTATTATTTAAAGTTGAAGTCATCTTCAATACCGTTACTTTCCTCAAGATTTTTATCTTATTTCAAAGTACTCAAAAGAACTGAAAATAACAACCTAAATTGTAATCCCTGCAAGCTCACCGTAATATTATTTTTCTATGTGAGCAATATCTGGCGGTCGTTGTTTAATCAAACAACAAAACATTCCACGCATTGTATTTTCTTCGTAGTTCCTAGTTTGTGTCTATAATGTTATAAAACTGAAATAAAAATTCCATATTTCACACAAAAATGTCTATGTTCAATGTGAAAAGTGTATGAAAATTAGTGAATATGTGAAATCGTTGGTTGAAAGACAATCAGGACTTAAAAAAAAAAAAAAAAAACAATGCATGTCTCGATCGCGCGCAGTCCGACTCGTATCTTGTCGCTCTACCAACTACGCTAGCGTAACTAATTGAATATTGAATGAGCATTGTAATATTTATGTTGTGTACCCCGCTTGGATTAGGTGTTCTTAGGTTTGGGTTTCAACAATTTACTCCGGTTTACACGTACGTTGTTAATTCGAGTATAATACGCTATTTACACCGCGCATTACGCTCGATTTTAGTACATCGATGTTAGTAAAATCGGAATAAAGCTCGTCGTGTGGATGTAGTCATTGTTCGTAAAAATAAGTCCGCCGCCGCGCGTCGTCGAGCGGTGCAGAATGAGGGACGGTAGGGGCAGCCACAGAGAGGGAAGTCAGGGGAAGCTACGCGACCCCACCGTAGCCAGATGGCTGCGAGCATCGAAGCTAGAAGGCGGAGCATATCGATCGGTCGACACTAGAGCCTCCTAGCGTATGTTTGACTCACTAAAAAATTGGAACCAAGCGGGCTATAGGCTTTGTGCTTCTATAGACCTCAATCTTCGTTGGTTGTAATAACACGTACCTGTGAATTCCGCTTAGTCGACGAGAATGAGGACGTTTATTCCATTTGTTATTTTTGTTGCCCATTTTTCTCACATCACTTTACACTTATGATAAAAACAAACTATTTATACAATAAAATCTCTTGATAAAAATAATACTTCTAGAACAATTCGTATGCTCTAATAATATAACTATATAACTTCACGGTGAAACGCGACGTCTTACGATCGCGTCAACCAGTCATATAGACTGTTTTATTTCTGCAAACTGTCCGTAGAATAAGATTGGTGTTTTCTCTATCTCTCTCAATCTGCGGAACTATATATATATATATATATATATATATATATATATATATATATATGGATTTGTGTTCATGTGTATGTGTGTGTGTGCGTGTGTGTGTGTGTGTGACCATACACAATGTATGTATAAACAAACACACACACACATACACACATTAGTTGATTTACATACATGTGTATATATATAATTTGTCGCGTCCGTCCAGGTGGTGTGTGGATGTGTGTGTGTTTATACATACATTGTATCTGTTCATATAAATCTGCATATGTATGTATACATTTCCGCATATCGAGAGAGATAAAGAGAATTTTACGAATTTTTGTCTAAGGACGGTCCACAAAAGCAAAGCAGTCGAACAAACTGATTGTAATCAATTTAATTATAACAATTGTCCGCAATTCCTGGCACAATTATCATGCAAATATATATTTTTTAATACTTTATGTAAATAACAGTAATTATTTTAATTATAAATTAAAAAAATTTAGTCGATAAATTATTCATATAATATTTATCTATTATTCAATCTAAACAAAATTAATTTAAAATTTACATTATTTTAGCCACTATTACTGAAATCTGAATAAAAAGTATTATCATTATTCTTAGAAATAAGACAATCTACAATATATCCATATTATTTAATCATTATTATCTTTGTAAAATAAATAATCTATCATTTCAAAATATTTTATCGACGATAATTATACAATTATCTTGCGTTTTTCGTAATTCATGCAAAGCACAAAAAAAAATCTAACGATGAGCTTCAGGTGCTCAATGGGTATGGGGAACGTATATGTAAAGTATATCCAGAGGATGCATTCTCGTGGATACCTAAAACACCTTTACTTTACATATAAAATAAAAATGCCTAAGTGATATGGCCTACTGCGGCGGTCTTTCTCTCTCTCTCTTCCTCCCACCCACACTCGCTCTCGCTCTCTCTCTCTCTCTCTTTCGCTCTCCGGCAAAAGGCCTGGGAGACGGAAACACTTGGCTCTTCCCCCTATTACTATATATTACGGTACGAAGAAGACGCTGCCAGCGCTCAAGCATACGCTACGGTAGCGGAATTTTCGCGAACCAGATTTGGGCTAAACTGATCGGCCACGGCTTGTATGCAGGTAATCTTACCACAAAAATTTTCGTGCAAATAGTATGGCCGTAGTTTTGCACCTACAAAAATGTGCAAGTACTCAGTATGTAAGTTTTTTATTACTGCGTAGGGTGACATAAAGGATTTTTTGAATAACTAGCTTTGAAGGTCAGTAAATCCATTTTTATTTTACACATAACTGGTGGTAATGCAAACTGTAATTTTTTTTCTGGAATTTCAAAATTCTGGAAACTCAAAAGAATGTCACCTTATAGGATACTACTAACTGGATTATATACTAAAATTTCCATTTATTTGGTTTGATAGTTTTGCCATGTTATTTGCACGAAAATTTAGGTCTGCTACGATGGTAAAAAAGAGCTTTCACATCCTCTTAAATTCTTCAGTCACAATAAATTTGTTATTTCAGCCATCAGAGTAATCGTTTGGTCCGTTGAAAGGGAACAAAAATGCTTGTAAAAGCCTCAAGGTATGAACAGTCGCATACAATACAAATCTTATATTTCATATGTAAAGTATATACATACACTCTCGAGTAGAAAATAAATTAAAAAGAATCGTCAAGTTGAAATTCGTGATTGGTATACATTATTGAAAAAAAAAATGGCAAAAATTCTTTTATGCCTCCATACTGTCAACGGAAGGTGATTCGGCTACTCTTTTTTCAATGTATTCGTGTTTCGAATTTTCCGATGCTTTGTCGTCGTTGCTATTTTTCGCTGCACTTCTGGTTAAGTAAGCCTGTCCGGTTGATGGGATATGAACCTTTATGTGAGTTCCCTTTTCCATCTGACGATCGTCGTTTTCCCTTGGGAATGATTGCATCATGGAACTTGCACTCTGGGACTCTTGACCTCTCATCTGATTCAACATTTTACTCGGTGAAATGGGACTCGACGCCTGACTTGTTTTTTGCTCCGGCTGATTATTTTTTGGAGTTTCGACGTTATGCTGCATCTGTTGACGCATACGAGGATCCACTCGGTACATCGGGTGACCCCCTGATGTTAAGGTTATAATCGACTGAGAGTGATAAGGATCGTAACGTCCCTGATAAGTTTGGTAGTCTGCTGTAGGTTGATATATTGGATTGGAGTTGAAACCAGTGGCTGGCAAGACGCCGATTATGGGCTGTACCATTGTTGGAGAGTGACTATAAGTTCTTGCCTGTCCCATATCCATATTCATCTCAGGTTGACTCTGTGAATAAAAAATGTTTCGTTTACTATTAAAACTAATTTTTACCTCTTTTTAATAAAAGATCTTAATCAATAAAATTACATGCTCGTTAGAACCTGAATGGATGTTTGATGGACGATTAAACACTGGAGAGAAAGGATAGGATAGAAAAATGTTTTTAAAAAATAATCTTATTCATTTGATTATACCGTGATTATTGTAATCAGTTCTACAATTTTAGTTTCAGAAAATAATAAATGATATAAAGTAACTAATTTTGATTTTGGATTTCAACTATTCCAAATAATATTTAACAAAAAACAACAATTTAAATTTAAATTGTTACATTCAATCTTGACTGGATTGCTAATGAACAAATTTCTTGTTATCTTTTTTAAGATAAAAATGAAAAGCATCAAATCAACACCTCAACTGAATTTCATAATCACCATTGTCATTAATCCGAGACCACCAGTATTTTTCATGCTCAAAACTTCATCTGGTCCCTCTTCGTTCTGTCTACCGGATGTGACTAAAATTGTCGATCCACAGCCGCTCGAGGCTTGTTGATACTGAGGAACGATGAGCTGGCCAGTTTGCTGACAAGCGTTCGACAAAGATGGATAAATTGGATAGAGATATTGCTTTCTATGATTTCCTCCAAATATTGTCCCAACAGTTTCCCGTCCAAACGGCGTTGACTGCATTTCCGAAGATTCCGACATTCCACTTTCCATGGTTGGTATTTTTCCATTATTCTCGTTACTTTTCATTTCTGTTTTTGAACCCGGGGACGATAACGGTATTGAATCTTCTATAGGTGATTTATTGGACGATCGGTAGAGTGTTATTTGAGCATGAGGACGATGAACACCGTGAGTGTTACATGGATTCGGAGGACACGGAAGAGGTGGACAATGGCTTTGAGAACTAATGTAAGGTGGATAAATGACTTGGGCAGTAGGACTTAAATGTTGTACGGGTAGGGGATCTTGTTGAATTTGAGGAACGTGAAAAACCGAGGCTGGTAGTTGCGGTTGAAGATAAGCGATCGACGGCGGTTGGGGTTGAATGAAACTGATCGATGGTGATTGTTCGGGTTGAAGATAAGAGTCATAGATCGCAACTGAACTCGGTGGAATTACAAAGAACGGAAATTCAGGCTCAGCAGCGTGAACTGATAATGGTGGATTATCGTGAACTTCGTGATATTCAGGTTGAGGCAGCACTGGAGGATCACAGACTTTCTGGGGCCCATCCGGTGCGCCAGGACGTATTTCAACGCAGAAAGTTGTCGAAGCTGATTTCTTAGAACGATCAACTTTCATCGGTTCCTCGGCATTTTCAACGGCTATTTTCGGTTTTGCTGGATTATCTATTTTTGTTTCTTCCACGATCAGAGTCTTCTTACTCTCGCCTGGCTTTGATGTTGGTGTGGCATTGATGGTGGTAACACCAATGACGAGAAGAACAAAAATTCGAAGAGTCTTCATTTTGCACGGTGGATAAAACTTTTGATTGATGAGAATTCACGAAAAACTCGTCGATGAATGATCCTCTCGGTGATGTTAGCTTGGTATAAAAAGTCTCGATACCTCGGATCTCACCCCGCCAATTATAACTGTATCGGAGGGGCCGCTGAGTTTCGATTTAAGCTGTATATATCGATGTACGTATATGAAAATAAACCCGTGAGCTGATTTCGTAAATTTCTGGCTACGCATAAAAAATGCATAGCCAGCACGCAGTCGAGCACACGGCACAACATGTAACAGACGATTTCTTCATCGTCACTCCCAAGCTTCGTGCGTGGATTCGGATTGATGTAACGCGAAAATGCAACTTTATACAAATATGTTCGAGGGAATCGAAATATATGGGTCACAATGAAGAAAGTCGTTGACGATAAAACGATGCACGTTAATCTATTCGATAAATTTTGTTTTAATGGAGATCAAAAAGCTTTGTAAAATGTGTTTGTCTATATTTTTCTAGTAACGGAGCAGAGAAGTGATATTTTTAGATAGAAAGAAATGAATACAGAAATATATAGAATTCGTGAAGAATCTCGAGATTATATATACACATCATTTTTCGTCAAAATCGATAATTGTTTATTGTTTCTATCAGGGAGTTGTGTTTTCATTTACAACAGATTTTTCGAAATATTAATCTCGGTTCTCGAGATTTACGGACGCAATGTCGCGTATATTTTAGATATAGAATAGGATAATGTTTTTTTAGGTATAAAATTCAAAAATGGAGTTCAATCGAGCGCTAAAAGTTTCGTGCCGAGCGCGACAGCCATTCAACGTCACGGATGAGTGGTGTCAGATATCGTAACGTTTATTTTTCAAGAGTGGTCTAAACTTCATTATAACCTAAAAAATTGTCATCCAAATTTTCGCAAAGAAAACGTGATTTAATATAATCAACTGGAGCATCTATAAATTTACGCAAGCAGCCCCACTAAGCCTGGTTTAAATCCATGAAATTGTTTTTGCGAACGTTTGGAAAAAAACTTAAGCTCTGTCGCCTGCACTCACAAACACACACTGAAACTACATTACAATTATTATTATTGCAATGGTGCAATAATAATCCGCACTCGTAAATTCCTATTGTTTCATGACTATGATGCAATTATACACATAAACTTATAAATAACATTTTTGCTCTGCCATTTTTAAGGGTTTCCTAGGTCAGGCGTTATGTTTCTATTTGGAATCGAAAGTAAAAGGAGTAGCAAGGGCGAAAAGGGATAGAATATAATTTTTCAGAGCATCTTTGTCGGAATGTATTGATATTTGGAGCACACGCAAAATCTCATACTATCCATTAATTAATTCTTCAGGCCATGACATTTTGCTTTTGCCCGGAAAATCGATAGTATCTGAGAAAAATGGACTACAGTTTTTATTATCGACCGTCGATACTTCATCGCGCCTTAAAAGTAAAACATTCGATCAAAAATTCGGTGAACCTATTTTATCACTATCAGAATTCTCGAGTTCCGACGAACATGTATTTTGCTACTTCTTTATGTTTCGTGGAGTGGAGGAAAGCTCTTTTTTAGCATCCTAGCAGACCTTAATTTTACGTGCAAATAACATGGCAAAACTATCAAATCAAATGAATGGAAATTTTAGTATATAATCCAGTTAGTAGTATCGTATAAGGTGACATGCTTAGAATTTTGAAATTCCAAAAAAAAAATTACAGTTTGCATTACCACCAGTTATGTGTAAAATAAAAATGGATTTACTGACCTTCAAAGCTAGTTATTCAAAAAATCCTTTATGTCACCCTACGCAGTAATAAAAAACTTACACACTGAGTACTTGTCCATTTTTGTAGGTGCAAAACTACGGCCATACTATTTGCACGAAAATTTTTGTGGTAAGATTACCTGCATACAAGCCGATCAGTTTAGCCCAAATTTGGTTCGCGAAAATTCCGCTACCGAAGTGTATGCTTGAGCGCTTGCAGCGTCTTCTTCGTACCGTAATATATAGTAATAGAGGGAAGAGCCAAGTGTTTCCGTCTCCCAGGCCTTTTGCCACAGAGCGAAAGAGAGAGAGAGAGAGTGTGGGTTTTTATTTTATATGTAAAGTAAAGGTGTTTTAGGTATCCACGAGAATGCATCCTCTGGATATACGTTACATATACTTTCCCCATACCCATCGAGCACCTGAAGCTCATCGTTAGATTTTTTTTTGTGCTTTCCATGAATTACGAAAAACGCAAGATTCTATAATTATCGTCGATCAAATATTTTGAAATGATAGATTATTTATTTTACAAAGATAATAATGATTAAATAATATGGATATATTGTAGATTGTCTTATTTCTAAGAATAATGATAATACTTTTTATTTAGATTGAAGTACTAGTGGCTAAAATAATGTACATTTTAAATTAATTTTGTTTAGATTGAATAATAGATAAATATTATATGAATAATTTATCGACTAAAATTTTTTAATGTATAATTAAAATAATTACTGTTATTTACATAAAGTATTAAAAAATATATATTTGCATGATAATTGTGCCAGCAATTGGGGACAATTGTTATAATTAAATTGATTACAATCAGTTTGTTCGACTGCTTTGCTTTTGTGGACCGTCCTTAGACAAAAATTCGTGTATTCTCTTTATCTCTCTCGATATGCGGAAATGTATACATACATATGCAGATTTATATGAACAGATACAATGTATGTATAAACACACACACACACGCATTCACACACCGCCTGGACGGCCGCGATAAATTATATATATACACATGTATGTAAATCAACTAATGTGTGTGTGTGTGTGTGTTTGTTTATACATACATTGTGTATGGTCACACACACACACACGCATGCACACAAATCCATATATATATATATATATATATTGTGACGTGGCGTCACAAGGAGCCCCCTGAAAAATAGAGTTTGTTAGAATAGTGTACCGAATCCCCGCGCTCGAAGTCCGCCACCACACTTAACCCCGAGAAATGTAAATAGTAGAATTTAAGCAATAATAATAGTCAATAAAATGTAAATAGTAAAAGTTGATCGAGTAACCCGCCACGATACCGAGACACCGAAGAGGCCTTCCCCAAAAATTCCCAAGAAAACCCAAAATAATTCCCTGTATACCCTTGAAAAACCCTATGATTTCCCCACGAAACACCTTTTTCCCCTCCCCACACCCCCTGACGTATCCCCCGCAACGAGCCCAGCGAAGAAAATCAGCAAGTCCTGGAGAGGCGCACCACCACCAGCATCCCCGAGGAGAAAACCCACGCTGCACTGCCGGCTAGAGAGGGTCACAAGAGACCATCCCGCGCTCACGGCAATGATAAAGTTCAAAATTGCCACCAAAACGAGAGAGACCGTGAGCGCGGCAATAGCCCACTCTACTCGTCTGCCGTGCCGATAAGGGACACATTCCAGAGCACGCGCAGCGAGAGAGTGGGGCGAGAGAGTACCCTCTCTATGCTAATGAGGGCAGCAGCGTGCGGTATTGATTGACGATATCGACCCGTGAGAATTCCCCACGTGCGAGAGATGTCACCACGTGTCTGCAGTATTCCCGGCCAATCAACTATCGCTCTCCAGGACAAGGACCAGTTCGCATGCGCAAATCGATAAAGTGATCGATGAATGGCTACCCATCGGAAACACGTCAGTCCCGTATCCCCTTCCTTGCCCTTTGATTTCCCTTATCAGGCCTCGTGTCGAGTGAGGAGCAAGGAGCCCTCACTTCGAGCGTAGCGTGGAGAGAGAGCAAAAGCGTATAGAGAGAGTATAGAGAAATTGTATTGAGATTGTAGAGAAAAGCGCTGTAGAGTGTGAGAGAGAAGGAGAGAGTGTGAAAGTGAGAAGATTTGGAGAGTTTTGTAGTTTGGAGTTTTGATTTGAAGTTTTTGTATTATATCGAGTTTTCGTTCTTTTCTTTTTTTTTTTGTTTGTGAGTTTGAATTATATAGTTTTTTTTTTGAGTTATGTTTCTTTTATATAAAGTTTTTTGTAAAAAAAAAAAAGAAAGGAGAAGAGAGTGAGAAAAGAGAGAGGAAAAGAAAAAGAGAAAAAGAATAGAGAGAGAAGAAAGAGAATTGGAGGACGAGAAGGAAAGCCCATAGAGTGAGTAGAGAGAAATCTGTATTTTCGAGTGTGGCGAAATTTTCACATTTTGCGAACGCGTGCTGGCCACCAGGCGGCCGCCATTTTACCCCGGATAAGTTTTGCGTGCGTGTATCCCCTCGAAGTGTATCGAGCCGTGCAGTGTGGTGGTGTAAAATAATTAGAGTCAGTCCCAAATTTATTCGTTCATTACCTTTTGCGTTTTCCCCAATACCCCCGATAATTTTGAAAATTATTATTTTTGCGTTCCCCGATAATTTTGAAAAGTATTATTTTTGCGTTTTCCCGATAAATTCGACCCCGATTAAAATAACCAAGAAATTAACCTGCCATGAGAAACGAACGTGGTAATAACTAAGAGGCCGAACCACGGACCTCCCCCCCCCACCCCCGCCCCAGAGAGTATTCCCCAGCTACATTTGAGCCAGCCCGTGTATCACATTTTGTTTTGCTCTACGATAACTCGAAGAAATTATCAGAGGAGGATTTAGAGGCGAGAAGGCAGTTATGCCGAAAAATAGCTGGCGCCCAACCGAACCATAATTATAATTATTATTATTTTTTTTTTCTTTGCGAGTTTCCTTTTTTTTGTAATATATTATTTTTTTTTGTCATTTATCAAAGAATAAATAGAGTAATATTTTCGTGTTAACCCCGACTTTGCGTTTCCCTTATTCTTCCCCCCCCCCCATTCAAAGTTGGCGTGACAATATATATATATATATATTTATATATATATATATATATATATATATATATATATATATATATAGTTCCGCAGATTGAGAGATAGAGAAAACACCAATCTTATTCTACGGACAGTTTACAGAAACAAAACAGTCTATATGACTGGTTGACGCGATTGTAAGACGTCGCGTTTCACCGTGAAGTTATATAGTTATATTATTAGAGCATACGAATTGTTCTAGAACTATTATTTTCATCAAGAGATTTTATTGTATAAATAGTTTGTTTTTATCATAAGTGTAAAGTGATGTGAGAAAAATGGGCAACAAAAATAACAAATGGAATAAACGTCCTCATTCTCGTCGACTATGCGGCATTCACAGGTACGTGTTATTACAACTAACATTCGGGGAAAAGATAATGTATGATGTGGAGAAAGAAGAAGTCTGTGGATTATCGTGATCCTTCTTCTTTTCCACTTATCCTTGTGCAAGTTTGGGTTTTCTTCTTTACCAATCTCGCATCATACATCCATCCCACTTGGGGTTCAACAAATTTGGGCAAATTCTGCAGTCGATTGGTTTGGATGGGGGCTTGAAATGTACATATTATTTCTCCCACACTTATGGCAAATTTTGATATCTAGAGGCTTTTTCAGGATGTTTTCAGATTTTCCACCCGCTCGGTGCTTCTTTCTCTCTCTCTATCATTCTCTCTCTCTGTTGATAATTTGGGGGGAGAGAGAGAATTATAGAGAGAGAGAAAGAAGCACCGAGCGGGTGGAAAATCTGAAAACATCCTGAAAGCCTCTAGATATCAAAATTTGCCATAAGTGTGGAAAAAATAATATGCACATTTCAAGCCCCCGATCCAAACTAATCGACCGTAGAATTTACCCAAACTTGTTGAACCCCAAGTGGAATGAATGTATAATGCGAGATTCTCCCCAAAATTTCTCAAGAGAGAGAGGAGAGAGAGAGAAAGAAGCAGCAGGTGGGTGCAAAATCTGAAAACATCCTGAATAAGAATTCGAAAGGATTCGATTTTTTTTTCTCTATCATTCTCTCTCTTTCTCTTCAAAAATTGGGGGGACAGAGAGACAGAGAGAGAATGGTAGAGAAATATAAATAGAAAACAAAAACATAATCTAATAAAAATAAAGTATAATAAGAATAAAGTTTATATAATAAAAATAAAGTAGAATAAAAAAAAAGCTTATATTAAAATAAAGTCTATATAAATATCAATGTATCGTTATTAATTATTTCCCTCTCTGCTGCTCTAGCTCTTTCATTCTCTCCCCTCGCCGCCCAATTTCTCAAGAGAGAGAGAGAGAGAGAGCGAGAGAGAGAGAGACACAGGGAATGATATAAAGAGAGAAAGAAGGTTCGGGCGGCCGAATGCCCGGCTACATGGGGGTACCCCAGGTGAGATACTGGCACCCGCCATTTAAAAAAAAAATCGAATTAAAAAGATTATCAAATAAAAATAAAGTCATTCTCTGTCTCTATCATTCTCTCTCTCTATCATTCGCTCTCTCTATCATTCTCTGTCTCGATCATTCTCTCTCTCTCTATCATTCTCTCTCTCTATCATTCTTTCTCTCTATCATTCTCTGTCTCTATCATTCTCTCTCACTATCATTCTCTCTCTCTATCATTCTCTCTCTCTATCATTCTTTCTCTCTCTCTCATTCTATCATTCTCTCTCTCTCTATCATTCTTTCTCTCTATCATTCTCTCTCTCTATCATTCTCTCTCACTATCATTCTCTCTCTCTATCATTCTCTCTCTCTCTACCATTCTTTCTCTCTCTCATTCTATCATTCTCTCTCTATCATTCTCTCTCTCTCTCTATCATTCTTTCTCTGTATCATTCTCTGTCTCTATCAGTCTCTCTCACTATCATTCTCTCTCTCTATCATTCTCTGTCTCTATCATTCTCTCTCTCTCTATCATTCTCTCTCACTATCATTCTCTGTCTCTATCATTCTTTCCCTCCATCATTCTCTCTCTCCTATCATTCTCTTTGTATCAATCTCTCTCTCTATCATTCTCTCTCTCTATAACCCTCTCTCTCTATCATCCTCTGTCTCTATCATTCTCTCTCTCTCTATCATTCTCTGTCTCTATCATTCTCTCTCTCTCTCTCTCTCTATCATTATCTCTCACTATCATTCTCTCTCTCTATCATTCTCTGTCTCTATCATTCTCTCTCATTATCATTCTCTCTCTCTATCATTCTCTCTCATTATCATTCTCTCTCTCTATCATTCTCTCTCTCCTATCATTCTCTCTCTCTCTCTATCATTTCCTCTCTCCTATCATTCTCTCTCTCTCTCTCTCTCTCTCTATCATTCTCTCTCTCTATCATTCTCTCTTTCTATCATTCTCTCTTTCTATCATTCTCTGTCTCTATCATTCTCTCTCTCTCTATCATTCTCTCTCTCTCTATCATTCTCTCTTACTATCATTCTCTGTCTCTATCATTCTCTCCCTCCATCATTCTCTCTCTCCTATCATTCTCTTTGTATCAATCTCTCTCTCTATCATTCTCTCTCTCTATAACCCTCTCTCTCTATCATTCTCTGTCTCTATCATTCTCTGTCTCTCTCTATCATTTCCTCTCTCCTATCATTCTCTCTCTGTCTCTCTCTCTCTCTCTATCATTCTCTCTCTCTATCATTCTCTCTTTCTATCATTCTCTGTCTCTATCATTCTCTCTCTCTCTATCATTCTCTCTCTCTCTATCATTCTCTCTTACTATCATTCTCTGTCTCTATCATTCTCTCCCTCCATCATTCTCTCTCTCCTATCATTCTCTTTGTATCAATCTCTCTCTCTATCATTCTCTCTCTCTATAACCCTCTCTCTCTATCATTCTCTGTCTCTATCATTCTCTGTCTCTATCATTCTCTCTCTCTCTCTATCATTCTCTGTCTCTATCATTCTCTCTCACTAGCATTCTCTCTCTCTATCATTCTTTCTCTCTATCACTCTCTGTCTTTATCATTCTCTGTCTCTATCATTCTCTCTCATTATCATTCTCTCTCTCTATCATTCTCTCTCTCTATCATTCTCTGTCACTATCATTCTCTCTCTCTTTATCATTCTCTCTCTCTATCATTCTCTCTCTCTATCATTCTCTCTCTCACTATCATTCTCTGTCTCTATCATTCTCTCCCTCCATCATTCTCTCTCTCCATCATTTTCTCTCTCTCCTATCATTCTCTCTCTATCATTCTCTGTCTCTATTATTCTCACTCTCTCTATAACCCTCTCTCTATTTAATTCTCTGTCTCTATCATTCTCTCTGTCTCAATCATTCGCTCTCTCTGTCATTCTCTCTGTCTCAATCATTATCTGTCTCTATCATTCTCTCTCTCTATCATTCTTTCTCTCTATCATTCTCTGTCTCTATCATTCTCTCTCACTATCATTCTCTCTCTCTCTATCATTCTCTCTCTCTCTATCATTCTTTCTCTCTATCATTCTCTGTCTCTATCATTCTCTCTCTCTCTATCATTCTTTCTCTCTATCATTCTCTGTCTCTATCATTCTCTCTCACTATCATTCTCTCTCTCTATCATTCTCTCTCTCTATCATTCTCTTTCTCTATCATTCTTTCTCTCTCTCTCATTCTATCATTCTCTCTCTCTCTATCATTCTTTCTCTCTATCATTCTCTCTCTCTATCATTCTCTCTCTCTATCATTCTCTCTCTCTCTACCATTCTTTCTCTCTCTCATTCTATCATTCTCTCTCGCTCTCTATCATTCTTTCTCTGTATCATTCTCTGTCTCTATCATTCTCTCTCACTATCATTCTCTCTCTCTATCATTCTCTGTCTCTATCATTCTCTCTCTCTCTATCATTCTCTCTCACTATCATTCTCTGTCTCTATCATTCTCTCCCTCCATCATTCTCTCTGTATCAATCTCTCTCTCCTATCATTCTCTCTCTGTATCATTCTCTGTCTCTATCATTCTCTCTCGCTCTATCATTCTCTGTCTCTATCATTCTCTCTCTCTCTCTATCATTATCTCTCACTATCATTCTCTCTCTCTATCATTCTCTGTCTCTATCATTCTCTGTCTCTATCATTCTCTCTCATTATCATTCTCTCTCATTATCATTCTCTCTCATTATCATTCTCTCTCTCTATCATTCTCTCTCTCCTATCATTCTCTCTCTCTCTATCATTTCCTCTCTCCTATCACTCTCTCTCTCTCTATCATTCTCTCTCTCTATCATTCTCTGTCTCTATCATTCTCTCTCTCTCTATCATTCTCTCTCTCTCTACTATTCTCTCTTACTATCATTCTCTGTCTCTATCATTCTCTCCCTCCATCATTCTCTCTCTCCTATCATTCTCTTTGTATCAATCTCTCTCTCTATCATTCTCTCTCTCTATAACCCTCTCTCTTTATCATTCTCTCTCTCTATCATTCTCTGTCTCTATCATTCTCTCTCTCTCTATCATTCTTTCTCTCTATCATTCTCTGTCTCTATCATTCTCTCTCTCTCTATCATTCTCTCTCACTATCATTCTCTGTCTCTATCATTCTCTCCCTCCATCATTCTCTCTCTTCATCATTTTCTCTCTCTCCTATCATTCTCTCTCTATCATTCTCTGTCTCTATTATTCTCACTCTCTCTATAACCCTCTCTCTATTTAATTCTCTGTCTCTATCATTCTCTCTGTCTCAATCATTCGCTCTCTCTGTCATTCTCTATCTCAATCATTCTCTCTGTCTCAATCATTATCTGTCTCTATCATTCTCTCTCTCTATCATCATTCTCTCTCTATCATTCTCTCTCACTATCATTCTCTCTCTCTCTATCATTCTCTGTCTCTATAATTCTCTCTCTCTCTCTCTATTATTTTCTCTCTCTCCATCATTCCCTCTCTCACTCTCATGTTCTCGGTGTCGATGCTCAATCGCTCGAAGTTTTTTTTTGATTTATTTCAACGATACAGTCGAGCAATAATTTCATGAGCTCGCTAAATTTTATACAGCGACAATTTTATTTGAAAATCTATCGTCGCCGAGATTGCATGTTCTCGGTGTTGATGCTCGTGCATCATCGCTCGATGTTTTCGTTGATTTATTTCGACGATACAGTCGAGCAATAATTGCATGAGCCGGCTAAATTTTATACAGCGACAATTTTATTTAAAAATCTATCGTCGCCGAGATTGCATGTTCTCGGTGACGATGCTCATGCACAATCGCTCGACGTTTTCGTTCATTTATTTCAACGATACAGTCGAGCAATAATTACATGAGCTCGCTAAATTTGATACAGCGACAATTTTATTTGAAAATCTATCGTCGCCGAGATTGCATGTTCTCGGTGTCGATGCTCGTGAATCATCGCTCGATGTTTTCGTTGATTTATTTCAACGATACAGTCGAGCAATAATTGCATGAGCTCGCTAAATTTTATACAGCGACAATTTTATTTGAAAATCTATCGTCGCCGAGATTGCATGTTCTCGGTGTTGATGCTCGTGCATCATCGCTCGATGTTTTCGTTGATTTATTTCGACGATACAGTCAAGCAATAATTGCATGAGCTGGCTAAATTTTATACAGCGACAATTTTATTTAAAAATCTGTCGTCGCCGAGATTGCATGTTCTCGGTGTTGATGCTCGTGCATCATCGCTCGATGTTTTCGTTGATTTATTTCAACGATACAGTCGAGCAATAATTGCATCAGCTGGCTAAATTTTATACAGCGACAATTTTATTAAAAAATTTATCGTCGCCGAGATTGCATGTTCTCGGTGACGATGCTCATGCACAATCGCTCGACGTATTCGTTCATTTATTTCAACGATACAGTCGAGCAATAATTACTGAGCTCGCTAAATTTTATACAGCGACAATTTTATTTAAAAACCTATCGTCGCCGAGATTGCATGTTCTCGGTCTTGTTTGTCTGTTGAATCGCCGATGGTGTATAGTGCCATCTAACGGTGGCGCGCGCCGCACGGATGGTAATTCGTTGCGCGTGCCCCGTTCACTACTATGCCGACGCCATCGGTGAGACTGACTCAAAAGTTGGTAGAAATTACTTGACGGATGCATATCGAGAAATTTTCTTTTGTTTTTCTTTAATGGTTCATTTTTTTTCATTCCGAGTGTCTGTCGGTCCTTCATCATGAAATTAATTCGCGGCCATTTTACTAACACTTAAAGTGACTAGCAGATGGTATTGATGGAATTCTTTTTTCTTCGTTCTATATTGGATCTCTAAGTCTTTGGAGAATCTTCAGGGATGTTTCATGAATGCATTCCCACCTAAAGGTTTGATTTGACCAGGATGTTATTTATTTGCGATAGGATAAAAATCTGAAAAAATCGTGCAAATTCGAAATTTGCACATTGCTTCCTCGTCACTTTCGTCCAACCATACAATCCCCTCTATAGGCAATAATTTTCTTGGTTTTAGCTTCATCATTGAGGAACCTTTGTTTTGTAAAGGAATGTTTCTTGGAGCTTAGTTCAGAATGAGTGTAGATATATTTTTCTAGAACCGAATATCCAGCATCAGACCCTATCTCCATATTGTATTGTCAGACACCATGCCAAGTATTCTTACATTGGAGGAGTAGCGCACTAATTTTGAAATGCAACCTTTATATGATATATTTACAAATTATTCATTTTTGCGTTGCAATTTTCGTATACAGCTCACGTCTTCGGTCACCCAAATGCAAACCCGAACATGGCCATTTTAAAATATGGAAGTGTCTAATATTTTGTTTTGTGTACAAACTTTGTTTTTGTTCAAAATAATAAATCGAGAAATTGTATGTATTAGTGCAAATATTTGCTTACGAGATGCACCACGGGGAGGTGAACCCACTTCGCATCTCATAAAAACACTGCATATATACAATACAATACGATCTTTTGTTACTAAATATGTATGAAAAGTACACAGATTACTTCGGGGTACTTGTTTATTGTGAGCCCCCTTGCCTCTCACAATCTGGTGTTTATATTGTCATTGTTTTCGTTCCACTTAACATTATGGGGTGCTTATTTAGGGTGAGTCCTCTTCCCTCTCATAATCGACCGAAAATTCAAGTCACCACGCCTTTGCCGACAAATTAAAAATTTGGTAAGATTCAAAATTATATAAAATCTAAACTGTACGATCGATTTTTGCCGACCTTGATACCAAATTTCGAATTTGTGTAGCCATTTTCGATTCGCTAGGTGTAAATGTACGAAAGTTAGAGTGGAAGTAGATTTCTTTTCTTTTTTTAATTCAACAATGTTGAAATTCTATCAAAATCTGACCACCTCTACCAATTCTTGCCAAAATCAACACCAAAAGTCTTTGTCCCCTAGCATATTTTCGTAGAAAGTTTCAGATCGATAGCTGAAAATTTACGAAAGTTAGAGCAAAAATAGATTGTTTTCAACAATTTTTTATAAAACCGGAACGCCTAAATCGATTCTCACCAAACTCAATACCAAACAAACTTGTCACCTAGCATATTTGCATAGAAAGTTTGAGCCCGATAGCTGGAAATTCACGAAAACTAGAGAGACCACACTCTTTTTCGAAACATTCAAACTGCCATAAAATGAGACACCAGTTAACGATCTCAGCAAAAATTGCACGAAATGACTGTTTTTATTCTTTATAATTTCATCACACAGGCACATACACACACACAAAACTACTAACAATAAAAATGATTATGACACTATATATGATTTATCCACTATGTGGAGCATTCCAGGAGAGTATACAGTGCGCTATAGCGACCCCCACTCTTCCGGCCTGGTCAGTCCGCGGCGAGTGGGGGGTAGGAGTGGGGGTGAGTGGTGAGGTGTCGCCATAGCGCACCGTGTGTTATTATTATTATCAAAATAATGTGAATTATTCGGATATTAATAATAATTACTTTTTTATTTTTATTTGATAAAATACATTTTTACATTGAATACAGGTTAGAGTGTACAATATATATATGCTAATTACCCCCCATAGGATTTATATTACGTTAAACAAAAAATGGCTTAGATAGCACTGCATTTTTTTGACATTTTGTAGAGCACAATGATATACTATACAGGTGTGATGGTGGTTTCGTTGGCGGCCATGCCATGGGCACACTACGGCCAGAGGCGATGGATCGGCGGTTGATGGAAAATGTTGATTGTTGTCTAGGTTTATGAACCGTCGCTTGGTGGCCTCTTCCAAGAATTCGACAGCTTGGTGGCCTCTCGAGTATAGGAGAGTGTATCCGACCGCATTAGCTGTTTTGAATAATTCTTTACGCAGATTATCGATGCTGGTGTTGCCCTCGGTCCAATGAATACCATGATCGTTCTCCGTTTTCCACCCATTTTCCAAACGTACGCCCGGTGGTAATTCACTGATTTGGTAAGGCGGGGCGACCAGTTACCCTGCTAGGCATCGTGGTTTTTGTATCACATCAACAACTACTTCTTTTGGCAGAAATTTGCCATTTTTATATTTGAAGTGTTGAATATCGAAAACGAGATCACACCCGCGCATATTGTAGCACCCACGAATACGGGTCACACTCAACTGCTGCTACCGCTGTGATATTACACTGGGGCTGGTTTGAATTCCAGATTATTGAATCGACCACCCAGATATTGCATGAACAGGTTGTCAGCGTGTGCGGTAGCTACCATTTGCTGGAACAGGGCATCATCTTCTTCGATGGCTTTGACGAATCTCACCGGTAGGAAAGACGTGAATTCGTTGTCCACATCAATGGTAATTCTGTTGCCCCATGTTGTTCGCGCTGTTCTCATGTTGGTAATTTTGTAGTCCTTGCCGACCTTCAATTCGGTCAGTTTTTTGACGGGTAGGAATTCCGTCAATTTGCTCACTCTATTGATTCGTGAAAAATCCATCGCGGAGTTCGAGCGTTCTTAGCTGATGTGTTAAAAAAATCAAGTCAGATCGTGCGCGTATTAGCACTTATGTCGTCGATGTCTTGCAAGAGTCTTTCTACTCGCTTTTTCAACGCGCGGCGCTTTCTTTGTATAGAAAAAGACCGAATTGTAGATTTGGATGAGTTCAGTTGACGACGAATGACAAATGACGACTGACTATCTAGCTAGTTCAACGATGCGCGGCTTATTTTCTGACACCCGCCCCCTCTTGATGCCTCTTTTTCGCAGTAGCAGCTGACTCACCATCACATGACGGCATCTCGAGACTGAGTAAAAATGGATATACTGTCATCAGCATTGCACGCGCGCGCGAAACCTAAGACTTACAGTCAGCAGTATTGCACGTGTGCGAAACCTAAGCTTACAGTCAGCAGTATTGCACGTCTGCGAAACCTGAGATCTAAAACATATCACCACCCCAAATGATTTCTGTTAAAAGCAATGAGTCAGACAAAACATGTACATTTTTTAAACCGTTTACTGGCCCATAATTAGCGAGAGCGAGAACAGCGGTGCTGTATACAATGTAGATGCTTATTTCTATACCCCCCACCAGCACAACCATTCATAATGAAAACTACACCCGGAGATTTGCTGCGCTTATCGATATACGCATTATAATACTCATCCACTATTTTATTGTTTCGCTGCAAATCATCCGAAAATACGCATCTAAAGCGGTGAATACCGAAACCAGTAGCCATATAATGAAGAAACATAACACAATACTGTCTGCAACATTGTGAATTCGGGCCTTGAAGCTGCGTTGCGTTGCAGCGGAAGAGTCTGCAGTTTCTTCGGAGACGAGCGAGATGCTGCGGAATGATTGGTGGTAGTCCGTAACTGTCAAAGAACCATCCGTGTCCATTTCTATCGACGTACATGGCGACCCAGTGGGCAGTTGGTAGTTTGTGGCCATCGGTGTTAACCACGAATGCCGTCGGTTTCGTCCACACCCTCGGGATACGATCTGCTGGGTACACGCCCACCGTAGATCCTTTATGTTCAGGAGCGATTGCCGAATTTGAAGAGTGTTCATGGCCCAAGGGTTTTTCTTCTTCTTCTGACGCGTACTCTGGCAAACCGACATGCTACGTTGTAATAGTTCTATACTCTCATAAGGAGGCGATTTGCTCGCTATGACAGAGCCATGCTTTGATCCTGGTAGCGTTGTTCAGAGCGCATTTTTATGTGTGTTTTTTATTTACCACACCGTGATACATGCAGCGTGTGGCACTTTGTGGCATGTGGTGGAATGAAGGAGCCTCATCATCTTCTTCCAGATTTATAAGGTAACACCCCGTGAGCTGAGCTAGGTATGACGATTTCTCAGAGCCTCTTGTAAAGATCCGTACAGCCTGAGTCGCAATTCTCGTCAGATTTGCGTCCAGCGAATGTAATGATATATCACCTTCAGGCCATTCTATACCATGAATATCAGCACATAGGCGCATGTTTTGTCTCTTTACAGAGGGTGACATTTTGTCATACGCGTAGGGCGGTTTTACAAGCCAATGATCAAAGTCCTCAGTCTGTACCGAGATGACCGCTACTTCTTTAGGTTTAACTGATTATCTCTATCCCTCATACCCTGTATATCAATAACGATATTCATGATGAAATCTTTTTTCGACCGTCGCATTCCAAACGATGAACGCAAACTGAGGGCGCTTCTCTCTCATCAGCCGCTGAAATCCATGACCACTTGCCGTGATGAGTCGGTCTCCAGCACATTATCGTATTCAGCATATACAATGCAATTAATTGTTGAAGCTAGGGCTCCCGCAAAACGTACTTCTATCCTCACACTACCGTGTCTTACCAGGTTCCAATGAGTGCTACTATTGGCCGAGAGATCGGGTGTAAGATCAAATGCGAAGAGACAATTACCCCACGGATAGCTTGAGCGTGAAATACAATTACCCTCATTGAGAAAGTGAATACCTGTACCGGAAAATAATGTATGATAGGCATCCACGCACATATTAGCATCTATAAAGTCTGGCTGTAGAGGCTTTGACGGTATTTGCAAGCCGTCCGCATACAAAGAAAGATAATTAATTTGTTAATTTTGAAAATTGAATGGGTTCATGGCGCGATCGCCGTTGAAAGCCTTATTATCGACAAAACCGACAATTATACGTTTGGGTAACTGGCCCAATATGACATTATCAAGAGTATCCCCGTGTACCCCTGCATGCATCGATATCGCTTTAACCTCGACGCGTCAAAGGATATTTTGCTGTAGATTTGGACAGAGCTCTTGCATGAGCCAAAAGTATGCCTGGAGCTATCTTAACGCGACGTACAAGTAGCGATGCCTCTGTAATACGTATCGTGCAATCTTTCGAAGAACTCATGAGACAAAAAGCATTATTGGTCCGTACGAGCCGCAGACGCATTTCAACGCCGTTTAGCAAAAACCTCTCTTGATTAAAGATATCGCAGTGCAAATGGCCGAGGAGGTCGATTGTTCTATTCTTGCCTAATACAGAGAGCCGGGATACAAGACCGTTATTATCATCGCCCGTATCATCCATTTTACCAGCTGTATCATTTGTAACGTGGCATTTCTGCGTCACGTTACCAAACGTAGAAAAGAGCTCCCGGCACGACACGAGAGCGACGTCTCGTCTCGATAAGTCCCGCCGAGACGATCCAACAGGGCAAGTGCGTTAACCGCCGTTCGATTATACTAATATTTTTCGTATTTTGTTTTCCTTTATCTCCGGGCGAGCTTCGGCCTTACCGGCCAACGAAGAACACCATCGTCACCGAGGGATGCGTGCAGGTCAACCGCGCAGCTACGGGCTAACGACACGAGATCCACGGCTTGGATCGATACCGATGAGAGAGAGGGGTTCTCTCTCTCCCCCACACCATCATCGGCCTGAGCCTTACCGGTGTGAGTGGGCTCACGTACGTGCTTTTCGTCGCTGCCGCGGCTCTCATACCATCTCACGAGAGTCGCGATTTGAATCGTGGCTTATGATAAGCTATCGCCACGCCACCCACCCCGAGCCGTGCTGCTCGCACGGAAGTCACGCTGCACCACACCAAAAACTGCATCAAGGCCATCTGCAGGGCCGCTGCATCATAATTAGTGGCCATTGAAGCCACATGATCGAGTTTAGAGGCGATTGTCTATCGTTTCGCGCTCTCGGATCGCCCAATAAATCGATTCCGAGTCGCGTGCCACTGCCATATCGATCAGCGGTTCAATTATCACGAGCGTTGAAGGGGCAAGGGGTGGGGGTAAAAGGACCCGCGTCGAGGGGGAAAAGCGCGCCTAATTTCTCGGGGACTCAAGCTTCCGTCGCGTACGAGATAAGACGTGGTTTTTCGTGTCGTGGCCGCTCCCGCTGCTCAAGATAAGCAACCCCTCCGAATATCCTCACGATTAGGCATACCGTGAATTATCCGGGGTCTAGCCAAAGAAAATAAACCGGTAGGGTCGTTGTTTCGCTCGGTTTCGTGTTTTGAGAGTTTTTATCGCGGTGAAATTGTATAGAGCCGTGCGATATTGTCGTGACGGCCGGTTAACGCATGAGAGCCCGATCGCGTCTTAGTTTCCCGCCTACTATCGTGTGTGGAATTTCTCGTTTTGTAACTATTATTTGTTGGATCGTCTCACCGAGGTCCGTTTTTTTTATATTTTGTGGCGCGAGGTGCGAGTCCAATTAATTTTAAGGCTAAGTGTCGTTCAGAGTCTCGGCCGGGGAATAAATTCATCGCGCGTCTTTTCTTTTGTGTAACGGCTCTCGCGAGCACGTTTTCGATCGGCGCCATCTTGTACGCCGTCTCGGCTATCAAGTTGGTTGTGCGAATAGTTAAGCTTTATCTTTCGTGCAGTGTATTGTTCCCGGGGTCGAGATTTCGTGTTCGTCTGTCCGTTTAGTTCGGTCATAGTTATTTATTTATGTCGTATTATATCGAGTCCACCAAGGGATAAAACCCGAAAAGAGTTTATTTGTGCAATTAAAATATTCAAGTTAAAGTCCAAGTGTATTGTTTTATTTAAGGACCATCCCGCGAGTAAACCCAGCCCCTCTACCATCTTAGAAGGCTGCAGCCAAGTCAGGCAGTTTCCTCGTTCGCCGGTTAGAAAATAAAATTTGTCACGGGCCGCTTTGGTTTCCGTGGCTGGCGCCCTTCGAGCCGGTGAGCGAGGATTTTGTGTACAAGTTGTGTACGAGTGGGTAAAAGGGAAAACGCGTCACAAATTTGGCGTCCAACGTGGTGCGATCTCCGTTGGTGTGATGGTCCTTAATTGTTAATTTATTTATTTATTTTTGTTTAGTGTTCGTTTAAATATTTCTGTGTTTTTTTTGCACCGATAAAACAGTGTATATTTTTTTTTCGAGTTTTTATTCATCGTTTTTTATTATTATTTAAAATTGACGAGATACCGTTTGGCGTTCTCGTGGTGAAATTTGCATTATTTCAAGCCGTTGGTGGCTTGATATCATTATTATTATTGTGTGCGACGATTTCGTCGAGAATATTTGAGAATATTCTGGCGTTATACGTGAGAAAATTTTTCGTTCGAGTTCGAGGCTTAGAGCTCTCGTGCTCGAGTTGTGAGATACGTGTGTGTGTGTCTGTGTGTTTACGTCCTTTGTCCTTGTCGCGATCGATGTGATTGTCGATCGACGCTCTCGGCTCAGTTTAACGAGAGCATAGTTACGAGCAAGATCACGGGAAAAGTAGAAAAAGTAATATTCTGTGCTTCGTTAATTTTGTGCGAGGAATTATTGTTTGGTGGAGTGCTGCGAGAGCATCGAGATTGAAGGTAAAATATTTTCCTTACATACCCCTTGATCATCCCCACCTTATCTCATGGTGCTGGCCCAGGCACGCCAATAAATTCGAAATCAAGTGCTCGTCGTGTTTTTCCCTTTGATCATTATTATATTGAGAGTGTCGATAAGTAGAGTCGTGAGAGCGTAGCTTGTTGAAGCGCGGGCAGAGGGGGGACGTAACACCGTGTGATAGTGTTGTAGCGTGATCGCGCGTGGGATTCTCGGATCACGAAATTTTTGTTCAATTCGGAAAATTATCGGAAAAAGAAAGTGAAGTGTTGAAATTTTGATTTGCTGATTTGAGAATGGGAAAACTGACGTGGAGGATAAATTGATTTTCAACTGTGGAAAAAAAAAAGGAAAAAAAAAGAGAAGAAATCTGCTTACCGACAAATTTCATTGTACGGGACATTTATTTTATTTTTTTTGATTTTTCGTGTTCCCGTCGATAATTATTTAACTTAGTGGTATTTATTTATGTTCGTGTTCCTTTGGGATTATTTATAAATTTGTCCATTTATTTATCGAGTTATTTTGTTTTTGGTATTATCTACCAACACATTTATCATTCTTCTGTAATTTATTTTATATTTCTTTTATTCAGTTGTGTCTGATAATTATCGACGCAATTCTTTTTCTTTTCCTCTTTTTTATTGGTTTTTATTATTGGCTGATTTTTTTTCCCGACTTGTTTTTATCCTTTTCCTTCCATTCTTTGGACTCTTTTTTTTTAATTTTGATTATTATTTGACTCATTTTCTTTTATCCTTGAACTTTATTCCCTTTTAGACTTTCCCAGATTCATTGGACTTGTTTTTGATTTCTTTTTTTTCCCTTTTTAATATTTTTTTTTGTGACTTAAAAAATTTTTTTTTTTAATTTTATTATTCTTTTGGGTAATTTTCTGGTTTTACTCAATTTCTTTTAATCATTTTTATTTTATTTTTCCGGTGGATCGATTGACTCGATTGATTTACGGTGACTTTTTTTTATTTATTTCGGGTTCATTTTTTATTCCCCGGACCTGTTTATCGACTCATTTATTTTTATTTTTTATGAAGTATTATTATTATTATTATTTTTTATTATTATTTTTTTCCCCTTTTCGATTATTTGTTTTTCGACTTAGTTTTTCCCTGAATTTTATTTATTTATTTCGGTTTGTTTTATTACGCAATTTTTTTTTTTTTAATTTCTGACCTTTCGCGATTTTCTTTTTCCCTCCATTGACTTATTTTTATTTTTATTTCATTCTTTTTTTTTTTCCGACTTTTGAATTTTTTTTTATTTCTTTTATTCTTGTATTTATTGACTTTTTTTTGTTTTGACTTTTCCCTGATTTAATTTAATTCCCTGACCCTTACTCTTATTTTATCTCTATTTTATTTATTTACGTAATTCTGTGATATTTATTATTGTATTATTGTATTGATTATTGATTGTGCGACGAATTTCGTCATCGTCCCCCACGTGTTCGTGTCGCGTGGTGTGCTACGGGCCTTCCTCGGGTGTGAGCGTCGTTCGCGAGTGGGATAGCGCTCCCGCGTGAGTGCGCGAGAGACAGAAGATGCAGCGCACGCCGCCGCGCTCGGCCCTTCCCGCTGTCTCTCTCACGCCTGAACAATTGAAGCGAGAAATCGCGTCGCGTGGTCTTTCGGTTTTGGGCGACGAAATGGAGTTGCAGGACAGATTAAATGCTGCGCTTCGTCGCGAATCAGAAATCCTCGTGCCGGTACCGATGAATTCTACTAATCCTTTTCGGGAGGAGGGGGTACGATTTTTGCCGTCGGCTGCCGATAGCCGAGTTAACTTGACAGGTCGCGGTGGGGGAAGGGGTCTGGCGACGAGCATCGTCGCGAACGTGCCAGAGGTGTCATCGGGCACACGTGTTATACCGCCGCCATTACCGCCGCGTCGGAACCATGGGGCCAGCGAAATAACGAATTTTAACCCCCCACGGGTCGATTTTGGGGCTACCGAGCCAGCGTATCGGTCGTCCCCGGTCGTTCGTTCGCAGCCACGATCAGCTGATTCTGCTGCGATGCGGTCAACGTACGAAATTCTTCGGAAATGAAACCTAACGTTCTCGGGGGAAATCGGAGAGGATGCGGAGAGCTTTATTTTGAGCTTAAAGCGGGGTCGAAGAATGCTACCAGCTTCGGATTACGATCTTTTAGATTGCCTTGAGTTTTTCTTACGGGGTAAAGCCCTTTGGTGGTACCGTACCCAGCGCGACAGTCTACGGAGTTTTCGAGATCTCGAGGTCGCGTGGAGGGGGAGATTCGGAGATCCCGATTATCAGCTTTCGCTGCGCGAGGAAATATTAATGAGAGGGCCGGGTGAATATGAGTCGTTCCCGGTTTTTCTAGCCTGTATGCGGGGACTCTTTGATCGAGTGGAGCCACCATGGTCTCTCGAAGAGCAATTAATGTACGTGCGTCGGAATATGCATTCGCGTTTGCGACGTTTAATACAGCGGCGAGACTCTCGTACGTACGCTGAGCTCGAGAGCCGTGCTGTGGAGATCGAAAGGAGCTATCGCGAGGACGAACATCCACGTGCGCCTCCACCCCCTGAGCGGTCTATGATCCCGGCTCTCGCGTATGAAGATCCGTATCGGAGCGGTAGACGTCCGAGCGTGAGCTTTGCCGTGATGGACGACTCGCGTGGGCGTGCTTCGTCGAACGTGCCTCCTGCACGCTTCGGGGAAGACCGTGCACCGGGGATACCTCGGGGTGAGAGCTCTCGCTTCCCGCGACGGACGGAATCGCCATACGCGAACAGGAATAATTTTGAATCGGCCGTTTCATACCGAGAGCGCTACAGTCGTTCTCCCTCGCCATATGGAAATCGGAATAATTTTGCAAATACACCGTACCGCGAACGATACGATAGTTCTTCGTCGCCATATGGGAACCGTTCTCGCGCTTCCGGTGCTGCCACTGGCCGCGACGCTTACCCAAGTGCGCCAATCGGCTCGCAGTCGGGCGGTCAGTCGCCGCATACCGTGGTTTGCTACAATGCAATGGCTTAAACCATTATGCGCGTGATTGCCTCGCCCGAAAGCCAAACAACAACACGCAGCGCAGCCGTGAGAACGCTCCCGCTACAGTTTCTCCTCCGGAGGTGGGAAACGCTTCCGGGGACTGCCAATAAAGGCCGTAGAGTCTCCCGTGGGTCATGCAAAAGGCCTTTCCCAACCATTAACATTACCCGAGAATATCACGGATTATTTTTGTAGCCCGTTGAACAGTGGGCGGTCTCGGACCATTTTGATCGTGAAAGTTTCGATTTTGGGACACGTGCTTCCCGCCATTTTCGACAATGGCTCAACTAACACATTCGTCGGCAAAGAGGGTTTGTTAGTCGCTGCACGCTTGGGAATATCGCGTCGACAAACTCCCCAACACCCGAGTACTATTGCTAACGGGGATAAAATATTATGTAACGAGGAAATCGAATTTCCGCTGCAGCTCGAGGATTGAGAGCGGACATTAACGGGTCGAGTTTTCCCGTCCTTACCGGTACCTTTGCTCCTCGGATTGGACTCTCTTGAGCAGTTTGGGGTAGTAATGGACCATCATAGACGCGTCTGGTCGTTCAGTGGCGATCCCACACGCGAGTTTGAATTCGTGCGGTGCGATGCGCCCGAGCACATGAACGTACTACTCGGTATTTCGGAATTAGACCACGGGGAAAGCTCTCGATTAACTTCCTTTTTAGAGAAAGAACTCGAGATCCTTCGTAAACTACCGGGTTTAACAAATTTGATTGAACATCATATAGATGTCGGGGGCAGTCGGCCAATGAAACAGCGTTATTATCCGGTTACTCCCGTCATTCGCGAAGCTATCGATGCCGAGGTCGACCGGATGTTGGCCGAGGATATCATCGAGCCATCTAGGAGCGATTGGTCGAGTCCTATAGTGATGATTAAAAAACCAAATGGCACCTATCGGTTCTGTTTAGACTTCCGAAAGGTAAATGAAGTCTCGAAAAAGGATGCGTACCCGCTCCCGTACATGTCACAGATCCTGGATCGGTTATGTTCCGCCAAGTACATCTCGACTATCGATTTAAGTCAGGCTTTCCATCAAATCCGCCTCGATAACGCCTCGAAAGAAATAACGGCGTTTACGGTACCGCACCGTGGTCTTTTCCAGTTCAAGCGCATGCCATATGGGCTCACGAGAGCGCCGGCCACGTTCCAGCGGTTACTAGATCGAATCATCGGGTCAGAGATGGAGCTCACGCGTTTGCCTATCTGGATGATATAATTGTGTTTACCGAAACCTTTGATGAACATCTCGCCTCGCTTAGGCGCGTTTTCGAGCGTATTGCAAGCGCGGGGCTGAAGATTAATCCCGAGAGATGTGACTTTTGTTGCAAGGAAGTGAAATATCTGGGCTTCCTAGTCAATGGAGACGGCTTACAAGTCGATCCCGAAAAGACCGCTCCCATTAGACAGTTCCCGGTTCCAACTGGCCTCAAGCCTTTGCGGCGTTTCTTAGGAATGGCATCCTGGTACCGGCGATTTATCCCACGATTCGCGGAGGTGGCTGAGCCACTCACGCGCCTCATGAAAAAGACACAGGGTTGGTTATGGGGCTCCGAGCAGCAGAAAGCTTTCGATAAGCTACGAGAAGCTCTCGCGAGCGCACCAACTCTCGCTTGTCCCGATTTTACCGCGAGGTTCGTTCTTCAAACCGACGCAAGTATGAGCGGGATCGGGGCAGTATTAACGCAGGAGGTGGATGGCGTAGAACATCCTATCGCTTACGCGAGCAAGACGCTCTCGCCGGCCCAAAAGAATTACTCTACTATCGAGCAGGAGTGTCTCGCGATTCTGTGGGCCATAAGCAAGTTCAGACCGTACTTGGAGGGCTACCGTTTTACGGTGATCACCGACCACCACAGTCTGCGGTGGCTGCAGTCACTGAAGGAACCCGCGGGTCGTTTAGCTCGTTGGGCCCTTCAGCTGGCGCAGTACGACTTCGAGATAGTGTATCGCAAAGGAGCGCTAAATCACGTTCCCGATGCGCTGTCTCGAATGTATGAGGGTGCATCCGCCCAGTCTGTGGAGGAGCCCGAGGTCTCGAGCTTGAATTTGGTGCTATCGATCGCGAGTCCTTCGGACGATCCTGGGGTCGCTCACGAGCCAATCGAAGCCGATTCCGCCTCTATATCCATCGGCGAATGACGCGACGCGTGCTACCGGAGGGAGACCATTCGGAATGGAAATTCGTGGTTCCACGGCTCTCGAGAGAAATAGTATTGCGGGAATGCCATGACGAGGCTCAAGCTGGACATCTTGGGGTCCAGAAAACCTTCGAGCGAGTGTTTCACTCATATTTCTGGCTCCATATGTTCCGCGATGTGGCACGATATGTACGACACTGCGGTGTGTGCCAAAGGGCCAAGGTCGAACAGCTGCCGCCACTCGGTCTCATGGGGCGTCGCATTGTCGAGGAACCATGGACGGTAATCGCAGCCGATATCATGGGACCGTTTCCACCGAGTCGAGCAGGGTTCGCGTACGTTCTCGTGATTCAAGATCTCTTCACGAAATGGGTGCAGTGTTGTCCACTTCGGAAAGCTAACGGGAAAAAGATCAGCGAAGCTCTCGAGGAGCTTGTATTTTCGCGTTGGGGGACGCCGGAAGTCCTTCTAACTGATAACGGTACCGAGTTTAACAACAATAGCATACATGCCGTAGCTCGCGACCGGGGGATCTATCATGCCACCACCCCGCCGTATCATCCGCAAGCGAATCCCGTGGAACGTGTCAATCGGGTTTTGAAAACCATGATAGTGTCCTTTTTAGAGGGCGATCATAGGGCTTGGGACGAGCATTTACCGGAGTTACGATTCGCAATTAACACGGCGTATCACTCTTCCGTTCGGTCTACTCCGGCCTATCTTAACTTTGGTCGGGAACCCAAGCCGCATCATTTTTACCGTCGTCGAGAGGAAGGCGAACTCGAAATAGACCCCTTACCTCCCGAAACCTGGTTGACGCGTATGCGCCAGCTCTCGGAGTTACGCGAAAAGGTCTCGCACGATCTCGAAGAGGCGTATCAGCAACAAGCTGCTCAATTCAACCGGCATCGTCGCGATCGCGTATTTCGCGTGGGGGATCTCGTGCTGAAGCGACAACGAATTCTACCGTCCTCGGCTCAAAATATTGCCGCCAAACTAGCGACCAAATTTCACGGGCCGTTTCGAGTTGTTGCCGTGTTCTCGCCCGTGGTGTACGAGTTGAAGCACGTGGAGGGAGGTCACGTGATAAAGGCCTCGATAGCCGATTTAAAACCATATCTTTCCCCAACCGATCAGTCATAAATCAAGCGAGTTCCTTTCTGCCTTCCTGTTCCCGTTTTCACCCGATGATGGTATGTGTTTCGTCGCATGGAGGGTTCAGGTAACTGTCGGGAACATCTTAAAATGGATTGGACTGCCACTTCGAGAGCAAGTAAAGGTGAACACTATTTTGTCTATTGATTTTATTTATTTTGTTTATTCCACATTTATATAATCACATAAGCGCTGTTGGATCCTCTCGAGCGGAGGATTGCCGTTGCGACAGGTCTTTTGTCGTCAGGCTAAACTAGAGCGAGGCTTCAGTCCTATACGGACGGGGCGGCCTTTTTTATGGGGGGGAAGAGTTGTAATGTGGCATTTCTGCGTCACGTTACCAAACGTAGAAAAGAGCTCCCGGAACGATACGAGAGCGACGTCTCGTCTCGATAAGTCCCGCCGAGACGATCCAACAGGGCAAGTGCGTTAACCGCCGTTCGATTATACTAATATTTTTCGTATTTTGTTTTCCTTTATCTCCGGGCGAGCTTCGGCCTTACCGGCCAACGAGGAATACCATCGTCACCGAGGGATGCGCACAGGTCAACCGCGCAGCTACGGGCTAACGACACGAGATCCACGGCTTGGATCGATACCGATGAGAGAGAGGGGTTCTCTCTCTCCCCCACACCATCATCGGCCTGAGCCTTACCGGTGTGAGTGGGCTCACGTGCGTGTTTTTCGTCGCTGCCGCGGCTCTCATACCATCTCACGAGAGTCGCGATTTGAATCGTGGCTTATGATAAGCTATCGCCACGCCACCCACCCGAAGCCGTGCTGCTCGCACGGAAGTCACGCTGCACCACACCAAAAACTGCATCAAGGCCATCTGCAGGGCCGCTGCATCATAATTAGTGGCCATTGAAGCCACATGATCGAGCTTAGAGGCGATTGTCTATCGTTTCGCGCTCTCGGATCGCCCAATAAATCGATTCCGAGTCGCGTGCCACTGCCATATCGATCAGCGGTTCAATTATCACGAGCGTCGAAGGGGCAAGGGGTGGGGGTAAAAGGACCCGCGTCGAGGGGGAAAAGCGCGCCTAATTTCTCGGGGACTCAAGCTTCCGTCGCGTACGAGATAAGACGTGGTTTTTCGTGTCGTGGCCGCTCCCGCTGCTCAAGATAAGCAGCCCCTCCGAATATCCTCACGATTAGGCATACCGTGAATTATCCGGGGTCTAGCCAAAGAAAATAAACCGGTAGGGTCGTTGTTTCGCTCGGTTTCGTGTTTTGAGAGTTTTTATCGCGGTGAAATTGTATAGAGCCGTGCGATATTGTCGTGACGGCCGGTTAACGCATGAGAGCCCGATCGCGTCTTAGTTTCCCGCCTACTATCGTGTGTGGAATTTCTCGTTTTGTAACTATTATTTGTTGGATCGTCTCACCGAGGTCCGTTTTTTTTATATTTTGTGGCGCGAGGTGCGAGTCCAATTAATTTTAAGGCTAAGTGTCGTTCAGAGTCTCGGCCGGGGAATAAATTCATCGCGCGTCTTTTCTTTTGTGTAACGGCTCTCGCGAGCACGTTTTCGATCGGCGCCATCTTGTACGCCGTCTCGGCTATCAAGTTGGTTGTGCGAATAGTTAAGCTTTATCTTTCGTGCGGTGTATTGTTCCCGGGGTCGAGATTTCGTGTTCGTCTGTCCGTTTAGTTCGGTCATAGTTATTTATTTATGTCGTATTATATCGAGTCCACCAAGGGATAAAACCCGAAAAGAGTTTATTTGTGCAATTAAAATATTCAAGTTGAAGTCCAAGTGTATTGTTTTATTTAAGGACCATCCCGCGAGTAAACCCAGCCCCTCTACCATCTTTGAAGGCTGCAGCCAAGTCGGGCAGTTTCCTCGTTCGCCGGTTAGAAAACAAAATTTGTCACGGGCCGCCTTGGTTTCCGTGGCTGGCGCCCTTCGAGCCAGTGAGCGAGGATTTTGTTTACGCCGAGTGGGTAAAAGGGAAAAACGCGTCACACATTATACCATAGAACACTCGTAAGATGCGAGGTCTTCGCAGCATGCCCGTAATTCAAGAGTGTTTCAATGTACGCTCTATATGCATAGGCATTGATAGGAGGTGAGACGAGCTTCTGATTCAAAAATACATCGACCTGGTTGAACATTGAGTGCAGAAGATTATTGACTGGTCCTACTTTGATGAGCTCGCCCTCCTTTGTGGCCGAAGTTTCTATCTTAACACGCATGCTCAGCATGGTATGTGCAAGATCAATGTACTCATCCCCCTGCTGCGGTATGACAAACTCTATCGGCGAATCATCCGTCGACGATGAGATTGGCTATAATACACTGAATGTGTTCCCTCAATTGTTGTCTGGGTCGGTGGTAGTGTAAACAATTCAAGTTCCGACTTAAGACACTCACACGAGTGTGCGTGCAGGAACGCCATTTTCTCAGTTTATCCTAAGCAAAAATATCCCTCAGTGTTCTTGATTTCCTATTACATCTCGTGATGGTTGGTTTCGTCGGTCTTCTTTTCACGGGCTTCTTCTTACTCCGCTTCTTTTTCACACTGCCTGAACGTTTTTGCGACTTCACGGTCTTCTTTCTTTTTTTCACACCGGTGCGTCGTGATGCGCTCTCAGTAAGAGAATGCATCTTTTTATTCATTTTACTAGCTTTATAGCCGGAGCCCTTCATGAGCGTACTAATTTTTCTTCAGCCTTACGCTTCAGATTTTCCCCGAACTCGCGCAGGCGCGTTTTGAATGCTTCTCTGGGGTGCATGCCGGAATCCATGATATCCGTGGCCATGTTAATACCCGAGCGAAGGGCCTCTTTACCGATAGTCCGAGCACCTTGTTTCAAGAGAGGTATTATACGGCGGAAGAGGCCCCCCAGGAAACTTCCAATGCCGTGACCTCGTTGATTTGGCGAGCCAATATACACATGGCTGATACCCCCATAACCTGTTCGAGCACCACCACCTCCCGTTTGCATATTAAAATATTCGCCATAGTAATCCATTTTAGATCAGTTCAAGTTAATCTGTACGTTTGAACTGTAATGTTATCAGCGGCAGCGGCTGGTACAACGCGTAGCAAAGGCGCGTGCACATCGCCAGTGATATAGGGTTCACAGATAACAGTATAAACGTACAACATATCGGGTGTCCCATTGGCTAGATTGGCGGGTCTCTGAGCAGTGTATTCTCTCTGAACCACTACCCCTTCCTCAGCTTGAATGAATCCTAAAACCTTGCTCAGCACGTCGGAGAAGTAGAAGGAGTGCTCCAGGTTCTTACATGATTCACAGATACGCGTCACCGTCACATAGCCGTTGTGAGCGTACTGAAATTTCAGGTGACCCGCAACACATAGTATTTCGTTAATAGTCTCGAGTAACGTTTCTATGCTATGATATACGCCGGGCGGTACGCAGATACGATTCTTTCTTTCTTTATAGTCGATGTCTGCATCAACGCCCGGTGTTGTAATGTTCGTTACGATATTAATGAAGTTCCACTTACCCTCGGAAGGTACATGCAAAATTGTCATGGGTATGTGTATTTCCGCTAAAGAAACGGCCCAGCTACCATGGAAAGACACACATTGCGGCAAATGAGTGGTATACCGTGTTGTCACATTATCGGGATAATAACTCGTACTACTGTTGCTGGGTAAAACAATGTAACACTCGTCCTTCATTTTACCGGCCGTTTCTCTTAGTCTTCTTCGTTTGCACTCTCGATAACTCAGCTTCATAAAATATACCATCAATGTCCTCACCGTGGAGATCACGCAGACTGTATATTGCGGGGCAAATACTGTGTCATACACGGTGAATGCTGAATAGCTCGCTGCTCCATCCACCCTCGTAACCTTTTGCAAAGGCTGCCTTCGCGCTACTGATACGTACGATGTCGCCCACATTGTATTTAGGAGAGCAATGCTCTGTTCTCTTGTAGCGCTGCATCAGGTTATGCCGAGCCCTAGCGGCTGTAGCGAGCGTCACAGAGGCAGGAGCCATTTTTACACCGCTATGCGTAGAATGGTTGTAGGCCGAAACGATGTTCTGCAGAACGTCAAGGTAACGTTTTTGTCCAGAATACGTGAAATAACGCCACATTCTTTCCTTCAGCGTTCTATTGAATCTCTCGACAATAGCCGCTTTTATATCGGGGTTTCTCGCAACACGAAACTGAATATTTTTTTTCTTTAAGAGGGTCTGAAACACAGCGACGATAAATTCTTTACCCTTCTCGGTCTGTAGGCAAACGGGCGATCGAGCGTTACTATTTTTTTTTAGATTAAATGAGCTCAAACGCTTCAGCCACAGATGCAGCGGTCTTGTCGCGTAAAGGCTGAACCCATGCAAATTTACTAAGAACATCTATAACGACGAGGAGGTAAACATAGCCATCATTATAAGCCTTAATCGAGCGAAGATCTACGAGATCAACCTCCCAAAAATCATCAATGTTCCATACGTTATAAAAACGCCGCTGGAAGCGATGACGCACGGGCCTGTGTTTTGTGTAAGCATCCTGTACTTCAAGTCAATGCAGCGCCTTTATCTTGGAAATTTTCTTCTGACGCGCCAGATGTAACAATTTCGTGGCGCCTGAAAACGATACTTCATGGATTGAATTAAAGTACACTTTTTCTTAGGTTTTCATGATTATAATTTTAGGTTAGCCTAGGTTACACGTCTTTTCTTATTATAATAACCACTGCCACTCTGACGGGGGCTATCTGCCTGTGGCGCCGGTGATCTGTTGTCACGGCCACTGAAAAACGATGACTGGCTCATTTCGCCTGTTCCCTCGCTGCCTGTACTGTTATCGTCGATCTGCGATTGTCGCAGTGTTGAGCTAGCTCTTGACTCCATCCACAACTCCTCATTACCAATGAATTATCGCACCGTCTGCATCGTTCTTAGAAATTTGGTAAAGGCACCGCGCCCCGCTGGTTTAGGTATTTTCCGCGCCCTCATGGCGTCTCTAACGAGATTAACAATATTTGAATCCTTGATTGGTTTTCCGCCGACCGACATGACCTCGGCAGAATCCCAAGAAAAATTAGCCCGTGGTGCGTCACGTAACCGGCGAAGTAGCAGTTTCGCTTTAATGCGAAATTTGGCTGGTATACTCTCAATGATGACGGAATCGTTCATGTCATTACAGGTTTCTTCTTAATCAACCAGGCTCTACAGTATATTTATTCTTCATAAGCGCGCGGTACTGCTGAGCTCTCTTGTCATCGACGAAATGGAGATAACGTTGTAATACAGTCAAGTATGCAGCCCACTTTTCCCTCTCATCCTTGTATGCATTAGATTTCAAAATTTCATTCATCTCTGTATCCAATCTTGTTAGCGTAGCATCAATTCCTTGCGCTGGGTGCGTTTGAGACGTAGCCGTGCTAAACGCTGGCTGATTATGACTTTGTGAGCCCAGCTGCGATAGATGTTCCTCTGGTACGAGTACCATGTTACTTGCGTGCTCCATTATCCACGGCCACCAATCAAATTCGATAGAACAGTGCCTAGTATTGGTGCTAGTGAGAGCGGTAGAAACCCACCGCTCTGAACAACGAATCGTTTCTTACTCTTCCAGCAGCCTTTTGTTAATGCTAAACGACGCAGAACGGGGGCGTACCAACGTAATTTTTTTCTTTGATCGGCCTTTAGAGCCACGTTGCCGCAAAGAACGTTCGAGGCGCACTCACAAATACAGCGGATGATACCCGGGTCTGCCTTACGCAAAATAGCCTCGCGCTGCTCCTTATTGAGATGCTGAAGAGCTCGCAATATTGCAACGTGCTTCTTGCAGAGCGGTGAACCACCCCGCACCATTACGCGTGTGGAACTGTCGATCGTCTAGATGTATCACTTCTTTTAACTTGTTTTGTACAGTGGAGTCTTCGGAATAGCGTGACCATTAAGAATGCGCCACGCACACTGACAAATACAATGAGTTATGCTTGAATTTGATTTGCGCCAGTCAGACTCTCTTCGTATCGTGCTGGTTTGTTGAAACGTTCTTAATACGGCGATGCATTTATCGTAACGTGAAGGTCCTTTAGACGACATTACATGCGTTGAACTGGCAATTCGCCAGCACTGCAGCTGCTTTTCAACTTTTTTCGCGGTACGTACACAAAATGATAAGGATCGTCGGGAAAAATACCGGTGCGAAATCTACAGTTATCAGGTGTTGATTGTTTCAAATCGAGCAACAAATAACCATGAGGCTTGGACGTTGCATCGTGATAGGCCTCCTGTAAAAAGCGTGGGTTTTCCGGATATACCTGGCGTGCGAGATGCTGTATTTGAGCACGATCACGAGAATTTTTAAAAACCACGATATAGCTGGCATTCAGCGAAATATCTCGTTGTCCGTGTCCTTGATGAAATAAGTTTTGTATAATAAAAACAACGCTCAGATTTTTATGATGGCTACCTTTGGTGAAAAGATCTATAATGCTATTTTTCGATGCCTCACGCATCAAATCGTCGATTATTATGAGTTTTGCACGGGGTTCGTTTGCATAATCGGCACTCTGCGGTAGGCCTTCATGAAACTCTATCGACGTACCATACTCCGAGTATGCATGCTGCCACTCGGAATAATAGAAAATAAATAATTCTCTCGAATGGCTCACTGCTCATACCCGAAATAAACTTCAAAAACTTTTTTACAAATTACGTTTTGCCGCAGCCGGTGGGGCCGCAGATCATCGAGGTCCAGGGATGTTTCCACCGCGTGTCCATCTGTACGAATGAGTAAATTTTTACACAACAGGGCAAGATAAAGGGTTCAAACAGCCGGAATATGTATAAACCTTTTATTGTACAATAACAGCATAAATATTTTACATTATTTACATTTAGATGAAATAGTTTATTCTCCCCTGTAGCCATACGGGAGCGAGCCGTATTCACCGCAACGTCTTCGTTTGACGCTCGACGGTTTACATTTCTTTTTTTCTGCACGCGTGACAACATGATGAAACGGCGTACGGCGTATAGCGTCGTATTGCAGCTCGATAGGTTCCACCTTGTCGTCAAGTATATAGGAGCGTATTGTGTTATAATTAATCAATTGACTGTTTGCGAAATTGAGCGTTATACCTTTGACTTTGCAAACCTCGCTTTCGGCAGCGTCGGAACCGCTGATTATGAATGAATAGAATTTTGGCCCTCCGGAAACGAAAGATTTGATATAACACCCCGGATCCAGCTTGTCTGTAAGATCTCCTAAAAGTTGACCTGTTGGCGGCTCGTATTCAGCAGGGTTATTCTTCGTCACGTAAATAACTGAATCGGTGTCGCAGTACAACGCGCGCCTATCTAGGCGTTCTAGATAACTGTAAAGTTTCAATCAAGCCTGAGCTGTTGTATACGCGGCGATTACAGAATTCGCTATACCTGACGGGGTTACGACATCGTCTTTTTTTATGTAACTGACATACAATATCTCATGGTTTACAGGTAAGATACCGGTGATTTCGTACTCGGCATTAGTCAATATTTCCAGGAGCTCTGCGCGCGTCGAAACTATAACCGTTTGCGGCAGATTTTCGCGCTGCCCAAACTTTCCCCAAAAAGAGTTGAGACATAATTTAGCTACTTGACGCAATCCGGGGTTTTTCGCTATTGCCTCACGACGTAGCTGGACACCCTCTGAACGCTCGAAATCTGCGACGTATTGTTCTTGCGCATCACCGTTATCCAAACACCCCGTAGGCCAGCCGCTAGCTTCTTGTTTAATTTTCAGGAATGTGTTTATATATTCGGTAAAATGGCCGCCAGACCGTGTATCACGATTGTATTGCGTTACCGCGTATTGCCAATTTTTTTCTACGCGAATCACTTTGTAGCCGCATGATACAGCTTTTCGCAACTCATCGACTACCCACGTACCATTGAACACACGCTCTGCAGGATTTTCATGCTCACATTCATCTTGACTCATGCGCTCGCAGCAGCTACGACATAAAGCGAATAACAAACGCTGATGCATACGCACCGGTAGCACCGGATGATAGAGATTTCGTGGCGGTAAGACCGTACACTTAACAAGGCCTTCGATTTTCGTGAGATCGCTGTTATTGGGTCCTGTTAACTCCATACACTCATCACCTACGTATACGCGCGGATGGCCCACGGGGTATTTACCGTATTTACAAATATACGGATATACAGAACATATATCGACGTATCGTATCCGCTCGGTATCCTCCTCTACATCGTAGAGCGTAACCATGTTTTCTGTGCGGCCCCCGAAAAAAGCATCACGCGGATTAAGAGGCTCCGTTGTAACTAGCGCATGATCCCGTACAAGAGCTTGCATCTGAGTATTTGTTTCGAGCATACGATCATACTCGCACTTCCAAATCTCCGTCAGTGTGTACCCGCTATTTCGTATGGTGTAAGCTACTGCTATCGTTCTTTCGTGACGTTCGTTCATAGACACACCGTCGCTCTGTATCCGGTCACTGTTCAATAGATAGCAACGCGGACAGCCATGCCAGTAGCATCCATGGAACTGTAATACATGTGACGCTTCAGAGGCCTTGTAATAACCATCTACCGTTAAATTCTGAGGAAGCTTGAACTCATGCGACCGGCCTGCGTGAATGATACGTTGTCCTAGGGAATGTTCCATCCATACGAGCCACGAAACTGCTTTTCTCGATTGATTATCCGCCCATCTGTAGCCACCTCTCGGTATGATCCCGATCGCATCATCTTCGAGGAAATTTTTCCGGAAAATCCAAAAGCAGGCTGACGCTATCGTCGTGCTCTCGTCGAACGGACAAACACACCCTATGGCTATGAACATTTTCCGAAAAACCATACACGCCTGCCTCAATATCGTAACATCATTCTTGCAGTAGGCTACAATTCCTTCTTGAAAATCGAACACATAATTTGCGTTTTTCAATTCGCAATACCACGGCTCGAATATATCGTTGCGTACGGTTGCTGGCATACTATCGGGAGAATAATACTCTTTCGGTGGTAATCCTACATAATACTGATTTTCGGGTTTATTGAATAAGTGGGGAAAAGTACCTTTCGCTAGGGTGTCAGTTAACCCAAAGGATTTCGGTAATTTGCTCAGAGGCATATGAAAGTAGTGTAGACTATCGAGGAAGACTAGCCTCCCAATACGCATGGTGATAATTTTTGTTCCGTTCATTATTAGCGACGGCAACTGGGTATTTTTTTCATCGATAAGATAGCGTAGAATAAACTGTGCATCGAAACCTCCAGCATTGTGAGCAATTAATATTGTACGCGAAAACCCTTGATATCCTGCATAGCAAGTTCTACCAGCTGAGCTACTGGGTTATGTTTAAATACAAACTCATGTACACCGCAGAACTCGCAAGGCTCTGTTATAGAGTTGTTATCGCAACAGCTTGTACAGACCCTTTGAGCTACACAGAGATTCGGCTCGTGTACGCGTGTGCCTGTGGTACCCTCCAAAGGGCTGCACTGTTGCGTTTAAAAATCATAGAAGATGAATAGCTTTTTATTCAGATCTCTATCCTTTACAAGAGGTCTCATAAAACATGAATGATTGTATGGCCTATCGGATTTACAAGTTTTGCAGTACTCCTCACCGCACACGTGCTTCTTCTTTTTGTCTAACGGCCTTATTATGCCAAAACAGTCGCGACAGCGTTTAATGGTCGCGCAAACAGTGGTTTTGTGGGTCTCTTCGGCGCTAATATGGTTGTTCAAAAAAGTCTAAGGTTCGCGAGCGCCTCGAGAGGCCCTCAGTCACTTCGGGAAATCGTGCGCGCCAAAATCCGTGCTTACGCGCTTTTTCTTCGCGGCAAATTAGACCACCCCCCTTTCTTCTAACGCGGCTGGCGTGCTTATCAGCAGTTGTAATCGGTCAATCATCGCAGCAACAAGTGGGTTTCCCATCGGATTGGGAATAGTGATCGGTTCCCTTCAGTTTCGGTTCCAGCGGTCTTCTTCAGTGGGCTCCCAGAAGTATCCTGGGGCTGTCTCACGCTTCACCACGGTATCGGTTCCCTTCAGTTTGTTCGGTTCTGGCGGTCTTCTTTACCGGGTTTAGTTCATCGAGTGTTTTTCATGGAGTTGTGAGACGTACGAGTCCTCAACATCATTAGAAGTGCGTGGACTGCTCTCTCGTGGAATGCTTTCCACGGAGGTGTGAGATTTACGACCTCACACTGACTTGAGAAGCATTTTGGACAGTTCGTCTCGACAAGTGTTTTCTTTCTGTATTTTCCAATTCTCAACGGGTTTCCTCTGCTAGCGGTACTCGTGCGTCTCTTTTCATACGGACTCTTCTTCAGTGTTCCCTTCTTTCGTTTGTGTGGGATTTACGACCTCGCATTGACGAGAGTTGGTGTTAATTCGGTTAGCTTCATAAGAACACGGACTCTTCAATTTCTAACGGACACCTCGTGGCTCTCGATCGCCATATTGTTGCGTAGGACGCAGCAAGGCTTGGTGGCAAAGACATTCTCAGCTCATGCTGTGCAGAGCTACTGTTACGATAGTTTATTATTTTGTGTTAATAAAAATACGTTGAGTTCCTACGAAACTCTTTGTGTCGATTCTTTCTCAATTAATTATTCCCAGGTACCCAGCCAAATTTGTGCAAAATAAAACAATGGTTCTTGAAGCATGTCTCGCCGAAAAAAACGCGGTTGCACACCACACATCTGATCGTATCTGACGAGTTCGGCGTGCATCGGGGTATCGTGAAAAAACGAGCGCATCTTTCTCCTCTGCATCGATGATCTAATTTACGATATAGTGTATCGCACGATGTGCAAAAACCTGTACTACCTGTCGCTCCTGTCGGATTGAGAATCGGCTCGAAATGGTTCGAGCGCCCGTGATACAAGATACACAGCGTGTGTTGGACCTTTCCTACTGTGTTCAAGACGGTTTGCGTAACATTGAAGATGGGCTTTTTTTTACGTCGCCCTAAGTCCAAAAACGCGAAAACGACAATCGCAACACCATCACGCGATAAGTAATCCTGATAATGACCGATTTCATTTACACGACATCCTTTTCGCGGTATCCTGACATTTGCGCGTCGCGTAAGATCAAGTGCTGCCATTTTTTGAGCCGATCCATTAACCTGTCTCGACCGCTGCCATTTTGTATGTGAGTCGCCCGTGCGTATTTCACCCCGTTCCGCATACACGAGGGCTGCTGCCAACAAGCACGGTAAACATAAATTATCATCGTTGCGAATCGTTAAGATAAATCTTTTTGCTACGCCCTCATGTGTTAAGCCTTTCCGACGCCCCTCCACACCCTTGACAACACACGTTTTTATATTACACTCGTCGTCGATATTAAGAGATTCGGCGCTTTGAGCAACACTACTTATGAGTTGCCATATGTCTTGAAACACGTAATCGCGAGCAGGGCGGAAAGAAAGCCATACGGGGCCGTGTGTCAAAGTACTCGCGGTGAACGATATCCCTACATAATCGCCACCCTCGCACGAGTTAGTTATATGCGTGAGTAGATCATTGAACGCCCCTTCGAGCCAGCTCATTACACTCGTTCCTGGCAGTGGTTCGCGAATACGCATAGTTGTCTCGCGACCGTGAAGTTCAAAACGCTTAAAATAACGCGCAGTGTCCTGAATTATTTCGATTCGAACCCCTGGTGGGTGTATGTCACTATATGTGTGCGCGTTCCGTGTGCTTCCAGCGCCTTTCTGTATTCCTGAAGAAAAGAGTATGAGGGTTTGAATTTTTATTATATTTATTGACACCCAATGATAATGTTTACAGAAATTAAATTATCTCAGCGTTTTTTACAATGATAATGTTTGTAGAAATGAAAGTATCTCAGCGCTTTTTTGTAACATAAGGATTTGTAGAGCCGCAGCGTATCTTCATCGTAAGACAGTTGTCGAATATCCTAACACAAAACACACACACACACACGCTTATTTTCACACCGAGGAGGCTGGATATAATTTAGGATACAATTCATATTTACCCGAGTCATCGACCATGAGGTGATCGAACCACGCGTCAGCTCTTTCATGGGCCTGCTGTGCCGGTAATATTTCCTGAGGCTGTTGGTCCCATAATTGGTCTTCCCATAGTTGGTTTTCCCTATCCATGATTGATACATCTTCTTCTTCAATTGCATCACGCTCATTATTATCAGCAGTGCTATTGGTCCGTTGAGCGTTTTCAGGAACCGTTGCTGTTTCTGGCTCAGCACCGGCGATGAGCGGGTTGCGGCTTTCATTGCATAAGCCTGATGGCCCTGCCACGGCGCCATATTCTTCTCCGTGCTCGACTCGAGATGCTGATATTTGAATGAAATTTTTTATTATTCATAATAATATTTTAAAGATCATTCACGATTTTAAGTACTTACGATTTGTTGTATGCTGCGGTTGCTCAATTGAAGTTGAGCTCCGATGAAGTCTCTGATTCTGTTGAAGTTATCCTCATTATTATTATTGTTCGTATACAATATAACACGCCCCCTAGCAGTTTTCAATACTTACGGTTTTCGGGGTGTGTTCGGCGCCACAAATCCTGTTCTTCCGCAGCCCGCGTCGCTTCTATGAGATCTGCTTCTTCATCACGTGAGGCTTCTAGCAGCTGGCTATATACTAAACGATTAATTTTTTTTAGTAAATAATCCCAGCTATTATTATTTGCTGTAGTGCTAAAAATTCCCAAACCCACCCAATCCAAACTCGACCCTGTTATTCTTTGTTATAGTGCTAAATATTACTCACATCGAATTTCGTTGCGAATCCCTTGGGTTGCTGGAGAATCTTCAAGCCCTCGTCGTTGTAATTCCTCAAACACGCACGTTAACACTTTGTACCCTCTGAGAATCCCTCTATTGTAAGCTATCACAATGACACGCAAAGGTGTCCACCATAAAATATATTTTAAGCGGTTAACGAGTCTATCAGTCGATAAATCTCTTGAACTCCTACACCATGCGGAATTACAGCGACGCCTAATATGCGCGCTGTGAATTATCGCTAATTTAAAAAAAGCGAGGATACATGAGCGAAGGGCGCGGTTCGGCATTATGTCTGGGAGACTGAATACACTTAGATCGTCACACGGCTGTCACAAGACTGGTGATCTTTTGTATTTCCAGTGCATATAAAATCCTGACATGTAAACGATATCCCGCGATTTCTCGAGCCTAGCTATGTTTTACTAAATTGCAGATTTGAGAGCGTCCGTGTTCTTAGCAACGCTACCCGCGGCTTCACATATTAATCGTACAACCGTACAAATGCTGCCTATAGTATTTACTATGGCTCACAGCAACATCTTCGCGACAATTTTAAAAATAATATCGTGTATATAGACTATATGTATGCGTTGTGTATTTGTATGTGTACAGATACACAGATTGCATTTGACGCTCATGCAAAATCACCCGTGCAAAAATGCTGATGATAGTATTTACCACTGTTCAGAATAGCATCTTTGTGGTGATGCGTACATAGGCCTCAATAAATGTGTATACATATATTGCTGTACGCTCATCGTAGTGAAAAATAGCCAAATTATAATCCTAAATTCAGAAGCTGTAATTGTAATGATAATGCGCATATACGTCGATGTATAGATCTACTTAACGGAGATCAGCGTTCGAGCAAAAGCATCAGGCGTTCGCGCTGCAGTCGCGCAACAATGCGCATCTTCGTGACAATTTAAAAAATAATATCGGATATATAGACTATATGTATGTGCTGTGTATATGTATGAGTAGTATACGGTGCGCTATGGCGACCCCCACTCCTATCCCCACTCTTCGGGCCTGGTCGGACCGTGTTGAGTGTAGGTGGGAGTGGGGGTAAGTGTCCCCACTCCTACCTGCACTCTTCGTGATTGGTCGTCGGTCCATGGTGAGTGGGGGTAGGAGTGGGGGGGTAGGTTTCTATCCCCACTCCTATCCCCACTCTTCCATGGCGAGTGGGGGTAGGAGTGGGGGTAGGTGGTGAGGTGTCGCCATAGCGCACCGTGTGTAATTATTGATAATATTTGATTTATAAAAATTAATTTTACCTGTTGCTGCTGCTGCTCGTCCTGCCAGCGGAAAATGTTTTTCTCTTATAAATAGCACACGCACACACACACACACACACACACACACACACACACAAATGTTTTTTACTAGTTTACACAGCGCGCAGTCGTTGGCGCTCCGGAAGCGCATGCCCCTCCGCAATGAGCTCGCTGCCGAGATCGGCCCCCGGATAGTGAGCTGTACCCAGAGCGAGCTATTTTCCAGCACTTTCATCGCGATGTGAGCTGTGGCGATAACACCCAGTGTTACATCGCTCACGTATCTCTGTGCCGAGGACGACCATTCGGCGTCGACCGGCTGCACGGCCCATAAGCCGCAGTGAATTGCGGAGACAGTTGTTCGGCAAAAACACTCCTCGAGCCGATAGATCTGCGATCTATCGCAAAAAGCCGAGCAGCCGTCGTCAAGCAGCCAAATCTCGGTGTAGCCCGTTTCATCGATTTCGATAATTCGGCATCGCCGAACCGTCGCACTCGAACGTACCGCGCAAAACGCCCCGGCAGCGAGCTCTTCATCGCCAAGGAGCGTACCACTATTATTGTCGATATAATATTCTATCATTGACACCGTGTTGTCAATGTGGTGCTGTTTTAGTACCGTCGGACGCAGCCACATATTCGTCGGGCTGTCGGCGTTGATAATCTCGACCGGCACGTCCTCGTCCCCGAACCATGCAAGATCGAGAGATTTTACAGCGATTTCCATTTTTCTTTTTCTTTTAACGCGCGATTAAAATTCGATGTGGCGTGTTAAGGCGGCAAGAGAATACTGAGGCTGATTCTTTGCTCTGCCATCGTCGAGATGCAATGATCGGTCGAATAGCAGCATCAGCAAAATTGCGCGTGCCCATATTAATTTCTTGGATATCTCATAGTAAATACTGTCGTCATCATTTCTTGGATATCTCATAGTAAATACTGTCGTCATCATTTGGTTACAGCTCGAGGTCGCAATGCTTTTTACGCCGGTCTCCGTTAAGCATATGTATAATGCTCAATTACGCACAAGCGTTGCCTGTACAGGCGGCCTGCAGTATATAGTATATCTGCATATGTGTATATACGCGCCAATTATTACAATTACAGCTTCTGAATTTAGGATTATATTTTGGTTATTTTACAGGCGGCCTGCAGTATATAGTATATCTACACATCTGTGTATATACGCGCCAATTATTACAATTACAGCTTCTGAATTTAGGATTATATTTTGGTTATTTTTGAAGTAAAACTTCTTTAGCCGCGCTGAAGTGAATCCGTAGGAAGAAACACAGCACAAAGAGGAGAAGCCGAGGATAGAGACGCCGCGGAGAGCGTAAGAAGCACCGAACAAAGAGGAGACGCGAAAGGGCTCTCGGCGTCTCCTCTTTGTGCGGTGCTTCTTTCGAGCTCCATGCTGGCGTAAGCATGGTATATAAAACTACTTGCGGGGTGTGCGTGAGTATATAGTAGTGTATATACCGTGTTGATATATATCTATGGGCCCCTCACACATATAGCGTTCCCTGCACGCTCAACGACGGGGGTCGAGAAGCGGTATATATATGTACTACAGTTATCATAAACTGATAGTTTCGTTTTTTGCATTATACCTCAGCGGTAAATGATGAATAAAATTTGACGTATTTTATATTGACGTGTTGTGCTGTAGTGAAATTATTAATGGCCAATTGCCACCCTATATTACACCGTAAGCATTTTTGCGCGACTGTAGCTCGAACGCGCGATACTTTTTTTGCTTTTGCGTGAGCGTTGATCTTCGCTCAGTATATGTTCATATAGTATATCTATACATCGGCGTATATACGAGTTATCATTACAATTACAGCTTCTGAATTTAGGATTATATTTTGGCTATTTTTTGCCTACGATTCGTGTAGAACAATATATGTATATACATTTATTGAGCTCTTTGTACATAGAGATGTCGCGGCGAGTGAAAGAAGCACCGAATAAAGAGGAGACGCGAAGAACGTGGGGAGGGCTCTCGGCGTCTCCTCTTTGTGCGGTGCTTCTTTCGAGCTCCATGCCTGCGTAAGCATGGTATATAAAACTACTTGTGGGGTGTGTGTGAGTATATAGTAGTGTATATACCGTGTTGATATATACTATGTGCCCCTCACACATATAGCGTTCCCTGCACGCTCAACGACGGGGTCGAGAAGCGATATATATATATATATATGTGTACTACAGTTATCATAAACTGATAGTTTCGTTTTTTGCACTATACCTCAGCGGTAATTGATGAATAAAATTTGACGTATTTTATATTGACGTGTTGTGCTGTAGTGAAATTATTAATAGCCAATTGCCACCCTATATTAGAGCACTGTAATATAGGGCGATTGAGCGCTGATCCTCGCTTAGTATATTTTCATATAGTATCATTTATTGAGTTCTTTGTACACACCACCACCACAAAGATGCTGCTCTGAACGATAGTAAATACCATCATCAGCATTTTTGCACGTGTGGTTTTGTGCGAACGTCAAATGCAGTCTGTATATCTGTACACATACATATACACAACGCATAAATATAGTCTATATATCCGATATTATTTTTTAAATTGTCACGAAGATGCGCATTTTTGCACGACTGCAGCGCGAACGCCTGATGCTTTTGCTCGAACGCTGATCTCCGTTAAGTAGATCTATACATCGGCGTATATGCGCGTTATCATTACAATTACAGCTTCTGAATTTAGGATTATATTTTGGCTATTTTTTTGCCTACGATGAGCGTACAGCAATATATGTATACACATTTATTGAGGCCTATGTACGCATCACCACAAAGATGCTGTTCTGAGTGGGGGTAAATACTATCATCAGCATTTTTGCACGGGTGATTTTGCATGAGCGTCGAATGTAATCTGTGTATCTGTACACATACAAACACACAACGCATACATATAGTCTATATTCACGATATTATTTTTAAAATTGTCGCGAAGATGTTGCTGTGGGTCATAGTAAATACTATAGGCAGCATTTGCACGGTTGTATAATTAATATGTGGAGCCGCGGGTAGCGTTGCTAAGAACACGGGCGCTCTCAAATCTGCAATTTAGTAAAACATAGCTAGGCTCGAGAAATCGCGGGATATCGTTTACACGTCAGGATTTTATATGCACTGGAAATACAAAAGATCACCAGTCTTGTGACAGCCGTGTGACGATCTAAGTGTATTCAGTCTCCCGGACATAATGCCGAACCGCGCCCTTCGCTCGTGTATCCTCGCTTTTTTAAAATTAGCGATAATTCACAGCGCGCATATTAGGCGTCGCTGTAATCCCTCATGGTGTAGGAGTTTAAGAGATTTATCGACTGATAGACTCGTTAACCGTTTAAAATATATTTTATGGTGGACACCTTTGCGTGTTATTGTGATAGCTTACAATAGAGGGATTCTCAGAGGCTGCAAAGTGTTAACGTGCGTGTTTGAAGAATTACAACGACGAGGGCTTGAAGATTCTTCAGCAATCCGAGGGATTCGCAACGAAATTCGATGTGAGTAATATTTAGCACTATAGCAAAGAATAACAGGGTCGAGTTTGGATTGGGTGGGTTTGTGCATTTTTAGCGGGGATTATTTACTAAACTAAATTCATCGTTTAGTATATAGCCTGCTGCTAGAAGCCTCAAGTGATGAAGAAGCAGATCTCATAGAAGCGACGCGGGCTGCGGAAGAACAGGATTTGTGGCGCCGAACACACCCCGAAAATCGTAAGTATTGAAAAACTGCTAGGGGCGTGGTATATTGTATACGAACAATAATAATAATAATGAGGATAACTTCAACAGAATCAGCGACTTCATCGGAGCTCAACTTCAATGATGATGACGATGATGATGATGATGATGATGATGATAACCCGGTGATAATTGCCGTCATAGAAGCAGCGCAGGCTGTAGATGATGAGGCGGCGCAGACGCAGCATACAACAAATCGTAAGTACTTAAAATCGTGAATGATCTTTAAAATATTATTATGAATAATAAAAAATTTCATTCAAATATCAGCATCTCGAGGCGAGCACGGAGAAGAAAATGGCGCCGTGGCAGGGCCATCAGGCTTATGCAATGAAAGCAGCAGCCCGCTCATCGCCGGTGCTGAACCAGAAACAGCAAGGGTTCCTGAAAACACTCAACGGACCAATAGCACTGCTGATAATAATAATGAGCGTGATGCAATTGACGAAGAAGATGTATCAATCATGGCTAGGGAAAACCAACTATGGGAAGACCAATTATGGGAACAACAGCCTCAGGAAATATTACCGGCACAGCAGGCCCATGAAAGAGCTGACGCGTGGTTCGATCACCTCATGGTCGATGATTCGGGTAAATATGAATTTTATCCTAAATTATATCCAGATTCTTCGGTGTGAAAATAAGCGTGTGTGTTTTGTGTTAGGATATTCGACAACTGTCTCACGATGAAGATACTCTACGACTCTACAAATCCTTATTTTACAAAAAAGCGCTGAGATACTTTCATTTCTACAAACATTATCATTGTAAAAAATTAATTTCTGATAATTTAATTTCTGTAAACATTATCATTGGATGTCAATAAATATAATAAAATTTAAACCCTCATACTCTTTTCTTCAGGAATACAGAAAGGCGCTGGAAGCACACGGAGCCCGCATACATATAGCGACATACACCCACCAGGGGTTCGAATCGAAATAATTCAGGACACTGCGCGTTATTTTAAGCGTTTTGAACTTCGCGGTCGCGAGACAACTATGCGTATTCGCGAAGCACCGCCAGGAACGAGTGTAATGAGCTGGCTTGAAGGGGCGTTCAATGATCTACTCACGCATATAACTAATTCGTGCGAGGGTGGCGATTATGTAGGAATATCGTTCACCGCGAGTACTTTGACACACGGCCCCGTATGGCTTTCTTTCCGCCCTGCTCGCGATTACGTGTTTCAAGACATATGGCAACTCATAAGTAGTGTTGCTCAAAGCGCCGAATCTCTTAATATCGACGACGAGTGTAATATAAAAACGTGTGTTGTCAAGGGTGTGGAGGGTAGGGGGCGTCGGAAAGGCTTAACACATGAGGGCGTAGCAAAAAGATCTATCTTAACGATTCGCAACGATGATAATTTATGTTTACCGCGCTCGTTGGCAGCAGCCCTCGTGCATGCGGAACGGGGTGAAATACGCACGGGCGACTTACATACAAAATGGCAGAGGGTGAGACAGGTTAATGGATCGGCTCAAAAAATGGCAGCACTTGATCTTACGCGACGCGCAAATGTCAGGATACCGCGAAAAGGATGTCGCGTAAATGAAATCGGTCATTATCAGGATTACTTATCGCGTGATGGTGTTGCGATTGTCGTTTTCGCGTTTTTGGACTTGGGGCGGCGTAAAAAAAAACCCATCTTCAATGGCACGCAAAGCGTCTTGAACACCGTAGGAACGGTGCAACACACGCTGTATATCTTGTATCACGAGCGCTCGAACCATTTCGAGCCGATTCTCAACCTGAGAGGAGCGACAGGCAGTACAGGTTTTTGCACATCGTGCGATACACTATATCGTAAATTAGATCATCGATGCAGAGGAGAAAGATGCGCTCGTTGTTTCACGATACCCCCATGCACGCCGGACTCGTCAGATACGATCAGATGTGTGGTGTGCAACCGTGTTTTTTTCGGGGAGACATGCTTCAAGAATCATATTAGCGCCGAAGCGACCCACAAACCCACTGTTTGCGCGACCATTAAACGCTGTCGCGACTGTTTTGGCATAATAAGGCCGTTGGACAAAAAGAAGAAGCACGTGTGCGGTGAGGGGTACTGCAAAACTTGTAAATCCGATCGGCCATACAATCATTCATGTTTTATGAGACCCCTTGTAAAGGATAGAGATCTGAATAAAAAGCTATTCATCTTCTATGATTTTGAAACGCAACAGTGCAGCCCTTTGGAGGGTACCACAGGCACACGGGTACACGAGCCGAATCTCTGTGTAGCTCAAAGGGTCTGTACAAGCTGTTGCGATAACGACTCTATAACAGAGCCTTGCGAGTTCTGCGGTGTGCATGAGTTTGTATTTAAACACAACCCAGTAGCTCAGCTGGTGGAGCTTGCTATGCAAGATATCAAAGGGTTTTCGCGTACAATATTAATTGCTCACAATGCTGGAGGTTTCGATGCACAGTTTATTCTACGCTATCTTATCGATGAAAAAAAGACCCAGTTGCCATCGCTAATAATGAACGGAACAAAAATTATCACCATGCGTATTGGGAGGCTAGTCTTCCTCGATAGTTTACACTACTTTCATATGCCTCTGAGCAAATTACCGAAATCCTTTGGGTTAACTGACACCCTAGCGAAAGGTACTTTTCCCCACTTATTCAATAAACCCGAAAATCAGTATTATGTAGGAGAATTACCACCGAAAGAGTATTATTCTCCCGATAGTATGTCAGCAGCCGTGCGTAATGATATATTCGAGCCGTGGTATTGCGAATTGAAAAACACAAATTATGTGTTCGATTTTCAAAAAGAAATTGTAGCCTACTGCAAGAATGATGTTACGATATTGCGGCAGGCGTGTATGGTTTTTCGGAAAATGTTCATAGCCATAGGGTGTGTTTGTCCGTTCGACGAGAGCACGACGATAGCGTCAGCCTGCTTTCGGATTTTCCGGAAAAATTTCCTCGAGGATGATGCGATCGGGATCATACCGAGAGGTGGCTACAGATGGGCGGATAATCAATCGAGAAAAGCAGTTTCGTGGCTCGTATGGATGGAACATTCCCTAGGGCAACGTATTATTCACGCAGGCCGATCGCATGAGTTCAAGCTTCCTCAGAATTTAACGGTAGATGGTTATTACGAGGCCTCTGAAGCGTCACATGTATTACAGTTCCATGGATGCTACTGGCATGGCTGTCCGCGCTGCTATCTATTGAACAGAGACCGGATACAGAGCGACGGTGTGTCTATGAACGAGCGTCACGAGAGAACGATAGCGATAGCTTACACCATACGAAATAGCGGGTACACACTGACAGAGATTTGGGAGTGCGAGTATGATCGTATGCTCGAAACAAATACTCAGATGCAAGCTCTTGTACGTGATCATGCGCTAGTTACAACGGAACCTCTTAATCCGCGTGATGCTTTTTTCGGGGGCCGCACAGAAAACATGGTTACGCTCTATGATGTAGAGGAGGAGGATACCGAGCGAATACGATACGTCGATGTATGTTCTTTATATCCGTATATTTGTAAATACGGTAAATACCCCGTGGGTCATCCGCGTGTATACGTAGGTGATGAGTGTATGGAGTTAACAGGGCCCAGTAACAGCGATCTCACGAAAGTCGAAGGCCTTGTTAAGTGTACGGTGTTACTGCCGCGAAATCTCTATCATCCGGTGTTGCCGGTGCGTATGCATCAGCGTTTGTTATTCGCTCTATGTCGTAGCTGCTGCGAGCGCATGAGTCAAGATGAATGTGAGCATGAAAATCCTGCAGAGCGTGTGTTCAATGGTACGTGGGTAGTCGATGAGTTGCGAAAAGCTGTATCGTGCGGCTACAAAGTGATTCGCGTAGAAGAAATTTGGCAATACACAGTAACGCAATACAATCGTGATACACGGTCTGGCGGCCATTTTACCGAATATATAAACACATTCCTGAAAATTAAACAAGAAGCTAGCGGCTGGCCTGCGGGGTGTTTGGATAACGGCGATGCGCAAGAACAATACGTCACAGATTTCGAGCGTTCAGAGGGTGTGCAACTGCGTCGTGAGTCAATAGCGAAAAACCCCGGATTGCGTCAAGTAGCTAAATTATGTCTCAACTCTTTTTGGGGAAAGTTTGGGCAGCGCAAAAATCTGCCGCAAACGGTTATAGTTTCGACGCGCGCAGAGCTCCTGGAAATATTGACTAATGCCGAGTACGAAATCACCGATATCTTACCTGTAAACCATGAGATATTGTATGTCAGTTACATAAAAAAAGACGATGTCGTAACCCCGTCAGGTATAGCGAATTCTGTAATCGCCGCGTATACAACAGCTCAGGCTCGATTGAAACTTTATAGTTATCTAGAGCGCCTAGATAGGCGCGCGTTGTACTGCGACACCGATTCAGTTATTTACGTGACGAAGAATAACCCTGCTGAATACGAGCCGCCAACAGGTCAACTTTTAGGAGATCTTACAGACGAGCTGGATCCGGGGTGTTATATCAAATCTTTCGTTTCCGGAGGGCCAAAATTCTATTCATTCATAATCAGAGGCCCCGACGGTGCCGAAAGCGAGGTTTGCAAAGTCAAAGGTATAACGCTCAATTTTGCAAACAGTCAATTGATTAATTATAGCACAATACGTTCCTATATAGTTGACGACAAGGTGGAACCTATCGAGCTGCAATACGACGCTATACGCCGTACGCCGTTTCATCATGTTGTCACGCGTACAGAAAAAAAGAAATGTAAACCGTCGAGCGTCAAACGAAGACGTTGCGGTGAATACGGCTCGCTCCCGTATGGCTACAGGGGAGAATAAACTATTTCATCTAAATGTAAATAATGTAAAATATTTATGCTGTTATTGTACAATAAAAGGTTTATACATATTCCGGCTGTTCGAACCCTTTATCTTGCCCTGTTGTGTAAACATTTACTCATTCGTACAGATGGACACGCGGTGGAAACATCCCTGGACCTCGATGATCTGCGGCCCCACCGGCTGCGGCAAAACGTACTTTGTAAAAAAGTTTTTGAAGTTTATTTCGGGTATGAGCAGTGAGCCATTCGAGAGAATTATTTTCTATTATTCCGAGTGGCAGCATGCATACTCGGAGTATGATACGTCGATAGAGTTTCATGAAGGCCTACCGCAGAGTGCCGATTATGCAAACGACCCCCGTGCAAAACTCATAATAATCGACGATTTGATGCGTGAGGCATCGAACAATAGCGTTATAGATCTTTTCACCAAAGGTAGCCATCATAAAAATCTGAGCGTTGTTTTTATCACCCAAAACTTATTCCATCAAGGACACGGACAACGAGATATTTCGCTGAACGCCAGCTATATCGTCGTTTTCAAAAATCCTCGTGATCGTGCTCAAATACAGCATCTCGCACGCCAGGTATATCCGGAAAACCCGCGCTTTTTACAGGAGGCCTATCACGATGCAACGTCCAAGCCTCATGGTTATTTGTTGCTCGACTTGAAACAATCAACACCTGATAACTGTAGATTTCGCACCGGTATTTTTCCCGACGATCCTCATCATTTTGTGTACGTACCGCGAAAAAAGTTGAAAAGCAGCTGCAGTGCTGGCGAATTGCCAGTTCAGCGCATGTAATGCCGTCTAAAGGATCGTCGCGTTACGATAAATGCATCGCCGTATTAAGCGCGTTTCAACAAACCAGCACGATACGAAGAGAGTTTGACTCGCGCAAATCAAATTCAAGCACAACTCATTGTATTTGCCAGTGTGCGTGGCGCATTCTTAAGGGTAGCGCTATCCCGAAGACTCCACTGTACAAAAGAAGTTAAAAGAAGTGATACATCTAGACGGTCGACAGTTCCACACGCGTAATGGCGCGAGGTGGTTCACCGCTCTGCAAGAAGCACGTTGCAATATTGCGAGCTCTTCAGCATCTCAATAAGGAGCAGCGCGAGGCTATTTTGCGTAAGGCAGACCCGGGTATCATCCGCTGCATTTGTGAGTGCGCCTTGAACGTTCTTTGCGGCAACGTGGCTCTGAAGGCCGATCAAAAAAAAAAATTACGTCGGTACGCCCCCGTTCTGCGTCGTTTAACCTCAAAAAAAGGCTGCTGGAAGAGTAAGAAACGATTCGTTGTTCAGAGCGGTGGGTTTCTACCGCTCTTACTAGCACCAATACTAGGCACTGTTCTATCGAATTTGATTGGTGGCCGTGGATAATGGAGCACGCAAGAAAAATGGTACTCGTACCAGAGGAACATCTATCGCAGTTGGGTTCACAAAGTCATAATCAACCAGCGTTTAGCACGGCTACGTCTCAAACGCGCCCAGCGCAAGGAATTGATGCTACGCTAACTAGATTGGATACAGAGATGAATGAAATTTTGAAATCTAATGCATACAAGGATGAGAGGGAAAAGTGGGCTGCATACTTGACTGTACTACAACGTTATCTCCATTTCGTCGATGACAAGAGAGCTCAGCAGTACCGCACGCTTATGAAGAATAAATATACTGTAGAGCCTGGTTGCGATAAAGAAGAAACCTGTAATGACATGAACGATTCCGTCATCATTGAGAGTATACCGGCCAAATTTCGCATTAAAGCGAAACTGCTACTTCGCCGGTTACGTGACGCACCACGGGCTAATTTTTCTTGGGATTCAGCCGGGGTCGTGTCAGTTGGCGGAAAACCAATCAAGGATTCAAATATTGTTGATCTTGTTAATGACGCCATGAGGGCGCGGAAAATACCTAAACCAGCGGGGCGCAGTGCCTTTGCCAAATTTCTGCGAACGATGCAGACGCCGCGAGAATTCATTGGTAATGAGGAGTTGTGGATGGAGTCAAGAGCTAGCTCAACACTACGACAATCGCAGATCGACGATAGCAGTACAGGGAGCGAGGGAACAGGCGAAATGAGCCAGTCATCGTTTTTCAGTGGTCGTGACAACAGATCACCGGCGCCACAGGCAGAAAGCCCCCGTCAGAGTGGCAGTGGCTATTATAATAAGAAAAGACGTGTAACCTGGGCTAACCTAAAATTATAATCATGAAAATCTTAGAAAAAGTGTACTTTAATCCAATCCATGAAGCATCGTTTTCAGGCGCCACCAAATTGTTACACCAGGCGCGTCAGAAGAAAATTTCCAAGATAAAGGCGCTGCATTGGCTTGAAGCACAGGATGCTTACACAAAACACAGGCCCGTGCGTCATCGCTTTCAGCGGCGTTTTTATAACGTACGGAACATTGATGATTTTTGGGAGGCTGATCTCGTAGATCTTCGCTCGATTAAGGCTTATAATGATGGCTATGTTTATCTCCTCGTCGTTATAGATGTTCTTAGTAAATTTGTATGGGTTCAGCCTTTACGCGACAAGACCGCTGCATCTGTGGCTAAAGCGTTTGAGCTCATTTTATCTAAAAAAAATAGTAACGCTCGATCGCCCGTTTGCCTACAGACCGACAAGGGTAAAGAGTTTATCGGCGCTGTATTTCAGACCCTCTTAAAGAAAAAAAATATTCAGTTTCGTGTTGCGAGAAACTCCGATATAAAAGCGGCTATTGTCGAGAGATTCAATAGAACGCTGAAAGAAAGAATGTGGCGTTATTTCACGTATTCTGGACAAAAACGTTACCTTGACGTTCTGCAGAAGATCGTTTCGGCCTACAACCATTCTACACATAGCGGTATAAAAATGGCTCCTGCCTCTGTGACGCTCGCTACAGCCGCTAGGGCTCGGCATAACCTGATGCAGCGCTACAAGAGAACCGAGCATCGCTCTCCTAAATACAATGTGGGCGACATCGTACGTATCAGTAGCGCGAAGGCAGCGTTCGCAAAAGGTTACGAGGGTGGATGGAGCAGCGAGCTATTCAGCATTCACCGTGTATCACACAGTATTTGCCCCGTGATATACATCCTGCGTGATCTCCACGGTGAGGACATTGATGGTATATTTTATGAAGCTGAGTTATCGAGAGTGCAAACGAAGAAGACTAAGAGAAACGGCCGGTAAAAATGAAGGACGAGTTTTACATTGTTTTACCCAGCAACAGTAGTATGAGTTATTATCCCGATAATGTGACAACACGGTATACCACTCATTTACCGCAATGTGTGTCTCTCCATGGCAGCTGGGCCGTTTCTTTAGCGGAAATACACATACCCATGACAATTTTGCATGTACCTTCCGAGGGTAAGCGGAACTTCATTAATATCGTAACGAACATTACAACACCGGGCGTTGATGCAGACATCGACTATAAGGAAGATCGTATCTGCGTACCGCCCGGCGTATATCATAGTATAGAAACATTACTCGAGACTATTAACGAAATACCATGTGTTGCGGGTCACCTGAAATTTCATTACGCTCACAACGGTTATGTGACGGTGACGCGTATCTGTGAATCATGTAAGAACCTGGAGCACTCCTTCTACTTCTCCGACGTGCTGAGCAAGGTTTTAGGATTCACTCAAGCTGAGGAAGGGGTAGTAGTTCAGAGAGAATACGCTGCTCAGAGACCCGCCAATATAGCCAATGGGACACCCGATATGATGTACGTTTATACTGATATCTGTGAACCCTATATCACTGGCGATGTGCACACGCCTTTGCTACGCGTTGTACCCTTCGCTGCCGCTGATAACCGTAATTACGGGTCTGTGAAAATAAGAAGTTTCTCACCACCACGCTATGTTCCTCTATTACGCACTAGTTTTCAAACAATAACCATTGATATAAGGGATGAATTTGGCGAACCGATACCATTCGAGTACGGGACGCTGACGGTGACGTTACAGTTCAAACGTACAGATTAACTTGAACTGCTCTAAAATGGATTACTATGACGAATATTTTGATATGCAAACGGGAGGTGGTGGCGGTGCTCGAACAGGTTATGGGGGTATCAGCCATGTGTATATTGGCTCACCGAATCAACGAGGTCACGGCATTGGAAGTTTCCTAGGGGGCCTCTTTCGCCGTATAATACCGCTCTTAAAACAAGGTGCTCGGACTGTCGGTAAAGAGGCCCTTCGCTCGGGTATTAACATGGCCACGGATATCATGGATTCGGGTATGCACCCGAGAGAAGCATTTAAAGCGCGCCTGCGCGAATCCGGGGAAAATCTGAAGCGCAAGGCTGAAGAAAAAATCAGTACGCTCATGAAGGGCTCCGGCTATAAAGCTAGTAAAATTAATAAACTGATGCATTCTCTTACTGAGAGCGCATCACGACGCACCGGTGTGAAGAAAAGAACGAAGACCGTGAAGTCGCGAAAACGCTCAGGCAGTGTGAAAAAGAAGCGGAGTAAGAAGAAGCCAGTGAAAAGAAGGCCGAAAAAGTCAACCGTCAAGAGACGTAACAAGAAATCAAGAACGCTGAGGGATATTTTTGCTTAGCCTAAACTGAGAAAATGGCGTTCCTGCACGCACACTCGTGTGAGTGCCTTAAGTCGGAACTTGAACTATTTACACTACCACCGACCCAGACAACAATTGAGGGAACACATTCAGTGTATTATAAGCCAATCTCATCGTTGACGGACGATTCGCCGATAGAGTTTGTCATACCAGGGCAGGGGGATGAGTACATTGATCTTGCACATACCATGCTGAGTATGCGTGTTAAGATAGAAACTCCGGCCACAAAGGAGGGCGAGCTCATCAAAGTAGGACCAGTCAATAATCTTCTGCACTCAATGTCAACCAGGTCGATGTATTTTTGAATCAGAAGCTCGTCTCACCTCCTAACAATGCCTATGCATATAGAGCGTACATTGAAACACTCTTGAATTACGGGCATGCTGCGAAGACCTCGCATCTTACGAGTGTTCTATGGTATAATGATACAGCTGGTAAGATGGATGATACGGGCGATGATAATAACGGTCTTGTGTCCCGGCGCGCTGTATTAGGTAAGAATAGAACAATCGACCTCCTCGGCCATTCGCACTGCGATATCTTTAATCAAGAGAGGTTTTTGCTAAACGGCGTTGAAATGCGTCTGCGGCTCGTACGGACCAATAATGCTTTTTGTCTCATGAGTTCTTCGAAAGAATGCACGATACGTATTACAGAGGCATCGCTGCTTGTACGTCGCGTTAAGATAGCTCCAGGCATACTTTTGGCTCATGCAAGAGCTCTGTCCAAATCTACAGCAAAATATCCTTTGACGCGTGTCGAGGTTAAAGCGATATCGATGCATGCAGGGGTACACGGGGATACTCTTGATAATGTCATATTGGGCCAGTTACCCAAACGTATAATTGTCGGTTTTGTCGATAATAAGGCTTTCAACGGTGATCGCGCCATGAATCCATTCAATTTTCAAAATTACCAAATTAATTATCTTTCTTTGTATGCGGACGGCTTGCAAATACCGTCAAAGCCTCTACAGCCAGACTTTATAGATGCTAATATGTGCGTGGATGCCTATCATACATTATTTTCCGGTACAGGTATTCACTTTCTCAATGAGGGTAATTGTATTTCACGCTCAAGCTATCCGTGGGGTAATTGTCTCTTCGCATTTGATCTTACACCCGATCTCTCGGCCAATAGTAGCACTCATTGGAACCTGGTGAGACACGGTAGTGTGAGGATAGAAGTACGTTTTGCGGAAGCCCTAGCTTCAACAATTAATTGCATTGTATATGCTGAATACGATAATGTCTTGGAGATCGACTCATCACGGCAAGTGGTCATGGATTTCAGCGGCTGATGAGAGAGAAGTGCCTTCAGTTTGCGTTCATCGTTTGGGGTGTGACGGTCGAAAAAAAGATTTCATCATGAATATCGTTATTGATATACAGGGAATGAGGAATAAAGATAATCAGTTTATACCTAAAGAAGTAGCTGTCATCTCGGTACAGACTGAGGACTTTGATCATTGGCTTGTAAAACCGCCCTGCGCGTATGACAAATTGTCACCCTCTGTAAAGAGACAAAACATGCGCCTATGCGCTGATATTCATGGTATAGAATGGTCTGAAGGTGATATATCATTACATTCGCTGAATGCAAATCTGAAGAGAATCGCGACCCAGGCTGTACGGATCTTTACAAGAGGCTCTGAGAAATCGTCATACCTAACTCAGCTCACGGGATGTTACATTATAAATCTGGAAGAAGATGATGAGGCTCCTTCATTCCGCCACATGCCACGAAGTGACACACGCTGTATGTATCACGGTGTGGTAAATAAAAAACACACATACAAATGCGCTCTGAACAACGCTACCCGGATCAAAGCATGGCTCTGTCATAGCGAGCAAATCGCCTCCTTATGGGAGTATAGAACTACTACATCGTGGCACGTCAGTTTGCCCGAGTACGCGTCAGAAGAAGAAGGAAAACCCTTGGGCCATGAACAGTCTTCAAATTCTGCAATCTCTCCAAAACATAAAGGATCATACGGTGGGCGTGTACCCAGCAGATCGTATCCCGAGGGTGTGGACGAAACCGACGGCATTCGTGGTTAACACCGATGGCCACAAACTACCAGGGGCCCACTGGGTCGCCATGTACGTCGATCGAAATGGACACGGATGGTTCTTCGACAGTTACGGACTACCACCAATCATTCCACAGCATCTCGCTCGTCTCCGAAGAAACTGCAGACTCTTCCGCTGCAGCGCAACGCAGCTTCAAGGCCCGAATTCACAATGTTGCGGACAGTATTGTGTTATGTTTCTTCATTATATGGCTACTGGTTTCGGTATACACCGCTTTAGATGCGTATTTTCGAATGATTTGCAGCGAAACGATAAAATAGTGGATGAGTATTATAATGCGTATATCGCTAAGCGCAGCAAATCTCCGGGTGTAGTTTCCAATATGAATGGTTTCGCTGGTGGGGGGTATAGAAATAAGCATCTACATTGTATACAGCACTGCTGTTCTCGCTCTCGCTAATTATGGGCCAATAAACGCTTTAAAAAATGTACATGTTTTGTCTGACTCATTGCTTTCAACAGAAATCATTTGGGGTGGTGACGGTGAGCTTAGGTTTCGCACACGTGCAATACTGCTGACTGTACGTCTTAGGTTTCGCGCGCGCGTGCAATGCTGATGACATTAGATCCATTTTGACTCAGCCTCGAGATGCCGTCATGTGATGGTGAGTCAGCTGCCACTGCGAAAAAGAGGCATCAAGAGGGGGGCGGGTGTCAGAAAATAAGCCGCGCATCGTTGAACTAGCTAGATAGTCAGTCGTCATTTGTCATTCGTCGTCAACTGAACTCATCCAAATCTACAATTCGGTCTTTTTCTATACAAATAAAGCGCCGCGCGTTGAAAAAGCGAGTAGAAAGACTCTTGCAAGACATCAGCGATATTAAAGTGCTAATACGCGCACGATCTGACTTGAATTTTTTAACACATCAGCTAAGAACGCTCGAACTCCGCGATGGATTTTTCACGAATCAATAGAGTGAGCAAATTGACGGAATTCCTGCCCGTCAAAAAACTGACCGAATTGGAGGTGGGCAAGGACTACAAAATTACCAACATGAGAACAGCGCGAACAACATGGGGCAACAGAATTACCATTGATGTGGACAACGAATTCACGTCTTTCCTACCGGTGAGATTCGTCAAAGCCTTCGAAGAAGATGATGCCCTGTTCCAGCAAATGGTTGCTACCGCACACGCTGACAACCTGTACATGCAATATCTGGGTGGTCGATTCAATAATCTGGAATTCAAACCAGCCCCAGTGTAATATCACAGCGGTAGCAGCAGTTGAGTGTGATCCGTGTTCGTGGATGCTACAATATGCGCGGGTGTGATCTCGTTTTCGATATTCAACACTTCAAAGATAAAAATGGCAAATTTCTGCCAAAAGAAGTAGTTGTTGGTGCGATACAAAAACCACGATGCCTAGCAGGGTGGTTGGTCGCCCCGCCTTACCATATCAGTGAATTACCACCAGGCGTACGTTTGGAAAATGAGTGGAAAACGGAGAACGATCATGGCATTCATTGGGCCGAGGGCAACACCAGCATCGCTAATCTCCGTAAAGAATTATTCAAAATAGCTAATGCGGTCGGATACACTCTCCTATACTCGAGAGGCCATCAAGCTGTCGAATTCTTGGAAGAGGCCACCAAGCTGCGGTTCATAAACCTAGACAACAATCAACATTTTCCATCAACCGCCGATCCATCGCCTCTGGCCGTAGTGTGCCCATGGCATGGCCGCCAACGAAACCACCATCACACCTGTATAGTATATCATTGTGCTCTACAAAATGTCAAAAAAATGCAGTGCTATCTAAGCCATTTTTTGCCTAACACAATATAAATCCTATGGGGGTAATTAGCATATAAATATTGTACACTCTAGCCTGTATTCAATGTAAAAATGTATTTTTTATCAAATAAAAATAAAAAAGTAATTATTATTAATATCCGAATAATTCACATTATTTTGATAATAATAATAACACACGGTGCGCTATGGCGACACCTCACCACCTACCCCCACTCCTACCCCCCACTCGCCATGGACCGACGACCAATCCCCAAGAGCGCAGGTAGGAGTGGGGACACTTACCCCCACTCCCACCTACACTCAACACGGTCCGACCAGGCCCGAAGAGTGGGGATAGGAGTGGGGATAGGAACCTACCCCCCACTCCTACCCCCACTCACCATGGACCGACGACCAATCACGAAGAGTGCAGGTAGGAGTGGGGACACTTACCCCCACTCCCACCTACACTCAACACGGTCCGACCAGGCCCGAAGAGTGGGGATAGGAGTGGGGATAGGAGTGGGGGTCGCCATAGCGCACCGTATACTACTTGTATGTGTACAGATATACAGATTGCATTTGACGTTCGCGCAAAACCACACGTGCAAAAAATGCTGATGATAGTATTTACTATCGTTCAGAGCAGCATCTTTGTGGTGGTGCGTACAAAGAACTCAATGAATGATACTATATGAACATATACTAAGCGAAGATCAGCGCTCACCCAAAAGCAAAAGCATCGAGCGTTCGAGCTGCAGCCGCGCAAAAATGCTTACGGCGTAATATAGGGTGGCAGTTGGCTATTAATAATTTCACTACAGCACAACACATCAATATAAAATACGTCAAATTTTATTCACCATTTACCGTTGAGGTATAGTGTAAAAAACGAAACTATCAGTTTATGATAACTGTAGTACATATGTATATATATATATATATATGTATATTCTCCATTACGCACAAGCATTGTCTGTACAGGCAGCTTGCAATATATAGCATATCTACACATCTGTGTATATACGCTCCAATTATTACAATTACAGCTTCTGAATTTAGGATTATATTTTGGCTATTCTTGAAGTAAAACTTCTTTAGTCGCGCTGAAGTGAATACATAGGAAGAAACACAGCACAAAGAGGAGAAACCGAGAATAGAGATGCCACGGAGAGTGGCGCGTGCCCATATTAATGTCTTGTGTATCTCATAGTAAATACTGTCGTCAGCATTTTTGCACCGCCGCAGCTCGAGCTCGCGATGCTTTTGCGCCGATATCTGTTGAGTATATATATATGCTCAATTACGCACAAGCATTGGCTGTACAGGCGGTGTGCAGTATATAGTATATCTACACATCTGTGTATATACGATCCAATTATTACACTTACAGCTTTTGAATTTAGGATTATATTTTGGCTATTCTTGAAGTAAAACTTCTTTAGTCGCGCTGAAGTGAATCCATAGAAAGAAACACAGCACAAAGAGGAGTAGCCGAGAATAGAGATGCCGCGGAGAGTGAAAGAAGCACCGAACAAAGAGGAGACGCGAAGAACGGGGGAGGGCTCTTGGCGTCTCCTCTTTGTGCGGTGCGTCTTTTGATCTTCACGCTGGCGCAAGCATGGTATATAAAACTACCGGTGGGGTGTGTGAGTATATAGTAGTGTATATACCGTGTTGATATATATCTATGTGCTCCTCACACATATAGCGTTCTCTGCACGCTCAACGACGGGTCGAGAAGCGATATATATATTGTAACGTGGTAATTCTGCTGCCCGTTAACAAACGTAGAAAAGAGCTCCCGGCGCGACACGAGAGCGACGTCTCGTCTCGATGAGTCCCGCCGAGACGATCCAACAGGGCAAATACGTTAACCGCCGTTCGATTATACTAATATTTTTCGTATCTTATTTTTCCTTTATCTCCCGGGCGAGCTTCGGCCTTACCGGCCAACGAGGAACACCATCGTCACCGAGGGATGCACGCAGGTCAAACGCGCAGCTACGGGCTAACGACACGAGATCCACGGCTTGGATCGATACCGATGAGAGAGAGGGGTTCTCTCTCTCCCCCACACCATCATCGGCCTGAGCTTCACCGGTGTGAGTGGGCTCAGACCATCTCACGAGAGTCGCGATTTGAATCGTGGCTTAGGATAAGCTCTCGCCACGCCACCCACCCCGAGCCGTGCTGCTCGTACGGAATTCCCGCTGCACCACCCGGAAAAACTGCATCAAGACCATCTGCAGGGCCGCTGCATCATAATTAGTGGCCATTGAAGCCACATGATCGAGCTTAGAGGCGATTGTTTATCGTTTCGCGCTCTCGGATCGCCCAATCAATCGATTCCGAGTCGCGTGCCACTGCCATATCGATCAGCGGTTCAATTATAACGAGCATTTGTTGGCGTGGGCGGGGGGGGGGGGACAAAGGACCCGCGGCGAGAGGGAAAAGCGCGCCTAATTTCTCGGGGACTCAAGCTTCCGTCGCGTACGAGATGAGACGTGGTTTTTCGTGTCGTGGCCGCTCCCGTTGCTCAAGATAAGCAACCCCTCCAAATATCCTCACGGTTGGGCATACCGTGGATTATCCGGGGTCCAGCCAAAGAAAATAAACCGGTAGGGTCGTTGTTTCGCTCGGTTTCATGTTTTGAGAGTTTTTATCGCGGTAAAATTGTATAGAGTTGTAGCGATATTGTCGTGACGGCCGGTTAACGCATGAGAGCCCGATCGCGCCTTAGTTTCCCGCCTTCTATCGTGTGTGGAATTTCTCGTTTTGTAATTATTATTTGTTGGATCGTCTCACCGAGGTCCGTTTTTTTTTAATATTTTGTGGCACGAGGTGCGAGTCCAATTGATTTTAAGGCTAAGAGTCGTTCAGAGTCTCGGCCGGGGAATAAATTCACCGCGCGTTTCTTTTCTTTTGGTGTAACGGCTCTCGCGAGCACATTTTCTATCGGCGCCATCTTGTACGCCGTCTCGGGTACCAAGTTGGTTGTGCGAATATTTAAGTTTATCTTCCGTGCGGTGTATTGTTCCCGGGGTCGAGATTTCGTGTTCGTCTGTCCGTTTAGTTCGGTCATATTTTGTTTTGTCGTATTATATCGAGTCCACCAAGGGATAAAACCCGAAAAGAGTTTATTTGTGCAATTAAAATATTCAAGTTAAAGTCCAAGTGTATTGTTTTATTTAAGGACCATCCCGCGAGTAAACCCAGCCCCTCTACCATCCTAGAAGGCTGCATCCAAGTCGGACAGTTTCCTCGTTCGCCGGTTAGAAAATAAAATTTGTCACGGGCCGCTTTGGTTTCCGTGGCTGGCGCCCTTCGAGCCGCTGAGCGAGGATTTTGTGTACGCCGAGTGGGTATAGGGAAAAACGCGTCACAATATATATATATATATATATATATATATTGTGACACGCGGCCACAAAACCCAATAAATAATAACGTAGGCAGCTCGCTCGAAGGGCCGCGGCACACGACCTAACCTAAAAAGAAAACACAACATGTTAATTATTTTAAGCGCGTGTAGAAAATAAGGAAGCAGCGAGGTCAATAACCACCCTTCTCTCCCTTTGAGACTCCGCCGACCTTCCCCAAAAACAATTCCCATCCCCATCTCTTACCTTTCGTTTTCCTGTTATTTAATGTCATCCCTAACCTCACCTGTCACCGAGACCATCGAGACCTTCAGAGACCTCTCACCTGAGGATTTTGCGAGGACGGAGCTGAGGCAGGGCAGTGGAGGGTCGCCCTCCAGCACGTCATCCCCGGGACCTCTCCACCAACAACCTTTAAGCCCTTTCGGGCCACTTCCACCGGAAAAGGAAAAAGCAACACAGCACGAGAAATAAAACAAATCGACAAGTGACAGCTGAGACTGCCGGCCCCTTTCGGCTGCCCCTCGTAGGCCAGAAGGGACCCCAATTCGCCCCGAGGCCGCGTGAGGGCAGCACCGGCCGGGCAGCTAATTACCGGCAGTAATGAGACCCCTGGAGAGGGTAGTGTCGCGGGATCTATCGCGCGCCCGCACAGCAGTGCGAAACGGCCCTCTCGCTGCCCGCCAATCCCCGAGCCTCACCGAGAGAAAGCACCACTCAGAGACCGAGACCTGCCACGAGACACCAATCACCTGTACGAGACCCAGCCATCGATGGAAAGCACAGCCATCGATAATGACGACCTAGCCATCGATATTCCCCCCCCCCCCCCCCCCCACCTTCCCCTCCCCCTACAACGAGACCTCCGAAGTGTCGCCATGTTGGACGACACTTCGAGCGAGCCCAGCGTAGCGAGAAGACGTAACTGAGCGAAAAAGTACATTGTTAAATTGCGAAAAAAGAGAACTGTAAAATTAGAGTGTAAGTGAGGATAGAGAAAAGTTGTAATAGCGAGGTAGAAAGTAAGGAGAGTGAAGCAGGAAAAGAAAAGATTGTAGAGAGTTGAAGAGAAAGAAAAGGGACGGAGAAAGAAAGAGTGAGTATTTTCTCAGTTCCGTAAATTCCTCGTGCTAAAAGCGAATAGCCGGCAACACGTGTTGCCGGTAGAAGCCATTTTTGTTCGCGACCCATCTCCGCTGTCGTGCGTGATCCCCAGTGTGCCGCGGTGACCACCCCCCCCCCCCCCCCGTGTCCCCTCGCCTCTCGCGCATGCGTCGAAACTGCACAAGCCGGTAGTGCAGTGATCTTCTTTTTTTTTATTATATTTTATCTTATATTTTTGCGCTTGGGAGATTTGTGTGCCGAGCCACGTTTTTTTTGTTCAACGCTTGCGATTTTCTCCCTTTTCGAATTATTACCGTTTGTGCCGAGCCACGTTTTCTTTTTTTCATTGTATTATATTGCTGCGTCTGGGGAAATCTGTGTGCCGAGCCACGTTTTTTTTGGTCAACGCTTGCGATTTTCTTCCTTTTCGACGTATTACCGTTTCGTGCCGAGCCACGTTTTTCCTTTTTGTTATTATATTATCTTTTTGCGTTTGGGCGACTTTTGTGCCGAGCCACGTTTTTTTTTTTCTTTCATTATTACATTACACTTTTGCGTTTAAGAAATTCTTGTGCCGAGCCACGTTTTTCTTGATGGTTATATAATATTGCGGTGCCGAACCACCATTGGTTTCTTTGGTTTCTTATTAGTATATTTTTGGTACGAGCCACGCTTCTTTGGCGTTTGGTGTTCTGCAAAAGCCATTCCCTTGAATTCTTACTAAATAGTCGCGGTGGTGATTCTCGCCTTCTCTCCCCCCCCCCCCCCCCGCATCGGGGTAATAACTAAGAGGCCGTGGCGACGGCTGAGAACCACCCCCTGAGACCCCCCTCCCGTGTCCACCAGCTAGCCGGTAGTTTGCGAGTAAAAGCAACAGAGAAAGAAGACTCATAGCGTACGCGCCCCTGTAGCGTGTGCGATAGGCAGTTATGCCTGGTGAAAATAACTGGCGCCCAAGGCTGACATTGTATTCATTTTGCGTTATCTCTTTTTATTGTAACTTCAGTATCTCGCGCTATTTTTTTTTATATAGTGCATTTATCTAGTATTAGTTTTAGTCTTTTGCCGATCTGGTGTGACTTGTCTCTATTTTGCGATATTCTCGAAACTTCAGTATTTGGCGCCAACGTCGGTATAAGCCGCGTTGGTGAGACCTGCCTTACCGGCAGTATGATCCTCGTTGCTATATGTGGCATTATTGCTCTTATTAATAAATACTACTATTTTTCTTTACGCCACTAATTTTCATTTCCTTTTTTTTATTTTCCCCGACCCCCCCCCCCAGGTAAGCAAAGGCGTGGTAATATACATATGTACTACAGTTATCATAAACTGATAGTTTCGTTTTTGGACTATGCCTCAACGGTAAATGGTGAATAAAATTTGACGTATTTTATATTGACGTGTTGTGCTGTAGTGAAATTATTGATATCCAATTGCCACCCTATATTACGCCGTAAGCATTTTTGCGCGGCTGCAGCTCGAACGCTCGATGCTTTTGCAAAATAAGGAGCTTCGCTCCGTATATGTATATATAGTATATCTATACATCGGCGTATATACGCGTTATCATTACAATTACAGCTTCTGAATTTAGGATTATATTTTGGCTATTTTTGCCTACGATGAGTGTAGAACAATATATGTATACACATTTATTGAGTTCTTTGTACGCACCACCACAAAGATGCTGTTCTGAACGATAGTAAATACTATCATCAGCATTTTTGCACATATGGTTTTTCGCGAACGTCAAATGCAATCTGTATATCTGTACACATACATATACACAGCACATACATATAGTCTATATACACGATATTATTTTTTAAATTGTCACGAAGATGAGCATTTTTGCGCGGCTGCAGCGCGAACGCCTGATGCTTTTGCTTGAACGCTGATCTCCGTTAAGTAGATCTATACATTGACGTATATGCGCGTTATCATTACAATTACAGCTTCTGAATTTAGGATTATATTTTGGCTGTTTTTGTCTACGATGAGCGTACAACAATATATGTATACACATTTATTGAGGCCTATGTACGCATCACCACAAAGATGCTGTTCTGAACGGTGGTAAATACTATCATCAGCATTTTTGCACGGGTGATTTTGCGCGAGCGTCAAATGCAATCTGTGTATCTGTACACATACAAATACACAACGCATACATATAGTCTATATACACGATATTATTTTTAAAATTGTCGCGAAGAAGTTGCTGTGAGCCATAGTAAATACTATAGGCAGCATTTGTACGGCTGTGCGATTAATATGTGAAGCCGCGGGTAGAGCTGCAAAGAACGCGGGCACTCTCAAATCTGCAATTTAGTAAAACATAGCTAGGCTCGAGAAATCGCGGGATATCGTTTACATGTCAGGATTTTATATGCACTAGAAATACAAAAGATCACCAGTCTTGTGACAGTCGTGTGACGATCTAAGTGTATTCAGTCTCCCGGACGTAATGCCGAACCGCGCCTTTCGCTCGTGTATCCTTGCTTTTTTTAAATTAGCGATAATTCACAGCGCGCATATTAGGCGTCGCTGTAATTCCGCATGGCGTAGGAGTTTAAGAGATTTATCGACTGATAGACTCGTTAACCGTTTAAAATATATTTTATGGTGGACACCTTTGCGTGTCATTGTGATAGCTTACAATAGAGGGATTCTCAGAGGGTTCAAAGTGTTAACGTGCGTATTTGAGGAATTACAACGACGAGGGCTTGAAGATTCTCCAGCAGCCCAAGGGATTCGCAACGAAATTCGATGTGAGTAATATTTAGAACCATAGCAAAGAATAAGAGGGTCGAGTTTGGATTGGGTGGGTTTGGGCATTTTTAGCACTACAGCAAATAATAATAACTGGGATTATTTACTAAAATAAATTCATCGTTTAGTATATAGCCAGCTGCTAGAAGCCTCAAGTGATGAAGAAGCAGATCTCATAGAAGCGACGCGGGCTGCGGAAGAACAGGATTTGTGGCGCCGAACACACCCCGAAAGCTGTGAGTATTGAAAACTGCTAGGGGGATGTGGTATATTGTATACGAACAATAATAATAATGAGGATAACTTCAACAGAATCAGAGACTTTATTGGAGCTCAACTTCAATGATGATGATGATGATGATAACCCTGTGATAATTGCCGTCATAGAAGCAGCTCATGCTGTAGATAATGAGGCGGCGCAGACACAGCATACAACAAATCGTAAGTACTTAAAATCTTGAATGATCTTTAAAATATTATTATGAATAATAAAAAATTTCATTCAAATAGCAGCATCTCGAGTCGAGCACGGAGAAGAAGAAGAAGATGGTGCCGTGGCAGGGCCATCAGGCTTATGCGATGAAAGCAGCAACCCGCTCATCGCCAGTGCTGAACCAGAAACAGCAAGGTTTCCTGAAAACGCTCAGCGGACCAATAACACTGCCGATAGTAATGAGCTTGAAGCAATTGAAGAAGAAGATGTATCAATCATGGATAGGGAAAACCAACTATGGGAAGACCAATTATGGGAACAACAGCCTGAGGAAATATAACCGGCACAGCAGGCCCATGAAAGAGCTGACGCGTGGTTCGATCACCTCATGGTCGTAGAATCGGGTAAATATGAATTTCATCCTAAATTATATCCAGCTTCCTCGGTGTGAAAATAAGCGTGTGTGTGTGTGTTTTGTGTTAGAATATTCGACAACTGTGTCACGATGAAGATACTCTACGGCTCTACAAATCGTTATTTTACAAAAAAGCGCTGAGATACTTTCATTTCTGCAAACATTATCATTGGGTGTCAATAAATAGAATAAAAATTTAAACCCTCATACTCTTTTCTTCAGGAATACAGAAGGGTGCTGGAAGCACACGGAACGCGCATACATATAGCGAAATCCACCCACCAGGGGTTCAAATCGAAATAATTCAGGACACTGCGCGTTATTTTAAGCGTTTTGAACTTCGTGGTCGCGAGACAACTATGCGTATTCGCGAACCACCGCCAGTAACGAGTGTAATGCGCTGGCTCGAAGGTGCGTTCAATGATCTACTCACGCATATAACTAACTCGTGCGAGGGTGGCGATTATGTAGGGATATCGTTCACCGCGAGTACTTTGATACACGGCCCCGTATGGCTTTCTTTCCGCCCTGCTCGCGATTACGTGTTTCAAGACATATGGCAACTCATAAGTAATGCTGCTCAAAGCGCCGAATCTCTTAATATCGACGACGAGTGTAATATAAAAACGTGTCTTGTCAAGGGTGTGGAGGGCAGGGGGCGTCGGAAAGGCTTAACACATGAGGATGTAGCAAAAAGATCTATCTTAACGATTCGCAACGATGATAATTTATGTTTACCGCGCTCGTTGGCAGCAGCCCTCGTGCATGCGGAACGGGGTGAAATACGCACGGGTGACTTACATACAAAATGGCAGCGGGTGAGACAGGTTAATGGATCGGCTCAAAAAATGGCAGCACTTGATCTTACGCGACGCGCAAATGTCAGGATACCGTGAAAAGGATGTCGTGTAAATGAAATCGGTCATTATCAGGACTACTTATCGCGTGATGGTGTTGCGATTGTCGTTTTCGCGTTTTTGGACTGAGGGCGACGTAAAAAAAAGCCCATCTTCAATGGCACGCAAAGCGTCTTGAACACAGCAGGAAAGGTCCAGCACAAGTTGTATATCTTGTATCACGAGCGCTCGAACCTTTCGAGCCGATTCTCAACCTGAGAAGAGCGACAGGTAGTACATGTGTTTTTGCACATCGTGCGATACACTATATCGTAAATTAGATCATCGATGCAGAGGAGATAGATGCGCTCGTTGTTTCACGATACCCCCATGCACGCCGAACTCGTCAGATACGATCAGATGTGTGGTGTGCAACCGCGTTTTTTTCGGCGAGACATGCTTCAAGAACCATTGTTTTATTTTGCACAAATTTGGCTGGGTACCTGGGAATAATTAATTGAGAAAGAATCGACACAAAGAGTTTCGTAGGAACTCAACGTATTTTTATTAACACAAAATAATAAACTATCGTAACAGTAGCTCTGCACAGCATGAGCTGAGAATGTCTTTGCCACCAAGCCTTGCTGCGTCCTACGCAACAATATGGCGATCGAGAGCCACGAGGTGTCCGTTAGAAATTGAAGAGTCCGTGTTCTTATGAAGCTAACCGAATTAACACCAACTCTCGTCAATGCGAGGTCGTAAATCCCACACAAACGAAAGAAGGGAACACTGAAGAAGAGTCCGTATGAAAAGAGACGCACGAGTACCGCTAGCAGAGGAAACCCGTTGAGAATTGGAAAATACAGAAAGAAAACACTTGTCGAGACGAACTGTCCAAAATGCTTCTCAAGTCAGTGTGAGGTCGTACATCTCACACCTCCGTGGAAAGCATTCCACGAGAGAGCAGTCCACGCACTTCTAATGATGTTGAGGACTCGTACGTCTCACAACTCCATGAAAAACACTCGATGAACTAAACCCGGTAAAGAAGACCGCCAGAACCGAACAAACTGAAGGGAACCGATACCGTGGTGAAGCGTGAGACAGCCCCAGGATACTTCTGGGAGCCCACTGAAGAAGACCGCTGGAACCGAAACTGAAGGGAACCGATCACTATTCCCAATCCGATGGGAAACCCACTTGTTGCTGCGATGATTGACCGATTACAACTGCTGATAAGCACGCCAGCCGCGTTAGAAGAAAGGGGGGTGGTCTAATTTGCCGCGAAGAAAAAGCGCGTAAGCACGGATTTTGGCGCGCACGATTTCCCGAAGTGACTGAGGGCCTCTCGAGGCGCTCGCGAACCTTAGACTTTTTTGAACAACCATATTAGCGCCGAAGAGACCCACAAAACCACTGTTTGCGCGACCATTAAACGCTGTCGCGACTGTTTTGGCATAATAAGGCCGTTAGACAAAAAGAAGAAGCACGTGTGCGGTGAGGAGTACTGCAAAACTTGTAAATCCGATAGGCCATACAATCATTCATGTTTTATGAGACCTCTTGTAAAGGATAGAGATCTGAATAAAAAGCTATTCATCTTCTATGATTTTTAAACGCAACAGTGCAGCCCTTTGGAGGGTACCACAGGCACACGCGTACACGAGCCGAATCTCTGTGTAGCTCAAAGGGTCTGTACAAGCTGTTGCGATAACAACTCTATAACAGAGCCTTGCGAGTTCTGCGGTGTACATGAGTTTGTATTTAAACATAACCCAGTAGCTCAGCTGGTGGAACTTGCTATGCAGGATATCAAGGGTTTTCGCGTACAATATTAATTGCTCACAATGCTGGAGGTTTCGATGCACAGTTTATTCTACGCTATCTTATCGATGAAAAAAATACCCAGTTGCCGTCGCTAATAATGAACGGAACAAAAATTATCACCATGCGTATTGGGAGGCTAGTCTTCCTCGATAGTCTACACTACTTTCATATGCCTCTGAGCAAATTACCGAAATCCTTTGGGTTAACTGACACCCTAGCGAAAGGTACTTTTCCCCACTTATTCAATAAACCCGAAAATCAGTATTATGTAGGATTACCACCGAAAGAGTATTATTCTCCCGATAGTATGCCAGCAACCGTACGCAACGATATATTCGAGCCGTGGTATTGCGAATTGAAAAACGCAAATTATGTGTTCGATTTTCAAGAAGGAATTGTAGCCTACTGCAAGAATGGTGTTACGATATTGAGGCAGGCGTGTATGGTTTTTCGGAAAATGTTCATAGCCATAGGGTGTGTTTGTCCGTTCGACGAGAGCACGACGATAGCGTCAGCCTGCTTTTGGATTTTCCGGAAAAATTTCCTCGAAGATGATGCGATCGGGATCATACCGAGAGGTGGCTACAGATGGGCGGATAATCAATCGAGAAAAGCAGTTTCGTGGCTCGTATGGATGGAACATTCCCTAGGGCAACGTATCATTCACGCAGGCCGGTCGCATGAGTTCAAGCTTCCTCAGAATTTAACGGTAGATGGTTATTACAAGGCCTCTGAAGCGTCACATGTATTACAGTTCCATGGATGCTACTGGCATGGCTGTCCGCGTTGCTATCTATTGAACAGTGACCGGATACAGAGCGACGGTGTGTCTATGAACGAACGTCACGAAAGAACGATAGCAGTAGCTTACACCATACGAAATAGCGGGTACACACTGACGGAGATTTGGAAGTGCGAGTATGATCGTATGCTCGAAACAAATACTCAGATGCAAGCTCTTGTACGGGATCATGCGCTAGTTACAACGGAGCCTCTTAATCCGCGTGATGCTTTTTTCGGGGGCCGCACAGAAAACATGGTTACGCTCTACGATGTAGAGGAGGATACCGAGCGGATACGATACGTCGATATATGTTCTGTATATCCGTATATTTGTAAATACGATAAATACCCCGTGGGCCATCCGCGCGTATACGTAGGTGATGAGTGTATGGAGTTAACAGGACCCAATAACAGCGATCTCACGAAAATCGAAGGCCTTGTTAAGTGTACGGTCTTACCGCCACGAAATCTCTATCATCCGGTGCTACCGGTGCGTATGCATCAGCGTTTGTTATTCGCTTTATGTCGTAGCTGCTGCGAGCGCATGAGTCAAGATGAATGTGAGCATGAAAATCCTGCAGAGCGTGTGTTCAATGGTACGTGGGTAGTCGATGAGTTGCGAAAAGCTGTATCATGCGGCTACAAAGTGATTCGCGTAGAAAAAATTTGGCAATACGCGGTAACGCAATACAATCGTGATACACGGTCTGGCGGCCATTTTACCGAATATATAAACACATTCCTGAAAATTAAACAAGAAGCTAGCGGCTGGCCTACGGGGTGTTTGGATAACGGTGATGCGCAAGAACAATACGTCGCAGATTTCGAGCGTTCAGAGGGTGTCCAGCTACGTCGTGAGGCAATAGCGAAAAACCCCGGATTGCGTCAAGTAGCTAAATTATGTCTCAACTCTTTTTGGGGAAAGTTTGGGCAGCGCGAAAATCTGCCGCAAACGGTTATAGTTTCGACGCGCGCAGAGCTCCTGGAAATATTGACTAATGCCGAGTACGAAATCACCGGTATCTTACCTGTAAACCATGAGATATTGTATGTCAGTTACATAAAAAAAGACGATGTCGTAACCCCGTCAGGTATAGCGAATTCTGTAATCGCCGCGTATACAACAGCTCAGGCTTGATTGAAACTTTACAGTTATCTAGAACGCCTAGATAGGCGCGCGTTGTACTGCGACACCGATTCAGTTATTTACGTGACGAAGAATAACCCTGCTGAATACGAGCCGCCAACAGGTCAACTTTTAGGAGATCTTACAGACAAGCTGGATCCGGGGTGTTATATCAAATCTTTCGTTTCCGGAGGGCCAAAATTCTATTCATTCATAATCAGCGGTTCCGACGCTGCCGAAAGCGAGGTTTGCAAAGTCAAAGGTATAACGCTCAATTTCGCAAACAGTCAATTGATTAATTATAACACAATACGCTCCTATATACTTGACGACAAGGTGGAACCTATCGAGCTGCAATACGACGCTATACGCCGTACGCCGTTTCATCATGTTGTCACGCGTGCAGAAAAAAAGAAATGTAAACCGTCGAGCGTCAAACGAAGACGTTGCGGTGAATACGGCTCGCTCCCGTATGGCTACAGGGGAGAATAAACTATTTCATCTAAATGTAAATAATGTAAAATATTTATGCTGTTATTGTACAATAAAAGGTTTATACATATTCCGGCTGTTTGAACCCTTTATCTTGCCCTGTTGTGTAAAAATTTACTCATTCGTACAGATGGACACGCGGTGGAAACATCCCTGGACCTCGATGATCTGCGGCCCCACCGGCTGCGGCAAAACGTAATTTGTAAAAAAGTTTTTGAAGTTTATTTCGGGTATGAGCAGTGAGCCATTCGAGAGAATTATTTATTTTCTATTATTCCGAGTGGCAGCATGCATACTCGGAGTATGGTACGTCGATAGAGTTTCATGAAGGCCTACCGCAGAGTGCCGATTATGCAAACGAACCCCGTGCAAAACTCATAATAATCGACGATTTGATGCGTGAGGCATCGAAAAATAGCATTATAGATCTTTTCACCAAAGGTAGCCATCATAAAAATCTGAGCGTTGTTTTTATTATACAAAACTTATTTCATCAAGGACACGGACAACGAGATATTTCGCTGAATGCCAGCTATATCGTGGTTTTTAAAAATTCTCGTGATCGTGCTCAAATACAGCATCTCGCACGCCAGGTATATCCGGAAAACCCACGCTTTTTACAGGAGGCCTATCACGATGCAACGTCCAAGCCTCATGGTTATTTGTTGCTCGATTTGAAACAATCAACACCTGATAACTGTAGATTTCGCACCGGTATTTTTCCCGACGATCCTTATCATTTTGTGTACGTACCGCGAAAAAAGTTGAAAAGCAGCTGCAGTGCTGGCGAATTGCCAGTTCAACGCATGTAATGTCGTCTAAAGGACCTTCACGTTACGATAAATGCATCGCCGTATTAAGAACGTTTCAACAAACCAGCACGATACGAAGAGAGTCTGACTGGCGCAAATCAAATTCAAGCATAACTCATTGTATTTGTCAGTGTGCGTGGCGCATTCTTAATGGTCACGCTATTCCGAAGACTCCACTGTACAAAACAAGTTAAAAGAAGTGATACATCTAGACGATCGACAGTTCCACACGCGTAATGGCGCGAGGTGGTTCACCGCTCTGCAAGAAGCACGTTGCAATATTGCGAGCTCTTCAGCATCTCAATAAGGAGCAGCGCGAGGCTATTTTGCGTAAGGCAGACCCGGGTATCATCCGCTGTATTTGTGAGTGCGCCTCGAACGTTCTTTGCGGCAACGTGGCTCTAAAGGCCGATCAAAGAAAAAAATTACGTTGGTACGCCCCCGTTCTGCGTCGTTTAGCATTAACAAAAGGCTGCTGGAAGAGTAAGAAACGATTCGTTGTTCAGAGCGGTGGGTTTCTACCGCTCTCACTAGCACCAATACTAGGCACTGTTCTATCGAATTTGATTGGTGGCCGTGGATAATGGAGCACGCAAGTAACATGGTACTCGTACCAGAGGAACATCTATCGCAGCTGGGCTCACAAAGTCATAATCAGCCAGCGTTTAGCACGGCTACGTCTCAAACGCACCCAGCGCAAGGAATTGATGCTACGCTAACAAGATTGGATACAGAGATGAATGAAATTTTGAAATCTAATGCATACAAGGATGAGAGGGAAAAGTGGGCTGCATACTTGACTGTATTACAACGTTATCTCCATTTCGTCGATGACAAGAGAGCTCAGCAGTACCGCGCGCTTATGGAGAATAAATATACTGTAGAGCCTGGTTGATTAAGAAGAAACCTGTAATGACATGAACGATTCCGTCATCATTGAGAGTATACCAGCCAAATTTCGCATTAAAGCGAAACTGCTACTTCGCCGGTTACGTGACGCACCACGGGCTAATTTTTCTTGGGATTCTGCCGAGGTCGTGTCGGTCGGCGGAAAACCAATCAAGGATTCAAATATTGTTGATCTCGTTAATGACGCCATAAGGGCGCGGAAAATACCCAAACCAGCGGGGCGCGGTGCCTTTACCAAATTTCTGAGAACGATGCAGACGGTGCGATAATTCATTGGTAATGAGGAGTTGTGGATGGAGTCAAGAGCTAGCTCAACACTGCGACAATCGCAGATCGACGATAACAGTACAGGCAGCGAGGGAACAGGCGAAATGAGCCAGTCATCGTTTTTCAGTGGTCGTGACAACAGATCACCGGCGCCACAGGCAGATAGCCCCCGTCAGAGTGGCAGTGGTTATTATAATAAGAAAAGACGTGTAACCTGGGCTAACCTAAAATTATAATCATGAAAACCTTAGAAAAAATGTACTTTAGTTCAATCCATGAAGTATCGTTTTCAGGCGCCACGAAATTGTTACATCAGGCGCGTCAGAAGAAAATTTTCAAGATAAAGGCGCTGCATTGGCTTGAAGTACAGGATGCTTACACAAAACACAGGCCCGTGCGTCATCGCTTTCAGCGGCGTTATATAACGTACGGAACATTGATGATTTTTGGGAGGTTGATCTCGTAGATCTTCGCTCGATTAAGGCTTATAATGATGGCTATGTTTATCTCCTCGTCGTTATAGATGTTCTTAGTAAATTTGCATGGGTTCAGCCTTTACGCGACAAGACCGCTGCATCTGTGGCTGAAGCGTTTGAGCTCATTTAATCTAAAAAAAAATAGTAACGCTCGATCGCCCGTTTGCCTACAGACCGAGAAGGGTAAAGAATTTATCGTCGCTGTATTTCAGACCCTCTTAAAGAAAAAAAATATTCAGTTTCGTGTTGCGAGAAACCCCGATATAAAAGCGGCTATTGTCGAGAGATTCAATAGAACGCTGAAAGAAAGAATGTGGCGTTATTCCACGTATTCTGGACAAAAACGTTACCTTGACGTTCTGCAGAACATCGTTTCGGACTACAATCATTCTACGCATAGCGGTATAAAAATGGCTCCTGCCTCTGTGACGCTCGCTACAGTCGCTAGGGCTCGGCATAACCTGATGCAGCGCTACAAGAGAACAGAGCATTGCTCTCCTAAATACAATGTGGGCGGCATCATACGTATCAGTGGCGCGAAGGCAGCCTTTGCAAAAGGTTACGAGGGTGGATGAAGCAGCGAGCTATTCAGCATTCACCGTGTATCACACAGTATTTGCCCCGTAATATACATTCTGCGTGATCTCCACGGTGAGGACATTGATGGTATATTTTATGAAGCTGAGTTATCGAAAGTGCAAACGAAGACGACTTGAAGAAAAGGCCGGTAAAATGAAGGACGAGTTTTACATTGTTTTACTCAGCAACAGTAGTATGAGTTATTATCCCGATAATGTGACAACACGGTATACCACTCATTTACCGCAATGTGTGTCTCTCCATGGCAGCTGGGCCGTTTCTTTAGCGGAACTACACATACCCATGACAATTTTGCATGTACCTTCCGAGGGTAAGCGGAACTTCATTAATATCGTAACGAATATTACAACACCGGGCGTTGATGCAGACATCGACTATAAAGAAGATCGTATCTGCGTACCGCTCGGCGTATATCATAGCATAGAAACATTACTCGAGACTATTAACAAAATACCATGTGTTGCGGGTCACCTGAAATTTCAGTACGCTCACAACGGTATGTGATGGTGACGCGTATCTGTGAATGATGTAAGAACCTGGAGCACTCCTTCTACTTCTCCGACGTGTTGAGCAAGGTTTTAGGATTCACTCAAGCTGAGGAAGGGGTAGTGTTTCAGAGAGAATACACTGCTCAGAGACCCGCCAATCTAGCCAATGGGACTTCCGATATGATGTACGTTTATACTGATATCTGTGAACCCTATATCACTGGCGATGTGCACACGCGTTGTACCAGCCGCTGCCGCTGATGACCGTAATTACGGGTCTGTGAAAATGAGAAGTTTCTCACCACCACGCTATGTTCCTCTATTACGCACTAGTTTTCAAACAATAACCATTGATATGAGGGATGAATTTGGCGAGCCGATACCATTCGAGTACGGGACGCTGACGGTAACGTTACAGTTCAAACGTACAGATTAACTTGAACTGCTCTAAAATGGATTACTATGACGAATATTTTGATATGCAAACGGGAGGTGGTGGTGCTCGAACAGGTTATGGGGGTATCAGCCATGTGTATATTGGCTCGCCAAATCAACGAGGTCACGGCATTGGAAGTTTCCTAGGGGGCCTCTTTCGCCGTATAATACCGCGCTTGAAGCAAGGTGTTCGGACTGTCGGTAAAGAGGCCCTTCGCTCGGGTATTAACATGGCCACGGATATCATGGATTCCGGCATGCACCCGAGAGAAGCATTCAAAACGCGCCTGCGCGAGTCCGGGGAAAATCTGAAGCGTAAGGCTGAAGAAAAAATTAGTACGCTCATGAAGGGCTCCGGCTATAAAGCTAGTAAAATTAGTAAACTGATGCATTCTCTTACTGAGAGCGCGTCACGACGCATCGGTGTGAAAAAAAGAAAGAAGACCGTGAAGTCGCGAAAACGTTCAGGCAGTGTGAAAAAGAAGCGGAGTAAGAAGAAGCCCGTGAAAAGAAGACCGTCAAAACCAACCGTCAAGAGACGTAACAAGAGATCAAGAACACTGAGGGATATTTTTGCTTAGCCTAAACTGGGAAAATGGCGTTCCTGCACGCACACTCGTGTGAGTGTCTTAAGTCGGAACTTGAACTATTTAAACTACCACCGACCCAGACAACAATTGAGGGAACACATTCAGTGTATTATAAGCCAATCTCATCGTTGACGGATGATTCGCCGATAGAGTTTGTCATACCGGGGCAGGGGGATGAGTACATTGATCTTCCACATACCATGCTGAGCATGCGTGTTAAGATAGAAACTTCGGCCACAAAGGAGGGCGAGCTCATCAAAGTAGGACCAGTCAATAATCTTCTGCACTCAATGTTCAACCAGGTCGATGTATTTTTGAATCAGAAGCTGGTCTCACCTCCTAACAATGCCTATGCATATGGAGCGTACATTGAAACACTCTTGAATTACGGGCATTCTGCGAAGACCTCGCATCTCACGAGTGTTCTATGGTATAATGATACAGCTGGTAAAATGGATGATACGGGCGATGATAATAACGGTCTTGTGTCCCGGCGCTCTGTATTAGGTAAGAATAGAACAATCGACCTCCTCGGCCATTTGCACTGCGATATCTTTAAACAAGAGAGGTTTTTGCTAAACGGCGTTGAAATGCGTCTGCGGCTCGTGCGGACCAATAATGCTTTTTGTCTCATGATTTCTTCGAAAGATTGCACGATACGTATTACAGAGGCATCGCTACTTGTACGTCGCGTTAAGATAGTTCCAGGCATACTTTTGGCTCATGCAAGAGCTCTGTCCAAATCTACAGCAAAATATCGTTTGACGCGCGTCGAGGTTAAAGCGATATCGATGCATGCAGGGGTACACGGGGATACTCTTGATAATGTCATATTGGGCCAGTTACCCAAACGTATAATTGTCGGTTTTGTCGATAATAAGGCTTTCAACGGCGATCGCGCTATGAACCCATTCAATTTTTAAAATTACCAAATTAATTATCTTTCTTTGTATGCGGACGGCTTGCAAATACCGTCAAAGCCTCTACAGCCAGACTTTATAGATGCTAATATGTGCGTGGATGCCTATCGTACATTATTTTCCGGTACAGGTATTCACTTCCTCAATGAGGGTAATTGTATTTCACGCTCATGCTATCCGTGGGGTAATTGTCTCTTCGCATTTGATCTTGCACCCGATCTGTCGGCCAATAGTAGCACTCATTGGAACCTGGTGAGACACGGTAGTGTGAGGATAGAAGTACGTTTTGCGGGAGCCCTCGCTTCAACAATTAATTGCATTGTATATGCTGAATACGATAATGTGCTGGAGATCGACTCATCACGGCAAGTGGTCATGGATTTCAGCGGCTGATGAGAGAGAAGCGCCTTCAGTTTGCGTTCATCGTTTGGAGCGCGACGGTCGAAAAAAGATTTCATCATGAATATCGTTATTGATATACAGGGTATGAGGGATAGAGATAATCAGTTTAAACCTAAAGAAGTAGCGGTCATCTCGGTACAGACTGAGGACTTTGATCATTGGCTTGTAAAATTGGCAAATTGTCACCCTCTGTAAAGAGACAAAACATGCGCCTATGCGCTGATATTCATGGTATAGAATGGCCTGAAGGTGATATATCATTACATTCGCTGCACACAAATCTGAAGAGGATTGCGACCCAGGCTGTACGGATCTTTACAAGAGGCTCTGAGAAATCGTCATACCTAGCTCAGCTCACGGGGTGTTACATTATAAATCTGGAAGAAGATGATGAGGCTCCTTCATTCCGCCACATGCCACGAAGTGCCACACGCTACATGGATAACGGTGTGGTAAATAAAAAACACACATACAAATGCGCTCTGAACAACGCGACCAGGATCAAAGCATGGCTCTGTCATAGCGAGCAAATCGCCTCCTTATGGGAGTATAGAACTACTACATCGTGGCACGTCGGTTTGCCAGAGTAGGCGCCAGAAGAAGAAGGAAAACCCTTGAGCCATGAACAGTCTTCAAATTCTGCAATCTCTCCAGACCATAAAGGATCATACGGTGGTCGTGTACCCACCAGATCGTATCCCGAGGGTGTGGACGAAACCGACAGCATTCGTGGTTAACACCGATGGCCACAAACTACCAGGAGCCCACTGGGTCGCCATGTACGTCGATAGAAATGGACACGGATGGTTCTTTGACAGTTACGGACTACCACCAATCATTTCGCAGCATCTCGCTCGTCTCCGAAGAAACTGCAGACTCTTCCGCTGCAACGCAACGCAGCTTCAAGGCCCGAATTCACAATGTTGCGGACAGTATTGCGTTATGTTTCTTCATTATATGGCTACTGGTTTCGGTATTCACCGCTTTAGATGCGTATTTTCGGATGATTTGCAGCGAAGCGATAAAATAGTCGATGAATATTATAATGCGTATATCGATAAGCGCAGCAAATCTCCGGGTGTAGTTTCCAATATGAATGGTTATGCTGGTGGGGGGTATAGAAATAAGCATCTACATTGTCTACAGCACTGCTGTTCTCGTTCTCGCTAATTATGGGCCAATAAACGCTTTAAAAAATGTACATGTTTTGTCTGACTCATTGCTTTCAACAGAAATCATTTGGAGTGGTGATATGTTTTAGATCTCAGGTTTCGCAGACGTGCAATACTGCTGACTGTAAGCTTAGGTTTCGCACACGTGCAATACTGCTGACTGTAAGTCTTAGGTTTCGCGCGCGCGTGCAATGCTGATGACAGTATATCCATTTTGACTCAGTCTCGAGATGCCGTCATGTGATGGTGAGTCAGCTGCTACTGCGAAGAAGAGGCATCAAGAGGGGGGCGGGTGTCAGAAAATAAGCCGCGCATCGTTGAACTAGCTAGATAGTCAGTCGTCATTTGTCATTCGTCGTCAACTGAACTCATCGAAATCTACAATTCGGTCTTTTTCTATACAAAGAAAGCGCCGCGCGTTGAAAAAGCGAGTAGAAAGACTCTTGCAAGACATCGACGACATTAAAGTGCTAATACGCGCACGATCTGACTTGAATTTTTTAACACATCAGCTAAGAACGCTCGAATTCCGCGATGGATTTTTCACGAATCAATAGAGTGAGCAAATTGACGGAATTCCTACCCGTCAAAAAACTGACCGAATTGGAGGTCGGCAAGGACTACAAAATTACCAACATAAGAACAGCGCGAACGACATGGGGCAACAGAATTACCGTTGATGTGGACAACGATTTCACGTCTTTCCTACCGGTGAGATTCGTCAAAGCCTTCGAAGAAGATGATGCCCTGTTCCAGCAAATGGTAGCTACCGCACACGCCGACAACCTGTTCATGCAATATCTGGGTGGTCGATTCAATAATCTGGAATTCAAACCAGCCCCAGTGTAATATCACAGCGGTAGCAGCAGTTGAGTGTGATCCGTGTTCGTGGGTGCTACAATATGCGCGGGTGTGATCTCGTTTTCGATATTCAACACTTCAAAGATAAAAATGGCAAATTTCTGCCAAAAGAAGTAGTTGTTGGTGCGATACAAAAACCACGATGCCTAGCAGGGTGGCTGGTCGCCCCGCCTTACCATATCAGTGAATTACCACCAGGCGTACGTTTGGAAAATGAGTGGAAAACGGAGATCGATCATGGTATTCATTGGACCGAGGGCAACATCAGCATCGATAATCTGCGTAAAGAATTATTCAAAACAGCTAATGCGGTCGGATACACTCTCCTATACTCGAGAGGCCACCAAGCTGTCGAATTCTTGGAAGAGGCCACCAAGCGACGGTTCATAAACCTAGACAACAATCAACATTTTCCATCAACCGCCGATCCATCGCCTCTGGCCGTAGTGTGCCCATGGCATGGCCGTCAACGAAACCACCACCTCACCTGTATAGTATATCATCGTGCTCTACAAAATGTCAAAAAAATGCAGTGCTATCTAAGCCATTTTGTGCCGAACGTAATATAAATCCTATCGGGGGTAATTAGCATATAAATATTGTACACTCTAACCTGTATTCAATTTAAAAATGTATTTTATCAAATAAAAATAAAAAAGTAATTATTATTAATATCCGAATAATTCACATTATTTTGATAATAATGATAACACACGGTGCGCTACGGTGACACCTCACCACCTACCCCCACTCCCACCCACACTCAACACGGCCCGACCAGGCCCGAAGAGTAGGGATAGGAGTGGGGATAGGAGTGGGGGTCGCCATAGCGCACCGTATACTACTAACGACTATCATATTTTTGAACATCGCATGCGTCAAACCAACGATCTTTCGAAGGTTTGCAAAAAAAAAAAATGCTGATTCCATAGAGTATCATATATAGACGATCAGATTTCTTTTTGTCTTTGCTATGTCTAATAAAAATGAGTAATGCTTGTAGTGGGGGTCTAGTGGAGGGGCAACTGCAGAGTATAATCTAGAGCTTGGAGAACGACCATCATTCGCGATCGAACCAGTGGTCAGATATCGAAGTAAAACTCCGAAGACTCTCTCATTTGAGTTTGAGGTGTATGCAAAGAAAACGACGCGAATTAAAACGGCGGATAGAAGCGCTTTCACAAGACATCACGTCTATAAAAACAGTAATACAAGCGAGATCGCAATTTCTCTCTTAAACACGAAAATTTGACGAACTCAATATTTACGATGGACTTCGCACAAATCAACAAAGTGGGTCAGACGGCGGCCTTTCTACCGGTGAAAAAGTTATCAGAACTAGAGCTCGAAAAAGACTACAATATCACCAATATAAGAACTGTTCAAACTAAATGGGGTTCGCGCATCGTCATCGACGTGGAAAACATATTTGCGTGTTGCCTATCAGTCAGATTCGTGAAGCTGTTCGAAGAAGACGATCATCTATTTCAACAGCTGATAGTCGCAGCCCGTGAAAATAATCTGGCGGTGCAATATCAGGGTACAAAATTCAATAATTTGGAATTCAACAAAATCTGTGTGGGTGGGCCTGGATATTTGTCGGAGTGGTACGTTATGGCCTGTGATTAGGTTCATATGTGATATCCACGGCTGCTTGACTCTGGACGACGCTTCTTGGCACGATTTTCAAAATCATTTCAACACCATCGCGGAGTTCTTTGGCGACATAGAGGCGAGTAGTATACGATGCGCTATGGCGACCCCCACTCCTATCCCCACTCTTCGGGCCTGGTCGGACCGTGTTGAGTGTAGGTGGGAGTGGGGGTAAGTGTCCCCACTCCTACCTGCGCTCTTCGTGATTGGTCGTCGGTCCATGGCGAGTGGGGGTAGGAGTGGGGGTAGGTGGTGAGGTGTCGTCATAGCGCACCGTGTGTTCTTATTATTATTAAAATAATGTGAATTATTCGGATATTAATAATAATTACTTTTTTTATTTTTATTTGATAAAAAATACATTTTTACATTGAATACAGGTTAGAGTGTACAATATTTATATGCTAATTACCCCCATAGGATTTATATTGCGTTAGGCAAAAAATGGCTTAGATAGCACTGCATTTTTTTGACATTTTGTAGAGCACAATGATATACTATACAGGTGTGATGGTGGTTTCGTTGGCGGCCATGCCATGGGCACACTACGGCCAGAGGCGATGGATCGGCGGTTGATGGAAAATGTTGATTGTTGTCTAGGTTTATGAACCGCAGCTTGGTGGCCTCTTCCAAGAATTCGACAGCTTGATGGCCTCTCGAGTATAGGAGAGTGTATCCGACCGCGTTAGCTGTTTTGAATAATTCTTTACGGAGATTATCGATGCTGCTGTTGCCCTCGGCCCAATGAATGCCATGATCGTTCTCCGTTTTCCACTCATTTTCCAAACGTACGCCTGGTGGTAATTCACTGATATGGTAAGGCGGGGCGACCAACCACCCTGCTAGGCATCGTGGTTTTTGTATCGCACCAACAACTACTTCTTTTGGCAGAAATTTGCCATTTTTATCTTTGAAGTGTTGAATATCGAAAACGAGATCACACCCGCGCATATTGTAGCACCCACGAACACGGATCACACTCAACTGCTGCTACCGCTGTGATATTACACTGGGGCTGGTTTGAATTCCAGATTATTGAATCGACCACCCAGATATTGCATGTACAGGTTGTCAGCGTGTGCGGTAGCTACCATTTGCTGGAACAGGGCATCATCTTCTTCGAAGGCTTTGACGAATCTCACCGGTAGGAAAGACGTGAATTCGTTGTCAACATCAATAGTAATTCTGTTGCCCCATGTTGTTCGCGCTGTTCTCATGTTGGTAATTTTGTAGTCCTTGCCCACCTCCAATTCGGTCAGTTTTTTGACGGGCAGGAATTCCGTCAATTTGCTCACTCTATTGATTCGTGAAAAATCCATCGCGGAGTTCGAGCGTTCTTAGCTGATGTGTTAAAAAATTCAAGTCCGATCGTGCGCGTATTAGCACTTTAATGTCGTTGATGTCTTGCAAGAGTCTTTCTAATCGCTTTTTCAACGCACGGCGCTTTATTCGTATAGAAAAAGACCGAATTGTAGATTTGGATGAGTTCAGTTGACGACGAATGACAAATGACGACTGACTATCTAGCTAGTTCAACGATGCGCGGCTTATTTTCTGACATCCGCCCCCTCTTGATGCCTCTTTTTCGCAGTGGCAGCTGACTCACCATCACATGACGGCATCTCGAGACTGAGTCAAAATGGATCTAATGTCATCAGCATTGCACGCGCGCGCGAAACCTAAGACGTACAGTCAGCAGTATTGCACGTGTGCGAAACCTAAGCTCACCGTCAGCAGTATTGCACGTCTACGAAACCTGAGATCTAAAACATATCACCACCCCAAATGATTTCTGTTGAAAGCAATGAGTCAGACAAAACATGTACATTTTTTAAAGCGTTTATTGGCCCATAATTAGCGAGAGCGAGAACAGCAGTGCTGTATACAATGTAGATGCTCATTTCTATACCCCCCACCAGCGCAACCATTCATATTGGAAACTACACCCGGAGATTTGCTGCGCTCAGCGATATACGCATTATAATACTCATCCACTATTTTATCGTTTCGCTGCAAATCATTCGAAAATACGCATCTAAAGCGGTGAATACCGAAACCAGTAGCCATATAATGAAGAAACATAACACAATACTGTCCGCAACATTGTGAATTCGGGCCTTGAAGCTGCGTTGCGCTGCAGCGGAAGAGTCTGCAGTTTCTTCGGAGACGAGCGAGATGCTGTGGAATGATTGGTGGTAGTCCGTAACTGTCGAAGAACCATCCGTGTCCATTTCGATCGACGTACATGGCGACCCAGTGGGCCCCTGGTAGTTTGTGGCCATCGGTGTTAACCACGAATGCCGTCGGTTTCGTCCACACCCTCGGGATACGATCTGCTGGGTACACGCCCACCGTATGATCCTTTATGTTTTGGAGAGATTGCAGAATTTGAAGACTGTTCATGGCCCAAGGGTTTTTCTTCTTCTTCTGACGCGTACTCGGGCAAACTGACGTGCCACGATGTAGTAGTTCTATACTCCCATAAGGAGGCGATTTGCTCGCTATGACAGAGCCATGCTTTGATCCGGGTAGCGTTGTTCAGAGCGCATTTGTATGTGTGTTTTTTATTTACCACACCGTGATACATACAGCGTGTGTCACTTCGTGGCATGTGGCGGAATGAAGGAGCCTCATCATCTTCTTCCAGATTTATAATGTAACATCCCGTGAGCTGAGCTAGATATGACGCTTTCTCAGAGCCTCTTGTAAAGATCCGTACAGCCTGGGTCGCGATTCTCTTCAGATTTGCGTCCAGCGAATGTAATGATATATCACCTTCAGGCCATTCTATACCATGAATATCAGCGCATAGGCGCATGTTTTGTCTCTTTACAGAGGGCGACAATTTGTCATACGCGTAGGGCGGTTTTACAAGCCAATGATCAAAGTCCTCAGTCTGTACCGAGATGACAGCTACTTCTTTAGGTATAAACTGATTATCTTTATTCCTCATTCCCTGTATATCAATAACGATATTCATGATGAAATCTTTTTTTTCGACCGTCACACTCCAAACGATGGACGCAAACTGAAGGCGCTTCTCTCTCATCAGCCGCTGAAGTCCATGACCACTTGCCGTGATGAGTCGATCTCCAACACATTATCGTATTCAGCATATACAATACAATTAATTGTTGAAGCTAGGGCTCCCGCAAAGCGTACTTCTATCCTCACACTACCGTGTCTCACCAGGTTCCAATGAGTGCTACTATTGGCCGAGAGATCGGGTGTAAGATCAAATGCGAAGAGACAATTACCCCACGGGTAGCTTGAGCGTGAAATACAATTACCCTCATTGAGAAAGTGAATACCTGTACCGGAAAATAATGTATGATAGGCGTCCACACACATATTAGTATCTATAAAGTCTGGCTGTAGAGGCTTTGACGGTATTTGCAAGCCGTCCGCATACAAAGAAAGATAATTAATTTGGTAATATTGAAAATTGAATGGATTCATGGCGCGATCACCGTTGAAAGCCTTATTATCGACAAAACCGACAATTATACGTTTGGGTAACTGGCCCAATATGACATTATCAAGAGTATCCCCGTGTACCCCTGCATGCATCGATATCGCTTTAAACTCGACACGCGTCAAAGGATATTTTGCTGTAGATTTGGACAGAGCTCTTGCATGAGCCAAAAGTATGCCTGGAGCTATCTTAACGCGACGTACAAGCAGCGATGCCTCTGTAATACGTATCGTGCATTCTTTCGAAGAACTCATGAGACAAAAAGCATTATTGGTCCGTACGAGCCGCAGACGCATTTCAACGCCGTTCAGCAAAAACCTCTCTTGATTAAAGATATCGCAGTGCAAATGGCCGAGGAGGTCGATTGTTCTATTCTTACCTAATACAGCGCGCCGGGACACAAGACCGTTATTATCATCGCCCGTATCATCCATCTTACCAGCTGTATCATTATACCATAGAACACTCGTAAGATGCGAGGTCTTCGCAGCATGCCCGTAATTCAAGAGTGTTTCAATGTACGCTCTATATGCATAGGCATTGTTAGGAGGTGAGACGAGCTTCTGATTCAAAAATACATCGACCTGGTTGACATTGAGTGCAGAAGATTATTGACTGGTCCTACTTTGATGAGCTCGCCCTCCTTTGTGGCCGGAGTTTCAATCTTAACACGCATACTCAGCATGGTATGTGCAAGATCAATGTACTCATCCCCCTGCCCTGGTATGACAAACTCTATCGGCAAATCGTCCGTCAACGATGAGATTGGCTTATAATACACTGAATGTGTTCCCTCAATTGTTGTCTGGGTCGGTGGTAGTGTAAATAGTTCAAGTTCCGACTTAAGGCACTCACACGAGTGTGCGTGCAGGAACGCCATTTTCTCAGTTTAGGCTAAGCAAAAATATCCCTCAGCGTTCTTGATTTCTTGTTACGTCTCTTGACGGTTGACTTTTTCGGCCTTCTTTTCACTGGCTTCTTCTTACCCCGCTTCTTTTTCACACTGCCTGAGCGTCTTCGTGACTTCACGGTCTTCTTTCTTTTCTTCACGCCGGTGCGTCGTGATGCGCTCTCAGTAAGAGAATGCATCAGTTTATTAATTTTACTAGCTTTATAGCCGGAGCCCTTCATGAGCGTACTGATTTTTTCTTCAGCCTTGCGCTTCAGATTTTCCCCGGATTCGCGCAGGCGCGTTTTAAATGCTTCTCTCGGGTGCATACCCGAATCCATGATATCCGTGGCCATGTTAATACCCGAGCGAAGGGCCTCTTTACCGACAGTCCGAGCACCTTGTTTCAAGAGCGGTATTATACGGCGAAAGAGACCCCCTAGAGAACTTCCAATGCCGTGACCTCGTTGATTCGGTGAGCCAATATACACATGGCTAATACCCCCATAACCTGTTCGAGCACCGCCACCACCTCCCGTTCGCATATCAAAATATTCGTCATAGTAATCCATTTCAGAGCAGTTCAAGTTAATCTGTACGTTTGAACTGTAACGTCACCGTCAGCGTCCCGTACTCGAATGGTATCGGTTCGCCAAATTCATCCCTTATATCAATGGTTATTGTTTGAAAACTAGTACGTAATAGAGGAACATAGCGTGGTGGTGAGAAACTTCTTATTTTCACAGACCCGTAATTACGGTTATCAGCGGCAGCGGAGCGTACAACACGTAGCAAAGGCGTGTGCACATCGCCAGTGATATAGGGTTCACAGATATCAGTATAAACGTACATCATATCGGGTGTCCCACTGGCTATATTGGCGGGTTTCTGAGCAGCGTATTCTCTCTGAACTACTACCCCTTCCTCAGCTTGAGTGAATCCTAAAACCTTGCTCAGCACGTCGGAGAAGTAGAAGGAGTGCTCCAGGTTCTTACATGATTCACAGGTACGCGTCACCGTCACATAGCCGTTGTGAGCGTAATGAAATTTCAGGTGACCCGCAACACATGGTATTTCGTTAATAGTCTCGAGTAATGTTTCTATACTATGATATACGCCGGGCGGTACGCAGATACGATCTTCCTTATAGTCGATGTCTGCATCAACGCCCGGTGTTGTAATGTTCGTTACGATATTAATGAAGTTCCGCTTACCCTCGGAAGGTACATGCAAAATTGTCATGGGTATGTGTATTTCCGCTAAAGAAACGGCCCAGCTGCCATGGAGAGACACACATTGCGGTGAATGAGTGGTATACCGTGTTGTCACATTATCGGGATAATAACTCATACTACTGTTGCTGGGTAAAACAATGTAAAACTCGTCCTTCATTTTTACCGGCCGTTTCTCTTAGTCTTCTTCGTTTGCACTCTCGATAACTCAGCTTCATAAAATATACCATCAATGTCCTCACCGTGGAGATCACGCAGGATGTATATCACGGGGCAAATACTGTGTGATACACGGTGAATGCTGAATAGCTCGCTGCTCCATCCACCCTCGTAACGTTTTGCGAAGGCTGCCTTCGCGCTACTGATACGTACGATGTCGCCCACATTGTATTTAGGTGAGCAATGCTTGGTTCTCTTGTAGCGCTGCATCAGGTTATGCCGAGCCCTAGCGGCTGTAGCGAGCGTCACAGAGGCAGGAGCCATTTTTATACCGCTATGCGTAGAATGGTTGTAGGCCGAAACGATGTTCTGCAGAACGTCAAGGTAACGTTTTTGTCCAGAATACGTGAAATAACGCCACATTATTTCTATCAGCGTTCTATTGAATCTCTCGACAATAGCCGCTTTTATATCGGGGTTTCTCGCAACACGAAATTGAATATTTTTTTTCTTTAAGAGGGTCTGAAATACAGCGCCGATAAACTCTTTACCCTTGTCGGTCTGTAGGCAAACGGGCGATCGAGCGTTACTATTTTTTTTAGATAAAATGAGCTCAAACGCTTTAGCCACAGATGCAGCGGTCTTGTCGCGTAAAGGCTGAACCCATGCAAATTTACTAAGAACATCTATAACGACGAGGAGATAAACATAGCCATCATTATAAGCCTTAATCGAGCGAAGATCTACGAGATCAGCCTCCCAAAAATCATCAATGTTCCGTACGTTATAAAAACGCCGCTGAAAGCGATGACGCACGGGCCTGTGTTTTGTGTAAGCATCCTGTGCTTCAAGCCAATGCAGCGCCTTTATCTTGGAAATTTTCTTCTGACGCGCCTGGTGTAACAATTTGGTGGCGCCTGAAAACGATGCTTCATGGATTGGATTAAAGTACACTTTTTCTAAGATTTTCATGATTATAATTTTAGGTTAGCCCAGGTTACACGTCTTTTCTTATTATTATAATAGCCACTGCCACTCTGACGGGAGCTTTCTGCCTGTGGCGCCGGTGATCTGTTGTCACGACCACTGAAAAACGATGACTGGCTCATTTCGACTGTTCCCCCGCTCCCTGTACTGCTATCGTCGATCTGCGATTGTCGTAGTGTTGAGCTAGCTCTTGACTCCATCCACAACTCCTCATTGCCAATGAATTCTCGCGGCGTCTGCATCGTTCGCAGAAATTTGGCAAAGGCACTGCGCCCCGCTGGTTTAGGTATTTTCCGCGCCCTCATGGCGTCATTAACAAGATCAACAATATTTGAATCCTTAATTGGGTTTCCGCCAACCGACACGACCCCGGCAGAATCCCAAGAAAAATTAGCCCGTGGTGCGTCAGGTAACCGGCGAAGTAGCAGTTTCGCTTTAATGCGAAATTTGGCCGGTATACTCTCAATGATGACGGAATCGTTCATGTCAGTACAGGTTTCTTCTTTATCGCAACCAGGCTCTACAGTATATTTATTCTTCATAAGCGTGCGGTACTGCTGAGCTCTCTTGTCATCGACGAAATGGAGATAACGTTGTAGTACAGTCAAGTATGCAGCCCACTTTTCCCTCTCATCCTTGTATGCATTAGATTTCAAAATTTCATTCATTTCTGTATCCAATCTACTTAGCGCAGCATCAACTCCTTGCGCTGGGCGCGTTTGAGACGTAGCCGTGCTAAACGCTGGTTGATTATGACTTTGTGAGCCCAACTGCGATAGATGTTCCTCTGGTACGAGTACCATTTTTCTTGCGTGCTCCATTATCCACGGCCACCAATCAAATTCGATAGAACAGTGCCTAGTATTGGTGCTAGTAAGAGCGGTAGAAACCCACCGCTCTGAACAACGAATCGTTTCTGACTCTTCCAGCAGCCTTTTTTTGAGGCTAAACGACGCAGGACGGGGGCGTACCGACGTAATTTTTTTCTCTGATCGGCCTTCAGAGCCACGTTGCCGCAAAGAACGTTCAAGGCGCACTCACAAATGCAGCGGATGATACCCGGGTCTGCCTTACGCAAAATTGCCTCGCGCTGCTCCTTATTGAGATGCTGAAGAGCTCGCAATATTGCAACGTGCTTCTTGCAGAGCGGTGAACCACCTCGCCCCATTACGCGTGTGGAACTGTCGACCGTCTAGATGTATCACTTCTTTTAACTTCTTTTGTACAGTGGAGTCTTCAGGATAGCGCTATCCTTAAGAATGCGCCACGCACACTGGCAAATACAATGAGTTGTGCTTGAATTTGATTTGCGCGAGTCAAACTCTCTTCGTATCGTGCTGGTTTGTTAAAACGCGCTTAATACGGCGATGCATTTATCGTAACGCGACGATCCTTTAGACGGCATTACATGCGCTGAACTGGCAATTCGCCAGCACTGCAGCTGCTTTTCAACTTTTTTCGCGGTACGTACACAAAATGATGAGGATCGTCGGGAAAAATACCGGTGCGAAATCTACAGTTATCAGGTGTTGATTGTTTCAAGTCGAGCAACAAATAACCATGAGGCTTGGACGTTGCATCGTGATAGGCCTCCTGTAAAAAGCGCGGGTTTTCCGGATATACCTGGCGTGCGAGATGCTGTATTTGAGCACGATCACGAGGATTTTTGAAAACGACGATATAGCTGCCATTCAGCGAAATATCTCGTTGTCCGTGTCCTTGATGGAATAAGTTTTGGGTGATAAAAACAACGCTCAGATTTTTATGATGGCTACCTTTGGTGAAAAGATCTATAACGCTATTGTTCGATGCCTCACGCATCAAATCGTCGATTATTATGAGTTTTGCACGGGGGTCGTTTGCATAATCGGCACTCTGCGGTAGGCCTCCATGAAACTCTATCGACGTATCATACCCCGAGTATGCATGCTGCCACTCGGAATAATAGAAAATAATTCTCTCGAATGGCTCACTGCTCATACCCGAAATAAACTTCAAAAACTTTTTTACAAAGTCCGTTTTGCCGCAGCCGGTGGGGCCGCAGATCATCGAGGTCCAGGGATGTTTCCACGGCGTGTCCATCTGTACGAATGAGTAAATGTTTACACAACAGGGCAAGATAAAGGGTTCGAACAGCCGGAATATGTATAAACCTTTTATTGTACAATAACAGCATAAATATTTTACATTATTTACATTTAGATGAAATAGTTTATTCTCCCCTGTAGCCATACGGGAGCGAGCCGTATTCACCGCAACGTCTTCGTTTGACGCTCGACGGTTTACATTTCTTTTTTTCTGCACGCGTGACAACATGATGAAACGGCGTACGGCGTATAGCGTCGTATTGCAGCTCGATAGGTTCCACCTTGTCGTCAACTATATAGGAACGTATTGTGCTATAATTAATCAATTGACTGTTTGCGAAATTGAGCGTTATACCTTTGACTTTGCAAACCTCGCTTTCGGCACCGTCGGGACCGCTGATTATGAATGAATAGAATTTTGGCCCCCCGGAAACGAAAGATTTGATATAACACCCCGGATCCAGCTCGTCTGTAAGATCTCCTAAAAGTTGAACTGTTGGCGGCTCGTATTCAGCAGGGTTATTCTTCGTCACGTAAATAACTGAATCGGTGTCGCAGTACAACGCGCGCCTATCTAGGCGCTCTAGATAACTATAAAGTTTCAATCGAGCCTGAGCTGTTGTATATGCGGCGATTACAGAATTCGCTATACCTGACGGGGTTACGACATCGTCTTTTTTTATGTAACTGACATACAATATCTCATGGTTTACAGGTAAGATACCGGTGATTTCGTACTCGGCATTAGTCAATATTTCCAGGAGCTCTGCGCGCGTCGAAACTATAACCGTTTGCGGCAGATTTTCGCGCTGCCCAAACTTTCCCCAAAAAGAGTTGAGACATAATTTAGCTACCTGACGCAATCCGGGGTTTTTCGCTATTGCTTCACGACGCAGTTGCACACCCTCTGAACGCTCGAAATCTGCGACGTATTGTTCTTGCGCATCGCCGTTATCCAAACACCCCGCAGGCCAGCCGCTAGCTTCTTGTTCAATTTTCAGGAATGTGTTTATATATTCGGTAAAATGGCCGCCAGACCGTGTATCACGATTGTATTGCGTTACCGCGTATTGCCAAATCTTCTTCTACGCGAATCACTTTGTAGCCGCACGATACAGCTTTTCGCAACTCATCGACTACCCACGTACCATTGAACACACGCTCTGCAGGATTTTCATGCTCACATTCATCTTGACTCATGCGCTTGCAGCAGCTACGACATAGAGCGAATAACAAACGCTGATGCATACGCACCAGCAGCACCGGATGATAGAGATTTCGCGGCGGTAACACCGTACACTTAACAAGGCCTTCGACTTTCGTGAGATCGCTGTTGCTGGGCCCTGTTAACTCCATACACTCATCACCTACGTATACACGCGGATGACCCACGGGGTATTTACCGTATTTACAAATATACGGATATAAAGAACATACATCGACGTATCGTATTCGCTCGGTATTCTCCTCCTCTACATCATAGAGCGTAACCATGTTTTCTGTGCGGCCCCCGAAAAAAGCATCACGCGGATTAAGAGGCTCCGTTGTAACTAGCGCATGATCCCGTACAAGAGCTTGCATCTGAGTATTTGTTTCGAGCATACGATCATACTCGCACTCCCAAATCTCTGTCAGTGTGTACCCGCTATTTCGTATGGTGTAAGCTACCGCTATCGTTCTCTCGTGACGCTCGTTCATAGACACACCGTCGCTCTGTATCCGGTCTCTGTTCAATATATAGCAACGCGGACAGCCATGCCAGTAGCATCCATGGAACTGTAATACATGTGACGCTTCAGAGACCTCGTAATAACCATCTACCGTTAAATTCTGAGGAAGCTTGAACTCATGTGACCGGCCTGCGTGAATAATACGTTGCCCTAGGGAATGTTCCATCCATACGAGCCACGAAACTGCTTTTCTCGATTGATTATCCGCCCATCTGTAGCCACCTCTCGGTATGATCCCGATCGCATCATCCTCGAGGAAATTTTTCCGGAAAATCCGAAAGCAGGCTGACGCTATCGTCGTGCTCTCGTCGAACGGACAAACGCACCCTATGGCTATGAACATTTTCCGAAAAACCATACACGCCTGCCGCAATATCGTAACATCATTCTTGCAGTAGGCTACAATTTCTTTTTGAAAATCGAACACATAATTTGTGTTTTTCAATTCGCAATACCACGGCTCGAATATATCATTACGCACGGTTGCTGACATACTATCGGGAGAATAATACTCTTTCGGTGGTAATTCTCCTACATAATACTGATTTTCGGGTTAATTGAATAAGTGGGGAAAAGTACGTTTCGCTAGGGTGTCAGTTAACCCAAAGGATTTCGGTAATTTGCTCAGAGGCATATGAAAGTAGTGTAGCCTATCGAGGAAGACTAGTCTCCCAATACGCATGGTGATAATTTTTGTTCCGTTCATTATTAGCGATGGCAACTGGGTCTTTTTTTCATCGATAAGATAGCGTAGAATAAACTGTGCATCGAAACCTCCAGCATTGTGAGCAATTAATATTGTACGCGAAAACCCTTTGATATCTTGCATAGCAAGCTCCACCAGCTGAGCTACTGGGTTGTGTTTAAATACAAACTCATGCACACCGCAGAACTCGCAAGGCTCTGTTATAGAGTCGTTATCGCAACAGCTTGTACAGACCCTTTGAGCTACACAGAGATTCGGCTCGTGTACGCGTGTGCCTGTGGTACCCTCCAAAGGGCTGCACTGTTGCGTTTCAAAATCATAGAAGATGAATAGCTTTTTATTCAGATCTCTATCCTTTACAAGGGGTCTCATAAAACATGAATGATTGTATGGCCGATCGGATTTACAAGTTTTGCAGTACCCCTCACCGCACACGTGCTTCTTCTTTTTGTCTAACGGCCTTATTATGCCAAAACAGTCGCGACAGCGTTTAATGGTCGCGCAAACAGTGGGTTTGTGGGTGGCTTCGGCGCTAATATGATTCTTGAAGCATGTCTCCCCGAAAAAAACACGGTTGCACACCACACATCTGATCGTATCTGACGAGTCCGGCATGCATGGGGGTATCGTGAAACAACGAGCGCATCTTTCTCCTCTGCATCGATGATCTAATTTACGATATAGTATATCGCACGATGTGCAAAAACCTGTACTGCCTGTCGCTCCTCTCAGGTTGAGAATCGGCTCGAAATGGTTCGAGCGCTCGTGATACAAGATATACAGCGTGTGTTGCACCGTTCCTACGGTGTTCAAGACGCTTTGCGTGCCATTGAAGATGGGCTTTTTTTTACGCCGCCCCAAGTCCAAAAACGCGAAAACGACAATCGCAACACCATCACGCGATAAGTAATCCTGATAATGACCGATTTCATTTACGCGACATCCTTTTCGCGGTATCCTGACATTTGCGCGTCGCGTAAGATCAAGTGCTGCCATTTTTTGAGCCGATCCATTAACCTGTCTCACCCTCTGCCATTTTGTATGTAAGTCGCCCGTGCGTATTTCACCCCGTTCCGCATGCACGAGGGCTGCTGCCAACGAGCGCGGTAAACATAAATTATCATCGTTGCGAATCGTTAAGATAGATCTTTTTGCTACATCCTCATGTGTTAAGCCTTTCCGACGCCCCCTGCCCTCCACACCCTTGACAAGACACGTTTTTATATTACACTCGTCGTCGATATTAAGAGATTCGGCGCTTTGAGCAACATTACTTATGAGTTGCCATATGTCTTGAAACACGTAATCGCGAGCAGGGCGGAAAGAAAGCCATACGGGGCCGTGTGTCAAAGTACTCGCGGTGAACGATATTCCTACATAATCGCCACCCTCGCACGAATTAGTTATATGCGTGAGTAGATCATTGAACGCCCCTTCAAGCCAGCTCATTACACTCGTTCCTGGCGGTGGTTCGCGAATACGCATAGTTGTCTCGCGACCGCGAAGTTCAAAACGCTTAAAATAACGCGCAGTGTCCTTAATTATTTCGATTCGAACCCCTGGTGGGTGTATGTCGCTATATGTATGCGCGCTCCGTGTGCTTCCAGCGCCTTTCTGTATTCCTGAAGAAAAGAGTATGAGGGTTTAAATTTTATTATATTTATTGACATCCAATGATAATGTTTACAGAAATTAAATTATCTCAACGTTTTTTACAATGATAATGTTTGTAGAAATGAAAGTATCTCAGCGCTTTTTTGTAAAATAAGGATTTGTAGAGTCGTAGAGTATCTTCATCGTGAGACAGTTGTCGAATATCCTAACACAAAACACACACGCTTATTTTCACACCGAAGAATCTGGATATAATTTAGGATAAAATTCATATTTACCCGAATCATCGATCATCAACCACGCGTCAGCTCTTTCATGGGCCTGCTGTGCCGGTAATATTTCCTGAGGCTGTTGTTCCCATAATTGGTCTTCCCATAGTTGGTTTTCCCTAGCCATGATTGATACATCTTCTTCGTCAATTGCATCACGCTCATTATTATTATCAGCAGTGCTATTGGTCCGTTGAGTGTTTTCAGGAACCCTTGCTGTTTCTGGTTCAGCATCGGCGATGAGCGGGCTGCTGCTTTCATTGCATAAGCCTGATGGCCCTGCCACGGCGCCATCTTCTTCTCCGTGCTCGCCTCGAGATGCTGATATTTGAATGAAATTTTTTATTATTCATAATAATATTTTAAAGATCATTCACGATTTTAAGTACTTACGATTTGTTGTATGCTGCGTCTGCGCCGCCTCATCATCTACAGCCTGCGCTGCTTCTATGACGGCAATTATCACCGGGTTATCATCATCATCATCATCATCATCATCGTCATCATCATTGAAGTTGAGCTCCGATGAAGTCGCTGATTCTGTTGAAGTTATCCTCATTATTATTATTATTCTTCGTATACAATATACCACGCCCCTAGCAGTTTTCAATACTTACGGTTTTCGGGGTGTGTTCGGCGCCACAAATCCTGTTCTTCCGCAGCCCGCGTCGCTTCTATGAGATCTGCTTCTTCATCACTTGAGGCTTCTAGCAGCTGGCTATATACTAAACGATGAATTTAGTTTAGTAAATAATCCCAGCTAAAAATGCACAAACCCACCCAATCCAAACTCGACCCTGTTATTCTTTGCTATAGTGCTAAATATTACTCACGTCGAATTTCGTTGCGAATCCCTCGGGTTGCTGAAGAATCTTCAAGCCCTCGTCGTTGTAATTCTTCAAACACGCACGTTAACACTTTGCAGCCTCTGAGAATCCCTCTATTGTAAGCTATCACAATAACACGCAAAGGTGTCCACCATAAAATATATTTTAAACAGTTAACGAGTCTATCAGTCGATAAATCTCTTAAACTCCTACACCATGAGGGATTACAGCGACGCCTAATATGCGCGCTGTGAATTATCGCTAATTTTAAAAAAGCGAGGATACACGAGCGAAGGGCGCGGTTCGGCATTATGTCCGGGAGACTGAATACACTTAGATCGTCACACGGCTGTCACAAGACTGGTGATCTTTTGTATTTCCAGTGCATATAAAATCCTGACATGTAAACGATATCCCGCGATTTCTCGAGCCTAGCTATATTTTACTAAATTGCAGATTTGAGAGCGCCCGTGTTCTTAGCAACGCTACCCGCGGCTCCACATATTAATTGTACAACCGTGCAAATGCTGCCTATAGTATTTACTATGACCCACAGCAACATCTTCGCGACAATTTTAAAAATAATATCGTGTATATAGACTATATGTATGCGTTGTGTGTTTGTATGTGTACAGATACACAGATTACATTCGACGCTCATGCAAAATCACCCGTGCAAAAATGCTGATGATAGTATTTACCCCCGCTCAGAACAGCATCTTTGTGGTGATGCGTACATAGGCCTCAATAAATGTGTATACATATATTGCTGTACGCTCATCGTAGGCAAAAATAGCCAAAATATAATCCTAAATTCAGAAGCTGTAATTGTAATGATAACGCGCATATACGCCGATGTATAGATCTACTTAACGGAGATCAGCGTTCGAGCAAAAGCATCAGGCGTTCGCGCTGCAGTCGTGCAAAAATGCGCATCTTCGTGACAATTTAAAAAATAATATCGGATATATAGACTATATTTATGCGTTGTGTATATGTATGTGTACAGATATACAGATTGCATTTGACGTTCGCACAAAACCACACGTGCAAAAATGCTGACGATGGTATTTACTATCGTTCAGAGCAGCATCTTTGTGGTGGTGGTGTGTACAAAGAACTCAATAAATGATACTATATGAAAATATACTAAGCGAGGATCAGCGCTCAATCGCCCTATATTACAGTGGTCTAATATAGGGTGGCAATTGGCTATTAATAATTTCACTACAGCACAACACGTCAATATAAAATACGTCAAATTTTATTCATCAATTACCTCTGAGGTATAGTGCAAAAAACGAAACTATCAGTTTATGATAACTGTAGTACATATATATATATATATATATATATATATATATATATATATATATATATATATATCGCTTCTCGGTCCGTCGTTGAGCGTGCAGAGAACGCTATATGTGTGAGGGGCACATAGTATATATCAACACGGTATATACACTACTATATACTCACGCACACCCCACAAGTAGCTTTATATACCATGCTTACACCAGCATGGAGCTCGAAAGAAGCACCGCACAAAGAGGAGACGCCGAGAGCCCTCCCCCACGTTCTTCGCGTCTCCTCTTTATTCGGTGCTTCGTTCACTCGCCGCGACATCTCTATGTACAAAGAGCTCAATAAATGTATATACATATATTGTTCTACACGAATCGTAGGCAAAAAATAGCCAAAATATAATCCTAAATTCAGAAGCTGTAATTGTAATGATAACTCGTATATACGCCAATGTATAGATATACTATATGAACATATACTGAGCGAAGATCAACGCTCACGCAAAAGCAAAAAAGTATCGCGCGTTCGAGCTACAGTCGCGCAAAAATGCTTACGGTGTAATACAGGGTGGCAATTGGCCATTAATAATTTCACTACAGCACAACACGTCAATATAAAATACGTCAAATTTTATTCATCGTTTACCGCTGAGGTATAGTGCAAAAAACGAAACTATCAGTTTATGATAACTGTAGTACATATGTATAAATGTATATATATATCGCTTCTCGATCCCGTCGTTGAGCGTGCAGGGAACGCTATATGTGTGAGGGGCACATAGATATATATCAACATGGTATATACACTACTATATACTCACGCACACCCCACAAGTAGTTTTATATACCATGCTTACGCCAGCATGGAGCTCGAAAGAAGCACCGCACAAAGAGGAGACGCCGAGAGCCCTTTCGCGTCTCCTCTTTGTTCGGTGCTTCTTACGCTCTCCGCGGCATCTCTATCCTCGGCTTCTCCTCTTTGTGCTGTGTTTCTTCCTACGGATTCACTTCAGCGCGGCTAAAGAAGTTTTACTTCAAAAATAACCAAAATATAATCCTAAATTCAGAAGCTGTAATTGTAATAATTGGCGCGTATATACACAGATGTGTAGATATACTATATACTGCAGGCCGCCTGTAAAATAACCAAAATATAATCCTAAATTCAGAAGCTGTAATTGTAATAATTGGCGCGTATATACACATATGCAGATATACTATATACTGCAGGCTGCCTGTACAGGCAACGCTTGTGCGTAATTGAGCATTATACATATGCTTAACGGAGACCGGCGCAAAAAGCATTGCGAGCTCGAGCTGTAACCAAATGATGACGACAGTATTTACTATGAGATATCCAAGAAATGATGACGACAGTATTTACTATGAGATATCCAAGAAATGATGACGACAGTATTTACTATGAGATATCCAAGAAATGATGACGACAGTATTTACTATGAGATATCCAAGAAATGATGACGACAGTATTTACTATGAGATATCCAAGAAATGATGACGACAGTATTTACTATGAGATATCCAAGAAATTAATATGGGCACGTGCAATTTTGCTGATGCTGCTATTCGACCGGTCATTGCATCTCGACGATGGCAGAGCAAAGAATCACCCTCAGTATTCTCTCGCCGTCGTAACGTGCGACACCAATTTCAAATTTTTAATCGCGAGTGAAAAGAAAAATAAATATGGAAAGCATTATAAAACCTCTGGATCTCGCGTGGTTCGGGAACGAGGACGTGCCGGTCGAAATTGTCAACGTCGACAGCCCGACGAGTATGTGGTTACGTCCGACGGCATTAAAACAGCTGTACATCGACAATACGCTGTCAATGATGGCTTATTACATTGATAATAATAGGGGCACTCTCCTTGGCGATGAAGAGCTCGCTGCCGGGGTGTTTTGCGCCGTTCGCTCGAGCGCAACTGTAAGGCGGTGCAGCGTTATCGATATTGATAGCACGGGATACGCTGAGATTTGGTTGCTGGACCATGGGTGCTCAGCTTTTTGTGACAAATCACAGATTTATCATCTGGAGGAGGGTTTTTGCCAAACGCCGATAACCGCTATCCACTGCGGCTTATGGGCCGTGCAGCCAACCGACGTGGAATGGTCGTGTTCGGTACAGCGCTACCTCAGTGATGTAACACTGGGTGTCATTGCAACGGCCCATATCAGCATGAAAGTGCTTGAAAATAGCTCCCTCTGGGTAAGCCTAAATATCCGGGGGGCCGATCTCGGCAGCGAGCTCATTGCGGAGGGGCTTGCGCTACCGAATCGCCAGCGACTGCGTGCCCATGTTTGAACATTCAAAACATTTGTGGATGTGTGTGTATGTGTGTGTGTGTGTGTGTGTGTGTGTGTGTGTGTGTGTTATTTGTAAAAACATTTTCGGCACGAGCATCGGCTGGCAGGACTAGCAGCAGCACCAGCAACAGGTAAAATTAATTACATTTTAATTTTTTGTAAATTCATTAATAATAATAATAATACTAACAGACGGTGCGCTATGGCGACACCTCACCACCTACCCCCACTCCTACCCCCACTCGCCATGGACCGACGACCAATCACGAAGAGCGCAGGTAGGAGTGGGGACACTTACCCCCACTCCCACCTACACTCAACACGGCCCGACCAGGCCCGAAGAGTGGGGATAGGAGTGGGGATAGGAGTGGGGGTCGCCATAGCGCACCGTATACGACTGAGGCGGAAGAAGAAGAAGAAGAAGCGTGACGAGAAACGCACGAAACACATTTCTGTAATTATTCAGCGCATAAATGAACAGTGCGCGGACCCTACATATCGTTTGTTACCGATTTTCTATCTCACAAAAGAACAATTCATTTTACTGACATTTTTACAAACCAGTATAAACAGAAATATTGCATGGCTTCATCGTGTTTGCAACGAGGTGACAGCTTGCAGAGACTCCCTTGTACACACAATAGCATCAGAAATATCCGTTTTTACAACGAGTTGCATAGGACGTAATATTCGCACAAAGCGTGCGAAAATACGAGTGAGAGCTATCCAAAAAGTAACAACGTCAAAAAACTCATATAGTGAATTACCTGCTTATAGAAAAGCAACGATAATTGACAATCTATTGATACACCATTTGGATCACATCGTTGAAACTGTTATAGCCTGTAAGGAATAAATCTCATTGTATTTTCTCATTGTATAAAGTGTTACGTCCTGCGACTTTCGGGATTTCCTTTTCTCATAGAGATTGTCAAATCCGCCAATTCTCAAGGAATAAGAAAGGAAGTACGAAACATGGTCGAGTTCACGTGCGCATAATTTTCAGTCACCGAAACAAATCGATGGAATTTACCAGTACGAACGTTTGGTGAGAGCGAAAAGTTTTCGTCGCCAAGGCTCGCCTAAACGGCGACGGCTATCGCTGCTAACACTAACAATCGTCAATCGTCGAAAAGAAAACATATAGAGGCTAGCTGGAAATCCTTGGCGATAGCTTCGGGTTTCTCGGCACATGGAGAGTCCCACAGCCCAGCATGAGATCAAGCATCGAAATTTTCTAAACAGCGCGTGACACTACCACCAGCGTGCGCACACATGTACGAGTGAGTAAAACTGTGGCCCGCACTAATACTATTGTGCGTGGACCCACGTGCTCGAATGAACTGGCGCCCCAATATCAATGGCCCCACAAATGTATGTGCGCATGAGTGAGCGCATATGACGCACCAGCATCCTATGACAATATGACAGAGTGAATTCCCGAAGGTTGCATAAAGACGAATAATAATTAAGGATAGATTCAAGTATGATCATGCGTACCTGGGTCAGGCCATCAACAATAGTTATTTTTATATAATTTAAGGGTATGAAAGTGGGCATGAAAATTTCACACAAGTTCAAATAATATTTCCTTCTTTTAAAAACTTTAAATGCAAACTTATAACAACAATCATCACCTAAAATCGTGATGATTCTTTTCCTCGAACATATACAGTATACCGTCACTATCGTTGACGATTAAGGATGTTTAGACGGGAACTCGAGGACCATTATCCAAAAGGAGTTCGGAGAAATCATATTTACATTTAAATAAATATTCGAAGCGAGTAACGAGAGACCGATTTCAACAGCGTGGATAAAGAATAAGACCACGTGACATCGTTTTCAACAAAGGAAGGCGATGGCAGGCAAAGCCATGCGTCCTTTTTCCTCCAATACTCAAAGCCCATTTTTCAACTCCAAGGCTGGTCATCTCACTCGCACCCCCATAACCAATGAGAGCCTCCCCTACAATTCTAGCGGGTCCGCTTGGAAACGCTCCATGCGAGGCTCGTGGGTACGCTCTCTACGGAGGTGGGAAAATGATAACCAAATGAATCGAGATCACGAGTATGCAATGGTCCAATTAAGACACCCCGACAAAGCATTTATGATGTTGCGATTTCATATCTTTTACAGTAAAATCACTAATGAATAAATACGAACTCGTGTGAATTTCAAAATGCATGGAGTGAATGAATCAATTTTTACAGGAGATAACACGATTATTTAACTTAAACGGTTTATCAAATTATCTATTTCAAAACAAAATAAATAAAATCCAAACTAATCATAAATTCAATAATCAATTCAATCAAAAGTAATTCAACCAAAGCTAAAGTTTATCACTCATTAAATTAATTTATGTAGACCTTTAAATCCATTTAAATCATGTTATTAATCAATAAAATGGAATATCAGTTATTGGAAATATATAATAGTAATTATACTTTTCTGTAAAATCTAAATCATTAATAATAATTGCGGAAGTATGGACTGTACATGGATTGAATCATACAGAAAAATCTTGCGTCATCCAAAAGAAAGAAATGGAGCGAAAGGAAAGGACAGGATAGGAAAAGATACATGAGGAAGTAGGAAGGAACGCATGAGTAAAGAGAGGATAGAGCGGACAGGAGTATGTAGGAGAGAGGGTAGGGAGAGTCCCTACGGAGGGGCCTCGCTCGCGCACGCGCCTCCGAAACAAGGGAACGAATGATGCGAAGAACGAGAGAAGAGTGAGAGAGTACGAAGGATACGGAGATGAATGAAGAGCGAGGGAGATGAATAGGCGGAGAGAAAAGTCACGCCACAACGCGCATGCATAACCTTTTATGAAATCAGCGCAAATACCCAAAATAATGGAATTTGCAAATTTATTTTTGTGTAAGAATGAATGAATGAATGAGTAGAAATAAGATAATGTTAATACCAATAAAAATTCAATAATTATTCATGTAAGAAACAACTCTTCCAAAATTCATTGTATAGAGACATGAGGGGCGGTAAGCCCACGCATAGGCAAAGGCGTGCGGGGTGGTAAGCGTCCGAGGGGTCATACCCCACTTTTTCCTAGAGGACAGCTTATATAATTAGGGGTCAGAGGCCCGGAGGAGTCACTTTACTTTCAGTTTTTAATTTGCGAGTTTTAGTTTTCACAGAGTCTTGTTGTCAGTTTGCAGTTTAGTTTTCACAGTCAGTTTTTGGTTTGGAGTAGAGTTTTGCAGTTTTTAAGTTTCGCTATCATTATTTTCTTTTCCATCTTTATAAAAAATTCTGTGCGAGTGTTTTAAATCACATGAGAAACATTCGTGAATAAAACTAACAAACATACAATAAGTGAACTGTCGTGTCGACTCAATTATTCTTCGCACCTTCACCTGTCACCGTTTCCATCGTCATCATCATTATTATCGTCGTCATCATCATCATCATCATTATCACCGTCATCTTCAAGTGTCCTGCTTAAATACCACCACCACCACCGAGTAAGTACAATTAAAGAGTTTATTTTTTATTTTTTGCAAGCATGATATCTTTAAAGATAAAATCAGTGTGTGTTACCGAGTCTTGGACGAGAGCCTCCGGCGTTACGGGCCTGAGGGCTGGCGTTGTCTATTAGGAAACTCCACCCGCGTATCAAGAGTTTCCCTTTTGTTCAAAATTTTTCCGTCATCGTTTCATCTCATTTTATTTCCAATATGCGTATCGTAATTCCCCGCGTTGGAATTAATTTCCCTTGTTTTCTAAAAATCTATAATCCATTTGCTTAAAACGAGAATTTTTAAGTGATTTATCCTCAAAATGATAAAGTGCGACCGAATAAATAGTCCTCATCCAGAAAACAATGTTCGCTGGAATTTAAAAATCGTTTGGCGGGTACGAATAAAATATTCCGTGTGCCGTGTCTAATTAATCTGAATTTTCCGATTAATCGGGAAAACCAATTAAAATCATTAAAATCATTTTCTTCAACTCTCGTTTAATTTCAATTAAAATTCTAAACATCCGGTTACTTTATTTAAAACCTCTAAATTTATGGAAAGTATTTATGAAAAATAAACGGGTTTCAATTTCAATCATTATTTAATTTATCGTGAAGAATAATTAAAAATGGAAGATCTTTACGTAATAATATTAATTGGGAGTATGGCTGTAGGACTCGTGTTCATTCTTTCTCTTATTTGTTGCCTTTCGTGCGTGTGGGAAATTGTCGACCCCGTTACACAGTGTTAGTGAAATATTTTTTTTTTCGGGAGCTAGTCGGTGCACCGTGACACACTCTAAAATGACAGCTGTTCGAAATTTCGACCCATAAAATTTGCTCACAGGTCAATGACCCCCAATGACTCTACTCTCGTATTCGTAGACGGTTCGTCGCCGGTCATCTTAATAGAGCCCTTGACTCGGCCTCCAAACCGTCCTTCCCCCATCTCCCCGACCGACCGTAAGTTCACAGCTGTGATTCGCGCGGACTATATTGTCACATATTGGGTTTAACGTGATTTTTACGTTTTTCCTTTCGTTGACGGCTCATTATTTTTTTTCCCTTTCATTATGGAGGATTTTCAAATTCGTTTTGCCGTTGGGGTAATGATAGTCATATTTCTTCTGGTTTTAAGCCTGGGGATTATGCTATTCTGTCCTTGTGGAACTCCTGTGTTGACTCCTCCCCCGACCCCGCATAATTCATTCGTCGATATCAGCGTGGATTCTACAATTGCGATAGAAATGAATACCCGAAATAAATAATTACATGAAGATTTACATCATCTTCCCCACATTTTCTTTGCGTAAATTCTTTCCCTTAAAATTTTCTTGTTTTGTTCAAATTCATTTTTTTACAAATCCTCTTGATTATTTCTCGTCCTCTGACGTGTAACTATTCATATATCCTTATAATTACAAGAGCGACGCGATCATTTCCCGAAGGGATTTTCGCCGGCGCTGTGATTAAATAAAAACAGTTTTGCAATTTTAATGTCACGTAATTTTAAGACGAGAAATATTAATTAAATTTCATTCTTGTTTTGTTCAAATTCATTTTTTTACAAATCCTCTTGATTATTTCTCATCCTCTGACGTGTAACTATTCATATATCCTTATAATTACAAGAGCGATGCGATCATTTCCCGAAGGGATTTTCGCCGGCGCTGTAATTAAATAAAAATAGTTTTGCAATTTTAATGTCGCGTAATTTCAAGACGAGAAATATTAATTAAATTTCATTCTTGTTTTGTTCAAATTCTTTTTTTTAACAAATTTTCTTGTTTACTTCTCGTCCTCTGACTTGCCACTATTCATATATCTTTATAATTACAAGAGCGACGCGATCATTTCTAGAAGGGATTTTCGCTGGCGCTGTAATTAAATAAACAGTTTTACAATTTAAATGTCACGTAATTTCAAGACGAGAAATATTAATTAAATTTCATTATTGACAATTTTTCTTGACAAATTAAAATCGAATTTTACCCCTTTCATAAATTAAATCACAATACGCTCCCGCCCATCCTGAGTTTTTTTCCGCAAGGTTAGGCTCGAAACAGGGCAACACTCTGACCAATGCGCTTTCTCCGAGAACGTGTAAAGGGAGAGCTTGCTTTCCTTGACCGAGATGGAAAAGTAGCAAGTCAGGACATAACAAAAGCATTACGTATATTTAAGTGAAAAAAAAATGTATATAAAAAATATTAATAAACTAATAAAAAGAAAAAAGTATGGATTATTATTATTATTTGTATAATAATAATAATCGGACCGCTCTGGCTAGCCCGCAGAACGCTCCCCCCACTACCTCTCCCCATCACGGCCCCACCACGCTCGCAAAAGAGGCTCCGGCGTGGGGGAAAGTGGAGGGGATAGGAGTGGGGGTCGCCAGAGTGGTCCACATACTACTTATGGTCGACGATGCAACAAAATTCCTTCAGTGACTCGGATGCCTTAGAAATATGGAGGGACAGAGAGGATGACATCGTCTCTTTCGGCCGCACTCATTCTGCTTATGTCTTTTGCCGATCCGCGCCTCCGCTCTCTGCACGCCAGCGAGTACGAGCGGCATAAACATAACGCTGCATCGCTCTCTGTGTCAGTGGTGCTTCGACAGACGGAGAATTTTTCGTCAACCCCGAACCTTCAGATCGTTTTCGCGCCCTTATTCAGAAAAATACGGGGCTGGACTTCATATAACTTTTTATGTATTTTTTTATTCGAAACAAGTTTTTTTCGAAACATTTTTCAATCGGGATACTAGATTCTGAGGTACGGCAATTCTCGAGTTTTCAACCTTTCTTTCGAAGGGGTCCCGGGGGGTGGGGACAAAAATGTTATGAGGGTATCTTTTAGCTCCACTTACCTAGCTTCAGTTAAAAAAGTGGATCTTCACCGCACGGTTCTCACTTTCGCCTTTTTTACTGGACCCGTGGTCTCGTTAGCCACTTGCATGGAGAGTCTCCATGGCCGTTTCCATTGATATGTTGTTAAAATTAAAAAAATGAATACTGCGGGAAAATTATATTATGGATAGTTCACGTCCTCAGGGTGGTGCTGGATTATCAAACAATATTGTGCTTACGTGTCGATCTTACACGAAATATACTTGTACCAAATTTTTACTCCCGATTGCCCGCAGGGAAAAAAGACGGGAGTATGCGTTTCACTGTAGCCTTGTGACGTCACATGTTTTCGTTTTGTCCGATGATTGCCAAAACGGCTGAATTTGTCTTAACCTAATTCTGCATAATGATTCTAATTCTGCATAATGATTGACGGACAGTGTTTATGGTAATTCTTACTAAGATTGGGTGTGTACTCACGTTGATACAATACTTTTAGGCAAAAAGTACTTCAACTCCCGCGTGTACATATTGAAAATATGACGAAATATGCGACCTTCATATTTATGAATCGCCGCATCCTCCTGACTTGTTCTTGCGGAGATAAATCCTTTTTTTTTTTAATTGTTAAATATCCTTTTGTAAAACGCCATCTAGGTCACAGGGCGAAAAATTGATAGTAATTTTTCTAAATAAATTTTACTAACTTTTTGGAACATTTTGAACATGTTGCATGAGAATCTCGAGAACAGTATTTTTTCACGGAAATAAAACTTTCTCTAAAAACTCGATTTGGAATCAAGAAATATAACAAGAAAAAAATTGTTAAATATTCCTCATGGGTGCATAATTCGCATCGGTAAAAAGCATTCGATTTTGTTATTAGTGTGACGTCCGTCTTGAACAAAATACAGTTTTTTGAACTTCAAAAAGGATGAAATAATTTTTTTTTTTTTTTTTTTTTTTTTTTTTTAAACTCCCAACTGCAACAGTTACCCGAAATTCAATCACATAATGAGATTTAAAAAGCGTAAAATGATTTTCAGTATTATCAAGATAATTATAACTGTTAATTAATTATTATAAAAATTCATCCATTATTTTTAATATGGTCGGGAGACGTTCCCGCTTTGTTTGTGTGATCGGGGAGCGTCTCCCGAGTGTAGTAAAAATAATGGATGAAGTTTTATAATAATTAATTAAGAGTTATAATTATTCTTATAATACTGAAAATTATTTTACCCTTTTTAAATCTTATTATGTGATTGAATTTATGGTAACTGTTGCAGTCGGGTGTTTTTTTTTAAATTTAATTTTATTGAAATCGTTTGAGTCGTTCTTCTTCGATAATAGTCCGGCCGGAATAGACATGAGGCCTATACAAAGACCCCAGAGCAGCGTCAATTTTTTTGAAGGCTGCTTGGACCTATAGGAACTTGCCCTCAAGTTTTCGTCAAAATCCTAATTGTTTTTTAGCAATTAAAAGTTATTAAACATTAAAAAGTCGATTCTTTTCAGTTATATTTTTTTAAATGCGTTTTATCGAAAAATGCTTCCTGAAAAAGTTGTGCGTCATAATATCTTCTATAAAATAGGTCTCATGCAAAAATGACCTATCATTGTTAGTTAAGCAGTCAATTGCGATTGAAATTTTTTATTCTCATTCTGCTTTTTGCATCCGTTATCGGTCATTTATCAACATATCATGTCAAAACTCATCCATCATCTAGGAAAAACCTTCTCCAAGAGATACGTGCAAGATTTATTGATCTGCGTTATATAGTTAAACAACAATTTCCGATCTACGAAAATCCGGAGTTTTCAAATTCCCATCTCCGAGGAAGGCTCACAGAGTAGAAAAAAATCAGGAGCTTCGTTTCATCATGTACATTCTCGATTTAAAAAAATCAACATTTCCGTCAAGAAAAAACGAAATATTAATAATAAATGAAATATTTTTCAAGTTTCTGATGTGTTTTTGTAAGATGAGCAATTTAAAAAAAGTCGCAATATCTTGATTACAACCCGAAATATCGATGTTTATACGTTTTTGCAATTTACCATTGTTGTAATCGAGATTTTTGCAAAATTAAAATTCGTGAGCCTTCTCTACACTTTTGAGCACGAGATTCAATGTGATACCAACCCTTTAGAGCGTTAGTCTCACTGTGGGTAATAATTTATTCCGATCGCCCGCGCGCGGATCAGCGAGCATCGTCGACCAGGCGGCGCGGTAAGGGTACCGCGTCCCGCCCCACAGCTCCCGTCGAGCAGCATAGTTAACAAATTCAATAACTTCCTTAAAAATGGTCGTAGAGAGTTGTTTTTTTTTTAATTCTGCGTATTTTTTTCTCGCGAATACGATAATGCCCTTCAATATCAATTTTTTCCAACAGTCACCTCAATAATTATTGTGTTTTCTCAATTTAAATATGGCCATGCCTATGTTACGTCGGAAAAGCAAGAGGAAAGTAACAGGAAATTAGATGCTCTCTTAGGTTAGACTGGAATGCGCCAGTCAGGGATGAGAGCATTAACTGAATAGTTCGCATACCCCAAAAAAATGTAGACATACCATACCTTCAGAGCGGTGAGGCGTAGAGGGCTTCTTATTCAATGGTAATGTTACGTCCGAAGGCGCGCGAAAATTCGAATCAAACGTCGAGCGGTAAACGTTGACTCTATTTATTAATCCTAATCGATATTTTAAACGATGGATCAATAGGGGAGTGGGAATGTTCGCTGTAAGACCTCGAGAGATCTTGTTAGTTTCGACTAGGTGATTTGAATAGGTTAGTTTCTACTGAATAAAGAAGTACAAGGTCCAACTTTATGCACACAATTGAGGTATATTTATTGAATATAAATGCAATGTGGTTAGTTGAGTACATTCGTTACATTCGTGATCAATTCCGTTAACATTGTAATTATTAATATAAATCGTTTAGTTACCTTATCGGAGAGGTGTCTTTCGTTTGTTTGAGCGTCGAATTGGTTTTTACAATCCTTCTTATTTATTATAATTATTACGTCGTAATCTATGTTCTCGATTTTTAGAAGTCTTTATATGACTTTATATTTCACTTTGATATTGTTTGACTTGATACTTTTATAACTTTATAATTCACCTTTAATATAGGCTTGATACTTTATTTTGACAACGATTCACTCTCTTCTACAGAAGACCCGAAATCGCGGACAGAGTTTAAGTACTTGATAATTTGAAGAATATATAAGTGTGATCTGCACAGTCCGGCTCACTCTCTTCTACTGAAGACCTGGAGTCGGAGAGCGTAACCGCGTTGATAAGATTTTGGAAAACTCTGCAAGGGATGAAAGGCGGGGCGGCGTTTGTATAATAGGAAAAATGGCTAAGTGGGGGACAACTTTTACAAATTTGGGCATAGATGTAGTACGCTTATTTCGTCTTTCTCAGAAATAGTAGTGTTTCCTCCTGGAGCGGCAATAAAAATTGGAAATTATAGCTTTGTCGCTCAAGTGTCACAGATGCGCAAGTGGCTTCTAGGGATACTATTGGTGTTCTTTCCCAAAAAACTTTTATTGCCGCTCTCTTGGAGAGCAGTCGAATAGACCTATGATCTCTTGGCCGGTGAACACGTGTATTACATTACTATGTGTACAGCTAACATGGCATAGCCATGGGTGTGAGAAAGAAAGGTGGTAAGTAGCTCTCCTAGTGAGAATGAGTCGTGAGATGTATTAATATTATGTATAGTTGGTTGTGATGGCATGTTACTGTGGTTTTTCGAGAACGCAGAATATGGGTAAGAGATCTTAGAATTAACTATAAAAATTTCGTCGTACGTGACAGTAAAGACCTCTACCGCTTGTTGTTGGTAGTGGTGATCGATATCCCCGTCGATAGGGAGAGCAACGTCGTTATCAGGTCGAGGTGTCTCCACGGTGCTGGCGTTGGAATTATCGTCCGCGACCTCGTTTTCCGGCGCCTGGTTAGGCAGATCTTCTGGTAAGAGTTCGATCGGTGATCGGCGTACTATTGGCAGAGCTGGAGGCTCTACTCTGAAAATGGTGGCGATCTCAATCTGGCGTATAGGATTTAAATCTACCAAATTCTCCGGAGCACCTCGATTATTATTGCCGACGACACTTGGTTGATATCGTGGCACTGAAGTGTCACGTTGTAGTTCAAGCTGATTTGCGGCAGCCCGACTTAATTGTTTATAAACCGGGACGTTGTGGCCCGGTTTAGCTATTATATTGTTTATTGTTGCGCTATAGCGACGAGCACGAGCTTCTTCTCCACCCCGTCGACGACCCATGGATCTATTTTCAATAGCATTTACAGATTGTTGGATGAGAAAGTAGGAAGATTACGCGTGCTATTATCAGCACTACAGTACTAAAAGAGACGGAGGGTATGCGTGCTATTGTCAGCACTGCAATACCCGTCAGAGAAAGAGAGAGTACGCGTGCTATTATCAGCACTGCAATACCCCTCAGAGAAAGAGAGAGTACGCGTGCTATTATCAGCACTGCAATACCCCTCAGAGAAAGAGAGAGTACGCGTGCTATTATCAGCACTGCAATACTCCCTAAGGTCTAGAGAAGGAGTGTACGCGTGCTATTATCAGCACTGCAATACTCTCCAAAACAGAGAAAGTACGCGAGTAGAGTCCTGTACCTATACGCCAACCCCTTATACATGGGGCTCGGAAGTGCGGGGTAGCCCGGGTGAAGCGTGTTGTATGCCTATCCCTTATACACGGGGTGTCCCCCTCAGGTATATTTCGGGGCCTGGAGCTGTTTTTAGGAGTGGGGGTAAATTCCGGTGCGGTGAAGCTGACTCGGTGGAGGAGTCATTTTCACGAGGGCCCGTTGTGGCCGCCGTCCCCGACCACTACCCAGCAAATTTTGGGGGTATAATAGTTGAGGGTTGATATTGTGTGTACGAGAAAGGTTTTCCCGGGGGGTAGTCACCTAGCGATATGTTTTGGAAGGTTAGGGGGAGGTGGGTGGTGTAGGTGGTTGAGATAGGGATCGTGGGAGGAGAGGAGGGGGTAGCGGTGGAGATTTTACACCTGTCTCTCTCTCTCTCTCTGAAGGGGCCCCATCGTGAGGAGCTGCGTAGGGGGAAGGTATCAGGGTTGTAGGATGGCGAGAGAGTGTTGAGATTTCCTGGAGGATAAAAAAATGCAGGTAGCTTTGGTGTAGCTGCGGAAGGCTAAATATTTGAAGAATACTTACTATGGGGAAATGAGAAATTGAAAAACCCCCGATGACCGTAGGAAAGGCAAAATACCAGCGATGAGACCTCCGCGACGCTTATGCTATCCTGGTATACGCAGCAGTATACCAGGGTTATTGAATAAATAATTTGCGGGAAAAGGAGAGGGGTTTGCTGGACGCATTCATAAGTAATTTGTCAAACATTTTTGTATATAAAATATAAAAATTTATTCATAAACTAGGAATACACTTGTAGCCCAAGCTATGGGCTACCTCAGCTCATCGTGGGTGCACGGGTAACTCGGATATCCCGTGCACTTGCAGAAATCAGCGATGTTTTGAGCCGAGGTGTTGAAAAGGTCACCCGTATTTACGTCCTCGTACGATGGCGTCGACGTAAATACGGATGCTTGCTCTGTAGGCACATCATCATGGAGCTGCGTCGATGTGCCCAGTGCTGGCCATTCCTCGAAGCTGGCGTTCGGGTGTTCGCCAGATGCTGATGCCCCCGATTTGACACCGCTGTCAGGGCTCTCCATACGCGGACTTTCAAGTAAAGTGAAAGTCTCGTCGAAGAGCCCTGGCTCGATGTCCATCGCATCAGCCTCGAGGAGGACCGAATCATCGGGCAATCCCAAAGATACTGTATCTGTAACACCAAACAATACAAATAAAATACATGTACGGGCGTACAAAAATATTTCTGATTACACAAAATAAAATACTTACATAGAGGTGTCGACGTCGCAGCCAAATAATCCTGGTACAGGTGTCGCACGGCAGCTTGCTTTTGATGGCCGCATGCGACGATGATACCCAAGGCCATCTCAAGATATGTCCGATCCCGACGGAAAACGTCATCAGTGTTCATCACGCCGATATTGCGTGATGACGCATCATTTAATAAATTAAATATGGCCTGATTAATATCCGGCACCAGTGAACGGATCGTTGGCCGTTTCCTCTTGTATAGGGCCAGTACTGGGGACCCTCCATCCCCGTATATCATAAAATACTCCAGTACTCGCATGAACACACCGAATGCCTGGGCGTTACTATTTTTCTCCATTTTGGGTTTCAGTTGATTACTCGAGAGGTGTTGGCTGGTGAATTTTTCACGGCAAAGTGTTGAGACGTGACAGCATCCTCACGCAGCAAAGCTGTTTTTCTTTTAACTACCCCCGGAAAAAGTTTGACACCCCCACCGCTACTATTGTGAACTGTTTTTCTTTTAACTACCCCCTCCACTACTTTTGCTGTGTTTTTCTACTCAATATAGACAATTTTCACCTCCTTGAGAATATACTGACCGGCGATATAGTATATAGCCCCTTGAAGACAAAGCATCTTCGGATAGTACGTACATAAGAAATAATTGGAATATAAAGTATATAGTAATGTAGAACACTCGCGCCCGCAACCCCAAACAAAATATGCAATGTCACATATCGTGTAAACACATCTCCTATTCTCGTATTGAAATGGCATTGAATATATGCTCGAGATCAACTGATAGCAGTTCATAACAGATCATTTGCCGTTTACTATACTCGCGCATTTCATCCTCATCAGTAGGGCAACACATTTCTTTCAAAAATCTTTTATGCAAACGAAATTGTTCATCATTTACTTTTTGAAAACCTGCTTTTCGTATGGCTTTCCGTGTTATCGGGCCCCAATCTTTACGGATTGACTCCATACTAATTTCCTCTATGAGTAGAGCTCTACACTTATTTGTGAGTATTTCATGATCCCGAGCGATTATTACTCTTTCATCAACGCACGGTGCGACCGATCGTAATCCATAGTAGCTTGTTTTCTGCATGATGAGAGAAGGCGCGGCCAGCTTTTGTTTTTTAGAGTTGAATGCATCATTTCCTCTGAGCTCACTAGGGTTAGATGGTTTTATGAATTCTAAAGCAACAGCTTTCTCGTTATACACTGTTGTAAAAGATATCTTCTGTCTACCGATAGGATTTAGACCTTACGAGAATTTTTTTTCTGTTTGTGTAGGGTCCTCGAACCATGGTGTAATAATAGTCATACGCTCACGTAGTTCATACCACTCATTAGGCGATAGAGTAATGCCACCGCCATACTGGTTTGTGAATTTTATCACAGTTCCAAAGGGCTCGCCATTCACAGACGCTAAGCCAACAGTAATCTTTTTGCTCGATGATTTATTTAAATTGTAGGTCGCTGCTAGTAGTAAAGCATTGTTAGGGGGGAATACGAGAGGATGCTAGGTAATTATCGCTGTAGCTACATTTCTATTCTTCGCTGCTGCATGCCTGTGTGAATATTATATATATATATATATATATACCGAAAGAGTCATTCTTTATTACTTATCTTGTTCACAGCTGAAATAAGTCTATCACCGCCTCAACCACCAGCCACCACTGAGGGGCGTACTGATACACACACCAGAGGTCAGTTATTCTTTATATAAATTTAATTATCTTATGATTCATGAATAATATTTTTAATTCTTCAATTTTTAATTTTCTATTTATTTCCATTTGTATAGACGCCAGTAGTAGCGACCTGTGGGCTGATTTCGACGAGACGGCCATTCTCGAGGTTGTTGATAATTTAGAGAATTTCCAGGATGACGATTTTATCGGTAAGACATTTTTGTCTTGTATTATTTTTATCATTCTTCTTATTATTATTACACATACTAATATTAATTGTTTTTTCCATTTCAGAATCAATGGATCTGAATGAACCGCTTATGAGCACCCACGGCTTAAGATTAAACGGCGAGGAGAAGCTGCAGCAGGGTAGTGGTGCAGTGAGCCGTCTGTCACCAGTTGAACCGATCGCTGGTCCATCCAGCGCGGTTATAGACGCAGCAAATCACAGATCGGCTCAGCAAAATTTACCGGAAACTTCACAGACTCCAACTTACCAGGGTGAGTCGAAAATTTCGAGACTGGCCGAAACGAAACGTTTTTTCCCCAAATTCCATGCGTCAGGTTCGGTATTAGAATTTAAGGTCCGCGAGCCTACAACCGGGAGTAACCCCATTGAGTGGTTGGAAGCCGCATTCCGTGAAATTCACACGCTTCTCGTGACTGGTAGTGAAGGAACCGATGTCATAGGGTTGACCTTGACTTGTAATAGTTTTACACGTGGTCCTGCAGGTATGTCGTTTCGCTTGATCAGAGACTTTTCTTTCGAGGATTTATTCGGTTTAATATCCAGTATAGCTCAAAGCTCAGCATCATTCTCGATAGATGAGTCTCTATCAATAGCAAGTATAGTGATAACGATGCCTGTAGGAAGCGCGCGACCAAAACCGCTAACGGTGGGTGATTGCTCGAAGCGCTCTATTCTATTTATAAAAAATCGCGACAATCTGTACCTGCCCCGAGCGATTGTAGCAGGTCGAATATATGTAGAACGGGGGGCTGTTCGAGAGGGAGTTCTCCATGACCGGTGGACCTCTGTACAGAGATCAGCCGGTTGGATGCAGCGTGAAATGGCTAAAGAGCTGACGAACGCTGCTGGAGTCAACATCTCTCAAACAGGGTGTGGAATGGCTGAGTTGACAGCGTTTCAACGTTTTTTGACACGCAAAAAGATTGCTATCGTTGTATTCGATTTCGCTACTTACGGTTCCGGGGCTCCACCCTTCTTTGACGGTACGACCACCGTATTAAACAATGTCGTGGAGGTAAAACATACGATCTACCTTCTGTATGATCAAGACGCGAGACACTTTGATGTCATTTTGAAACTCGCTACACCCGCGGGAAACCGATTCTTCTGCGTCCCTTGTGGAAAATCATACGACCGTGTGGTGGGTCATCGCTGTCCCCAAAAGTGTCCCAGCTGCATGTCAAGTCCACCGTGCGATGCAAACGAAGGAAATATTCGCTGCGATCATTGTAGATGATTCTTTCGAGGAGTAGAATGCCTCGAGAATCATCGTGCAGTAGGGTCACATGGGCCGAGAACAATCTTATGCGAGCTGTTATGCAACTGTCCTGTGTGTTGTAAACAAATTTATAAAGAGGATAAAAAACATGAGTGCGGTAAATATTACTGTCAGACGTGTAAAGAGAGCTGCCCTGACAACCATCGTTGTTTCATAGCGCCCGCGAAGCCGATGCGAATAACCGCCAACCGGGCCGTGTTTATTTTTTATGATTTTGAGACTCAACAGGAAGTCGTAGTGGAAGGGACGAGAGATGTAAATATTCACATCCCAAATTTGTGTATAAGTCAGCAACCGTGTACAAAATGCATCGATGACAACGATGATGATGACCGGTGTGACTTATGTACAAGTGAGGAGCGTGAGAATATTTTCCATGATGCTCCTGTATAATTCGCTATGAAACCACGAAAAGGTGTGAATGAGGTTATATGCATAGCACATAACTCCAAGGGTTTTGACGCTCAATTCATTCTCCGATATCTCGTCGAAAAAGACTCCTGGAATCCTCCAAAACTCATAATGAATGGCACGAGTATTATGATGATAGAGGTAAACGGAGTAAAGTTCATTGACAGTTTAAATTACTTTCACATGCCTCTCAGCGCTCTCCCAAAAGCTTTTGGTTTAGGTGAGAATATTGTTAAGGGCGTGTTTCCACACCTCTTGAATAAAAAATGTAACGAACATTACATAGGACAGTTGCCTCCTCTCGAAGATTATTCTCCCGACACGATGAGTATCAAAAATCGTAAAGAATTCTTACAGTGGTACAACGAAGCGAAAGAATCGGGGTATCAATTCGACTTTCAAAAAGAAATCGTAGATTATTGCCGAAGCGATGTAGTAATTCTAAGACGAGCGTGTGCGGTTTTTAGACAAATTTTGATCTCACGCGGGAATGTTTGTCCATTTACGGAGGCTGTAACTATAGCGTCCGCATGTAATAAAGTATATAGCAGGAATTTTTTGGAAAAAAATAAAATCGGAGTTGTTCCGAGAAATGGCTACCGTAGAGCAGACCGTCAATCTGAGATAGCAATTGAATGGTTATTGTGGTATGAACACCATTTCGGTACGGACTTCACTCATGCAGGTAGAGGTAGAGAGCATAAGCTACCCGATGGTACACTTGTCGATGGTTACTTTGAATTAGCCGATGGAACTCGTAATGTTTTACAATTTTATGGGTGCTTCTTCCACGGTTGTGACAAGTGCTATAGTGATCTCCGTACACGAGAAAAAGTATGGCACGGTAGTACATTCAATGATCGCTTCTCTAGAAGCCAGATCATCTCAGAACGAATCCGATCTTATGGCTACACTCCACGAAATGTGGGAGTGTGAATATATACAAATAAAAAACGCAAATCCTGCAATTACAGCCTTCGTAAAGGGGCATCCTATCCTGACGAATAAACCGCTCAACCCTCGTGACGCGTTTTTTGGTGGTCGTACGGGCAATACGCGAAGTTACCACGCAGTTACAGACTCTGAAAAAATTCATTACGTGGACGTTTGCTCATTATATCCATATATTTCTAAAACCGGGAAATTTCCCATCGGGCATCCTAAAGTCTACACCGAGGATATCTGTAATGCATTGACTGGGTCTGATTACGATCTAACCAATGTTGAAGGGCTTGTACGCTGTAGAGTCGTACCGCCACGAAATCTCTACCATCCTGTACTACCAATTCGCATGCACGATCGTCTAATGTTTTCATTATGTCGCCGTTGCTGTGAAGAAATGGTACAGGATAATTGCCCTCACAATGATGAAGCCGACCGAGCTCTCAAGGATACTTGGGTCTCTTGCGAGCTCGTAAAAGCTATAGAAAAGGGGTATAAAATAACGAAAATTTATGAGATCTGGCAGTACGAGATAGAGCAGCACAACCCCTCCACTGGTGCTACTGGTCTTTTCGGTGATTACATAAAGTTATGGTTGAAAATCAAGCAGGAGGCTAGCGGGTGGCCAGCTAATTGTACAACCGAAATCGAGAAGGCCGATTTTATAGCTCGGTATTACGAGGCCGAGGGGGTACAATTAGACCCAGAATGCATCGCTAAAAACCCAGGACTCAGAGCTGTAGCAAAACTCTGTCTAAACTGTTTTTGGGGTAAGTTTGGACAGAGAGAAAATTTGCCTAGAACTTAAGTGGTAACTTCGCGTCAGAGAATTCTCGACCTTCTATCCGATCGTTCTTGCCGGGTACACAAGATTATTCACGTTAATGACGATGTTATGTATGTTTCCTGGGATAACACTTCGGAGAGTGTTGACGTAAACCCCAATACAAGTGTTGTTATTGCAGCGTACACAACAGTTCAAGCGCGGTTAAAATTGTATACTTTCTTAGAGCGATTGGATAGACGGGTTCTCTATTACGATACAGACTCGTGTATATTTATAAGTACGTGAGTTGAAAACGAGAATCACCCACCTTTAGGCGATCTCTTGGGCGACCTGACCGACGAGCTCGAATGCTATGGGAAGGGTACCTATATAAAACGTTTCGTTTCTGGCGGTCCGAAATTTTACGGCTGCGTGACACAGACTAGCGATAATAAAAGCATTGAAGTCTGTAAGGTCAAAGGTATAAACTGAAATTACTCAACGAGTAAAAAGATTAATTTTGATTCGATATGTGAGCTGGTGGTAGACGGCGAGACCGCAATCAACTTACAGTTTAGAGCCATTCATCGTACCGCTTTTCACCAGGTCGTAACGCGCACCGACAAAAAAACATGTAAGCCGGTGTTCGTTAACAGGCGACGGTGGGGCGCGTACGACTCACTACCTTATGGCTACGTAGAGTAATTTACGTATAAGCATAGTTTTGTAAATATTATTGACAATAAAAATAAAAATATATTTCTGAATGTAAATAAAAAATATATTTCTGAATGTAAATAAAAAATATATTTCTGTTTGTAAATAAAAAAATACATTTCTGATTGTAAATAAATAAAAAATATTTTTTATTGTAAATAAATAAAAATATTTTTATTCTAAATAAATAAAAATATTTTTATTCTAAATAAATAAAAATATTTCTGATTGTAAATAAATAAAAATATTTTTATTGTAAATGAAAATTTGTTTTGGTGAGTGAAGCAGCCACCGTGTAAATAAATAATAAACTATATGTCTGATTGTAAATACAAAAAATGATTTTTCATTTAAAACTGTTGTACAACGAAAATGAATAAATATTTTTCTACCATGAATCATTATTTTGAACCAAGAAAAAAGTTGTATATTAATTCGTAACACTACCCTACAAGATCATTAGTCAATATGGACCCGCGATGGAAACATCCTTGGACGTCAATGATCTGTGGGCCCACTGGCTGCGGAAAGACGTACTTTGTGAAAAAGTTAAAAAAAAAAATATCGTGTATGGCCAGCGTTCAGTTTGCTCGAATAATCTTTTATTATTCAGAATGGCAAAGTGGCTACACTGAGTATGGTAGAAATGTAGAGTTTTTAGAAGGGTTACCTCAGAACTCTGACTTTACCGGCGACAGTAGACCAAAACTCATAGTCATTGATGATTTGATGCGTGAATCCTCTAATAATGCAGTCGTAGACTTGTTTACGAAAGGTAGTCATCATAAAAATATCAGTGTGATGTTCATCTCCCAAAATATTTTTCATCAAGGCCGTGGTCAGAGAGATATCTCTCTTAATACCAGTGAAATTTGAGCTCGATCTCAAAGATTTTTAAATACCACTATATAACTATATAGTGGTATTTAAAAATCTTTGAGATCGAGCTCAAATTTCACACCTATCGAGGCAGGTATACCCTGAGGATCCGAAATTTTTACAAGAGGCTTATCATGATGCAACATCCAAACCGCACGGTTATTTATTACTAGATCTGAAACAAGACACACCAGATAACTGTCGTTTCCGTACTTGTATTTTCCCAGACGATCCCCATAATTTTGTTTACGTACCTAAGCGGGGTAATACGCTGCATTAGAAAAAGTATAAAAGGAGGAATATATAACTCATTACATCATTCGGGTTCCTGCTATGGCTCCATCAACAACGGCTATAGCTTCTATTGGGCGGAAAAATACGATTTTACTACATGCCTTGTGCTATTTAAACAAACAGCAACGGAAATTAGTTTTGCAATCCATTGATAAGTGTACCGTTCGATGTATATGTGAATGTGCCCTGAACACTCTACGTGGCGTGGTTCCTTTAAAAAAGAGTGAAAGAGTACGCCTGTCAAAATATAAAAACATCTTGCGAAAGTTGGCAAATAAAACCGGCAACTGGAAAGCAAAGAAACGTGTAATTCTGTAAAAAGGTGGTGGTTTTTTACTACCTCTGTTATTACCTATCATTGGAAGTCTGTTATCGAGCATTATATCCCGCAACTAAAAATAAGAAAAAATGCATCACGCCAAGAAGATGGTTTTAATACCTGAAGATGCTGTTGGGAAAGTACACCACGGTATCGTACGGGGACCACATGATCTTGACACCGTTCAAACACCTGGTACTACATTAAGTAGATTAGATACTGAAATGAGTGATATACTCCGGTCGGTAACACCCGGAAATGAGCGTGAGAAGTGGAAGTTATATCAGCAAGTTCTGCAGCGCTATCGTTTTTTCACGGAAGACAATGAAAAAAGCTGCTGAAGCTAGTGGTGGACTATCTAGTGACAAAAATAATGAGTACACTGATCGAACAGGCTACGATAATAGCAACAGTACCAAAATGTTATAAAAAACAAGCGGAACAATTACTGAATTATATTCATACAAAATCCGACAGTACACTGCTGTGGGATAAATACGGTGTAGTTAGTATTAACGGAGAGAAAATAAAAAATTAAAATATTATAGATTTGGTCAATGACGCTGTGAGAGCTAGAAAAACAGTGAAGGCTATAGGTCGAGCTCAGTTTGGTCGCGAACTCCAACGGATAGGTGTTCTTCGTGAATTTGTTGGGAATCCTCACTTATGGGTGGATCCTTCTGCATCATCAACACCGCGGCCTGGTGTAATTAATGATAACACCATCAATAATAGCATGAATCTTGACTCTTCAAACGAATAGACACAAAATTACCACACACTAGGAGCTACATCAACTACATCGAGGAAGAAGAGTCGAAACACACCTACTAATGAAGCCTTGAAATCTTGGGTAAAGCACAATCTGTCATGAATTCATTAGAAAAGATTTATTATGATCCATCGCACATAGCCGGTTATGCTGGTGCTCCACAATTAATTGAAGCTGGTAAAAAAGAGTCTATACCACCTGGAGAAGTTACTAAATGGTTGAGTGCTCAGGATACCTATACACTGCATCGGCCGATACGACGAAAATTTCCACGAAGACACTACGTAGTGAATAATATTAACGATGTTTGGAAGGCTAATCTCGTAGATCTGCGCTCTCTCAAAGATCATAATGATGGATTTCTTTATCTATTAGTTGTTATCGATGTTCTTAGCAAATTCGCTTGGGTTGAGATATTACGAGATAAAACAGGCGCCACAGTAACAGAAGGCTTCACACGTCTGCTTGAAAGGAGTAATGGTCGGTGCCCTGTATGGCTCCAGACTGATAAAGGAAAAGAATTTGTTGGAAGCATTTTACAAAATTTTTTGGGTAGTAGGGGAATACGTTTTCGGATAGCTCGTAGTCCTGATGTCAAGGCTGCTGTTGTAGAGCGTTTCAACAGAACTTTAAAGGAACGCATGTGGCGCTATTTTACACATCAGAATACACGGCGTTATATCGATGTACTACAATCAATAGTTGAGGCATATAATATGACAAAACACTCTACGACAAAGATGCAGCCTGCAGTCGTCACATTGTACAACGCTGCAATAGCTCGAGAAAATATGGATAAACGTTTCAAACCATGTATAAGATCAGCTAAATACAAGCTCGGAACCCTTGTACGTATCAGTAAAGCAAAGACGGCCTTTGAGAAAGGTTATGAAGTGCGCTGGAGTGAAGAAATATTCAAGATACTGTTACGTCCTGCGACTTTCGGGATTTCCTTTTCTCATGGAGATTGTCAAATCCGACAATTCTCAAGGAATAAGAAAGGAAGTACGAAACATGGTCGAGTTCACGTGCGCATAATTTTCAGTCACCGAAACGAATCGATGGAATTTACCAGTACGAACGGTTGGTGAGAGCGAAGAGTTTTCGTCGCCAAGGCTCGCCTAAACGGCGACGGCTATCGCTGCTAATACTAACAATCGTCAATCGTCGGAAAGGAAACATATAGAGGCTAGCTGGAAATCCTTGGCGATAGCTTCAGGTTTCTCGGCGCATGGAGAGTCTCACAGCCCAGCATGAGATCAAGCATCGAAATTTTCTAAACAGCGCGTGACACTACCACCCGCGTGCGCACACATGTACGAGTGAGTAAAACTGTGGCCCGCACTAATACTATTGTGCGTGGGGCCACGTGCTCGAATGAACTGGCGCCCCGATATCAATGGTCCCACAAATGTATGTGTGCATGAGTGAGCGCATATGATGCACCAGCATCCTATGATAATATGACAAAGTGAATTCCCGAAAGTTGCATAAAGACGAATAACAATTAAGGATAGATCGAGTGATCACGAGTGCCTGGGTCAGGCCATCAACAATAGTTATTTTTATATAATTTAAGGGTATGAAAGTGGGCATGAAAATTTCACACAAGTTCAAATAATATTTCCTTCTTTTAAAACATTAAATGCAAACTTATAACAACAATCATCACCTAAAATCGTGATGATTCTTTTCCACGAACATATACAGTATATCGTCACTATCGTTGACGATTAAGGATGTTTAGACGGGAACTCGTGGACCATTATCCAAAAGGAGTTCGGAGAAATCATATTTACATTTAAATAAATATTCGAAGCGAGTAACGAGAGACCGATTTCAACAGCGTGGACAAAGAATAAGACCACGTGACATCGTCCTGTAAACATAGAAAATTCCAGCACCAAAATTCGTTTTCGACAAAGGAAGGCGATGGCAGGCAAAGCCATCTGTCCTTTTCCTTCCAATACTCAAAGCTCATTTTTCAACTCCAAGGCTGGTCATCTCACTCGCACCCCCGTAACCAATGAGAGCCTCCCCTACAATTCAAGTGGGTCCGCTTGGAAACGCTCCATGCGAGGCTCATGGGTACGCTCTCTACGGAGGAGGGGAAATTATAACCAAACGAATCGAGATCATGAGTATACTATGGTCCAATTAAGACAACCCGACAAAGCATTTATGATGTTGCGATTTCACATCTTTTACAGTAAAATCACTGATGAACAAATACGAACTCGTGTGAATTTCGAATTGCATGAGTGAATGAATCAATTCTTTTTTTTTTCAGGAGATAACCCGATTATTTAACTTAAACGATTTATCAAATTATCTATTTCAAAACAAAATAAATAAAATCCAAATTAATCATGAATTCAATAATCTATTCAATCAAAAGTAATTCAACCAAAGCTAAAGTTTATCACTCGTTAAATTAATTTATGTAAACCTTTAAATCCATTTGAATCATGTTATTAATCCATAAAATGGAATATCAGTTATTAGAAATACATAATAGTAATTACATTCCTCTGTAAAAATCTAAATCATTAATAATAATTGCGGAAGAATGAACTGTACATGGATTGAATGATACAGAAAAATCTTGCGTCATCCAAAAGAAAGAAATGGAGCGAAAAGAAAGGACAGGATAGGAAAAGATACATGAGGAAGTAGGAAGGAACGCATGAGTGAGGAGAGGATAGAGCGGATAGGAGTATGTAGGAGAGAGGGTAGAGAGAGTCCCTACGGAGGGGCCTCGCTAGCGCACGCGCCTCCGAAAACAAGGGAACGAATGATGCGAAGAACGAGAAAAGAGTGAGAGAGTACGAATGATACGGAAATGAATGAAGAGCGAGGGAGATGAATAGGCGGAGAGAAAAGTCACGCTACAACGCGCATGCGTAACCTTTTATGAAATCAGCGCAAAATACCCCAAAATAATGGGATTTGCAAATTTATTTTTGTGTAAGAACAAATGAATGAATGAGTAAAAATAAGATAATGCTAATTCCAATAAAAATTCAATAATTATTCATGTAAGAAACAACTCTTCCAAAATTCATTGTATCGAGACATAAGGGGGCGGTAAGCCCACGCTTAGGCAAAGGCGTGCGGGGTGTAAAGCGTCCGAGGGGTAATACCCCACTTTTTCCAAAGGACAGCTTATATAATTAGGGGTCAGAGGCCCGGGAGAGTCAGTTTTACGTTTTTTGTTGCAGTTTTGAAGTTCAAGTCAGAGTCAGTCTTAATTTTCACAAAGTCACTTGACTTTCAGTTTCAATTTGCGAGTTTTAGTTTTTTTACGGAGTCAGTTTTGTTGCAGTTTTAAGTTTCATTATCATAGTTTTATTTTCCACCTTTATCAAAAGTTCTGCACCAGTGTTTTAATCCACAAGAAACATTCGTGAATAAAATTAATAAACTTATAATTGTGAACTTTCGTGTTAATCCAAATTATTCTTCGCACCTTCACCCATCACCGCTTTCATCATCATCATCACCATCGTCGTCATCATCTTCATCATTATCACCGTCATCTTTTAAGTGTCCTGCTTAAAAACCACCACCACCACCGAGTAAGTACAATTAAAGAGTTTATCTTATTTTTTTATTTGCAAGCATGATATCTTTAAAAATAAAATCAGTGTGCGTCACCGAGTCTCGGACGAGAGCCTCCGGTGTTACGGCCCTGAGGGCTAACGTTGTTTATTAGGAAACTCCACCCGTGTATCAAGAGTTTCCTTTCTGTTTGAAATTTTTCCGGCATCGTTTCATCTCGTTTTATTTTCAATATGAGTGTCGTAATTCCCCGCGTTGGAATTAATTTCCTTTGTTGTCTAAAAATGTATAATCCGTTTGTTTAAAGTGAAAAGTCGTAAGTTTTACCTTCGAAATCATAAAGTGCGACCGAATAAATAATCATTATCAGAAGACAATGTTCGCTGAAATTAAAAATCGTTTGGCGGGTACGAATAAAAATACTCCGAGTGCCGTGTCTAATTAATCTGAATTTACCGATTAATCGGGAGAACCAATTAAAATCATTAAAATCATTTTCTTCAACTTTCGTTTAATTTCAATTAAAATTCTAAACATCCGGTCACTTATTCAGAACCTCTAAATTTATGGAAACTATTTATGAAAAATAAACGGGATTCAATTTCAATCATTATTTAATTTATCGTGAGGAATAATTAAAAATGGAAGATCTTTACGTAATCATATTAATTGGGAGTATGGCTGTAGGGCTCGTGTTCATTCTTTCTCTTATTTGTTGCCTTTCGTGCGCGTGGGAAATTGTCGACCCCGTTACACAGTGTTAGTGAAATATTTTTCTTTTCGGGAGTTAGTCGGTGCATCGTGACACATTCTAAAATGACAGCTGTTCGAAATTTCGACCCATAAAAATTTGCTCGAAGGTCAATGACCCCCAATGACTCTACTCTCGTATCCATAGACGGTTCGTCGCCGGTCATCTTAATAGAGGCCTTGACTCGGCCTCCAAACCGTTCTTCCCCCCCATCTCCCCAACCGACCGTAAACTCACAGCTGTGATTCGCGCGGACTATATTGTCATATATTGGGTTTAACGTGAATTTTACATTTTCCCTTTCGTTTACGAGTCATTGTGTTTTTCCTTCCATTATGGAGGATCTTCAAATTCGTTTTGCTGTTGGGGTAATGATAGTCATATTTCTTTTGGTTTTAAGCCTGGGGATTATACTATTCTGTCCTTGTGGAACCCCTGTGTTGACTCCTCCCCCGACCCCGCATAATTCATTCGTCGATATCAGCGTGGATTCTACAATTGCGATAGAAATGAATACTCGAAATAAATAATTACATGAAGATTTACATCATCTTCCCCACATTTTCTTTGCGCAAATTCTGTCCCTTAAAATTTTCTTGTTTTGTTCAAATTCATTTTTAACAAATTTCCTTGATTATTTCTCGTCCTCTGACGTGTAACTTTATAATTACAAGAGCGACGCGATAATTTCTAGAAGGGATTTTCGCTGGCGCTGTAATTAAATAAAAACAGTTTTACAATCTAAATGTCACGTAATTTCAAGACGAGAAATATTAATTAAATTTCATTATTGACAATTTTTCTTGACAAGTTAAAATCTAATTCCACCCCCTTTCATAAATTAAATCACAATACGCTCTCGCCCATCCTGAGTTTTTTTCCGCAAGGTTAGGCTCGAAACAGGGCAACACTCTGACCGATGCGCTTTCTCCGAGAACGTGTAAAGGGAGAGCTTGCTTTCCTTGACCGAGATGGAAAAGTAGCAAGTCAGGACGTAACAAATTTTTGGGGGCTCGTCCGGGATATTTGAGTGTATTTTTTGTGATTTATATTTGATACTGTTTTATTGCATGTTTTACTTTTAAGCGCATGCGCATCTCCTTCTTTTATATGCCATTTATAACCATTTTATATGCCTGCGTAAATTTTATGCAAAAATTTAATAACGTCGAGAAGAGGGTGGACAAAGGTAAGTCCAGGTGTCCACTGGTAGGAGGGGTCAATGACCCTAATTTCCAATGAGTAAGGGAACTCGTTCCAAAATAAAATTAGATGATGACATTTTAAAAGAATATCCTGTAGTAAGGAAACCTCGAACCGAAAAAAATCAAGATAGTTCAGAAAATTTAGAGGATCCTAGTATTTCAGGTGAAAATCGTGAATCCCAGTCGAATTTAAATATACCCCTTGAAGAAGAGGGTCCGTCTTTTCTGAGTGTATCTATACCCCTTCCGGATGTTAAAGATGACTCTTTTTCGGAAAAAACTATTTCTGAAAAATCCCCAATAGAAACCGAGTTCTCAAAAATCGAAAATTTATCTGCTTTGATATCCGAAGATGAATCCGAATCCGACTCTGAAGAAAATACGCGTTCTCAGGTCGATAAATCGCAAACTGAAAAAGAAAACCCTGAATTTGACATCGTATCCAATGAAGTATTTCAAGAAACATTTTCAATTAATGATCAAGCGATAATTAAAGCTCATTTAGAATTAGAGAGAAGAAAATCCGATAAATTTGTTCCAATAAAAAAATTAAATAACTCTGTACAATCGCCTTCTGCAAAAGGTATTATTAACGATTCAAAATCACCCTTATCTGAAAAAAATCTAAGTTCAACGTTCTTTCCAGTTAAAATTTCTCCCGTTATTGTTTCATTAAAATCAAGTAGTGACTCGTTGGAAATATCTCAAACCGCGATTCAAAAAAATAAAAATTCGATTAAAAATAAAGGGAATTTTCAAAATAATACAATGGCTCCTCCTGACGAAAAGAAAAAGCTCGATCCCGCAAATTTCGCGACTTTAAGGGAAGTTTTAAAAATTGTGCCTGATTTTGATGGGAAACGAACTTCATTGGGACGTTATATTGCCGGTGTAGAACAAGCCAGTACTATGAGCGGTGGTGAGATTGTCAATCATTTGTTAGATCTCGTAATAGTAAAATTACCTCCCGCAATTTGGAACAAAATCTCAAAAATCAGTTTCCGGTCAATTAAAGAATATGTTGATTATCTTCGCGATACATACGATCCTCCAAAAGATGTTTATCAATTAATGACAGAACTCGGAAATAGTTATCAAAAACATATTGACAGTGTAGATGATTTCGTTGATCGTATCCGATACTATGCAGAAAAAATATTAGAAGCAACCAGTGCCGAGAATGGCAATCCAGTTAGTATTGAGGATAAGTTGAAGGTAGAAAAAATGGCCATAAAAATCTTGAAGAGAGGTTTGAAACCGGAGATTGAGCAGCGAATGATTGACAACGATGCATCCCTTAGTGACGCGGTTAACAGAGCAAAGGCAATAGAACGCCAGCTCGCCGACGCAAATAGGCTAAGAGGAGGTGACTTGTCAAAATCGCGTGCCCCCGAAAAAACCGAGAAAAAGGTAAGTATTAATTATTTCGAGCCAGGGAAAATTGAAGAGCAAAAAGGTAGGGTAGTTTCGAGAGCTCCAGGTCCTATTGTTAGCACGACAGCAGTCGAGGGATTAACTGTGTGTCAATATTGCAATAAAAGGGGACATTCAATAAACAGATGTTTTTCAATTCCCTGTCGCCTTTGCGGAGGCACCGGCCATTTTCCAGAGAAGTGTCGTAAAAACTTAAATCCCGTTGAAACAAGAGGATATCCCGAAAAATCTATACCAAACCCGAGTCAAATGCATACTCCAGGAGTTCAATGTTTTAAATGTAATGGATGGGGACATTACGCCACAAATTGCTCTTTTAAAAATTTCAATCCGGCAAATCAAGGGATTCCGGGTCCAAGGCCGTTTCCAAACGCCAATGCGACCGGTCCGAATTCCTATGCGCAGGCGGCGCATTCAAATCCTTCGCCTGAGCTCTGTCGTTATTGTAAACAGCCCGGGCACGTGCTTGAAGAGTGCGAGCAGCGGAAGCGCAGTAACGAAAGGCGTCAGGTGCACCAGGGAAACGGGTATGGCCTGCCGGGACCGGGTGCCCAGGCACAGGCCGACATGAGAGCGTACCCGACCCTCACGATTCATACGATCCCAGAAATAACCCACCAAGAATAATTGATATTTTTTTGTCGCGACCTGCTGACGATGTAATGGCTCCGACAATCTTGTTGAAAGGCAAGGATTTGAGTGAGAGTATCATTCTGATGCTGGATTCTGGCGCAAGTAAAAATGTTTTGAAAGAACAATGTTTAAATTCCAATGCACCTGTTCTTCGTGATCAAGTTTTGAGACTCAGGGGAATAACTCAAAACATAGTACACACTTTGGGTTACGTAGAAGTAAAAACGTTGGGGAGAGAGACAACTTTTCATATTGTCCCAAATAGCTTCCCCATTAGTCAATCAGGAATTCTTTCGTCGGAATATTTTCGCGATAATTTTGCAAAAATAGATTATGAAAACAATCTTTTTGAAGTCCGTGGAACAAAAGTTCCATTCCATACTCGAGAAAGTATGATCTTTCAACCTAAAACGACAAGACTTTTTTATGTACGCATTAAGAATGATGAGGTTAGTGAGGGCTATTTGCCACCCCTTGGAACGGAGGAAGGAGTAGTGCTAGGTAAGGGACTCGTGAGGAATGAGAAGGGAAAAGCGTACTTCCCAGTAACCAACGAGCGAGACCAAAAAATTGAGATAGAAATACCAGTTGTTACTCTTTTATCAAGTCCTCCACGAGAATCGGAAATTAATGATGAATCAATTTCAAAAAACGAGTTAAGTAAAGAAAGTTCTGTCAAAGGATCGACAGAATATGGTGTAAATTTCATAATCGGAGGTGAAGTTAATAATCCAATCGAAAAAGGGTTGAGTTCCCTTGAAAACTCAGATCTTGTTGAAAAATCAGTAGAGAAAGGGTTGAGTTCCCTTGAAAACTCAGATCTTGTTGAATCCACTCCAAATCCAGAAAAATCCAATCCAAATCCAGTTAATAATCCAATCGAAAAAGGGTTGAGTTCCCTTGAAAACTCAGATCTTGTTGAAAAATCAGTAGAGAAAGGGTTGAGTTCCCTTGAAAACTCAGATCTTGTTGAATCCACTCCAAATCCAGAAAAATCCAATCCAAATCCAGTTAATAATCCAATCGAAAAAGGGTTGAGTTCCCTTGAAAACTCAGATCTTGTTGAAAAATCAGTAGAGAAAGGGTTGAGTTCCCTTCAAAACTCAGATCTTGTTGAAAAATCAGTAAAAAAAGGGTTGAGTTCCCTTCAAAACTCAGAATCCAATCCAAATCCAGTAAAAGAATCAGAAAAGAAAATTCATGTCGCGAAAGGAATCAAAAGAAATATCGAGTTAAGTTATTTCAATGGTGAGAATGTGAGAAACTCAAACGGAATGACGAGTTCAGTTCAATTTTTGTTGGAGAAAACCCCAAGGACGGGAAATGCTCCACTTCCATTTTTTTCGGAGAAAACCCCAAGGACGGGAAATGCTCCACTTCCATTTTTTTCGGAGAAAACCCCAAGGACGGGAAAGGCTCCACTCCATTTTGATAATATAGAAGTCATTTCCGGTGAAGAGGTGAGCATATCGCAGCCACAAAGTAATAACGAGATTCGTGATTCCATTCCAGTAGTAATAGCCCCAAGAGAGGGTGATTCCAGTGATAGTTTGATTCCTGTAGGAGATGTAATCGTTCATAAAGAAAGTCTTGAAAAATCAGTACCCATATTTCAACCAAATTCTGTCCTAAGTATGGGAATAAATTTTATGATGAATGTGGATTGTTTTGCGATAGGATCTCAAAATTTTGATGTAACTCGATCGGAAGGAGTTATGAAATTGCTTCGTTTAGACCATTTAGATGATTCAGAAATTTTGATAATAAAAAGTTTGATTAGTGATGCTGCGGATAGATTCCATCTTCCGGGCGAAATATTAAGTGCCACCGACGTAGTAGCACACCGAATTCCAACCACAGATAATTTACCAGTAAATTCTAAACAATACCGTTTTCCAGTTATCCATAAAGAAGAAATACGTAGGCAGGTAGAAGAATTATTAGAAGCCGGCCTAATCCGGGAGTCTGAGTCTCCATACAACACACCTGTTTGGGTCGTGCCAAAAAAGGTCGACTCACAGGGAAATCCTCGTTGGAGAATGGTGCTCGACTTTCGACAACTCAATGAAAAAACAATAGGCGATGCATACCCGTTGCCAAATATCACAGATATTTTGGATCAATTGGGCGGGGCACGCTATTTCTCAGTATTCGATTTGGCATCCGGATTTTATCAGATCAAAATGCATCCTGATGATTGTCACAAAACCGCGTTTACCACACCATATGGGCATTATGAATATGTACGTATGCCTATGGGGTTGAAAAATGCCCCACCCACCTTTCAACGTGCCATGGATATGGTATTAATGGGATTACAGGGACGCGAGTTATTCGTATATTTGGACGATATAGTAATTTATGCAAAAACCTTAGACGAGCATACCGATAAGTGTTTGAGGCTTTTCGAGCGGCTACGGAAAGCCAATCTATCTTTACAACCTGATAAATGTGAATTTTTAAAGAAGGAAGTAGTTTATTTGGGTCATGTTATTGGAGAAGAAGGGTTGAAACCAGACCCGAAAAAATTAGAGGCCGTTCGTGAATTTCCAAGGCCGAAAAATGTGAAAAATATCCGTCAATTTTTGGGTCTCACCGGTTATTACAGACGATTTATTGAAGGATATTCTCGGCTAGCCAAGCCACTAACCACCCTTTTGAAGAATGATGAGCCCTTCTTATGGGACATTACACAGGAAGAAAGTTTTCAACAATTAATACAGAAACTTTGTACAGAACCAGTTTTAATTTTTCCAGATTTTTCAAAGCCTTTTATTGTTACTACAGATGCCTCAGGCTATGCCATAGGAGGAATTTTGTCTCAAGGTGAAATTAATAAAGATAGACCAATAGCATACGCTTCTCGTACATTGAATAGCCCCGAAACCCGATACGATACCTATGAAAAAGAGGCTTTGGCAATCGTTTATAGCGTTTTACATTTCAGACCATATCTTTATGGAAAAAAATTCACATTGGTCACTGACCATAAACCCTTAATTTGGTTCAAAACGTGCAAAGACGGAAACGCACGTGTTCTTCGTTGGCGATTAAAATTATCTGAGTATGAATATGAAGTCGTGTATAAAGCGGGAAAAACCAACGTCAACGCGGACGCATTATCTAGAAATCCGGTAGAAAATGGAGATGACACCACGGAAGGTGAAATATTTGTAATAAATATCACGGGAAGAAAAAAATTGACTGATGAAGAGATTCAACAATTATTGGAACGAGATGAGGATAGTGGAGATGGAGACAGTGATGAAGAATTCCCAGTCGAGGAAGACGACCCCGAAGACCAATGGAGGAAATCTTTGACCTTGTACGAATTGGATCATGTAGAAGAAAATGAAGAGAAGAAAGAAGACGAGTTTCCGAAAATTAACGATTATGAAAAATTAAAGAAGCAGAAAAAGAAAGTAAACGTTTTATCATCCAATAAGCCGGATATTGAGGTTATACAGCCTCCAACCACTAACAGTAAAATGTTAACACGAAGCCAATCAAAACTTCAAGTCGAACCAAAATTCCCAAAGGACCGTGGGAAAAAGGACATCCAAGAGGAAAAAGAAGAATTCCAAGATATACAGGAAGAAGATGATTTCCAAGACATTCGAGAAGAAGAAGATGAATTCAAGGACGTTCAAGAAGATGAATTCAAGGACGTTCAAGAAGATGAATTCAAGGACGTTCAAGAAGATGAAGAATCCGACGAAGAAAAATTATTATCAGATAAAAAACCAAAGAAGAAAATTCAACTGCAAGAATCTGAAGACGATGATGAGGGATCAACAGTCGAATCCGATGAAAATGAAGATTGTGACAAAATTAAAAAGTCACCCAGAATAACGAGTGAAAGGATTTTGCAGGGAAATATTATCCAGTCGCGAGACCTTTTCTTCATTCGAAAGGACACCTTGTCCTACTTTTTGAATATCCGTGGAGAACCGTTCGACTCCGGTTCGCAAAAATTGAGTGACCGAAGTGAGCTGCCGTACTTTCCGGACTTACAGCTGGGCAAAGCCAGTGTAGTGAAGCGAGGAAACAGGTATCATGTGGCTCTACCTGTCAGTGACAATTCTGGAGAAGGGATGGCGCTAATCCTAGGCCATATAAAAGACGTTATAGCCAGTTTTCGAGAGTTAATGGACAGTTTAAAAGTGCAAAGTGTTAGCATCGCGAAAACAGACACTGTAGGAAATATTCCATGGGACAATATAATTTCAGAATTACGTTTGGGATTTTTAGGAAGTGCGGTAAAAATAATCGTCTGCCATGGAGTTATTAAATATGCAAATAAAAATGACCGTGAGGATATAATGAAGGAAATGCATAGCTCCGCTGTGGGGGGACACAGGGGTGTGACAAAAACTTTTAACCGTATTAGGCAACATTATTATTGGGAGAAAATGAAAATTGACATTCAACATTTTATTCAACATTGTTTGCCATGCCAGCTAAAGAAATGTGTACGAATTAAAACCAAACAACCAATGGTAATAACCGACACTCCGGGTACGGCTTTTGACAAAATCGCAATGGATATTGTCGGGCCTTTACCCAAAACTGCCAAAGACAACGAATATATTTTAACCATTCAAGATCAATTAACAAAATTTTGTCTCGGAATACCTTTGCCAAATGCTACCTCGGCAACAATTGCCAATGCATTGGTGCAAAATTTCATTACCCTTTTTGGAGCTCCTAAAGCGATTTTGACTGATCAGGGTCGAAACTTTTTAGGGAAATTGATTCGTCGAGTAGCAAAAATATTCCGCATAAAGAAAATTCGCACTACCGCTTTCCATCCTCAATCAAATGGATCATTAGAAAGATCTCACCACGCGTTAGGTGAATATTTGAAACAGTATGTCGGAAAGGAATATGATTGGGATGAATGGGTAAACCTCGCGATTTTCAATTATAATACCAATGTGCATGAAAGTACCAAACATACACCCTATGCGCTGGTTTTTGGTAAATTAGCACGAGTACCATCTAGTGAGTCTTTGGGTGTTGAGGATAAATTGCCTGACTATGATAATTATCTTGTGAAGCTCGTTACACAATTGCACGAAGTCCAGAATGTTGCCAGGTGTAATTTGATAGGTGCTAAGGAAAAATCGAAAGCACGATATGATAAGAAAATCAACCCAAAGATTTTTAAAGTTGGGGATTATGTGTTTTTGCAAAAGGGTCCGAAAGTTGGTAAATTAGTTGATCACTATACCGGACCGCATGAGATAGTAGAAGTAATGAATAAACAGAATGTTAGGATAAAAATTCAGAAGAATACAAAAGTCGTGCACGCTAATCGACTTAAGCATTCTCATATTGTTGGCCCATAAAAAGATTTTTTTTTATTTTATCAAAAATTCCTTTATTACAGAAAATGCAGAATTCAAATGAGAATATTATCTCTGCTGAGGGAGGCCCTGCAGAGGGGAGCACTGCCCAAAGGGTACTAGGGGAGCTAGGGCAGCTCCACTGGGTGATTATGAGGGAGGAGGTCCGAGAGGATTGGGTCAGCTTTGAAACCCTTGGGAAAATTGTCAGGGTGTGCCACGGGGAGGAGTGGTGGCTAAAGGAGGCTTTTCTTGACCAATTAAGCGAGATGGTCGGGAAAGTCCTTGAAGGACTAGGAGTGATGGTGGAAGTGGCGGATCTCGAGGGGGATAATGAGGAGCTAGTGGGAATATGCCTCGCTGCTAAGTGGGGAAGTTATGAGGTTGAAATCCGCGAGCTTGACGAAGACAATCGTGCGGCGGAATTCCGTGCCACACTTCAAATGGCGAAATCCATTCGGGCGGAGGCCATCCGGCTCCTCGAACCCACCCTACGAACCCTTCTGGCTGAAACCGGGAGATTGTGTAGGTTTTGATTTAGACACAGTTTAATGGGCTCAATAAATAAATGGGAAACTAAAATTTCTTCTTTTTTTTTGATTACAGAAAAACTTAGGGAGACGGAGTAGGAAAATTAAGCTTTAGTTTAAGATAGAGTTAATCACATTTTTCCTTTGTAATTTTATCCGCTTCGCTTTAAGTTAAATTACTATTTTTTTTTTTTTTATACATATATATATATAAATTTCTTAATTTTTAACGTTTTCTCGTGTTTTTTTTTATTATTCATTTTTATATTATCCAAATATTTTTTTTTGTTGTCATGTAAGTTAGTCAATAATTTTTTTTTTATATATAAATATATAATAAAATCAATGAAAAAAAGGGGATGAATTATTTGACGCTTTATTATTATTTTTTTTTTTCTCTCATTCCTTGCATGGTAATATTTAGAACCGAGCCGATATTTGAGGAAAATTATTGCAGGTCATGCCAAGAGTAGAGAGGACACCTGTATCATTGCTCCTGGAGCGTGCAAGCGTTCAAGGGAGTGGGGTACGTTACGAAGTTTTACACGAAAGTGGCGAGGGACAAGATCGTTCATACACTATGCGTGTAATTTGTTTGGGAAGAGTAGCAGAAGGGAATGGTCCATCAAAAAGAAAGGCGAGGGATGCTGCAGCTACGGCATTCCTTGAAAAACTTGATGCTAGCATTGAATTCGCTGATCAAAATGATGGATGGCCTTCATGGGCTGAGGATCGTTTTGATTCTAATAACAATTGCACTAAATGTCGAAATAGAATAATTGGATCGCGAGCGCGTGAAGTCCTTCGCGGTTTTTCGGTATCATTCTTGGACCAAATATTGCGTAAAATCGAGGGAAATGAGTTGTGGCTGGATAGGCAGACCGTGGATCAGCTGAGAGAGGAATTTCAGCTCACACTGAGTCCATGGGGCCGAAAACTCTCGCGCACAATACATTATGGCGAAACAACCAACCGTGTAGAATGGGTAGTGAATGGACACCCCCGTGTGGTCATCAGTGCCAACGGAGGGGAGGTCGTAGCTCTGGAGGTGAACATTCTCTCCAGGGTCATTTACGCTCTAAAGGAAATACAGGAGTGGGATCTGGTGGCCTAAGCGGTGCAAGGCCCACGTCCTTTGGTAAGAGGGGATATTGACCCCGCCACCTGACTGTCCATCCTCGCTTTACCCTTATTTCGCTTTGCTATTGCTTTAATAAACGCTTTATTATTATTATTATTATTATTTTCATTTTATTAATATTTTATTATCATCCTTCTATTATTATTATTTTATTATTTCATTATCATTCTCTTTCTTTTATTATTATTATTTCATTTTTATCGTCATTTTATCATTATTATTATTATTATGTTTATTATGTTTTTTTTTCTCTTTTTTCTTTTTCCCTCCCTATTATTATTTTTATATTATTAGTATGCTTTGAAGAGCTTTAGTAGAATAACAATTTATCAAGACCCTCCTGATTTCATCCATTAAAGCATTTAAAGTTTCCATTTTTTTTTTTATATATATAAATTTTTTTTTTTTTCCCATAACCAGGGAATCATCTATTTATTAATTTTTTTTTTGTGTGTTTTTGTTCCTCTGGTAATACTTATTATTTCAGTAAAAATATTGATTTCAAATCACGTAAATGGGAAAAGGGAGGGGGGTTTGCCCCTAACCATGTATTATTTTTGTTGTTTAAGATAAGAGGACAGAATGCGGATGACGAGATTGATGATAGTGATGTTAGCATGGGGAATGCTAGCCCCATTGCCAAACGAGAGCATGGTGGGATATGAGTGTGGATCATCAGCATCCAACATAACCACTCTATCCCTTTTGAATGTTGATGAGTGTGATATACCTCAACCGGTACTAAACATTTCTACGATCCATATTCAGTTCCTTCAAATAGACGATTATATATCGCTGCACGTGCGCCAGTGCAAAATTGAAATCGCGCGCGTCATTCGAAAGTGCGGAATGTTTTCACACACCAGTGATGTTTTGAACGGTAGGGCCTCGTATGTGGCCGAAGTATCGCGAGAATCGTGCGAACGCATGCACGAACACGGAACCGTTACAATAGACAAGGTTTTGATAGCGGGTTTAACAACGAACGAAACGTCGAGCTACCCGGTGGTACTCGCAGGGGAGGTAAACGTGGAGGGAACATGCGCGGGGACCGCGTATGCTGACCCTTATGGGAGTTGGAGCGAAGTGATTGTTCAGGCGGACGTAAAAATCACATTGCGGGACTATACAGCTCGAGTGGGGGTAAAAACTAATAAAGTTTATTTGAATTCGGGAGTAAGATGCGCGTTGAATAAGGGGCAATGCATGGATGTAGAAGGGGGTCCGACTTTTTGGGAACCAGTGCCCAGTGATCATTGTGGGGAAGCGCGGTATAGCATTCTTTATCAGGGAATGGCCGAAAAGGTAATAGACCAGGATTCAAGGGTAATGTATTCATTAACTGCGTCAGAGGTGACCTTTGCTCTCACAGCATCTACGACAACGAATGTCTGTGGACAAACGGTAATTCGAACGGAACACCCGCGATTACTAATTCATGAGCTTCGTGATGGACAGGGATTTATAAACGGCAAGCCCGTCGACGTGAACAATATGGACATTTTCGCGTACGTCAATTCAAAATTCGTTTACGTTGAACGACATATCAAAACTCAAATTCAACAATTGTACTACGATGTACTCATTCAAAGATGTACCTTGGAACGTGAAATGCTGAAGAATCGTCTTGCAATCGCTACGCAAGCACCAGACGAGTTCGCGTATCATCTCATGGGAGGACCAGGATTCATGGCCGTATTATCAGGAGAGGTGGTGCATATTGTAAAATGTATCCCACGAGAAGTAAAAGTGCAGCATCTGGACGAATGCTACACCCAACTACCTGTCACAGAAGGAAACTTAACATATTTTATGGCACCAAGGACTCACGTACTTATGGGAACGGGAGTACAAATAACTTGCAACAAACTTGTACCGCCAATGTATTTTATCGAGGGTGAGTGGTATGGGTTGACACCAGGGCCAGTACACGTGATTCCACCAGGAACCATGAAGCCTATGACTCGACCTACCTGGAAGTACCGAGACACAAAATCATTGGCCACCAGCGGTATCTACACCTCGGCCGATCTTGACCAGCTGAGAGAACACGTGATGTTCCCCGCTGAACGACCGGGAGTACTGAACAAATTGGCGAGAGGAATGATGGGCAAACCAGTCGTGGCCCAAGGCGGTTCGATTACAAATATGCTTAATGAAAGCGACTTTTCTAAACTCGTTGAGTCCGCGTGGAATAAAGCTTGGCAAAAATTCATTTTAATCGGGAATATTAGCGCGGGGATGGTAGGGATTTTCGTGACCCTTCGCGCGATCAAAATGATAATTGACACAATTATACACGGATACGCCCTTCACACAGTTTACGGGTGGTCACTGTATTTGATCGGAGCAATTTGGGATTCGGTCACTTACTTACTGTTGCACCTGGGTAGAGGGGGTAATGGCAACGATCACGAGCCAATAGAACGCGAGGCTGAACAATTAAATCGCGTCGAACCATCGAATCAAATTAATAGACGGGCGGAAGTACAAGAAGAAGTCATGGTTGAAAAGGTTAATGGGGGAGAGTTGGACAAAGTTGCGTCGTGTCCCCCGGAAGCCACCGAGAACAACACTAAAATTAATATCTATCCCAATCTCACTCGTTAACAATGAAAAATTATTCACCAAAACATACAAGTTTATGCATGCATGTATAAAGTGTTTTCCGCTTAATGTAGCTAGAAGTCCTCTCAAGCTAACCAAGGGATCAGTAATATTTCGGAAAAAAAATCGGTAATTAAATTTTTCCTTTCTTTTCAAAGACCATGCGGCCTTTCGGAAGTGACTCAATCAGGCTCACCATCGCCCTCAATCAGGAGTGGCCTGTAGGAGCCCCGGCTGGGTATGAAGACGAATTAGAATATTGGTTTGGGCCAGGGGATGTGTGGATGCCTCCGGAGTGGAGACTATTGTCTACCATGGTTGCGCGCTCCTGGGCGAGGGCGGTGATAGAAGCACCGGGGCCCATAAGGATCGGTGGGGTAGTATATAGCCTCCTGGGCGAAATCATCTTGCCACGGGGACAGTTCCCCGAGTTGATTTGGTTTGAGGGAGGAGAGGGGCCGGAGCCAACACCTGCAGCGACGGCAGCATAGAAGAAATTAAGATACCCCCTTTTCCTCCATTGATAAATCTACATATATATATCCATTGATAAATCCACATATATATATCCATTGATAAATCTACATATATATATCCATTGATAAATCTATATATATTCATTAATAAATCCATATATATCTCCATTAATAAACCGTTTATACTATTCCTTTTTTTTTATTATTACTAATTATATTAATTTTGTTTTGGGGAAGTTGGGGTTGGCCCCATGTTGATTTGATCTATATTTTGTAATATTAGACTCTTCCCCCCGTTTTCTTCCAATCCCGGACATAACATTTTTCTGTTTTGTCATATAAACAATTATTTTTTTTTTTCTCCTCTCTCTCTTTATATCTCGGACATAACATTTCTCTGTTTTGTTATATAAACAATTACTTTTCTTTTTCCTTCTTTCACATCCCGGACATAGATTTTTTTTTCCTATATATATATATATAATTTCTATATTTTTATTCTTATTTTTATTCATCCCGGACGCAAATTTTTTTTCCCTCCCTTTAAATCTATATGTAATTCCTATATTTTTTTTTTTTTTTTATATCCCGGACATGAAAATTTTTTTTTCCTCTTCTTTCCTCCTTTAAATATATATAATTTTTATATATTATTATTATTTTTTTTTTCCTTTCATCCCGTACATAAAAAAAAAAAAATTTTTTCTTTCTTTTATATATAAATTTCTTTTTTTTTTCCTCCTCATATCCCGGACATAAGTATTCCTTTTTCTTTATTACTATATATATATATTTCTTTCTTTACAGTCCCGGACGTGGTAAAAATATCTATTCTCAATTACTCATTTAACAGAGGTTGAAAGACTCCTTTTATTTTATTTTTATTTTTTTATTCATTTATTTATTTTGTTTTATTTAATCATTTTTCATATTCCGGACGTATTATATATAATTCCATTTATTCATTTCCGTTTTATATCTCGGACAAATATTGAATATTATTTTTTTTTATTATTTTTTTTTCCTCTTTCTATATAACAAACCGTGAATTTAGTTTTATTCAACATCCCGGACATACGTGTTGATTGAGTATGTTCCGGATGAATATAGTATATTTACATTGTTTATTTACATCAAGGAAGCAAACGAAGAGTTAACCTTTTTATTTTTTTTTACTATCTTGGATAAACCATATTTTTTTTTATTATTCAATAATTGTTGCTCTTACATTCTATTTGAAGAAGATCTTTTGAATTCAAATTAAGGAGAATCAAGAGAATTTTAAGGCATTTGAGCCCAAAGTAGAATCGTAGATTCACCTCCTTGTTTGTTTATTCCCTATTAAAACCTTACCTAATCCTTTTCCAACCCCATCAGTAGATGTTGTTTTGGAATGATCTGTTATAATCAAAGCTAACTCATAACCTTTTCTAAATGAGTTGTCTATATACATTTTATTGTCATTCTAAGCTTGCTTGCTTGCTAGAGAATTTTATTAGTAGTTTGAAATCAATGAATAACTATCGTAGTCATTATCATTGTCACACGATTATATTACATTCTAAATTTTCATATGTAGAACTTACAAATCCAAAATCAGGATCATTCAATAACTTAAAATCAAAATCAAAATACATATATATATACATATAAGTTATCTGAAGAAACCAGCGACCTGCATTCCAAAAGAAGAAACACATCAGGAAACGACAGGAGTCAACGATGTGAAGGAATTACGGCCACACCATAGTAAACTATCATCCAGATCAGCCAACGATTGATCATAAAATGTCTAAAAAGGCATGTAGTATTAAGTTAACATTTTTATTATTTTTCCTTTATTATTTTACTTTTGTTTGGTTTTCTTTCCGTTGGATTTTTTATTTTTGTTACAGTAATCATTAAGTAATGATGAGCTGACCCAGGACAATAGTTGTAAAGGCCTCTTCCGAGGTCGAGCGCCGTTCTTCGAAGCGACACTCGTTTGAGGGGGGAGGTGTTACGTCCTGCGACTTTCGGGATTTCCTTTTCTCATGGAGATTGTCAAATCCGACAATTCTCAAGGAATAAGAAAGGAAGTACGAAACATGGTCGAGTTCACGTGCGCATAATTTTCAGTCACCGAAACGAATCGATGGAATTTACCAGTACGAACGGTTGGTGAGAGCGAAGAGTTTTCGTCGCCAAGGCTCGCCTAAACGGCGACGGCTATCGCTGCTAATACTAACAATCGTCAATCGTCGGAAAGGAAACATATAGAGGCTAGCTGGAAATCCTTGGCGATAGCTTCAGGTTTCTCGGCGCATGGAGAGTCTCACAGCCCAGCATGAGATCAAGCATCGAAATTTTCTAAACAGCGCGTGACACTACCACCCGCGTGCGCACACATGTACGAGTGAGTAAAACTGTGGCCCGCACTAATACTATTGTGCGTGGGGCCACGTGCTCGAATGAACTGGCGCCCCGATATCAATGGTCCCACAAATGTATGTGTGCATGAGTGAGCGCATATGATGCACCAGCATCCTATGATAATATGACAAAGTGAATTCCCGAAAGTTGCATAAAGACGAATAACAATTAAGGATAGATCGAGTGATCACGAGTGCCTGGGTCAGGCCATCAACAATAGTTATTTTTATATAATTTAAGGGTATGAAAGTGGGCATGAAAATTTCACACAAGTTCAAATAATATTTCCTTCTTTTAAAACATTAAATGCAAACTTATAACAACAATCATCACCTAAAATCGTGATGATTCTTTTCCACGAACATATACAGTATATCGTCACTATCGTTGACGATTAAGGATGTTTAGACGGGAACTCGTGGACCATTATCCAAAAGGAGTTCGGAGAAATCATATTTACATTTAAATAAATATTCGAAGCGAGTAACGAGAGACCGATTTCAACAGCGTGGACAAAGAATAAGACCACGTGACATCGTCCTGTAAACATAGAAAATTCCAGCACCAAAATTCGTTTTCGACAAAGGAAGGCGATGGCAGGCAAAGCCATCTGTCCTTTTCCTTCCAATACTCAAAGCTCATTTTTCAACTCCAAGGCTGGTCATCTCACTCGCACCCCCGTAACCAATGAGAGCCTCCCCTACAATTCAAGTGGGTCCGCTTGGAAACGCTCCATGCGAGGCTCATGGGTACGCTCTCTACGGAGGAGGGGAAATTATAACCAAACGAATCGAGATCATGAGTATACTATGGTCCAATTAAGACAACCCGACAAAGCATTTATGATGTTGCGATTTCACATCTTTTACAGTAAAATCACTGATGAACAAATACGAACTCGTGTGAATTTCGAATTGCATGAGTGAATGAATCAATTCTTTTTTTTTTCAGGAGATAACCCGATTATTTAACTTAAACGATTTATCAAATTATCTATTTCAAAACAAAATAAATAAAATCCAAATTAATCATGAATTCAATAATCTATTCAATCAAAAGTAATTCAACCAAAGCTAAAGTTTATCACTCGTTAAATTAATTTATGTAAACCTTTAAATCCATTTGAATCATGTTATTAATCCATAAAATGGAATATCAGTTATTAGAAATACATAATAGTAATTACATTCCTCTGTAAAAATCTAAATCATTAATAATAATTGCGGAAGAATGAACTGTACATGGATTGAATGATACAGAAAAATCTTGCGTCATCCAAAAGAAAGAAATGGAGCGAAAAGAAAGGACAGGATAGGAAAAGATACATGAGGAAGTAGGAAGGAACGCATGAGTGAGGAGAGGATAGAGCGGATAGGAGTATGTAGGAGAGAGGGTAGAGAGAGTCCCTACGGAGGGGCCTCGCTAGCGCACGCGCCTCCGAAAACAAGGGAACGAATGATGCGAAGAACGAGAAAAGAGTGAGAGAGTACGAATGATACGGAAATGAATGAAGAGCGAGGGAGATGAATAGGCGGAGAGAAAAGTCACGCTACAACGCGCATGCGTAACCTTTTATGAAATCAGCGCAAAATACCCCAAAATAATGGGATTTGCAAATTTATTTTTGTGTAAGAACAAATGAATGAATGAGTAAAAATAAGATAATGCTAATTCCAATAAAAATTCAATAATTATTCATGTAAGAAACAACTCTTCCAAAATTCATTGTATCGAGACATAAGGGGGCGGTAAGCCCACGCTTAGGCAAAGGCGTGCGGGGTGTAAAGCGTCCGAGGGGTAATACCCCACTTTTTCCAAAGGACAGCTTATATAATTAGGGGTCAGAGGCCCGGGAGAGTCAGTTTTACGTTTTTTGTTGCAGTTTTGAAGTTCAAGTCAGAGTCAGTCTTAATTTTCACAAAGTCACTTGACTTTCAGTTTCAATTTGCGAGTTTTAGTTTTTTTACGGAGTCAGTTTTGTTGCAGTTTTAAGTTTCATTATCATAGTTTTATTTTCCACCTTTATCAAAAGTTCTGCACCAGTGTTTTAATCCACAAGAAACATTCGTGAATAAAATTAATAAACTTATAATTGTGAACTTTCGTGTTAATCCAAATTATTCTTCGCACCTTCACCCATCACCGCTTTCATCATCATCATCACCATCGTCGTCATCATCTTCATCATTATCACCGTCATCTTTTAAGTGTCCTGCTTAAAAACCACCACCACCACCGAGTAAGTACAATTAAAGAGTTTATCTTATTTTTTTATTTGCAAGCATGATATCTTTAAAAATAAAATCAGTGTGCGTCACCGAGTCTCGGACGAGAGCCTCCGGTGTTACGGCCCTGAGGGCTAACGTTGTTTATTAGGAAACTCCACCCGTGTATCAAGAGTTTCCTTTCTGTTTGAAATTTTTCCGGCATCGTTTCATCTCGTTTTATTTTCAATATGAGTGTCGTAATTCCCCGCGTTGGAATTAATTTCCTTTGTTGTCTAAAAATGTATAATCCGTTTGTTTAAAGTGAAAAGTCGTAAGTTTTACCTTCGAAATCATAAAGTGCGACCGAATAAATAATCATTATCAGAAGACAATGTTCGCTGAAATTAAAAATCGTTTGGCGGGTACGAATAAAAATACTCCGAGTGCCGTGTCTAATTAATCTGAATTTACCGATTAATCGGGAGAACCAATTAAAATCATTAAAATCATTTTCTTCAACTTTCGTTTAATTTCAATTAAAATTCTAAACATCCGGTCACTTATTCAGAACCTCTAAATTTATGGAAACTATTTATGAAAAATAAACGGGATTCAATTTCAATCATTATTTAATTTATCGTGAGGAATAATTAAAAATGGAAGATCTTTACGTAATCATATTAATTGGGAGTATGGCTGTAGGGCTCGTGTTCATTCTTTCTCTTATTTGTTGCCTTTCGTGCGCGTGGGAAATTGTCGACCCCGTTACACAGTGTTAGTGAAATATTTTTCTTTTCGGGAGTTAGTCGGTGCATCGTGACACATTCTAAAATGACAGCTGTTCGAAATTTCGACCCATAAAAATTTGCTCGAAGGTCAATGACCCCCAATGACTCTACTCTCGTATCCATAGACGGTTCGTCGCCGGTCATCTTAATAGAGGCCTTGACTCGGCCTCCAAACCGTTCTTCCCCCCCATCTCCCCAACCGACCGTAAACTCACAGCTGTGATTCGCGCGGACTATATTGTCATATATTGGGTTTAACGTGAATTTTACATTTTCCCTTTCGTTTACGAGTCATTGTGTTTTTCCTTCCATTATGGAGGATCTTCAAATTCGTTTTGCTGTTGGGGTAATGATAGTCATATTTCTTTTGGTTTTAAGCCTGGGGATTATACTATTCTGTCCTTGTGGAACCCCTGTGTTGACTCCTCCCCCGACCCCGCATAATTCATTCGTCGATATCAGCGTGGATTCTACAATTGCGATAGAAATGAATACTCGAAATAAATAATTACATGAAGATTTACATCATCTTCCCCACATTTTCTTTGCGCAAATTCTGTCCCTTAAAATTTTCTTGTTTTGTTCAAATTCATTTTTAACAAATTTCCTTGATTATTTCTCGTCCTCTGACGTGTAACTTTATAATTACAAGAGCGACGCGATAATTTCTAGAAGGGATTTTCGCTGGCGCTGTAATTAAATAAAAACAGTTTTACAATCTAAATGTCACGTAATTTCAAGACGAGAAATATTAATTAAATTTCATTATTGACAATTTTTCTTGACAAGTTAAAATCTAATTCCACCCCCTTTCATAAATTAAATCACAATACGCTCTCGCCCATCCTGAGTTTTTTTCCGCAAGGTTAGGCTCGAAACAGGGCAACACTCTGACCGATGCGCTTTCTCCGAGAACGTGTAAAGGGAGAGCTTGCTTTCCTTGACCGAGATGGAAAAGTAGCAAGTCAGGACGTAACAATACATAAGATTCTTACAAATAGACAACCACCCGTGTATGAACTAGCCGATCTAGAGGGTGAAGAGATTGACGGTTTTTTCTATGAAGAGGAGTTGAACGTTGTGGAGAAGAATATCAAGGAAGCAGAATTTATAATTGATCAAATTCTCAAGACCAAAGGGAGAGGGCGTAATAAAAAATATTTTGTTAGTTGGGGAGGATACCCCGAAAAATTCAATTCTTGGGTCTCAGCTGCAAACGTTCTAAAAAAGTGATAAAATGAGAGACCAATTTCACTTAATTTTATCCAGCAATAGCAGTATGAAATATTACCCTGATAATACAGTAACACACTTTATAACACAGCTGCCGATTACATTGAAGTTGCCGGGCGAGTGGGCTGCAGCCTTAACAGAGATTCAATTTCCACGTACTTTTATGAACGTAGAACACGGAAGTGGTCACATAACAGCACAAAGCATTTTTGTTCAACAACCTGTTAAAAATGAGGTGAAAAAGAAAACACCGGTTACTCTAAAGAGTCCTGCAAAAATATTCTGACAAATTAATATCCCACCTGGGTTGTATACATCCATTCACGCTTAATTAAAAATATAAATAATGGCACAGTTTTGAAAGAACATATTTACATGGAGTATAATGAAGAGCGATCTATGGTGAGCGTTAAAGCGGCAGGTGGTGGATGTAATAAAAAAATATGTTAACGCTCTCACATAATTTCATTCAGTAACACGTTTTCTAAAATTTTTGGTTTCAAACCTGACACCAAATGATATACATGAACAATCGACATATAACGCTGACTTTCCGGCAAGTCTTACCCACGGACTCCCTGATAAATTGTTTTTATATACGGATATATGTGAAAGTTATGTAACGGTCGACGTTCAAACATCCCTTTTACGTATTATACCCGTAGACACCACGAATTATGTGTATGGATCCACGCAGACAAAATCGTTCTCACCGCCAAATTATATACCGCTTTTACGCTCGGAGTTCAATACAATTGATATAAATATAAAGACAGACACGGGTAATCCTGTACCATTCCAGAGTGGGACTCTGACCGTTACATTACACTTTAAGAGGATTCGTTAAAATGACAATGGAGCATTACATTCAGCACAACGATAATCAGGTGGGTGGGGGGATCGATAGGGTATTTGTTGGAAGTCCTTATCAACGCGGCCATGGTCTTGGTAGTTTTCTGAGCGGATTATTTCGACGAGCTTTACCATTACTAACTCGTGGTGCTCGCGTAGTCGGAAAAGAAGCGCTACACACAGGAATGAATATAATAGGTGATGTTGCTCATAATACACCATTTAACGAAGCGTTCAGGACGCGCGTCACCGAGGGTGGGAGAAATCTTAAACGGAAAGCGGAAGAGACGCTCGATAGCTTGATGAAAGGATCAGGATATAAAATGAGCAGTCATCAGCCGCACCATCATTCATTGTTCGGCCATACAGCTTCACACATCGGCTTACCTGCATTCATGGCGCTTAAAGCTATTAAGGCTAGGAGTTCTGAACGATCAACGAGAAATAAAAAGAAGAGGAGCAGTAAAAAAGTTGTAAAATCACTTGAAGGGAAAAACAAAAATAATATAAAAAAAAGAAAATCTGCAAAGACGTCTAAGAAAAAAGTAGCAAGTAAGATTCGAGGTACGAAAGTTGTCAAGCGTAAAAAGCGTACCGCTGCTGATATATTTGGATAATTATTCAATATTTTTTTAGTTTTATATTTTTAATTAAGAGTTAAATTTTAAAAGTGTGGAAAAATGTATTTTTTACATTCTCATTCTTGTGAGTGCTTGAAATCAGAGCTGGACTTATTTACCTTACCACCAACTCAGACGAGCATCGAAGGCTCTCAAGGCATACATTATAAACCTATATCCTCACTCACTGATGAGGCCCCCATTGAATTTGTTGTACCGGGGCATGGCGATGAATATATCGATTTAGCCCATACAATGCTCAGTATCCGCGTCCAGTTAAAACCTCGCTCCGGCGACGCTGTTCTAACCGATAAAGTAGGGCCTGTTAACAATCTGTTACACTCTTTATTCAATCAAGTAGATGTGTCATTCAATCAAAAACTTGTATCCCCATCGAATAATGCTTATCCATATAGAGCATATATCGAAACATTGCTGACCTATAAGGATTCAACAACAAAAAAGTCATCTTGGCGCTAGCATGTGGGTAGATGATACACCAGGCTATTTTAATGAGCTGCCTCAAGCAGCTGCAGAGGGTCAAACACTCACTAAAAACCCAAACTCAGGTCTGAGGACTCGTCAGGCTATGATTCTAAATGGTTGTATGGTAGATCTCCGAGGCTATCTTCATTCAGATATATTTAATCAGGAAAATTTTTTACTCAATGGTGTTGAATTACGTCTTCGCCTAGTACGTTCAAGATATACATTTTGCCTTATGGATGATAGTGCCAAGGATTACACCGTGCATATTACTGATGCGTGTCTTATCGTACGACGTGTTAAAATTAGTCCGGAAATTTTACTGGCTCATGCAAAGGCTCTAAGCAAGGGTACTGCTAAATATCCCTTTACGAGAGTTGAGGTAAAACCATTTACAATACATAGCGGCGTTCATGGGGAGACACTCGATAATGTTATACTAGGGCAGCTGCCGAAAAGAATTGTTCTTGGTTTCGTTGATAATAAAGCATTCAATGGTGATAGAAAACTAAACCCCTTCAATTTTCAACATTTTGATATAAACTATCTATCGCTTTACGTAGATGGTGTGCAGATTCCCAGCAAGCCTTTACAACCAGATTTTACTAATAATTTATATATTGACGCATTTCACACTCTGGTCTCGGGTACTGGTATACAATGGGATGACGATAGCTGTGGGATTGATAGAGCCGGTTGCCCTAATGGCCACTGCTTATTCTGTGTCGACTTAACCCCAGACCTTTCAGCAGCTCGGCCGGGCCATTGGAATCTTGTACGTCATGGTAGCCTCCGTATAGAGGTTCGTTTCAAAAATGCATTGTCAAAAACTATAAATTGCATTGTATACACAGAATTTGACAATGTAATAGAAATCGACGCCTCGCGACAGGTCATTGTAGATTTTTCAGGTTAACATTACGGTGCTACTTTTTTAGTATAATTGTGTCTGAAAACTTGTAGAGCGTGTCGCTCCAGAAATCTGAGTAGATAGCTTTTTTACTATAGGGAGCCGCCATTTTCCACACATCCCCCACTCCTCTAAAGCTTAGCTATATTTTTTAGACATAAGAGTTAGTGATGTAAGATCTACAGTGTTAGCCGACACCTCGAGAGTAAAAGACGTGCCATCTTACCACTGTTTGAAGTTTATATACCGTGGTCAGATAGAAATTGTTTTGAATACTCAGACCAATGGATTGCGTAATTGATATCCAGGGTTTCGCGGATAAGGAAGACTGGTTTACGCCAAAGGAGGTTGCGGTTATTTCTCTTGATCATAAATATATCGCCCACTGGGTGGTAGCTCCAACATGTATTTTCACGGATTTGCCTAAAGCGATTCGTAATAAGAACAATTGGGTAACTCATTATCATCACGGGTTTGAGTGGTTCGAAGGTGATATACCTCTTCGTCAATTGCATGCGAATCTCAGGTATATTGCCAGAAATGCTGGAAAAATTTACACACGAGGTCTCGACAAAGCAGTCTATCTACAGAACGTTATGGCACGTGAGATAAAAAATCTTGAGGACTCAGCTTGTCCACCTTTCAAAGATTTACCAGAATCCTCCATGACATGTCTACCCCACGGTCTCATAAAACGAGCGGGTCTCAAATGTGCTCTGAATAATGTGGCTCGATTGAGGAAATGGATTCTTCGTGATGTGATACCTATGGATACACGGATTCCTTTAAATGTACAGATCATAAATAAGCCCGAGACCGCAGTACAGGATCGTACTCGAGAGTCAGCACGCCTTACGACACCTATAGCAACACCACCAAGGGAATGTTACTCACCGGTTGTATCAAAGAATGAATACGATCCAGTTTGGCCAGGCATTACGAGGTTTTCCCCGGATCGTGTCGAGAGGTGTTCATCCAGCGGATCAAATACCAACTCTACTGACGAGACCGACTGCTCTAGTTGTGAATACTGATGATCACACAAGAGCAGGCAGCCATTGGGTTGCCATATACATCGACGGGCAAGGACATGGATCATATTTCGACAGCTACGGTGTTCCACCGCATTTACCTAGCTTTATCAGCTGCTTGCGAAAAAATTGCACCATCTACCAATGGAATACGCAGCAAGTGCAGAGCTTCTCTTCAGATGTGTGTGGCCAGTTTTGTATTATGTTCCTTTACCATATGCACAGCGGGGGTCTCTACTACAATTCAGGGCTATTTTCACCAGCAATTTACAACGAAACGATCGCCTCGTAGCTGGCTTTTACAAATGTCTGACAAAACTTTTACGTGATACTCCTCGGAGCACAGCCGCTCATCGCGGCAGTACGTTATTTGGCGGAGGTGTCGGCCCTAGAACATGTGTTCAGTATTGTAACGCTAGATTTAATTATTTTTAAGCTTAGTGGGGTTTATTCTTACACATATTTCCTCGTACAAGTGTATTCCTAGTTTAAGAATAAATTTTATATTTTATATACAAAAATGTTTGACAAATTATTTATGAATGCGTCCAACAAACCCCTCTCCTTTCCCCGCAAATTATTTATTCAATAACCCTGGTATATTTCTGCGTATACCAGGATAGCATAAGCGTCGCGGAGGTCTCATCGCTGGTATTTTGCCTTTCCTACGGTCATCGGGGGTTTTTCAATTTCTCATTTCCCCATAGTAAGTATTTTTCAAATATTCAGCCTTCCGCAGCTACACCAAAGCTACCTGCATTTTCTTATCCTCCAGGACATCTCAACACTCTCTCGCCATCCTACAACCCTGATACCTTCCCCCTACGCAGCTCCTCACGATGGGGCCCCTTCAGAGAGAGAGAGAGACAGGTGTAAAATCTCCACCGCTACACCCTCCACTCCTCCCACGATCCCTATCTCAACCACCTACACCACCCACCTCCCCCTAACCTTCCAAAACATATCGCTAGGTGGCTACCCCCCGGGAAAACCTTTCTCGTACACACAATATCAACCCTCAACTATTATACCCCTAAAATTTGCTGGGTGGTGGTCGGGGACGGCGGCCACAACGGGCCCTCGTGAAAATGACTCCTCCACCGAGTCAGCTTCACCGCACCGGAATTTACCCCCACCCCTAAAAACAGCTCCAGGCCCCGAAATATACCTGAGGGGGACACCCCATGTATAAGGGATAGGCGTATAACACGCTTGACCCGGGCAAGCCCGCACTTCCGAGCCCCATGTATAAGGGGTTGGCGTATAGGTACAGTACTCTACTTACGCGTGATATTATCAGCACCGCAATACTCTCGAAAGAATACAGAAGGAGAGTACGCGTGCTATTATCAGCACTGCAGTACTCCCAAACATTAATTTTTGACCACAGATCCATGCGACGTTAGTTTGAATTAAAGAGGATTAAATAATTATACGCGTTCGAATATTTCCGATAAAATATATATATTGTTACAACACTTTTCAAATTAAAAATGATTAATTACAATACGCGTGATGTTTCAAGTTGAAGTCTGGTTGGTTATTGAAACTATATGATGGGGTATGCCCAAATGGCTCCCTCTTATATATCATTCGGTTATTCGTTCGGAGTGGGGAGGCGTTGCGACGCCGAAACCCCTGAGTTGGCTGAGTTGATAAGTTGGCATAACTGGCATTTGTTCGCAACTAAATATGGTTATTTTATAATAATTATTCTTTACTAATTGATTTGCCAAAACCATGGTTGGCGGAAGTTTATTGCTTTTATTTCTACGAAGTGTTGACCTCGATCCTCTCCCTGAGAATCATTTGTATATTCTTAGCTGATAATCTTTGTATATGTCTCTGCCGTTTCCGTCCATGATTTTGCGCATCGACTCTATGAAATTCGTTTTGGGCGCTTGCGAACTCCAAGTCCCATTGTAATATAGATATATATATATGCATGTCGGTATTGCTTCTAGCAAAATATTATAGCAAGTAGATTTGTTCGTTTTAATTGAAGTTATATTGGCTTTAGCAGTTTATTATAACTTGTGGATTCGTTATATTTGACATAGCAGAAACGATATTTTACTTAATTTAATGCAAATGAATAATGATAAGCTAGTTCTAGGTTTTATCTTGAGAGCAACCTTGCTGGTTGATAGGGGTATAATTGTTATTACCGACACCAGGTTCTCCTGCGAGCAACCTCGTTTGTCGATAGGGATGTAACTGTAGTTACCGACATCAGGTTCTCCTGCGAGCAACCTCGTTTGTCGATAGGCATGTAACTGTAGTTACCGACACCAGGTACCTTATGAGAAGCCTTATCCCTCGATGGAGATGTGGTTTTTAGTTATCGACGTCGGCTAAAGTCCATCGCAACTCCTTATAGTGAAAAGATAATTCAGTTTCATGTAGCGAGAGAGGACAAGACACCTATAAATAATTTTTCGGTGAATGGGGAAGGGTATGATAATTAAATTGCATTTCCTACAGAGTTTCATTCATCACAATAAGTTTATTATACACTTAAAAAAAAAATCCGAGTAATAATTACTTTTTTTTAATTCTTTTCTCGTCAGGCTCATACTCATTATCGCTATTTACATCATTTGTCACGATCCTTTCTGCACGGAATAGGCCGTAACATATTGATATCATATCATATCATGCATATCATTTGCTGAAACCTAGCCGTCAAAGTGTCGAGGAGAAACTATATTCCTCCAGTAGTTTTCAATATCCTGAGATACAACACCTCATTTCTTTTATTCACGCATTCACAGGCTGTGACACAACGTCTTCGCTCTACAAGCAGGGAAAGACCAAATTAATAAAACATCAGAAGCCAACGTTTTTAATAATCCAACCACGTTAAAAAGTTCGATACAGGCAGCCGGGCAAAATATAATTATGACTTTGTATGGTGCACGAGAAAAAGATAACTTTTGTTATCACGAATTTCGATATTTATGTTTCACAAAGTCAAGCCTGAAAAGTACATTTAATTTAAGCTGTCTTTCCCCAACTGCTGAGGCTTGTAATGAACATTTGCTTCGCACGTTTTTACAAGTGTGTGAATGGCTAGGCGATTGTTCAAAGGACCCGATGCAGTGGGGGCCGAAAAAAAGTAGAAATATATTACACCCTATTCGTGCAGAAAGGATCCAATTGCGCCCAATTTATTAGAAATTATTTCTTGTTCATGCGATAAAAGTGGTTGCACATCTTATTGTACGTGTCGAAAACTAGGGTTAAAATGTACAATACTGTGTGAGAAGTGTAACGGCTTCAATTGTACAAATGTTCTTGAACCCGAAATAGTTTCAAGTGACGACGAAATTGACGAACAATTTTTAAAATTTTCTGATGCGGTCGACGATGCAACTGATGTTACGTTTGCGATAACCAGAGGTTCAAATAATTACAAATAAGGATGATGAGTATGAGCCTGACGAGAAAAGAGTTAAAAAAGAGTAATTATTACTCGGATTTTTTTTTTTAAGTATATAATAAACTTATTGTGATGAATGAAACTCTGTACGGAATGCAATTTAATTATCATACCCTTCCCCATTCATTGAAAAAATATTTATAGGCATGGCCATATTTAAATTGAGGAAATACAATAATTATTGGGGTAACCATTAGAAAAAATTGATTTTCAACGGCATTATCATATTCGCGAGAACAAAATACACAGTACTAAAAAAAAACAACTCAGTATGACCATTTTTAAGGAAGTTATTGAATTTGTTAACTATGCCGTCCGAGGGGACCTGCGGGCCGGGTCGCGGTAGCCCCACCGCGCCACTCGGCCGAGCGGCCGACGTTGCTCGCTGATCCGCGCCCGGGCGAACGGAATCTATTATTACCCGCAATGAGACGAACGCTCTAAAGGGTTGGTATTATATTGAATCTCATGCCCAAAAGTGTAGAGAAGGCTCACGAATTTAAATTATGCAAAAATCTTGATTACAACAATGGTAAATTGCAAAAACGTATAAACATCGATATTTCGGGTTGTAATCAAGATATTGCGACTTTTTTTTTTAATTGCTCTTCTTACAAAAACACATCAGAGTCTTGATAAGTATTTCAATTATCTACATAATTTGAGGAATTATTTCTATTTGTTTATAAGCAAAAATTTAAAATCGTCGAAAAACAGTGTTTTTTTTAACGGAAATGTTGGTTTTTTTAAATCGAGAATGTACATGATGAAACGAAGCTCCTGAACTTTTCACTACTCTGTGAGCCTTCCTCGGAGATGGGAATTTGAAAAATCCGGATTTTTGTAGATCGGAGATTGTTGCTTAACTATATAACGTAGATCAATAAATCTTGCACGTAAGTAGTATGTGGACCACTCTGGCGACCCCCACTCCTATCCCCTCCACATTCCCCCACGCCGGAGCTTCTTTTCCGAGCGTGGTGGAGCCGTGATGGGGAGAGGTGGTGGAGGAGAGCGTTCTGCGGGCTAGCCAGAGCGGTCCGATTATTATTATTATTCAAATAATAATAATAATCCATACTTTTTTCTTTTTATTTAATATTTTTTCTATACATTTTTTTTCACTTAAATATACGTAATGCTTTATACAATGAGAAAATACAATGAGATTTATTCCTTACAGGCTATAACAGTTTTAACGATGCGATCCAAATGATGTATCAATAGATTGTCAATTATCGTTGCTTTTCTACAAGCAGGTAATTCACTATATGAGTTTTTTGACGTTGTTACTTTTTGGATAGCTCTCACTCGCATTTTCGCACGCTTTGTGCGAATATTACGTCCTATGCAACTCGTTGTAACAACGGATATTTCTGATGCTATTGTGTGTACAAGAGAGTCTCTGCAAGCTGTCAGCTGGTTGCAAACACGATGAAGCCATGAAATATTTCTGTTTATACTGGTTTGTAAAAATGTCAGTAAAATGAATTGTTATTTTGTGAGATAGAAAAGCGGCAACGAACGATATGTAGGGTCCGCGCACTGTTCATTTACGCGCTGAATAATTACAGAAATGTGTTTCGTGCGTTTATAACGTTGTAAAATGTAATTATGACCGAATGGTATATTCGCCATACACGCTTCTTCTTCTTCTTCCTCCTCTATGTCGCCAAAGAACTCCGCGATGGTGTTGATATGATTTTGAAAATCGTGCCAAGAAGCGTCGTCCAGAGTTAAGCAGCCGTGGATATCACATATGAACCTAATCACAGGCCGTAACGTACCACTCCGACAAATATCCATGCCCACGCACACAGATTTTGTCCACAAATTATTTAGCTTATACGCGAACGACTCCAATAGCGGACGTATATTCTCGGCAACGTTTCGCAGACATCGCAGGGCTTAATGTTTTGTAGACGGCTTGAATTCCAAATTATTGAATTTGTACCGTGATATTGCACCGCCAGATTATTTTCACGGGCTGCGACTATCAGCTGTTGAAATAGATGATCGTCTTCTTCGAACAGCTTGACGAATCTGGCTGGCAGAAAACACGCAAATACGTTTTCCACGTCGATGACGATACGCGAACCCCATTTAGTTTGAACAGTTCTTATATTGGTAATATTGTAGTCTTTTTCGAGCTCTAGTTCTGATAACTTTTTCACCGGTAGAAAGGCTGCCGTCTGGCCCACTTTGTTGATTCGTGCGAAATCCATCGTAAATATTGAGTTCGTCAAATTTTCGTGTTAAAGAGAGAAATTGCGATCTCGCTTGTATTACTGTTTTTATAGACGTGATGTCTTGTAAAAGCCCTTCTATCCGCCGTTTTAATTCGCATCGTTTTCTCTACATACACCTCAAACGAGAGCAAATGCGAGAGTTTTTGGAGTTTTACTTCGATATCTGACCGCTGGTTCGATCGCGAATGATGGCCGTTTTCCCAAGTTCTAGATTATATTCTGCAGTAGCCCCTCCACGAGACCTCCACTACAAGGATTACTCATTTTTATTAGACATAACAAAGACAAAAAGAAATCTGATCGTCTATATATGATACCCTATGGGATCAGCATTTTTTTTGCAAACCTTCGAAAGATCGTTGGTTTGACGCATGTGATATTCGAAAATATGATAGTCGTTGGAAGCGACTTTTGGACCCAAAAGAATGCTGAATCTAAGGCACGTGATCGCAGTTCAAGGAACGGTAGAAAAACGTGTAAAATTTCAATGTAACTTTTTATTATTATCGTACACGGGAACAGCAGTTCTGTATACAATGAAGATGCTTATTTCTATACCCCCCACCACCGCAACCATTCATATTGGAAACTACATCCGCAGATTTGCTGCGCTCATCGATATTCGCATTATAATACTCATCCACTATTTTATCGTTTCGCTGCGAATCATTCGAAAATACGCATCTAAAGCGGTGAATACCGAAACCAGTAGCCATATAATGAAGAAACATAACACAATACTGTCCGCAACATTGTAAATTCGGGCCTTGAAGCTGCGTTGCGTTGCAGCGGAAGAGTCTGCAGTTTCTTCGGAGACGAGCGAGATGCTGCGGAATGATTGGTGGTGGTCCGTAACTGTCAAAGAACCATCCGTGTCCATTTCTATCGACGTACATGGCGACCCAGTGGGCCCCTGGTAGTTTGTGGCCATCGGTGTTAACCACGAATGCCGTCGGTTTCGTCCACACCCTCGGGATACGATCTGTTGGGTACACGCCCACCGTATGATCCTTTATGTTCTGGAGAGATTGCAGAATTTGAAGGCTGTTCATGGCCCAAGGGTTTTTCTTCTTCTTCTTCTTCTGACGCGTACTCTGGCAAACTGACGTGCCACGATGTAGTAGTTCTATACTCCCATAAGGAGGTGATTTGCTCGCTATGACAGAGCCATGCTTTGATCCGGGTAGCGTTGTTCAGAGCGCATTTGTATGTGTGTTTTTTATTTACCACACCGTGATACATGCAGCGTGTTGACACACGCTGCATGTATCACTTCGTGGCATGTGGCGGAATGAAGGAGCCTCATCATCTTCTTCCAGATTTATAATGTAACACCCCGTGAGCTGAGCTAGGTATGACGCTTTCTCAGAGCCTCTTGTAAAGATCCGTACAGCCTGGATCGCAATTCTCTTCAGATTTGCGTCCAGCGAATGTAATGATATATCACCTTCAGGCCATTCTATACCATGAATATCAGCGCATAGGCGCATGTTTTATCTCTTTACAGAGGGTGACAATTTGTCATACGCGTAGGGCGGTTTTACAAGCCAATGATCAAAGTCGTCAGTCTGTACCGAGATGACAGCTACTTTTTTAGGTATAAACTGATTATGTCTATCCCTCATACCCTGTATATCAATAACGATATTCATGATGAAATATTTTTTCGACCGTCGCACTCCAAACGATGAACGCAAACTGAAGGCGCTTTTCTCTCATCAGCCGCTGAAATCCATGACCACTTGCCGTGATGAGTCGATCTCCAACACATTATCGTATTCAGCATACACAATGCAATTAATTATTGAAGCTAGGGCTCCCGCAAAACGTATTTCTATCCTCACACTATTGTGTCTCACAAGGTTCCAATGAGTGCTACTATTGGCCGAGAGATCGGGTGTAAGATCAAATGCGAAGAGACAATTACCCCACGGATAGCTTGAGCGTGAAATACAATTACCCTCATTGAGGAAGTGAATACCTGTACCGGAAAATAATGTATGATAGGCATCCACGTACATATCAGCATCTATAAAGTCTGGCTATAGAGGCTTTGACGGTATTTGCAAGCCGTCCGCATACAAAGAAAGATAATTAATTTGGTAATTTTGAAAATTGAATGGGTTCATGACGCGATCGCCGTTGAAAGCCTTATTATCGACAAAACCGACAATTATACGTTTGGGTAACTGGCCCAATATGACATTATCAAGAGTATCCACGTGTACCCCTGCATGCATCGATATCGCTTTAACCTCGACGCGCGTCAAAGGATATTTTGCTGTAGATTTAGACAGAGCTCTTGCATAAGCCAGAAGTATGCCTGGAGCTATCTTAACGCGACGTACAAGTAGCGATGCCTCTGTAATACGTATCGTGCAATCTTTCGAAGAACTCATGAGACAAAAAACGTTATTGGTCCGTACGAGCCGCAGACGCATTTCAACGCCGTTTAGCAAAAACCTCTCTTGATTAAAAATATCGCAGTGCAAATGGCCGAGGAGGTCGACTGTTCTATTCTTACCTAATACAGCGCGCCGGGACACAAGACCGTTATTATCATCGCCCGTATCATCCATTTTACCAGCTGGATCATTATACCATAGAACACTCGTAAGATGCGAGGTCTTCGCAGCATGCCCGTAATTCAAGAGTGTTTCAATGTGCGCTCTATATGCATAGGCATTGTTAGGAGGTGAGACAAGCTTCTGATTCAAAAATACATCGATCTGGTTGAACATTGAGTGCAGAAGATTATTGACTGGTCCTACTTAGACGAGCTTGCCCTCCTTTGTGGCCGAAGTTTCTATCTTAACACGCATGCTCAGCATGATATGTGCAAGATCAATGTACTCACCCCCCTGCCCCGGTATGACAAATTCTATCGGCGAATCGTCCGTCAACGATGAGATTGGCTTATAATACACTGAATGTGTTCCCTCAATTGTTGTCTGGGTCGGTGGTAGTGTAAATAGTTCAAGTTCCGACTTAAGACACTCACACGAATGTGCGTGCAGGAACGCTATTTTCTCAGTTCAGGCTGAGCAAAAATTTCCCGCAGTGTTCTTGATTTCTTGTTACGTCTCTTGACGGTTGGTTTTGTCGGTCTTGTTTTCACCGGCTTCTTCTTCTTACTCCGCTTCTTTTTCACACTGTCTGAACGTTTTCGCGACTTCACGGTCTTCTTTCTTTTTTTCACACCGGTGCGTCGTGATGCGCTCTCAGCAAGAGAATGCATCAGTTTATAAATTTTACCAGCTCTATAGGCGGAGCCCTTCATGAGCGTACTAATTTTTTCTCCAGCCTTACGCTTCAGATTTTCCCCGGACTTGCGCAGGCGCGTTTTGAATGCTTCTCTTGGGTGCATGCCGGAATCCATGATATCCGTGGCCATGTTAATACCCGAGCGAAGGGCCTCTTTACCGACAGTCCGAGCACCTTGTTTCAAGATCGGTATTATACGGCGAACAAGGCCCCCTAGGAAACTTCCAATGCCGTGACCTCGTTGATTCGGTGAGCCAATATACACATGGCTGATACCCCCATAACCTGTTCGAGCACCACCACCACCACCTCCCGTTTGCATATCAAAATATTCGTCATAGTAATCCATTTTAGAGCAGTTCAAGTTAATCTGTACGTTTGAACTGTAACGTCACCGTCAGCGTCGCGTACTCGAATGGTATCGGCTCGCCAAATTCATCCATTATATCAATGGTTATTGTTTGAAAACTAGTGCGTAATAGAGGAACATAGCGTGGTGGTGAGAAACTTCTTATTTTCACAGATCCGTAATTACGGTCATCAGCGGCAGCGGCTGGTACAACGCGTAGCAAAGGCGTATGCACATCGCCAGTGATATAGGATTCACAGATGTCAGTATAAACGTACATCATATCGGGTGTCCCATTGGCTAGATTGGCGGGTCTCTGAGCAGCGTATGCTCTCTGAACTACTACCCCTTCCTTAGCTTGAGTGAATCCTAAAACCTTGCTCAGCACGTCGGAGAAGTAGAAGGAGTGCTCCAGGTTCTTACATGATTCACAGATACGCGTCACCGTCACATAGCGGTTGTGAGCGTACTGAAATTTCAGGTGACTCGCAACACATGGTATTTCGTTAATAGTCTCGAGTAATGTTTCTATGCTATGATATACGCCAGACGGTACGCAGATACGATCTTCCTTATAGTCGATGTCTGCATCAACGCCCGGTGTTGTAATGTTCGTTACGATATTAATGAAGTTCCGCTTACCCTCGGAAGGTACATGCAAAATTGTTATGGGTATGTGTATTTCCGCTAAAGAAACGGCCCAGCTACCATGGAGAGACACACATTGCGGTAAATGAGTGGTATACCGTGTTTTCATATTATCGGGATAATAACTCATACTACTGTTGCTGGGTAAAACAATGTAAAACTCGTCTTTCATTTTATCGGCCATTTCTCTTAGTCTTTTTCGTTTGCACTCTCGATAACTCAGCTTCATAAAATATACCATCAATGTCCTCACCGTGGAGATCACGCAGGATGTATATCACCTGGCAAATACTACGTGGTACACGGTGAATGTTGAATACCTCGCTGCTCCATCCACCCTCGTAACCTTTTGCGAAGGCTGCCTTCGCGCTGCTGATACGTACCATGTCGCCCACATTGTATTTACAAGAGCAATGCTCTGTGTTCTCTTGTAGCGCTGCATCATGTTATGCCGAGCCCTAGCGGCTGTAACGAGCGTCACAGAGGCAGGATGTAACAATTTGGTGGCGCCTGAAAACGATGCTTCATGGATTGGATTAAAGTTCACTTTTTCTAAGGTTTTCATGATTATAATTTCAGGTTAGCCCAGGTTACACGTCTTTTCTTATTATGATAACCACTGCTACTCTGTCGGGGGCTATCTGCCTGTGGCGCCGGTGATCTGTTGTCACGACCACTGAAAAACGATGACTGGCTCATTTCGCCTGTTCCCTCGCTGCCTGTACTGCTATCGTCGATCTGCGATTGTCGCAGTGTTGAGCTAGCTCTTGACTCCATCCACAACTCCTCATTGCCAATGAATTCTCGCGGTGTCTGCATGGCCCTCAGAAATTTGGCAAAGGCACCGCGCTCCGCTGGTTTAGGTGTTTTCCGCGCCCTCATGGCGTCATTAACGAGATCAACAAAATTTGAATCCTTGGTTGGTTTTCCGCCGACCGACACGACCCCGGCAGAATCCCAAGAAAAATTAGCCCGTGGTGCGTCACGTAAGCGGCGAATTAGCAGTTTCGCTTTAATGCGAAATTTGGCCGGTATACTCTCAATGATGATGGAATCGTTCATGTCATTACCGGTTTCTTCTTTCTCACTACCAGGCTCCACAGTATATTTATTCTTCATAAGCGTTCGGTACTGCTGAGCTCTCTCGTCATCGACGAAATGGAGATAACGTCGTAGTACAGTCAAGTATACAGCCCACTTTTCCCTCTCATCCTTGTATGCAGTAAATTTCAAAATTTCGTTCATTTCTGTATCCAATCTAGTCAGCGTAGCATCAATTCCTTGCGCTGGGCGCGATTGAGACGTAGCCATGCTGAACGCTGGCTGATTATGACTTTGTGAGCCCAGCTGCGCTAGATGATCCTCCGGTACGAGTACCATTTTTCTTGCGTGCTCCATTATCCACGACCACCAATCAAATTCAAAAGATAAGTGCCTAGTATTGGTGCTAGTAAGAGCGGTAGAAACCCACCGCTCTGAACAACGAATCGGTTCTTACTTATCCAGCAGTCTTTTTTTGAGGCTAAACGGCGCAGAACGGGGGCGTACCGACGTAATTTTTTTCTTTGATCGACCTTCAGAGCCACGTTGCCGCAAACAACGTTCAAGGCGCACTCACAAATACAGCGGATGATACCAGGGTCTGCTTTACGTAAAATAGCCTCGCGCTGCTCCTTATTGAGATGCTGAAGAGCTCGCAATATTGCAACGTGCTTTTTGCAGAGCGGTGAACCACCTCGCGCCATTACGCATGTCGAACTGTCGATCGTCTAGATGTCTTTTAACTTCTTTTGTACAGTGGAGTCTCCGGAATAGCGCTACATCTAAGAATGCGCCACGCACACTGACAAATACAATGAGTAGTGCTTGAATTTGATTTGCGCGAGTCAGACTCTCTTCGTATCGTGCTGGTTCGTTGAAACACGCTTAATATGACGATGCATTTATCGTAACGCGATGGTCCTTTAGACGGTATTACATGCGCTGAACTGGCAATTCGCCAGCACTGCAGTTGCTTTTCAACTTTTTACGCGGTACGTACACAAAATGATAAGGATCGTCGGGAAAAATACAGGTACGAAATGTACAGTTATCAGGTGTTGATTGTTTCAAATCGAGCAACAAATAACCATGAGGCTCGGACGTTGCATCGTGACAGGCCTCCTGTAAAAAGCGTGGGTTTTCCGGATATACCTGGCGCGCCAGGTGTTGTATTTGAGCGCGATTTCGCGGATTTTTTAAAACTACAATATAATTAGCGTTCAGCGATATATCCCGTTACCCGTGACCTTGATGAAACAAATTTTGCGTTATAAAAAACACACTCAAATTCTTATGAAGACTACCCTTGGTGAAGAGATGGACAACACTATTGTTTGATGCCTCACGCATCAAATCGTCAATAATTATAAGTTTTGCGCGCGGATCACTTGCATAATCCGAAGATTGCGGCAAACCTTCGCGAAATTCTATCGAAGAACCGTACTCGGTGTACGCCGCCTGCCATTCGGAATAATAGAAAATGATTCTCGCAAAGGGCTCGCTATTCATACTCGAAATGAATTTCAAAAACTTTTCACAAAGTATGTTCTACCACAGCCCGTAGGCCCACAAATCATCGCTGTCCAAGGATGTTTCCACCGCGTATCTAATTGCTCTGAGTCCTTTTAATGGAATATGAAAAGGCGAATATACACAGTAACATAAAGTCTTTATTTATATACATTATTTATAGAATTTTATACGAAAACTCTTATTCTCTATAGCCATAAGGAAGGGTACCATATTCGCCATCTCGTCTTCGTTTAACGCTCGATGGCTTGCATGATTTTGTTTCAGGACGTGTGACGACCTGATGAAATGCCGTGCGGCGTATAGCGTCATACCGTAGCACAACAGGTTCGTCTCTCTTGCCAGTTATGAAGGAACGCACCGAGTTGTAATTAATTAGCCCCTTGTTCGCAAAATTAAGCGTCATCCCTTTTACTTTACATACATCTGTTTCCTCGCCATTTGGGTGCATACGATAAAAGAATAAAACTCGGGACCGCCTGAAATGAAACTTCTAATGTAACTACCGTCCCCGTATGTGCTCAGCTCATCTGTGACATCCCCTAAAAGTTGGCCTGTTGGAGGCTCGTACTCGTCTTTTTCTTCATTCGATACGTAAATTACTGAGTCGGTATCACAGTACAAAGCACGACGATCCAACCGTTCTAAGTAGCTATAAAGTTTCAGACGAGCCTGAGCTGTGGTGTATGCTGCTACTACGGCATTCGCTATGCCAGACGATATGATAGCGTCGCTGATTTTCGTGTAGCTTACATACAATATTTCGTTATTTACGGGTAAAATACCCGTGATCTCGTACTCCGGGTTAGTCAACAGCTCCATGAGCTTTTTACGCGTCGAAACTATTTCTGTCTGCTGTAAATTTTATCGCTGTCCAAATTTTCCCCAAAATTAATTGAGACACAGCTTTGCTACAGACCGTAGCCCCGGATTTTTAGCTATGGATTCGCGGCTTAGCTTAATTCCTTCAGATCGTTCGAAATCGTCTATATAGCGGTCTTGTGCGACGTTATCTCCGAAGCAATTGTCGGGCCACCCACTGGCTTCTTGTTTGATTTTTAAAAACGTATTTATGTATTCACCGAAATGGCCCCCTTTCTGCGTATCGCGATTGAACTGGGTCGTTTCATACTGCCAAATTTCATTCACGTCCATTACTCTATACCCGCACGACACGGCTTTTCGCAACTCGTCGACAGCCCATGTACCATCGAACACGCGCTCTACAGGCTCTTCGTGTGTGCATTCACCCTGATTCATAATTTCACAACAGCTGTGGCATAGAGCAAATAATAATCGATTATGCATTCGTACTGGTAATACGGGATGATAAAGATTACGAGGCGGCAATACGGTACATTTTACGAGACCCTCAACGAGAGTGAGATCGGCATTATCAGGACCTGTCAATTCCATGCACTCTTTACCTACGTATACTTTCGGATGACCCACGGGGTATTTACCGAACTTACAGATATACGGGTACAGAGAACAAACGTCTACATAGCGTATTTTTTCCGTAGCGTCAACGTCGTAGAGCGTAACCATATTTTCGGTCCGTCCACCGAAAAGAGCATCGCGGGGATTGAGAGGCTCTACTGTAACTAAAGGATTATCCTGCTGGAAACTCCTCATCTCGACTGTCGAATTTAACAAGCGGTCGTATTCGCACTCCCAAATTTCCGTGAGCAAATACCCGCTCGTTTGAATTCTATCAGCTACAGCAGTAGTTCTCTCGAAACGATCGTGCATGGATATTCCATCGCTTTGTTGACAGTCTCTGTCAACCGCGATGGAATACCGCGTTCACTGGTAGCGGCCGTAGCATACGCAGAACGAGGAAAAGTTCGGTCGGGTAGCCTAGATGATAAATAGCAGCGTATTAGGCAAATTAATGGAGTTGTACAAAAACAGGCGGCACTCGAACTTACGCGAGAGGCAGATGTTGACGTACTTGTAGAAGGCTGTGGTGTATATGAGATTGCGATTCCGTGCTTTGGCGTGGCTGCCCACGCTGCTATCCCACAAACAGAGCTGCTATTGAGCAGCCATGAAACTGTAATACATGCGCACTGTTAGGAGTCTCGTGCATTGGCCGTGCATTGGCGTGGCTACCCACGCTGCTATCCCACAAACAGAGCTGCTATTGAGCAGCCATGAAACTGTAATACATGCGCACTGTTGGGAGTCTCGTAGTACCCGTCTACCAAGAGATTTTGAGGTATTCTGAATTCGCGAGATCAGCCTGCGTGAATAATACCAACACCTAGCGTGTGCTCCCTCCATGATAGCCATGAAATTGCTTTTTTCGATTGATTATGCGCCAATCTGTATCCCCCCGTAGGTATAATACCGATTGTATTGTCTTTCAAGAAATTTTTTCGAAAAACTCTGAAGTAAGCTGATGCTATTGTTGTGCTTTCATCAAATGGACAGACGCGACCACTGTTAATGAACATATTGCGAAAAGCCATACATGCGCGACGCAATATCGTAACATCTGTCTTACAATAATTGACAAGCTCTTCCGCTAAAATGAACACGTAATCGCTATCTTTCGTTTCGCGATACCACCGAGAAATTTTCGGCGCTCATCGGCACGCATCGTGTCGGGAGAATAATACTCGACAGGCGGTAGTTTCCCTACGTAATTTTGATTTTCCGGCCTATTAAACAAATGTGGAAAAGCGCCTTTAACAATAGCATCGGTAAGCCCAAAGGCTTTCGGTAAACCGCTCAGAGGCATATGGAAGTAATTCAGGCTGTCGAGAAATGTGACCTTTCCGATGCGCATCGTGATAATTTTTGTCCCGTTCATAATTAAGGTGGGGAGTTGAGTTTATTTCTCTTCCATGAAATAACGTAGGATGAATTGAGCGTCAAAACCCCCTTTCATTATGTGCAATACAGATTGTACGCGAAAAACCTTTGAGCGGCTGCATGGCTAATTCGACAAGCTGTGCTACGGGGCTGTGGCTAAATACAAATTCGTGTTCTCCACAATGCTCGCACGGTTCGGTTATGGAGTCGTGAACACAGCAAAACGTGCAAACTCGACGAGCTACGCAAAGATTTGGCTTGTGTACAAGCGTAGCTGCACCACCTTTCACAGGTGTACACTGCTGTGTTTCGAAATCGTTAAAAATAAACAGTATTTTTTTAAATTCTGAATCGCCGCGAATCGGTTTCATGAAACACAGATGATTACTCGGCTGATGGGATTTGCATGTTTTGCAGAAACCTACCCCACATATAAGCTTCTCTTTTTTTTCCAAAAGCCTCACTGTTCGAAAGCAGTTACGACAGCGTTTGAGCGACTCACAAATGCGTCTCATGGTCGCCAGCGGTGCCTTATGTCTCTGTAAACAGGCCTCTCCGAAAAAATCGCGGTTGCATACTTCACATCTGATTATATCGCGCGAGCGTGTATCACAGGTCTGTAGCCCCCAGCACCGAGGACATTTTTTTTTTTTTTGAACATCTATGACCGAATCGCCGATATGCAGTATTACACGAGGAACAGAAATCTCTACTGCCAACTGCTGCTCTGAGGTTTAGAATAGGCTCGAAATGATGTGAGCGCTCATAATACAAAATGTTCAGGGTGTGCTGAATTGAGCCTACGCTGTCCAGAACACGCTGTCTCCCATCAAATAGAGGCTCCTCCCCGCGACCCAAAGTTAAAAATTCGTAAACGACAATTGCAAAGCCGTCTCGCACCAAATAATCGTGATAGCGCGCAATCTCATATACACCACAGCCTTCTACAAGTACGCGAACATCTGCCTCTCGCGGAAGTTCGAGTGCCGCCTGTTTTTGTACAACTCCATTAATTTGCCTAATACGCTGCTATTTATCATCTAGGCTACCCGACCGTACTTCTCCTCGTTCTGCGTATGCTACGGCCGCTACCAGCGAACGCGGTAAACATAGACTGTCGGTATTCCGGATCGAGAGAATAGATTGCTTTGCAACACCCTCGTGTGTGAGACCTTTCCGGCCGCGCCCTTCGACCCCCTTGACAGCGCACATTTTTATCGTGCACGCGTCATCGATGTTTGAAGATGATGCACTCTGCGCTACGCTGCTTATCAATTGCCAGATATCTTCAAATATATAATCCCTGGCCGGCCGGAAAGATAACCACACGGGACCGTGCGGCAGGCTATTCGCTGTAAACGAAATACCGACATAAGCGCCTCCCTCGCAGGAGCTCGTAATGTGCGTTAAGAGATCGCGCAATGCCCCGTTGAGCCAGTCTACCACACTAACTCCGGAGACAGGTTTGCGAATTCGTAATGATGTTTCACGCCCCCGTATTTTAAACCGCTTAAAATATCGCCGATGATTTCAAAATGTTTTCCCGGCGGGTGTATTTCTTCGAGCGGTCCACTCCTTGATTCACGTCGTTGTCTGCCGGTTCCCCTCTGCACCTCTGGAAAAAGAGTCTCGTATTAGATTCTAGAACAGTTTAATACGGAAATTATTGAATTTTTATCTATATTTGTACCTCTCACGAGCCATAGTACTGCTTAAACAGACCGATATCACCAGTCAAACAAAGATGCCGGCGAATACCCTGTTACAGAAGGACCCTCTTACTTACTTGCTTGCTTACTAACTTTTTCATACGTAAGAAAAATTGTTTACCTGAGTCGTCATCAGTTACGAGCATTTGAAACCAGTGATCCGCTCTTTGGAATCGCTCATTTATGTCGTCTTCCTGCTCATCCTCTACAACGAGAGGCCAATCATCAGCTTTTTGAATAGCTATTTCCTCGTCTCTCTCGTTCTCGATAGGATATTCCCGCAACTGATTTTCACGATGATCAAAAACATCAGCGTCGCAATCCTCTAACGTTGACGAGATATCATCAGCGTCGAATGTTGAGATTGCTCGCCGCCTTGAATTGCACAGACCCGATGGGCTCGGTACAGCGTCCTCTTGTGCAACCTCCCGACCTAGGAGCTCTGAATAAATTTATCATTTAAAACCGAAACCACACCAAAATTGTTTGGCACCTTAATTTTAACTTACGTTCGAAACTTGACGTGCGAGTCCATATTTCCAAAGGATGGTCGATACTTGAAACGGTGCTCATTGGCTGCCCGCCATTTTCCTCATCGCATGATGGGTGTTGCTTCGTTACGCTCCTCCGCTGGCATGACGCTTCTGCTAATTCGGCAGCACAAGCCCCCTCTATAAGAGCCGCTTTTTCATCCGACGATGCATCCAAGAACTGTCGATATACTATGAGCATGCAAACATTAAAATAAAAGTAGTGCATTCAGCTCATTTTCTGATAATTTTCAGCTCATTCACATTATTTTTCCGATAATAATGTAAAGAGAGAAAAAAGAGAGATCTCTATATTGATTTAACGAGAGATACAGAGAAAGAGGCGGCTGATGAATAATACTTTTTTCAATATACCCTATTGAAAAAAAAAGGGAGAGAGCGTGCCAAACCATACGAAGCACGGCACAAAGAGTAGAGCTCGATAAATAAGACTTGCCCGTGTTAACATAATATAGAGCCGCGAAAATATTTTGTACCTCTATAACGAAAGAGAGAGAGAGCATTAACAGCATCTTAATGAAAAAGCGAGAGAGAGAGAGACAGACAGAGAGCGCAGGACCACGCGAAGCATGGCACAAAGAGTAGAGCTCGATAAATAAGGCTTGCGCGTGCTAACATAATATATAGAGACATGGGGGCCACACGAAGCATGGCACAAAGAGTAGAGCTCGATAAATAAGGCTTGCCCGTGCTAACATAATATAGAGACAGGGACCACGCGAAGCATGGCATAAAGAACAGAGCTCGATGAATAAGATTTACCCATGCTAGCGTGCTGATAGGGCCGTGAAAATATTTTTCAATACAATTCAAGTATTAAGTTCTATGCCGATTTAATGAGAGAGAGACAGTAGAGATTGATGAATAAGAATGCTTTTTAAATATACCATATTGAAACTCCTAAAATATTTTTTCTAACGATAACAGGCTCTCTGTACCGCTTTCATGAAAGACAGAGAAGCTGTTAACAGCGTCTTAATGAAAAAGAGAGACAGTGAGAGAGATAGAGAGCACGGTACCACGCGAAGCATGGCACAAAGAGTAGAACTCACTAAATAAGGCTTGTCCGTACTGATATAATAATAGAGCCGCGAAAATATTTTTTTTCCACACAGTTTAAGTATTAAAATTCATACACGATTATTTTTTATGATAGTACTTACTTCTGATTTCATCGACAATGCCCCGGACACACGGCACTTTTTCCAGACCACGACGCTGCAGCTCTTCAAACACACACACCAACACTTATTGACCATTTAGTAGACCTCTGTTATAAGCTGTCACTATGGCTCGCAAGGGTGCCCACCATATAATATATTTTAGGCGGCTTATGAGTCTATTTCCTGATAATCGATTTAACTCATTGCACCATTGATCATTACACTAACGACGAAGCTGGGAGCTATGTGATATAGCTAAGCGCAAAAGATTTAAAATACATTCACGAAGGACTCGATCTGTCATGCTTGATTGCGATGCGTGATAATGCCCCTCTGAATTGAGACTGAATAATATTGTACCTTGTTCAATCCATATAAATATCTAATACGATGCTTCTGAGCGAGTTTACTTATTTCACTTAAACTGCAAGCGTGACCTCATCGGGGAGCAAAAATATGCATGATGATGTATTAAGATATCAATATCTCAGCGCATATGCATATAATCATTCCAAACGCTCGTATTGTTTCCATGTAACATTATATTACGAGACTCTGATCAAATTTTCTAAACAGCGCCTCCTTCAAAAGCGCAACGAGTTGGAGAGCACATAGCCTCGATGTGCGTTTTAAATATTTAATATGCATTTTTTTTTTTTTTTTCACATTCTTTGAATAACGAAAAAATATGTATTTAAAATTAAATACATAAAAAGTGACCGCTATTGCTACGATATAAAGACTCGAGCGTGGAAAAAGATATAGATACAGAAAGAGAGAGAGAGTTAGCGAATACGCGCTCAAAGAGGAGAGCTCGATAACCATGCTCGTACTCTCTACCGTACTTCTCTGCTGAGCCTCGAACTCTCCTCTCGGCTCTTTTTTTTTCGAAAAATAATTTTCGTTCAATAAAGAAAATATTTTTAAGTCAAGAGAAAATTTTCGATTTATAAAAATATGCTTTCAAAAAAAAACGAATAATATTTATCCAAAATTAAATACATAAACGTGATGTGTAATCAGCGATGAATATTGGCGCGACAATTTTCATAAGTCTTAAGTGGCCTTGAGGATAAAATATATATTAAATTATAGTACTAAAGAACATTAAATGAAAAGAGAAGAGATTCGCAGCATTGAGCGAAGACGGCATGTAACCGGCTGATGCTCTGCTGATGATGCATTTCGCGCACCTCGAGAAATCGAAAGATCACGTAGTGTTATACACGAATACTCGGTATACATAGAAAAATATAAAAATATAGAGATACAGAAAGAGAGAGAGAGTGAGAGCCAGCGAATACCCGCACAAAGAAGAGAGCTCGATAGCTATGCTCGTGCTCTCTGCCATAGCTCTCTTTCTGCCAGGCATCGAGCCCAACTCTCGGCATTTTTTTTTTTTTCAAAAAATAATTTTCGCTCGATTATGAAAATATTTTCAAAGGAAGAGAGAATTTTTTTTGATTTATAAATTTAAATTTTCATAGAAAAACATAAAAATATAGAGATACAGAAAGAGAGAGAGAGAGCTAACGAATACAAACACAAAGAAGAGAGCTCGACAGCTATGCTCGTGCTCTCTGCCGTAGCTTTCCCTCTGCCAAGCATCGAGCCCACCTCTCGGCACTTGTTTTTTCAAAAAATAATTTTCGTAGTATTGATACGTACACGAACCATATATATATATATTTTCCTTCAATTTTTCTTACATAGTTCTAATAGCCCTTATATCGCTTTCATGAAGCACCATGATTTTGATACTCTGTTTTCGTCAAAACAAAGTAAACCTTGGCGCTCGCAAATTAGCTGACGCTCTCTACTTCGAAGAATATGTCTTATGAAGCTGGCCTCTAAATTTTATAAAATATTACTTTGATGTATGTGTTGCTCTTTGGAAGAAAGACCCATATGTGTGTGTGTGCGTTGAAACACAGGGACTTGTGCCTTATAAAGCTGCGGGATAAAACATGCTATCGACGAAACAGATAGCCATGGTCTGCGAGCTGTTTATGCCTATATTAATTGCAAAGGGATCGTTTACTCGGAGCACGTGCAGCTGACCATGCATTTTTTTGAAGAGAACGCATTTAATATAGTCGCAGCATCTTCGCTGCTGTGTGTATTATAGTACGTGGTCTTCAGTCACTATTCAGTACGCGAGCACGACAGTTCATAAAAATAAAAATGTATCCAAAATATAGCGAGGACACACCGGCGGGCTATTTTTGGTGCCGGGTGTTGGAAGTTGTGTGCACGCAATTTATTATAATACGCACAGAGGCGACCGAGTGCGCTTATGAGCAATTAGCAATATTGCTCACTGACTTTTACGTGAGCCAGCGTAAAGGGGTGCTGATGGTGTACGAGGACATGTTGGAGGGGGCATCGTGTGTCGTGAGGTGCGGCTTGGGGGCGTATCGTGGGGAAATCGTGTATGTCGACGATAGTGGATAAACAGAGGTGTTCCTCGTCGATGATGGGCACAGCGAGTATTTTGAGGCGTCGTCGCTATATGAGGCGGAAGCCTTATTTAGAGCGCTTCCTGGACTGTGTTTCGAGTGTCGCATGATAGGTTTAGAAGATGTGAATAATGATAGTAGTGCCACCGCCCTTTTAAAGGACATTTGCCTCCGCGAGCCCCTCTTTGGGTGCCACGTGGTGTCCCGCAGTCACGGCGTTCGTCGCGTACGGCTGTGGGACACCGATCGTCGGGATGTGGGGGGCATGCTCGTAGATGCCCTCGGGGACGATATTTTTTGCCCGTACGATTACGGGCTCCCCGATGAAGGGTTCGCTGAGGAGGAGGAAGAGGGCGGTGACGTGTAGTGCATGCGTGCGCGCGCGCGTGTGTGTGTGTGTGTGTGTGTGTGTGTGTGTGTGTGTGTGTGTGTGTGTGTGGTCGTGTGTGCCCCTCAAGGCATCGTTTGGGTTCCTCCAGCAACCAGTCACGTGAGTTCAAGAATGTAAGATATAATACATACTTTTATACACATATAACTTCGATATCTGAATTTGGGCGCTACGATCGTCCGAATTCGGAGAAATGTTGTGACGTACGCATCGAACGATCGAGAATGAGAGAAAGACGAGTGTAATGAGTGAGGAGAGGGGAATAAAAGTCAGCCGTTAACGTTCTCGCGAAAGGGACAGTCGTGCCCAGGCGATATGTATCAAGAACGAAATATGTACAATAAACGAAACATAGCCATCTCTGATTTTATACAGTAATCCTGTATGTATTATTATACCCCCTCACAAGAACCTTATTATATTTTATATTATTATTATTATTTGAATAATAATAATAATCGGACCGCTCTGGCTAGCCCGCAGAACGCTCCCCCCACCACCTCTCCCCATGACGGCCCCACCACGCTCGGAAAAGACGCTCCGGCGTGGGGGAAAGTGGAGGGGATAGGAGTGGGGGTCGCCAGAGTGGTCCACATACGACTCACGTATCTCTTGGAGAAGGTTTTTCCTAGATGATGGATGAGTTTTGCCATGATATGTTGATAAATGACCGATAACGGATGCAAAAAGCAAAATGAGAATAAATTTTTTCAATCGCAATTGACTGCTTAACAAACAATGATAGGTCATTTTTGCATGAGACCTATTTTATAGAGGACATTCTGACGCACAACTTTTTCGAAAGCATTTTTCGATAAAACGCATTTCAAAAAATATAACTGAAAACAATCGACTTTTTAATGTTTAATAACTTTTAATTGCTAAAAAACAACTAGGATTTTTACGAAAACTTGAGGGTCCTGTAGGTCCAAGCAACCTTCAAAAAAAATGGCACTGCTCTGGTGTCTATGAATAGAAGTCGGTCCAAATTTTGGCATTCCGACTGGACTATAATAGTAATATGTCCATGTCCCAAACCTCTGTATATATGTATGATAGTAAAAAAAAATGTAAAAACACGTATACCATATTTTTTTGCGATCATCAATATAGCATGAACAAAATTTCAATCGGATAAATGGCTTACTAATAATAAAAAAATAATGATCACTGGGATAGTTCACCCCCTCACGGCGGTACTATATTGCCAAACGGCTCATATGTTACTTGTAAAGAGGCTTGGTATTGACGTCAGCGACAATTGATGGAGAGGATTCAGTTATTATGAAATTTTGAATTATTCGAGAAAAAATGTATGTAAACTATATTTTATTTATGAGAAACTTTCCTGGTGAATAGAGTGACATTTAAGCATATTTAACACGAAGATGTGGCAAAAATCACTAAAAAGGTACTGATGGTATGGAATCAAAATTTGTTGAAGAGTTTCTAGACAGATCTGCCAAGCTAAAAAAGGAATAATAATTGAATGATAATTAAGATGCTTATTGTTTGTTACGAAATCCATATGCACAGTACAAGTGTATATGTCAGCAAAGATCAGAAATACAGTCGACGAAAAAAGGAAGGATATTTCTCCTTCGTAGAAGGAGAAATAAAATTGTGCGCATGTGTAGATAGATAGATTAACATGGGTACGAAGATCTACGACGTCAAAGTGGTCACCACGAGCCGGACAAACGCATTAGTGGTTTCCTATCGTCGCTGTGATTCATCTTGCCTCGCCTTCTGTCGAGATATCATTAAACAAATCGTTTATTACCCTAGCAAATTCGTTACATTACTTTCTACCTTCGCACAGTTAGCATGATGATTCTTCAGATCCATTTTTTGTTCGATAGTTCAATGTGGACTTTTCTCCTAGTCGGAATATTTTTTTTTTCACAAGAAATCGAATCTCTCGAGTCAAATACGAGGGAGAATTATCGTGAAATCGAAAGGTCATTGGGAAAAAAAAATATTTGTGGATTTTATCGTTTGCTTCGTCCGTTGGAACGTGATGATGAGCAGGATTCGTTGGAAATGCGAGTCAAAAATTATCCGGAAAATTTGCGAATACTGATGACTCTTCCGAGAATTCATAAACGACCAAGTTCACATATTTCAACGGAATTTGGAAATTCGATAGTCAGCAGCGAAGAAATACAATTCGCGGGAATTAAAGAGCCACCAATATTGTCATCGATAAATGAAAAACTGACAGCACTGCCAGACAGATTTTCGTACGTGGCGCGAGAATTTTATCGTTATTTCTGGAAAACGCATGATAACAAAAAAAAAATTGCAACCGTCAACAACCAAATAATAGAAGAAAAATCTATGGATTCCGCAGAGAATAGTTCGTCTGATCATGAAGATAGTGGTGCGAAGATGCACGTTGAGACTCTGGCAACGACTAGTGCACCGATGAATCGTTGGAGAAATATAATCATTGCACCTCCTGGCAATTGTCCGCTTGGTTATCGAAAGGACAGTAATGGTCGCTGCAGGAAAACTTTGTGAGTATATATGATTCAATTTTTTGAAGGCGTACATTAAATGTGTTATTTTTTTTGTTTTTTAATACAGTTTTTATAACTAATATTTTGATCAATTAAGTTCGGTTTTTTTTTCCAAATATGTACACCGAGAGAAGCAACTGAGATGAATTGTCTAGTCTGTATACTAAATCGGAGCCACGGGGGTAACATAACAGGTCTTACCATGCAATGTGGTAAGAAAAAAATTAAAAATTAAAAAAAAAAAATCGCGACTGCAAAGCGTTCAATTACCAAGAAATTAATGCAAAAATCGAACTGCATAACGGAAATTGAGTTCGAAAAAGCACTTGAGAAAATAAAAAATAAAAAAATGAATTTCATAAATAAAACAGGATGAAATAATCATCTACAAAATTGACTGTCTATAATGTACCTGCTGTTAAATATGTTTTGTGAGAGGATCGCATCCTCCCGATTTCCATCCCAAATGAAGATAAATAATTTTTTTGTCCCATGACTGTAATGGGTAATTAGTAGACCGTTCTCACTACAGTCGGGAGGCGTCTTCCTTGTTCTCACAAGCATATACTTATACTTTGCCGTTATGCAATTATTAAATCTTACAATTAGAGAAAAATCAAGGCAATGCATTGATCAAGATAAAAAGTGTAGGAAATCACTCATCAATCAGTGTCGATCACCCAGTGATCAGGCACTGATGCAGAACACTATGGGCTCGGAATTTCAGGCATTAATACAAGTAGAAAATGCGGCACTAACAATTCCTATTATACTTTGTAATGTTCAAGTTTCTGTTACACTGGTTAGCATAATCTGCTCATAAATAATGGTGTTTGAGGCTTTAGGGACGCCTTCCGACTGTAGTAAGAACGGTCAATTAAATACGTATTACAGTCATGTGACAAAAAAATTATTTAAGTGCAATTGAGATGGAAATCGGGAGGATGCGAGGAGGATGCCTCTCACAAAAAATATTTGACAGCAGGTATATTATAGACAATCAATATAATGTAGATAATATCAATGTAGATGATTATTTCATCCTTTTTTATTTATGAAATTAATTTTTTTATCTTTACTTTGTCAAGTGCTTTTTCGAACTCAATTTCCGTTATTCAGTACAATTTTTGCATAAATTTCTTGGTAATTAAACGTCGGGAGTTTTTTTTATATTTTTCTTATTTCAGACTTTTTAATCATTGGTGCCGATGCTCATGCATAATCGCTCGCAAAACCTTTCACAAGTTCGTCAAGTGAACGGGGCACGCGCAACGAATTACCATCTGTGCGGCGCGCGCCACCGCTATATGGCACTATACGCCATCGGCGATTGGACAGACAAACCATTACCGATCTTCAACTTTTATCTTTCTTTACAATGTTTCTGACTTCCCAGAAATATATATTGTAAAGAAAGATATGAGATCGCAACTTTCTATACAAATAGGCTATTGGGCAACGTTATTTGAGCGAAATCGGTCTTGGTCTTGCATTTTCTGCAAGACCAAGACCAAGACTCAGTATGCAAGACTCGAGTAAGAACAAGAACGCAAGATTCTTGCGATCTCCCTCGTTGACCAACGTTTTAAATCAGTAAAAAATCAGGAAAACCCGTCTCATATATTAGTATCACAATAACCATTAGCCGTTCCTTTTTAAGTTGGTGGGTTTGGGTTTACCACGCGCCTTATTTAAACCCAGAACAGCGAGAGCGAGCGCGTTATTTAAACCCAAAACACCGAGAAAGAGCGCGTGATTTAAACCCAAAACTCGTATTTTTCGTATTTTTGGATTACCCACGCACCCGCTTTGATGTATGCGCTCGTTCTCATTATTTTGGGTTTAATGCAATCGCTCGTTCTCATTGTTTTGGGATTAATACCTCCGGACTCATTCTCGTTAGTTTGGGTATATGATACACTGGCTCGTTCATGTTGTTTTGGGTTTAAATCACGTGCTCCTCGCGCTCGTTCTCGTTGTAAAAAATGTTTAAAATTTTTTTGAAAAATTGTGAACAAATATTTTTAAAAGTCATTAAATACTTCACTCTCATTGTCAGTCCATTATATAAGACAAGACAACCTGCTAAGCTATTACACTAGCAAAAACAGGGTTTTAATTGGCTCATACCTACATTTTTTCAATAAATGCGGCGTTAGATAATTTAAAAAATCGAAATTTGGCCATTACTTCCTCGCGATTTTCGCCCACCTATAGATTCTGCTCAATGAGTAATGACTTTCTCAATTCTGGCTTCCTCAAAAAGGAAGCTTTCTCTTGTGATAGTATGAAAATCATGAGAAGCCCTACAATTAACATGTACCTCAGTATTTTAAACAAAAGGTGGAGCGTAAATGCCGTTTTCCAAAAAATTTAAACGACGATCGATTATACGATTATACGATCGATTCTTATCAAACTCGACACCAACTATCCTTGTCCTAAGGGACATTGGCGAAGGCCTATGTGTGCAGCAAGTTTCAGTTGGATTGTTGAAATTTTATAAAAGTTAGAGAGAAAATAGTTTTTTTTTCGAAAAATTCAAAAAATTCAAAATTCTATACAACGAGCCCCTTAATTGATTCTTGCCAAACTCAATACCAAAACAATCTTTACAGGATGAATTAGGATTAAAAAAGATTTAAAAAAAAAAACAGTCCCTGACTTGATCTCGCGCAGTTCCGACTCGTATCTTGTCACTCTACCGCTACGCTAGCGTGACTGATTGAAAATGCAGTGAGCATTGTAATATTTATGTTGTGTACACGCTTGGATTAGGTGTTCTTAGGTTTGGGTTTCAATAATTTATTCCGGTTTACACGTACGTTGTTAATTCGGGTGTAATACGCTGCTTACACCGCGCAATACACTCAATTTTACTACATCGATGTTAGTAAATTGGAATAAAGCGCGTTGTGTAAGCGTAGTCATTGTTCGTAAAAATAAGTTCGCCGCCGCGCGTCGTGGAGCGGTGCAGAATGAGGGACGGTAGGGGAAAGCCAAAGAGAGGCAAGTCAGGGGAAGCTACGTGACCCCACCGTAGCCGAGTGGCTGCGGGCACGAGGCTAGAAGGCGGAGCATATCGATCGGTCGACACTAGAGCCTCCTAGCGTATGTTTAACTCGGAGAAAATTGTGGACCAAGCAGGCTATAGGTTTTGTGCTTCTATAGACCTCTATCTTCATTGGCAATACTTATTCCAGGTACAATCAACGAAGATAGAGGTATCTTCGTTGGTACAATACGCAGGGCGCTTACACGGTACGCTGATACCAGTTTTACTACATCAGTCGTAGTAAAATGAGAACCTCCATGACACCGCGCATCGTATAAACGTAATCAATGAGATATCGAGGAAAAGAATAATTGGTAAAACGGCAGTATACGCCCTGAAGTTTAAATTAGCTACAAATATTACAAGATTGTAACGAATATGGTCATTCGCCACTAGAGGGTGCGACTGGGCCGTGGCAAAAAATGCGCTCAATTCAAATCGTTTATATAAAATTGCGAATAAATGTATGAGAAACCCATGGGAATAAAGTATTAAGCACAAAATTAGGGCAAAAATTCAGGAAACTCTGAGAGATTCGAGATTTATATGTGTGGTGACCATAGAAATAAGACAATATGATACAATTAAAATGTATAGATCTTAAATAATATATATACTGAAATTTAACAATATACTATCTATAAAAATTCATATGAATAACAGAACCAAAAACGCGATTTGTTTAATGGATATAAACAATGAAGATTGAGGTCTAAATCTTCGTTGATATAAAGTATACATTAGGCATTTTTATTGATTGACGGTTTCGAAACCAAATATATATTTGCTTAACTTTGTTTAGCTTATTCTTTCCGTCGAATCTATAACATAAACGATTCCGAGGTATTAACCTTCTTTCATAGTTTAACTTACAGTACCTTTTCTAGGAATACATATCTATGTATATGTATACATAAATATATATATATATATATATATATATATTGATTTCGATCTCGTAGCGTTCGACTACGCGTGAACTATCGCCGTTCTTTTCGTTTCATGTGAGAATATTGAGAGAAAAGGGAGGAAAGCTGCGTGCGCACCGTCATGAGTGAAATAAGAAAGAGTTCTTGATTTGAAGAGTGCGACCGTGTTCTATGATGGGCTGAATGCGTGTGGAGGGAGGCTCTCGTAAGACTCTTCGGCGTGGAGACAAAAATGTGTTCTGACAAAAAGAGTGCAGAATATCGTCAAAGTTCGAACTTGTCAGACTGTGACTTACACGTTCAAATAGCGAGATTCCAATAATTCTAAGATCATATAATAGCAAGAAACGAATTTATCCCTTTGTTGCAAACATTATTATTTTTTTCTTTCTTTCAACTATTCCTTCAAGTTATAATAGTAGGAAAACTCACAAGGCGAGGTTCTGCTCCTTATCAGTCTAGAATCCGAAATTACGGAAGGACATCGTTGGAGCTATTCAAAATTTCGCGCCGAAATATGCGAGGAAGCGTCACAGCATTTTACACTAACGCCCTCTGTCGTAAAAATGAAATACTTATTTTAATAGTGGCGACATCTATCGACAGACAAATTACTATTACAAAATTTTTATCACCATTTAATATTTTCTGTGCTAATTATCATAATTATAAAATTACTTTTATCCCGAAAAGTCAACCGTTTGGAGATATTTGAGACCAGAGTAAAAATGCTGCTTTCTTTCGCAATCACCATGGCTCAGGCGAAATCTGTTTTGCCGACTGAGTAGTAGCACATAACCTAAATAGAAGTAGCTATGGAACGGGAACTTTAAACAGTTTTTCACGGAGTATCGCGGTCGCGTACAGTATATATCGTGACAGCGACACATGAAAAATAGGAAGGATATTTCTATCGTAATTTTCTATGCTACTAAGGAGGAATATTTTTGTCGTAATTTTCTATGCTACTAAGGAGGGATATTTCTGTCATAATTTTGTATGCTACTACGGAGGGATATTTCTGTCGTATTTTTCTATGCTAGTAAGGAGGGATATTTCTGTTATAATTTTCTATGCCACTAAGGAGGGATGTTTCTGTCATAATTTTCTATGCTACGAGCTATGAACAAGATGCATGTTCCAGTATTTGTCGAGGCGATCGATTTGAATGCTTTAAACGAGGTTTCTTTGTTCTTTTCTGTCTACGAAAAATACATGGTGTGATTGAAAAGTGGTTTAATTTCAAACTAAATCTCCAACCGTTTTATGGACTTAGGTGAAATTAACTAGGGGATTAAAATATGCTCGTGGTTGAAAGACATGTCAGTTCGAAAATAATTCAAATGTTTTCAATTCGATTCTCCGATTTATCTGGATGTTTGCAATTAAATCACTTCCGAACTCGAAATAAATTCCGTGTTAAGAGAAATAAGACTTTCCGATGATCTTAGGACGTTGTTTAAGTATTTTCATAATTTAAACTCTCAACATAACATAATTCTTAATTATTTTTGAAAATCAATTTCAAACGACCTTTCGATGTAATTAAATGGATTGTGGATTTCGGAATGTGAAGAAAAGAGTACACTTCCAACGCGAGGAATTCCTGAAAACATATGTCAAAACAACGAAGATAGAGGTCTATCTTCGTTGGTCAAAAGAAAGTCAGTCTTTCTGAACTCGAGATTTATGGGTAAACATCTTTTCGCATAATGAGTTTGTGCCTGATTGTTTTTGGGAATAAGATGTGAATATTGAGTTATTAATAGTACTACATATTTTTTTTCTAAAATAATTGTAAAATAAATACAAATAAGTCCAACGTTTTCCTTATACTAGATGCACTGAACGCTCACTTATTTCCTACTTTATCCGATGAATGATCCCAGTAAAATAACAACACCATACCCTAACCTAATGACTCCACTGAAACTACAGAAAACTATTGTCCTGTGAGTAATTCTTCACTTTAACAAAATATTGTATGCTAGGTTTTTATCCATACTCGTTCAATAACACATAGTCACCCAACGATCATTTCTATCTACATTTATTTTCGTTTTTATTGGTGTATTTATTGGAGTGACAGAAGGGTTAGTAACTGCAACTGTCATTCTACGCAATTCTACGCTTCACGCTTGGTCAGCGAATTCGTGTCTGAATTCGTTAGCTGGCTGTGGGCCGAACTCAACAAACGACATCTCCAGGCGGCGCGGCCAACTCTGTTGAGCTCACACGGACACACACTAATGGTGTTTACGTTTTCGTCAGTTTGCACCATAGAACCAACGAAGATTGAGGTCTATAGAAGCACAAAGCCTATAGCCCGCTTGGTTCCAATTTTTTAGTGAGTCAAACATACGCTAGGAGGCTCTAGTGTCGAACGATCGATATGCTCCGCCTTCTAGCTTCGATGCTCGCAGCCATCTGGCGACGGTGGGGTCACGCTGCTTCCCCTGACTTCCCTCTCTGTGGCTTCCCCTGCCGTCCCTCATTCTGCACCACTCGACGACGCGCGGCGGCGGACGTATGTTTACGAACAATGACTACATCCACACGACGAGCTTTATTCAGATTTTACTAACATCGATGTACTAAAATCGAGCGTAATGCGCGGTGTAAATAGCGTATTATACTCGAATTAACAACGTACGTGTAAACCGGAGTAAATTATTGAAACCCAAACCTAAGAACACCTAATCCAAGCGGGGTACGCAACATAAATATTACAATACTCGTTCTGTATTCAATCAGTTACGCTAGCGTAGTTGGTAGAGCGACAAGATACGAGTCGGACTGCGCGCGATCGAGACACGGATTCTTTTTTTTTTTTTTTTTTTTTCGTCCTGATTGTCTTTTGGCCAACGATTTCACATATTCACTAATTTTCATACACTTTTTACATTGAACATAGACATTTTTGTGTGAAATATGGAATTTTTATTTCCGTTTTATAACATTATAGAAACAAATGTATCTAGGAAGAAAATACAATGCGTGGAATGTTTTGTTGTTTCATTAAACAACGACCGCCAGATATTGCTCAGATAGAAAAATAATATTATGGTGAGCTTGCAGGGATTACAATTTAGGTTCTTATTTTCAGTTCTTTTGAGTACTTTGAAATAAGATAAAAATCTTGAGGAAAGTAACCGTATTGAAGATGACTTCAATTTTAAATAATAATACCAAAATTTTATCGTCAAATTAGTTTTAAAAAACTATTTCAATATATTTGCCAAAAACAAATATTTTTTTACTCGCCACATGGATTCCCTGATTTTTCTGAATACATTAGACGTTTTTCTCAATTTTGAAATTTTCATATTCAAAAATCGAAAAATTGATGCAACGTTGCAAATTTCGGATATGATTCCATAGAGAAACGTCGTATTACACATTTTAATTTTCAAGATCACTGAACAAGCAGATATTTAAATGCAGTCTGTACGCAAAAACTGATATTTCGAAATTAAGAGAAAATTCTCAAAAAATCAATGTATTCGGAAAAATCAGGGAATGTCTTTCGTAAGTGAAAAAATAATGTTTCGGTCAATTTGTTGAATAAATTCTTTTTAACCAATTTTTTAATAACTTTTTGGTCTTATTACTATTAAAAATTAATATTATCATTATTTGCAATGAGGCTAGTCTAAGACACAGCGCGTGCAATTAAGAAAAGTATGAAAGACTTAAGACTCAAGTGCGTTTGTAACTTATTAATATCGCGAATCATGCAATGTCTGTATTGCCAAAATTCTACCGATGTATCGGACAAAACGTTCATTCCAGACCGGCAAAACAAGAGTCTGAGGACTTTAAACACATACACGTGGGGCGTTCATCAGCCCCTACTCGCAGAGCGAGAGAGATCGCATCATCGAGCTAATCGTGAATGCGCGAGAGATAGCGCCGTCAGCTGATCGCGATTGCGAGAGATAGCGATAGTCCAATATCATCATTACATCTCAGTACAAGCAGGGGCCAACGCGTGACCTGCTCGTATTAACATGTTGCTCTCTCCCTTATAAAAACTTTTTTCTCTGATTTTTTATATTTTATTTATTGTGTGTATCGCAAATTGCATAATTGCAAAAAAAAAAAATAATGAAGCCGGGGATTGAACTACCGACCTAGCACTTACAGAAGCAGCGCCGTACCAATTACTCCAACTTGGATACGTATACTTTTAATATCTTTTTAAGTATAAAAATCGTGTCCCCGCTCGGATTTCGATTTCATTAGATTTGCTTGGTTGGGTTAATTAACTCCTAGTTTACGTAAATATAAAGAAATAATTGAAAAAATAAGTTTGTCTCGACGTAGAGGTCATTAAAATGCAAAAGTATTTGCAATGAATAGCTCTATCTTCGTCGGTATCAGCAATGTACACCCAAACCCCCACTCTACGTCCGTATCGCTCCTGTGCGAGAGAGCGCACCCATCACCCCAGCTGCGAGTGCGAGTGAAATAGTATCATCACCCCGACTCCGTAGGTGGAGCCAACGCAGTTATACAGCCGCTCACGTGTGTTAGTTCTGTACGTGAGCGCACACATGTAAACTCGACGCTAGCGACATCTTACCGTTGGGGGAGAAAGATTGTCCGAGCTCCCCAACTTTTTTGGAACAAAGCGGGCTATAGGCTTTGTGCTTCTATAGGCCTCAATCTTCGTTGATAGAGCCAACGCAGTTATACAGCCGCTCACGTGTGTTAGTTCTGTACGTGAGCGTACACATGTAAACTCGACGCTAGCGACATCTTACCGTTGGGGGAGAAAGATTGTCCGAGCTCCCCAACTTTTTTGGAACAAAGCCTATAGCCCTCTTTGTTTAGTCTTATAGTTTATTATTCTTATAGTTTAGTCCTGAATAGAATGGTGCAAGAATTTTTGCGCTGGGTGGAGTGCAAAGGGTTAAAAAAAGGGTTTGAACATAAAAATTGCAATATTGCGATAACGACGAGGAAAATGAAAAAAAAAATTAGACGGAAATTTAAAGCAAAAATAGACGGTTATAAAACTATACAACTTTTTTTCTCTAAAATCAATAGGTGAGCCATTAGAATTAATTTAAGGTTATCACTAGCTATAAACAAAAATGAATGAGCATCGCGGGCGGGTGGGGGAACCTAGGGCCACTCCTCTCTTCTGGCGTCGGCGTGCGTGCTGGATTGCGCATGCGTTTCATACGGGTGTGAGTGAGAGCGAACATTTTCGAATTTCTACCTGCGCCTTACCCGTCCAGCCGAAGTGTTTCATTTCACGAGTTTTCATATACCGAGGCAATACAGTACAAGACGTAAATTTTTCGGAGCCAATTCTGTGAAATACAAGTGAGATAGTGTTATTTTTTGAATTTATATTCAAAACTTCAAGGCTAATCGTGTGAGATTGAAGCATCTGCCGGTAAGTAGAGGTTTGGTTGTGTTATATTGATACAAAACTATAATAGTCTAGCCGACATGCTCCGAAAGGACGAAAATAACGTATTTCATGAAGAATAGTATGATGCTTTGAGAAATTGCTTTAATACTCATTAATAATCTTTTTAAAAACTTTGTTTCGGATAATACATATTTACGGTCACAACCGTGTACACCGTGAGGAATCCTTTTTTTCGAAGACATTTTCAACCGTCAATAGAAATGTAAAAAAATAAAATAAATGTTCAGATTTTTTTTTCTGTTCTTCATGAGTGCTTTGATTTTAAATAAAAAAATCAGACCGATTAGCGTATTTGAATGAGCGAAAAAAAAAATCGCGAAAATCAGCTATTTTTCGACCCGTTACACTGAGATGATCCTTTAAATACTTTCATTTGATGAATCGACATTGAATCGTTGATTGAGTAATTTCGATTGACGAATAAAATTGAATTTCTATAAACTGTAATTTGAATATGTGTAAATAATTTTGAAAACGACGAAAACAGATAGTTCTTAATGAAATGCGATCTTTTCACCCTTTTGGAGTCCGTTAAGTGCACTAGAAAGATTCGATTATACAATCATTTGGATATTAATTTGAGAATATGTATTCTGAGCACTGCTTTATTATATACAATATGGTATACTTATACTTGGTAAACATACATACACATTAGACATACATATTCATCGATAAATGTTGACAATTGGACTACATAGTCCAATAGTCCATAGTCCAGGTTCTTCGCGAGGATTTACATAAATCCTCGCGAAGAACCTGGCCTGAATTTTTATTTTCAAAGGTCAATCAGACGATGGGTAGCCGTTGTTTTGGCGAACTCCGATGGCGTCGGCATAGTAGTGAACGGGGCACGCGCAACGAATTACCATCTGTGCGGCGCGCGCCACCGGTAGATGGCACTATACGCCATCGGCGGTTCGACAGACAAACCATTAGCGATCTTCGACTTTTATCTTTCTTTACAAAGTTTCTGACTTCCCAGAAATATATATTGAAAGATATGAGATCGCAAATTTGTTTCGTGTATATCGGGCATAGATTTTTTCTGAATTTATTTTATTTCGGAATAACACTATAGGCACTATACAACATCGGCGAATGCATGAATGCAGCTCGATGAGATTTTGATCGAATATATAAGATTGTCAAGTCAAATTCATTCAAATAAATCAACAATCTGATCGTATGATGCTGCACGAGCATCGTCGTCGAGTTCGACTTTCGTGACCGAGAACATGCAATCTCGGCGACGATAGATTATCAAAAAAAATTGTCGCTCTATACAATGTAGCAAGTTCATGCAATTACTGCTCGATTGTATCGTTGAAATAAATCAACGAAAACATCGAGCGATTATGCATGAGCATCGGTACCAATGATTCCAGGCTTCCTAGTGCCAAGGATGCCTGATGATTAAAAAAAAAAAAATTGAAGTAAAATAAAAATAAAGTTTTTATAAGAATAAAGTTTTTATAAAAATGAAGTTTTTATAAAAATAAAGTTTTTATAAAAATAAAGTTTTTATAAAAATAAAGTTTTTATAAAAATAAAGTTTTTATAAAAATAAAGTTTTTATAAAAATAAAGTTTTTATAAAAATGAATATTGTTATTAATTATTTCCCTCTCTGCTACTTTAGCTCTCTCTCTCGTCCCTCCACCCCCCCCCCCCCGCCCGCCACTAATTTCTCAAGCGAGAGAGGGAGTGAGAGAGAATGATAGAGATAATGATAGAGAGAGAGAGAGAGAGAATGATGGAGAGAGAGAATGATAGAGACAGAGAGTTATAGAGAGAGAGAGAATGATAGAGAGAGAGAGAATGATGGAGAGAATGCTGGAGAGAATGATGGAGAGAATGATGGAGAGAATGATGAAGAGAATGATGGAGAGAATGATGGAGAGAATGATGGAGAGAATGATGGGGAGAATGATGGAGAGAATGATGGAGAGAATGATGGAGAGAATGATGGAGAGAATGATGGAGAGAATGGTGGAGAGAATGATGGAGAGAATGATAGAAAGAATAATAGAGAGAGAGAATGATAGAGAGAATGATAGAGAGAAAATGATAGAGAGAGAATGATAGGAGAGAGACAGAGAGAGAGAGCGAATGATAGAGAGAGAGAGAGAATGATAGAAGAGAAAATTCGTATGCTCTAATAATATAACTATATAACTCCACGGTGACACGTGACGTCTTACGATCGCGTCAACCAGTATATAGACTGTTTTGTTTCTGAAAACCGTCTGTAGAATAAAATTGGTGTTTTTTCTCTATCTCTCTCAACCTGCGGAACTATATATATATATATATATGGATTTGTGTGCATGGGTGTGTGTATGCGTCTAGGCGTGTGTGACCATACACAATGTATGTATAAACAAACACACACAGGCAGACACACACACACACACACACACACACACACACACACACACACACGCATTAGTTGATTTACATACATGTGTATATATATAATTTGTCGCGTCCGGCCAGGCGGTGTGTGTGGATGTGTGTGTTTATGCATACATTGTATCTGATCATATAAATCTGCATATGTATGTATGCATTTCCGCGTATCGAGAGAGATAAAGAGAATACACGAATGTTTGTCTAAGGACGGTCCACAGAAGCAAAGCAGTCGAATAAACTGATTGTAATCAAATTTATTGTAATAATTGTCCGCAATTGCTAGCACAATTATCATGCAAATATATTTTTTTCAATACTTTATGTGAATAACAGTAATTATTTTAATAATAAACTAAAAAAATTTACTTGATGAATTATTCATTGAATATTTATCTATTATTCAATCTAAACAAAATTAATTCATAATTTAAAATTTACATTGTTTTAGCCACTATTGCTGAAATTTAAATAAAAAGTATCATCACTATGCTTAGAAATAAGACAATCTACAATATTTCTATATTATTTAATCATTATTATCTTTGTAAAACAAATAATCTATCATTTCAAAATATTTGATCGACGATAATTATACAATTATCTTGCGTTTTTCGTAATTCATGCAAAGCACGAAAAAAAGTCTAACGATGAGCTTCAGGTGCTCGATGGGTATGGGGAAGGTATATGTAAAGTATATCTAGAGGATGCATTCTCTTGGATGCCTAAAACACCTTTACTTTACATATCAAATAAAAATGACTAAGAGATATGGCCTACTGCGGCAATCTCTCACTCTCTCTCTCTCTCCCCCTCGCGCCGTCGATCTCTGACGCTCTCTTTCTTTCGCTCTGTGGCAAAAGGCCTGGGAGACGGAAACACTTGGATCTTCCCCCTATTACTATATATTACGGTACGAAGAAGCTTGTATTTAGGTAATCTTACCACAAAATTTTTCGAACAAATGCCATTTCCGAAGTTTTGCACCTACAACAATGTACAAGTATTCAGTGTGTACATTTTTTATTGCTGCATAAGATGACGCTAAGGATTTTTTGAATAACTAGCTGTGAAGGTCAGTAAATCCATTTTTATTTTACAGATAACTGGTGGTAATGCGAACTGTAATTTTGTTTTTTTGATTTTCAAAATTCTGCGAGTGTCACCGGATAGAATACTATTAACTGGATTATATACTAAAATTTCCATTTATTTAGTTTGATAGTTTTGCAATGGCATTTGTTCGAAAATTTAGGCATACTGCGATGGTAAAGAAGAGCTTTCACATCCTCTTGAGAGGATGTGAAAGCTCTTCCTTACATCCTCTTCTTACATCCAGCTTTAAGAGGATGTGAAAGCTCTTAAGAGGATGTGAAAGCTCTTCTTTACATCCTCTTCTTACATCCAGCTTTCACATGGCATATATTGTCCCAGCCAAAAATTGTATACGATTAGAATTTTCGTATTTCGTGACTGAATAGAAATCTGAAAAAAATTCGACAATATTTGGCATGCTATGAACAACAATTATCAATAATAATATCGCCCAAAAGTTATTAATAATTTGTTTAAACAAATAATTATTTACCAATTTACTGGTCATTTTTTTTTCTTATACGAATCAAATATGTGTATTTTTTTGAATTTTTGTCATTTTTTTCAGAATTCTCTTATGATTTTTTAATTTTCTAAAAACATGAAATATAAGCAAAAATTTTTGAAATATTTTATATGTTTTTGTAGACAGGTTTATCATCACTTTTTAAAAGTTTCAAAGACACTTGACCAAAAAATGCATATTTCCAGCCATTTTAAAAATTTCAAAATGGTTATTTACGAATCATAAGAAAATTGTGGAAACATTCACAAGCATTCAGAAAAATGCACAAATTCGATTCGTGTAAGAAAAAAAAACTGACCAATAAATTTTTGAATAATTATTTGTTTCACCGTTATAATTATAATTTATAATTGTTGTTCATAGCTTGCCAAATGTTGTTGATTTTTTTCAGATTTTTATTGAGTCACCAAGTACGAAAATTCATATTGTAACATATTTCATAATTATAACGTTTTCGAGTATAAACATATTTGTCCTCATTTGTTTGTGGCAGATATAGAGCCACCAAAACCGCCTCAATTATGTCCATCTCCGGGAACATGTCACACAATGCCGAATGTATCTGCTAATGAAGCGCCATTAGCTGTGCCCTCAAGTTCTGCAAAGTCAGATATTGTCTTTACAAAATGCTGCTTTTACTGTGGTTGAACTTGGACTCTAAAACACGGCCGATAGTTAGTAAGTATCGAAAGTAAGGATGATACGCAAGATCGAGTAAGAGACGTAGCCGAAAGCCGCAGTGATCATCTGGGAACGGAAGTACTGCAGAGGCTTCATGGAATTTCCTCGTTGCTCGAAGTAGGCGCACGATATCACAAAAAATGTCATACGACTTTTTTCAACTACGAACCACGCGTACGTACCGTATCACCTTCAAGTGCTCGACATGCAGAATCATTTGACGCTGTTTGTCGGTACATCGAGCAGAGCGAGAAATTCGAATTTAGATTGGCAGAATTAAAAAAAGAAATACCTAAGGACAGCATCTGCGATAAAACCCTGTATAAGAAGCTGATAACAAAATATGGCTCTGAGATTTACATTCACCAACAGCAAGGCAGAGAAGCAATTATTTACTACAAATATTTCGATATTGGAGACATGTCTAAAAAATGTTACCGAGATGAAGATCTTCATGAAAAAGAAAAGCAAACAATTTTAAAAGTTGCAGCTGAGTTGTTGAAGAAAGATATAAAAGTCTAGAAATATGCAAACGACCGTTACCCACCACCCTCAGAATTTCTCAAAAATATTGAGACGGATATTCCACAGCCACTCAAATTTTTCCTCGATGAGTTGCTACAAAGTGAACACCGAGGAGATTATGACCGATACAATGTGAAACGCAATCACTGACGGTGAATTGCTTCGAGGCCGAGAGGCGATTTGTGATGAAGAATCGGACGAAGATGAAATAGAAGTACAATATCAAAGCTTCTAAAAATAATATTGCGCTGAAAAAAATTACGCTTTTTTTACAATATTGTATGAAAAAATGATAAAAAAACATATTTGTGTACCTTACTTAATTCTTTCTGCTTTCACCTACTCCATCAATTATATCGGGGTGCGATGAAAGGGCTACATCTTCCTAGAGGCCTGAATGAAATCCAGATTTTTTTTTCAGAAGTGATTAGTGAAAATGAAATGCATTTTTATTAACAACATGGTACATGAGAGCCTTAAAAAAATCAAGAACAAACATGGCGGCCAGCAGATGATGCAATTTTTTCGCGGACAGTGTCCACCGCAGAACGTCGCGGAAAAAACTGTGTCATCTGCTAGTAGCCATATATTTTATGTATGCATTTTTTTAAGGCTCTCAATATATGTAAGTAGTATGTGGCCCACTCTGGCGACCCCCACTCCTATCCCCACTCCTATCCCCTCCACTTTCCCCCACGCCGGAGCCTCTTTTCCGAGCGTGGTGGGGCCGTGATGGGGTGAGGTGGTGGGGGGAGAGTTCTGCGGGCTAGCCAGAGCGGACCGATTATTATTATTATTCAAATAATAATAATAATAATCCATACGTTTTTTCTTTTTATTAGTTTATTAATATTTTTTATATACATTTTTTTTCACTTAAATATACGTAATGCTTTATACAATGAGAAAATACAATGAGAATTATTCCTTACAGGCTATAACAGTTTTAACGATGTGATCCAAATGGTGTATCAATAGATTGTCAATTATCGTTGCTTTTCTATAAGTAGGTAATTCACTATATGAGTTTTTTGACGTTGTTACTTTTTGGATTGCTCGAGCTCGTATTTTCGCACGCTTTGTGCGAATATTACGTCCTATGCAGCTCGTTGTAAAAACGGATATTTCTGATGCTATTGTATGTATAAGAGAGTCTCTGCAAGCTGTCACCTCGTTGCGAACACGATGAAGCCATGAAATATTTCTGTTTATGCTAGTTTGTAAAAATGTGAGTAAAATGAATTGTTCTTTTGTGAGATGGAAAATCGGTAACGAGCGATGTGTAAGGTCCGCACGCTGTTCATTTACGCGCTGAATAATTACAGAAATGTGTTTCGTGCGTTTATATCGTTGTAAAATGTAATTATGACCGAATGGTATATTCGCCATGCACGCTTCTTCTTCTTCTTCCGCCTCTATGTCGCTAAAAAACTCTGCGATGGTGTTGAAATGATTTTGAAAATCGTGCCAAGAAGCGTCGTCCAGCGTTAAGCAGCCGTGGATGTCACATATGAACCTAATCACAGGTCGTAACGTACCACTCCGACAAATATCCAGGCCCACCCACACAGATTTTGTCCACAAATTATTTAGCTTATATGCGAACGACCCCAATAGCGGACGTATATTCTCGGCACGTTTCGCAGACATCGCGGGGCTTAATGTTTTGTAGACGGCTTAAATTCCAAATTATTGAATTTTGTACCGTGATATTGCACCGCCAGATTATTTTCACGGGCTGCGACTATCAGCTGTTGAAATAGATCATCGTCTTCTTCGAATAGCTTGACGAAGCTGGCTGGCAGGAAACACGCAAATACGTTTTCCACGTCAATGACGATACGCGAACCCCATTTAGTTTGAACAGTTCTTATATTGCTGATATTGTAGTCTTTTTCGAGCTCTAGTTCTGATAACTTTTTCACCGGTAGAAAGGCCGCCGTCTGGCCCACTTTGTTGATTCGTGCGAAATCCATCGTAAATATCGAGCTCGTCAAATTTTCGTATTAAAGAGAGAAATTGCGATCTCGCTTGTATAACTGCTTTTATAGACGTGATGTCTTGTAAAAGTGCTTCTATCCGCCGCTTTAATTCGCGTCGTTTTCTCTGCATACACCTCAAACGAGAGCAAATGAGAGAGAGAGAGTCTTTGGAGTTTTACTTCGATATCTGACCACTGGTTCGATCGCGAATGATGACCGTTCTCCAAGTTCTAGATTATACTCTGCAGCTGCCCCTCCACCAGGCCTCCACGACAAGGATTACTCATTTTTGTTAGACATAACAAAGACAAAAAGAAATCTGATCGTCTATATATGATACCCTATGGAATCAGCATTTTTTTTTTTTTTTGCAAACCTTCGAAAGATCATTGGTTTGACGCATACGATGTTCGAAAATATGATAGTCGTTGGAAGCGACTTTTGGATCCAAAAGAATGCTGACTCTAAGGCACGTGATCGCAGTTCAAGGAACGGTAGAAAAAAGTGTAAATTTCAATGTAACTTTTTATTATTATCGTACACAGGAACAGCAGTTCAGTATACAATGTAGATGCTTATTTCTATACCCCCCACCAGCGCAACCATTCATATTGGAAACTACACCCGGAGATTTGCTGCGCTTAGCGATATACGCATTATAATACTCATCCACTATTTTATCGTTTCGCTGCAAATCATTCGAAAATACGCATCTAAAGCGGTGAATACCGAAACCAGTAGCCATATAATGAAGAAACATAACACAATACTGTCCGCAGCATTGTGAATTCGGGCCTTGAAGCTGCGTCGCGTTGCAGCGGAAGAGTCTGCAGTTTCTTCGGAGACGAGCGAGATGCTGCGGAATGATTGGTGGTAGTCCGTAACTGTCGAAGAACCATCCGTGTCCATTTCGATCGTCGTACATGGCGACCCAGTGGGCCCCTGGTAGTTTGTGGCCATCGGTGTTAACCACGAATGCCGTCGGTTTCGTCCACACCCTCGGGATACGATCTGCTGGGTACACGCCCACCGTATGATCCTTTATGTTCTGGAGAGATTGCAGAATTTGAAGACTGTTCATGGCCCAAGGGTTTTTCTTCTTCTTCTTCTGACGCGTACTCGGGCAAACTGACGTGCCACGATGTAGTAGTTCTATACTCCCATAAGGAGGCGATTTGCTCGCTATGACAGAGCCATGCTTTGATCCGGGTAGCGTTGTTCAGAGCGCATTTGTATGTGTGTTTTTTATTTACCACACCGTGATACATGCAGCGTGTGTCACTTCGTGGCATGTGGCGGAATGAAGGAGCCTCATCATCTTCTTCCAGATTTATAATGTAACATCCCGTGAGCTGAGCTAGATATGACGCTTTCTCAGAGCCTCTTGTAAAGATCCGTACAGCCTGGGTCGCGATTCTCTTCAGATTTGCGTCCAGCGAATGTAATGATATATCACCTTCAGGCCATTCTATACCATGAATATCAGCGCATAGGCGCATGTTTTGTCTCTTCAAAGAGGGTGACAATTTGTCATACGCGTAGGGCGGTTTTACAAGCCAATGATCAAAGTCCTCAGTCTGTACCGAGATGACAGCTACTTCTTTAGGTATAAACTGATTATCTTTATTCCTCATTCCCTGTATATCAATAACGATATTCATGATGAAATCTTTTTTTTTCGACCGTCACACTCCAAACGATGGACGCAAACTGAAGGCGCTTCTCTCTCATCAGCCGCTGAAATCCATGACCACTTGTCGTGATGAGTGGATCTCCAACACATTATCGTATTCAGCATATACAATGCAATTAATTGTTGAAGCTAGGGCTCCCGCAAAGCGTACTTCTATCCTCACACTACCGTGTCCCACCAGGTTCCAATGAGTGCTACTATTGGCCGAGAGATCGGGTGTAAGATCAAATGCGAAGAGACAATTACCCCACGGATAGCTTGAGCGTGAAATACAATTACCCTCATTGAGAAAGTGAATACCTGTACCGGAAAATAATGTATGATAGGCGTCCACACACATATTAGTATCTATAAAGTCTGGCTGTAGAGGCTTTGACGGTATTTGCAAGCCGTCCGCATACAAAGAAAGATAATTAATTTGGTAATTTTGAAAATTGAATGGATTCATGGCGCGATCACCGTTGAAAGCCTTATTATCGACAAAACCGACAATTATACGTTTGGGTAACTGGCCCAATATGACATTATCAAGAGTATCCCCGTGTACCCCTGCATGCATCGATATCGCTTTAACCTCGACACGCGTCAAGGGATATTTTGCTGTAGATTTGGAAAGAGCTCTTGCATGAGCCAAAAGTATGCCTGGAGCTATCTTAACGCGACGTACAAGCAGCGATGCCTCGGTAATACGTATCGTGCATTCTTTCGAAGAACTCATGAGACAAAAAGCATTATTGGTCCGTACGAGCCGCAGACGCATTTCAACGCCGTTTAGCAAAAACCTCTCTTGATTAAAGATATCGCAGTGCAAATGGCCGAGGAGGTCGATTGTTCTATTCTTACCTAATACAGCGCGCCGGGACACAAGACCGTTATTATCATCGCCCGTATCATCCATTTTACCAGCTGTATCATTATACCATAGAATACTCGTAAGATGCGAGGTCTTCGGAGCATGCCCGTAATTCAAGAGTGTTTCAATGTACGCTCTATATGCATAGGCATTGTTAGGAGGTGAGACGAGCTTCTGATTCAAAAATACATCGACCTGGTTGAACATTGAGTGCAGAAGATTATTGACTGATCCTACTTTGATGAGCTCGCCCTCCTTTGTGGCCGGAGTTTCTATCTTAACACGCATAGTCAGCATGGTATGTGCAAGATCAATGTACTCATCCCCCTGCCCTGGTATGACAAACTCTATCGGCGAATCGTCCGTCAACGATGAGATTGGCTTATAATACACTGAATGTGTTCCCTCAATTGTCGTCTGGGTCGGTGGTAGTGTAAATAGTTTAAGCTCCGACTTAAGGCACTCACACGAGTATGCGTGTAGCAATGCCATTTTCTCAGTTTAGGCTAAGCAAAAATATCCCTCAGTGTTCTTGATTTCTTGTTACGTCTCTTGACGGTTGGTTTTGTCAGTCTTCTTTTCACGGGCTTCTTCTTACTGCGCTTCTTTTTCACACTGCCTGAGCGTTTTCGCGACTTCACGGTCTTCGTTCTTTTCTTCACACCGGTGCGTCGTGATGCGCTCTCAGTAAGAGAATGCATCAGTTTATTAATTTTACTAGCTTTATAGCCGGAGCCCTTCATGAGCGTACTGATTTTTTCTTCAGCCTTGCGCTTCAGATTTTCCCCGGATTCGCGCAGGCGCGTTTTAAATGCTTCTCTCGGGTGCATACCCGAATCCATGATATTCGTGGCCATGTTAATACCCGAGCGAAGGGCCTCTTTACCGACAGTCCGAGCACCTTGTTTCAAGAGCGGTATTATACGGCGAAAGAGGCCTCCTAGGAAACTTCCAATGCCGTGACCTCGTTGATTCGGTGAGCCAATATACACATGGCTGATACCCCCATAACCTGTTCGAGCACCGCCACCACCTCCCGTTTGCATATCAAAATATTCGTCATAGTAATCCATTTTAGAGCAGTTCAAGTTAATCTGTACGTTTGAACTGTAACGTCACCGTCAGCGTCCCGTACTCGAATGGTATCGGCTCGCCTAATTCATCCCTTATATCAATGGTTATTGTTTGAAAACTAGTACGTAATAGAGGAACATAGCGTGGTGGTGAGAAACTTCTTATTTTCACAGACCCGTAATTACGGTTATCAGCGGCAGCGGAGGGTACAACGCGTAGCAAAGGCGTGTGCACATCGCCAGTGATATAGGGTTCACAGATATCAGTATAAACGTACATCATATCGGGTGTCCCACTGGCTATATTGGCGGGTCTCCGAGCAGCGTATTCTCTCTGAACTACTACCCCTTCCTCAGCTTGAGTGAATCCTAAAACCTTGCTCAGCACGTCGGAGAAGTAGAAGGAGTGCTCCACGTTCTTACATGATTCACAGATACGCGTCACCGTCACATAGCCGTTGTGAGCGTAATGAAATTTCAGGTGACCTGCAACACATGGTATTTCGTTAATAGTCTCGAGTAATGTTTCTATGCTATGATATACGCCGGGCGGTACGCAGATACGATCTTCCTTATAGTCGATGTCTGCATCAGCGCCCGGTGTTGTAATGTTCGTTACGATATTAATGAAGTTCCGGTTACCCTCGGAAGGTACATGCAAAATTGTCATGGGTATGTGTATTTCCGCTAAAGAAACGGCCCAGCTACCATGGAGAGACACACATTGCGGTAAATGAGTGGTATACCGTGTTGTCACATTATCGGGGTAATAACTCATACTACTGTTGCTGGGTAAAACAATGTAAAACTCGTCCTTCATTTTACCGGCCGTTTCTTCTTCGTTTGCACTCTCGATAACTCAGCTTCATAAAATATACCATCAATGTCCTCACCGTGGAGATCACGCAGAATGTATATTACGGGGCAAATACTGTGTGATACACGGTGAATGCTGAATAGCTCGCTGCTCCATCCACCCTCGTAACCTTTTGCGAAGGCTGCCTTCGCGCTACTGATACGTACGATGTCGCCCACATTGTATTTAGGAGAGCAATGCTCTGTTCTCTTGTAGCGCTGCATCAGGTTATGCCGAGCCCTAGCGGCTGTAGCGAGCGTCACAGAGACAGGAGCCATTTTTATACCACTATGCGTAGAATGGTTGTAGGCCGAAACGATGTTCTGCAGAACGTCAAGGTAACGTTTTTGTCCAGAATACGTGAAATAACGCCACATTCTTTCTTTCAGCGTTCTATTGAATCTCTCGATAATAGCCGCTTTTATATCGGGGTTTCTCGCAACACGAAACTGAATATTTTTTTTCTTTAAGAGGGCCTGAAATACAGCGCCGATAATTTCTTTACACTTGTCGGTCTGTAGGCAAACGGGCGATCGAGCGTTACTATTTTTTTTAGATAAAATGAGCTCAAACGCTTTAGCCACAGATGCAGCGGTCTTGTCGCGTAAAGGCTGAACCCATGCAAATTTACTAAGAACATCTATAACGGCGAGGAGATAAACATAGCCATCATTATAAGCCTTAATTGAGCGAAGATCTACGAGATCAGCCTCCCAAAAATCATCAATGTTCCGTACGTTATAAAAACGCCGCTGAAAGCGATGACGCACGGGCCTGTGTTTTGTGTAAGCATCCTGTGCTTCAAGCCAATGCAGCGCCTTTATCTTGGAAATTTTCTTCTGACGCGCCTGATGTAACAATTTGGGGGCACCTGAAAACGATGCTTCATGGACTGGATTAAAGTACACTTTTTCTAAGGTTTTCATGATTATAATTTCAGGTTAGCCCAGGTTACACGTCTTTTCGTATTATAATAACCACCGCCACTCTGTCGGGGGCTATCTGTCTGTGGCGCCGGTGATCTGTTGTCACGACCACTGAAAAACGATGACTGGCTCATTTCGCCTGTTCCCTCGCTGCCTGTACTGCTATCGTCGATCTGCGATTGTCGCAGTGTTGAGCTAGCTCTTGACTCCATCCACAACTCCTCATTGCCAATGAATTCTCGTGGTGTCTGCATGGCTCTCAGAAATCTGGCAAAGGCACCGCGCCCCGCTGGTTTGGGTATTTTCCGCGCCCTCATGGCGTCATTAACGAGATCAACAATATTTGAATCCTTGATTGGTTTTTCGCCGACCGACACGAACCCGGCAGAATCCCAAGAAAAATTAGCCCGTGGTGCGTCACGTAAGCGGCGAATTAGCAGTTTCGCTTTAATGCGAAATTTGGCCGGTATACTCTCAATGATGACTGAATCGTCCATGTCATTACCGGTTTCTTCTTTATCACAACCAGGCTCTGCAGTATATTTATTCTTCATAAGCGCTCGATACTGCTGAGCTCTCTCGTCATCGACGAAATGGAGATAACGTTGTAGTATAGTCAAGTATGCAGCCCACTTTTCCCTCTCATCCTTGTATGCATTAGATTTCAAAATTTCATTCATTTCTGTATCCAATCTAGTTAGCGTAGCATCAATTCCTTGCGCTGGGCGCGTTTGAGGCGTAGCCGTGCTAAACACTGGCTGATTATGACTTTGCGAGCCCAGCTGCGCTAGATGTTCCTCCGGTACGAGTACCATTTTTCTTGCGTGCTCCATTATCCACGGCCACCAATCAAATTCGATAGAACAGTGCCTAGTATTGGTGCTAGTAAGAGCGGTAGAAACCCACCGCTCTGAACTACGAATCGTTTCTTACTCTTCCAGCAGCCTTTTTTTGAGGCTAAACGGCGCAGAACGGGGGCGTACCGACGTAATTTTTTTCTTTGATCGGCCTTCAGAGCCACGTTGCCGCAAAGAACGTTCAAGGCGCACTCACAAATACAGCGGATGATACCAGGGTCTGCTTTACGTAAAATAGCCTCGCGCTGCTCCTTATTGAGATGCTGAAGAGCTCGCAATATTGCAACGTGCTTTTTGCAGAGCGGTGAACCACCTCCCGCCATTACGCGTGTGGAACTGTCGAGCGTCTAGATGTATCACCTCTTTTAACTTCTTTTGTATAGTGGAGTCTTCGGAATAACGCTACCCTTAAGAATGCGCCACGCACACTGACAAATACAACGAGTGTTGCTTGAATTTGATTTGCGCGAGTCAGACTCTCTTCGTATCGTGCTGGCTTGTTGAAATGCACTTAATATGACGATACATTTATCGTAACGCGACGGTCCTTTAGACGGCATTACATGCGCCGAACTGGCAATTCACCAGCACTGCAGCTGCTTTTCAACTTTTTTCGCGGTACGTACACAAAATGATGAGGATCGTCGGGAAAAATACAGGTGCGAAATCTACAGTTATCAGGTGTTGATTGTTTCAAATCGAGCAATAAATAACCATGAGGCTTGGACGCTGCATCGTGATAGGCCTCCTGTAAAAAGCGTGGGTTTTCCGGATATACCTGGCGCGCCAGGTGTTGTATTTGAGCGCGATCTCGCGAATTTTTGAAAACTACTGTATAATTAGCGTTCAGCGATATATCCCGCTGCCCATGGCCTTGATGAAACAAATTTTGCGTTATAAAAAACACACTCAAATTCTTATGATGACTACCCTTGGTGAAGAGATCGACAACGCTATTGTTCGATGCCTCACGCATCAAATCGTCAATAATTATAAGTTTTGCGCGCGGATCGCTTGCATAATCCGAAGATTGTGGCATACCTTCGCGAAATTCTATCGAAGAACCGTACTCGGTGTACGCCACCTGCCATTCGGAATAATAAAAAATGATTCGAGCAAAGGGCTCACTATTCATACTCGAAATGAATTTCAAAAAGTTTTTCACAAAGTATGTTTTACCACAGCCCGTAGGCCCACAAACCATCGCTGTCCAAGGATGTTTCCACCGCGTATCCATCTTAGTGAGTGAGTACAATCCTCGTATTGCCTGAAACATGTATAGGGTACGAAAAGGTCTGTCTAATTGCTCTGAGTCCTTTTAATGGAATATGAGAAGACGAATATACACGGTAACATAAAGTCTTTATTTATATACATTATTTATACAATTTTATACGAAAACTCTTATTCTCTATAGCCGTAAGGAAGAGTACCATATTCGCCATCTCGTCTTCGTTTAACGCTCGATGGCTTGCATGATTTTGTTTCAGGACGTGTGACGACCTGATGAAATGCCGTGCGGCGTATCCCGTCATACCGTAGCACAACAGGTTCGTCTCTCTCGCCAGTTATGAAAGAGCGCACTGAGTTGTAATTAATTAGCCCCTTGTTCGCAAAATTAAGCGTTATCCCTTTTACTTTACATACTTCTGTTTCCTCGCCATTGAGGGTGCACACGATAAAAGAATAAAATTTAGGACCGCCTGAAATGAAACTTCTAATATAACTACCGTCCCCGTATGTGCTCAGCTCATCTGTGAGATCCCCTAAAAGCTGGCCTGTTGGAGGCTCGTACTCGTCTTTTTCTTCATTCGATACGTAAATTACTGAGTCAGTATCACAGTACAAAGCACGACGATCCAACCGCTCTAAGTAGCTATAAAGTTTCAGGCGAGCCTGAGCTGTGGTGTATGCTGCTACTACGGCATTCGCTATGCTAGATGGTATAATAGCGTCACTGATTTTTGTGTAGCTTACATACAATACTTCGTTATTTACGGGTAAAATACCCGTGATCTCGTACTCAGGGTTAGTCAACAGCTCCATGAGCTTTTTGCGCGTCGAAACTATTTCTGTCTGCGGTAAATTTTCTCGCTGTCCAAATTTTCCCCAAAACGAATTGAGACACAGTTTTGCTACAGATCGTAGCCCCGGATTTTTAGCTATGGATTCGCGGCTTAGCTTAATTCCTTCGGATCGTTCGAAATCCTCTATATAGCGGTCCTGTGCGACGTTATCTCCGGAGCAATTGTCGGGCCACCCGCTGGCTTCTTGTTTGATTTTTAAAAACGTATTTATGTATTCAACGAAATGGCCCCCTCTCTGTGTATCGCGATTGAACTGAGTCGTTTCATACTGCCAAATTTCAGTCACGTCCATCACTCTATACCCGCACGACACGGCTTTTCGCAACTCGTCGACAACCCATGTAACATTAAACATGCGCTCTACAGGCTCTTCGTGTGTACATTCATCCTGATTCATAATTTCGCAACAGCTGCGACATAGAGCAAATAATAATCGATTATGCATTCGTACTGGTAATACGGGATGATAAAGATTACGAGGCGGCAATACGGTACATTTTACGAGACCCTCAACGCGAGTGAGATCGGTGTTATCAGGACCTGTCAATTCCATGCACTCTTTACCTACGTATACTTTCGGATGACCCACGGGGTATTTACCGAACTTACAGATATATGGGTACAGAGAACAAACGTCTACGTAGCGTATTTTTTCCGTTGCGTCAACGTCGTAGAGCGTAACCATATTTTCGGTCCGTCCATCGAAAAAAGCATCACGAGGATTGAGAGGCTCTGCTGTAACTAAAGGATTATCCTGTAGGAAACTCCTCATCTCAGCTGTCGAATTTAACAAGCGGTCGTATTCGCACTCCCAAATCTCCGTGAGCAAATACCCGTTCGTTTGAATTCTATCAGCTACAGCAGTAGTTTTCTCGAAACGATCGTGCATGGATATTCCATCGCTTTTGCGACAGTCTCTGTTTGTGGGATAGCAGTGTGGGCAGCCGTGCCAATAGCAGCCATGAAACTGTAATACATGTGCACCGTTAGGAGTCTCGTAGTACCCGTCTACCAAGAGATTTTGAGTTATTCTGAATTCGCGTGATCAGCCTGCGTGAATAATACGAACACCTAGCGTGTGCTCCCTCCATGGTAGCCATGAAATTGCTTTTTTCGATTGATTATGCGCCAATCTGTATCCCCCCGTAGGTATAATACCGATTGTATTGTCTTTCAAGAAATTTTTTCGAAAAACTCTGAAGCAGGCTGATGCTATTGTTGTGCTTTCATCAAACGGACAGACGCGACCACTGTTAATGAACATATTGCGAAAAGCCATACATGCGCGACGCAATATCGTAACATCTGTCTTACAATAATTGACAAGCTCTTCTGCTAAAATGAACACGTTATCGTTGTCTTTCGTTTCGCGATACCAATCGAGAAATTTCCGGCGCTCATCGGGACGCATCGTGTCGGGAGAATAATACTCGACAAGCGGTAGTTTGCCTACGTAATTCTGATTTTCCGGCCTATTAAACAAATGTGGAAAAGCGCCTTTAACAATAGCACCGGTAAGCCCAAAGGCTTTCGGTAAACCGCTCAGAGGCATATGGAAGTAATTCAGGCTGTCGAGAAATGTGACCTTTCCGATGCGCATCGTGATAATTTTTGTCCCGTTCATAATTAACGTGGGGAGTTGAGTTTTTTTCTCTTCAATGAAATAACGTAGGATGAATTGAGCGTCAAAACCCCCTGCATTATGTGCAATACAGATTGTACGCGAAAAACCTTTGAGCGGCTGCATGGCTAATTCGACAAGCTGTGCTACGGGGCTGTGGCTAAATACAAACTCGTGTTCTCCACAATGCTCGCACGGTTCGGTTATAGAGTCGTGAACGCAGCAAAACGTGCAAACGCGATGAGCTACGCAAAGATTTGGCTCGTGTACAAGCGTAGTTGCATCACCCTTCACAGGTGTGCACTGCTGTGTTTCGAAATCGTAAAAAATAAACAGTATTTTTTTAAATTCTGAATCGCCGAGAATCGGTTTCATGAAACACAGATGATTACTTGGCTGCTGGGATTTGCACGTTTTGCAGAAACCTACCCCACATATATGCTTCTCTTTTTTTTTTCCAAAGGCCTTATTGTTCGAAAGCAGTTAAGGCAGCGTTTGAGTGACTCACAAATGCTAACCTTCCTGCGTTTCATGGTCACCAGTGGCGCCTTATGTCTCTGTAAACAGGCCTCTCCAAAAAAATCGCGGTTGCATACTTCACATCTGATTATATCGCGCGAGCGTGTATCACAGGTCTGTAGCCCCCAGCACCGAGGACATTTTTTTTTTTTTTGAACATCTATGACCGAATCGCCGATATGCTGTATTACACGAGGAACAGAAATCTTTACTGCCGACGGCTGCTCTGAGGTTTAGAATAGGTTCGAAATGATGTGAGCGCTCGTAATACAAAATGTTCAGGGTGTGCTGAATTGAACCTACGCTGTCCAGAACACGCTGTCTCCCATCAAATAGAGGCTCCTCCCCGCGACCCAAAGTTAAAAATTCGTAAACGAAAATTGCAAAGCCGTCTCGCACCAAATAATCCTGATAGCGCGCAATCTCATATACACCACAGCCTTCTACCGGTACACGAACATCTGCCTCTCGCGTCGGTTCGAGTGCCGCCTGTTTTTGTACAACTCCATTAATTTGCCTAATTCGCTGCCATTTATCATGTAGGCTCCCTGTCCGTACTTCTCCTCGTTCTGCGTATGCTAGGGCTGCCACCAGAGAACGCGGTAAACATAGATTGTCGGTATTCCGGATCGAGAGAATAGACTGCTTTGCAACACCCTCGTGTGTGAGACCTTTCCGACCGCGCCCTTCGACCCCCTTGACAGCGCACATTTTTATCGTGCACGCGTCATCGATGTTTAAAGATGATGCACTCTGCGCCACGCTACTTATCAATTGCCAGATATCTTCAAATATATAATCCCTGGTTGGCCGGAAAGATAACCCCATAGGCCCGTGGGGCAGACTATTCGCTGTAAACGAAATACCGACATAATCGCCTCCCTCGCAGGAGCTCGTGATGTGCGTTAAGAGATCGCGAAATGCTCCGTTCAGCCAATCTACCACACTAACTCCGAAGGCAGGTTTGCGAATTCGTAATGATATTTCACGCCCCCGTATTTTAAACCGTTTAAAATATCGTGTATAATCGCTGATGATTTCAAAATGTTTTCCCGGCGGGTGTATTTCTTCGAGCGGTCCACTCCTTGGTATACGTCGTTGTCTGCCGGCTCCCCTCTGCACCTCTGGAAAAAGAGTCTCGTATTAGATTCTAGAACAGTTTAATACGGAAACTATTGAATTTTTATCTATATTTGTACCTCTCACGAGCCATAGTACTGCTTAAACAGACCGATATCACCAGTCAAACAAAGGTGCCGACGAATACCCTGTTACAGAAGGACCCTCTTACTTACTTGCTTGCTTACTAACTTTTTTCATACGTAAGAAAAATTGTTTACCTGAGTCGTCATCAGTTACGAGCATTTGAAACCAGTGATCCGCTCTTTGGAATCGCTCATTTATCTCGTCTTCCTGCTCATTCTCTACAACGAGAGGCCTATCATCAGCGCGTGGAAAAGCTATTTCCTCGTTTTCGATAGGATATTCCCACAACTGATTTTCACGATGATCAAAAACATCAGCGTCGCAATCCTCTAACGTTGATGAGATATCATCAGCGACGAGTGTTGAGATTGCACGCCGCCCTGAGTTGCACAGGCCCGATGGGCCCGGTACGGCGTCATCTTGTGCAACCTCCCGACCTAGGAGCTCTGAATAAATTTATCATTTAAAACCGAAACCACACCAAAATTGTTCGGCACCTTAATTTTAACTTACGTTCGAAACTTGACGTGTTAGTCCATATTTCTGAAGGATGGTCGATACTTGAAACAGTGCTCATTGGCTGCCCGCCATTTTCCTCATTGTATGATGGGTGTTGGTTCATTACGCTCCTCCGCTGGCATGACGCTTCTGCTAATTCGGCAGCATAAGCCCCCTCTATAAGAACCGCTTCTTCATCCGACGATGCATCCAAGAACTGTCGATATACTATGAGCATGCAAACATTAAAATAAAAGTATTGCAATCAGCTCATTTTCCGATAATTTTCAGCTCATTCGCATTATTTTTCCGATAATAATGTAAAGAGAGAAAAAAGAGAGAGAGATCTCTATATTGATTTAACGCGAGATACAGAGAAAGAGGCGTCTGAATACTTTTTCAATATACCCTATTGAAATTTTGTAAAATATGTTTTCTAATGAAAAAAGAGATAGAGAGCGCCAAACCATACGAAGCACGGCACAAAGAGTAGAGCTCGATAAATAAGACTTGCCCGTTCCAACATATTATAGAGTCGCGAAAATATTTTGTACCTCTATAACGAAAGAGAGAAAGAGAGCATTAACAGCATCTTAATGAAAAAGCCAGAGAGAGAGAGAGAGAGAGAGAGAGAGAGACAGAGAGCGCGGGCTCACGCGAAGCATGGCACAAAGAGTAGAGCTCGATAAATAAGGCTTGCGCGTGCTAACATAATATAGAGACAGGGACCACACGAAGCATGCCACAAAGAGCAGAGCTCGATAAATAAGATTTACCCATGCTAGCGTGCTGATAGAGCCGTGAAAATATTTTTCAATACAATTTAAATATTAAACTCTATGCCGATTCAATGAGAAAGAGAGAGAGAGAGAGAGACGGTAGAGATTGATGAATAAGAATGCTTTTAAATATGCCATATTGAAACTCGTAAAATACCGCGAAAATATTTTTTCAATACAATTTAAGTATTAAAATTCATACACTATTATTTTTATGATAGTACTTACTTCTGATTTCATCGACAATGCCCCGGACACACGGCACTTTTTCCAGTCCTCGACGCTGCAACTCTTCAAACACACACACACCAACACTTGTTGACCATTTAGCAGACCTCTGTTATAAGCTGTCACTATGGCTCGCAAGGGCGCCCACCATATAATATATTTTAGGCGGCTAATGAGTCTATTTCCTGATAACCGATTTAACTCATTGCACCATCGATCATTACACCGACGACGAAGCTGGGAGCTATGTGATATAGCTAAACGCAAAAGATTTAAAATACATTCACGAAGGGCTCGATCTGTCATGATTGATTGCGATGTGTGATAACGCCCCTCTAAATTGAGACTGAATAATACTGTACCTTGTTCTATCCATATAAATATCTAATACGATGCTTCTGAGCGAGTTTACTCATTTCACTTAAATTGCAACGATATCAAAAAGCGAGACCTTATCGCGGAGCAAAAACATGCATGATGATGTATCAAGATATCAATATCTCAGCGCATATGCATATAATCATTCCAAACGCTCTTATTGTTTCCATGTAACATCATATTGCGAGACTCTGATCAAATTTTCTAAATAGTGCCATCTTCAAAAGCGCAACGAGCTGGATAGCCTTGATGCGCTCTTTAAATATTTAATATGCATTTTTTTAAATATACTTTGAATAATTTTTTTGAAAAATAATTTTCGTTCAATAAAGAAAATATTTTTAAGTTGAGAGAAAATTTTCGATTTATAAAAATATGCTTTAAAAAAACGAAAAATATTTAACCAAAATTAAATACATAAACATGATGTGTAATCAGCGGTAAATATTGGCGCGACAATTTTCATAAGTCTTAAGGGGCCTTGAGGATAAAATATATATTAAATTATAGTACTAAAGAACATTAAATGAAAGGAGAAGAGATTCGTAGCATTGAGCGAAGACGGCATGTAACAGGCTGATACTCTGCTGATGATGCATTTCGGGCACCTCGAGAAATCGAGAGATCACGTAGTGTTACACACGAATACTCGGTATACATAAAAATAAAAATATAGAGATACAGAGAGAGAGCGAGAGCTAGCTTGCGAATACCCGCACAAAGAGGAGAGCTCGATAGCTATTGCTCGTGCTCTCTGCCGTAGCTCACTCTCTCTGCCTGGGATCGAGCCCACATCTCGGCACTTTTTTTTTTTTTTTTTTTTTTTTTAAATAATTTTCGCTCGATAATGAAAATGTTTTCAAAGCAAGAGAGATTTTTTTTTTTGATTTATAAATTCAAATTTTCATAGAAAAAACATAAAAATATACAGATACAGAAAGAGAGAGAGAGACAGATGATTTTGATACTCTGTTTTCGTCAAAACAAAGTAAACCTTGGCGCTCGCAGATTAGTTGACGCTCTCTACTTCGAAGAATATGTCTTATGAAGCTGGCCTCTAAATTTTATAAAATATTACTTTGAAGTATGTGTTGCACTTTGGAAGAAAAACCCATATATGTGTGTGTGCATTGAAACACAGGGACTTGCGCCTTATAAAACTGCGGGATAAAACATGCTATAGACGAAACAGATAGCCATGGTCTGCGAGCTGCTTATGCCTATATTAATTGCAAAGGGGCCGTTTACCCTGAGCACGTACAGCTGACCATGCATTTTTTTTTGAAGAGCACACATTTAATATAGTCGCAGCATCCTCGCTGCTGTGTGCATATAGTACATGGTCTTCAGTCACTATTCAGCACGCGAGCACGACAGTTCAAAAAATTAATAATTGTAGAATGTATCCAAAATACAGCGCGGACATGCCGTCGGGGTATTTTTGGTGCCGGGTGTTGGAGGTGTTGTGCACCCAGTTTATTATAATACGCACCGAGGCGACAGAGTGCGCGTATGAGGAATTAGCTCTAATGCTCCATGACTTTTACGTGAGCCGTCGTAAAGGGGTGCGAATGGTGCTCGAGGACCTGTTGGAGGGGGCATCGTGTGTTGTGCGGTGCGGCTTGGGGGCATATCGGGGGGAAATTGTCTACGTCGATGATAGTGGCTGCGCGGAGGTGTTCCTCGTTGATGAGGGGCGCAGCGACTATTTTGAGACGTCGTCGATATATGAGGCGGAAGCCTTATTTAAAGCGCTTCCAGGGCTGTGCTTCGAATGTAGCATGATAGGTTTGGAATGCGTGAACGATGATAGTGGGGCCACTGCCCTTTTAAAGGATATTTGCCTCAGCGAGCCCCTCTTCAGGTGCCACGTGGTGTCCCGCAGTCGCGGCGTTCCTTGCGTACGGCTGTGGGACACCGATCGTCGGGATGTGGGGGGCATGCTCGTGGATGCCCTCGGGGAAGACATTTTTTACCCGTACGATCACGGGCTCCCTGATGAAGGGTTCGTTGAGGAGGAGGAAGAGGGTGGTGGTGTGTAGTGCGTGTGTGTGTGTGCGTGTGTGTGTGCGTGCGTGTGTGTGTGTGTGTGTGTGTGTGTGTGTGTGTGTGTGTGTGTGTGTGTGTGTGTGTGTGTGTGCGCGCGCGTGTGTGCCCCCTCAAGCATCGTCGGTAGGACCTCAAGCAGCCGGACACGTGAGTTTAAAAGTCTTATTATATTATTATTATATTTTGTATTATTATTATTATTATTTGAATAATAATAATAATAACCGGTCCGCTCTGGTTAGCCCGCAGAACTCTTCCCCCACCACCTCGACCCATCACGACCCCACCACGCTCGGAAAAGAGGCTCCGGCGTGGGGGAAAGTGGTGGGGATAGGAGTGGGGATAGGAGTGGGGGTCGCCAGAGTGGGCCACATACTACTTATGTATCGTTGTATTAAAAAAAAGCTGCAAATTGAACTTGCAAATTGCTTCCTCGAGATTCCGCACGAGGCTCAAAGTCCTCTCTGATAAGGAACTATCTTTCTTAATTTTGGCTTCCTAATAGAGGAAGAAATCGTGATTTCGTGCGAAATCTCCAAGAAGCAATTTGCAAGATTTAATATGCAGCTTGTTGTTTGAGTAGTTTCGTCAAAATAAAAAAATTCCAAATTTCCTTAAATCGGAATCCATCAACCGATTTTCTCCGAATTGATAACAATACATTTTTTGAAATATTCCATTCATATTATAACTCAAATTTCCGAAGTTGGCTCAACTTTCCGAAGTTGGCAAAAATTATAGAATTTCGATCATTTTTTAGAAAAAATCAAAATTTTGAAATTTCCGAACCTTTTGACGGATTCTCTACAAATTTTATACTAAGTTCAATTTTAGAATTCTCTTCTCATCAATCAGAACAATATCTTGAAATTTGCAAAAATCAGAGTGATTCGACGATTTTTTGAAAAATTTTAAAACTTATAAAATCTGAACTGTTTGACCGATGTTTCCCGAATATAATACAAACCGTCCTTCTATGCTACTCTCTTTATATACAAAAAAATAGCAGGGAATCTAAAGAATTTGCGGGAATCAGAGCGATCACAGACATTTTTCGAAAAATTTAAAATTGGTAATTTTTGTATAGTATTGACAAAATTTGCTGTGATAAATGATAAAGAGGTTGTATATAAATTAAAATATAAATTAACATATATGTGCAAAAACGGAATCGCGGTAGTAAAAACCGTTCTCGAGTTATAGACATTTAAATTTGACACGGCCAGAACATACATACACACGCACGCACACATACACATATCTGGCCATATTTTCAAAATATGTTTTTACGACGTTTTGGGACATTTTTAACACGTTGATATTAAAAGCTGGAAAAAAAAATTTCAACGTCACAAAGCTTCCTCTATGAGGGGGCAAAATGCGTTTTATTGCGAAAAAATAAATAGTACTCATCTTGTAGTCTAACTTATAATTCATGTCGCTTATGTTTTCGCAAAAAAAAAAAACTTTAGTCAGACTCGAACCAGCGACCTAGGAATTATTAGACTGAGACACTACCGAGTGCTCCACGCGCATCGCCGTCATATAATTAACGTGCTGGCCCTATTAACGTCTTACCTCGGCATATATAAGATGAAAACTCGTGAAACGAAAAACGTGGGCTCGATGGCCAACGCTAGTTCAAACCCGGCGGAAAACGCGCGGTTGCCATTCAACCGTACAATTGATATTCACATTATTTGCAACCGCGCGAGGTTCGCTGTGCCTGAAATAAAGAGAGAGAGAGAGCGAGAATATCGAAAATGCTCGCCCTTACTCACATACTTACGAGCAGGCACACCGACGTTGGAAGAGAGGAGAGGCCGTAGGTTCCCCCACCCACCGCCGACAATGCTACCTTCTCGATGCCCGCCGCCCAAACACCTTCATTTTAGTCTACAGCTAGTGATAACTTTAAATTAATTCGACTGGCTCACCTATTGATTTTAGAGAAAAAAAGTTTAATAGTTTTATGACCGTCTATTTTCGGTTTAAATTTGCGTTTAATTTTTTTTTTCATTTTTCTCGTCGTTATAGCAATATTGTAATTTTTATGTTGAAACCCTTTTTTTAACCGTTTGCACTGCACCCAGCGCAAAAATTCTTGCACCATTAGATTCAGGAGGTCGAAAACTATAAGAAAAATGCTAAGGCTTATATATATGCCAAAAATTCTTTTCGACCACGTACGTCTCTTGGACGAACACTACGAATAGGGAACGCCATAAGATGTTTACACATCAAAAATCTGCTCTCATTTAAATGGTGTTTCGTGTTATAAAGTCTTAACTCATCTTTCACTCAAATTTCTTTCTTTTTTTGTAGATGGTGAAGTTGAGATTGTCGCCTCCTTCTGGACAAAGACGAAAACTCTCAGAGGAATACAGAGGAGCGTAGAAAAATGTACACCTGGAAGAGATAGGCCTTTTGACATAATCCTCTAAATACATAATGTGTAGAATAAGATACGAAACGAATAAAAAAATGATTTATACAAAATATCTATTTTGTATACAGTCGGCAATGTTTATAAAGAATCGCTAAGGGCTGTAGGGGAAGTGAATTCCAGGAAAAGTCGTAAAATCTGGCCTTACTACAGCGCATCAAGGCAGCGCTTGCAGCATGTGTGAGTGCGTCAGTGAAAGCACGTGAGCCTTCTTATAACAAATCCTCTGTCCCCCGCTGTTATACGTAGTATCAACATATATGTCGTTTGGATATTGTAACCAACTAAAATTGATTAGAATTGTGATTGTAATCAATTTTATTATAATAATTGTCCGCAATTGCTGGCATAATTATTATTTAAATTATTTGAAAATGTAATCTTTTGGGTACTTAATTTTATATAAATAACAAAAAAACAGTAATCAGTTTAATTACAAACTAAAAAATGTTTGTCGATAAATTATTTATATAATATTCATCTATTATTCTGTGACGGCCCCACAATTCCCCTATTCCTAACTGTCCTTTCCCACACCTTAAACCCAACACCTTAAAGTCCCATACATCCGTTCCCACGCGGACATCCTATTCCTCACCCATACCACCTTAATCCTAATCTCCATTCCGCGAATGCTGACGAGTCCGTCAGCATCTCTAGCGCAATCCCACGGTCCACGCGTGGATGCTGCATGCACCACGCACGTGGTATCCCCTCCAATAGACCCTAAAACAATGGGCCCTTTGACTCGTGGTGCCCGAGAGCGTCACCTCAAAGTTCAGTTCATCTCCAACATTCATTCAATCAACTTCTACTTTCCTTATTAAAACCTCCGTGCACTTCTCCAATTAACAACTGATCTATTAAAGACAATACTTATATATTTTTCCATCATTCTCATTTACACCCGCATCGACCATCACAAATTGGTGTCAGAAGTTGTGAATCCACAGTGAGCCAATTCTTTTTTTTTGCTCTCAAAACAAAAAAAAAAAAAAAAAAAAAAAAAAAAAAAAAAACCAAATTTTTCAAAAAAAAAAAAGAAGAAAAGTGAAAAAGTGACAGTTGAAAAAAAAAAAAAAAAAAAAAAAAACAGAGTGTTTCTAAAAAAAAAAAGGAAAAGAAAACCATCAGAAAGAAGAAAAACGAGTCAACATCCACACACATCCACACTCACAAGAACTCACCAGAAAAGAAGGAAGAAAGGAAGAAAACGCTCACACATACATCAACTCAACCATACAGAAATAACAGAAGGAAGGAAGGAAACAACAAACAGACAGGAAACTAATGCTAAAATATTTTATAACACTCACGGCAATGTAAGTACAATTTTTTTTTCATTTAAAAGCATACCGTCTCTCTCGCACTTAACCCGCCCCTTACTCTGTTCACCGCCGCTCCGCAGCCACGTGCAGGCGCGGTACAGTCACACATAAAACTCACGTAACAAAATTTTTTCCATTGCCATTTTTCTTTTTTTGTTCTCCCTCTCCGTACAGAAGCTACACATTTTCACGATTCGATCTCGACAAATACCCAATTTACCTAACCACAAACTATTTTTTTTTTATTAAATCGAACTTTTTAACCCTGACTGATTATGTGCCGTAAAAACTCATATTTTCACACAAAATAGGAATAAATTTGTCCAAATTTTAAATCATAAACGAAATAAATAGTTCACAACGATCATGTATCGAAATGAAAGACAATATAGATACGATTCGCAAAACAGATACCGCGATGATTCACACGATAGATACAGAAATAATCCACAAAATGAATATCACAAGTACTCACAAGGGAAAAATCCACAAAATCAATTCCACACTAATTCACAAAGCCGATACCGCGATAGATCACGAGACAAACACCACGATAATCCACAAGACAGATACCATAATGATTTACGCGATAGATATCAAAATACCCCACAAAATGACAATAATTTACAAGATAAATACTATGACAGTTCACGAGACAGGTACCACAGTAATTCACGCGATCGATACAACGCACCAAACCGACACCACAGCGATTCGCGCGACAGAGACAGAAATCGTGCATGTGATAGATCCAGTAACTATTCACACGATACATACAGACACACCTCACACCACCGATACAGTAATGAAAGATTTGAAAATTATTCAGAATACAGAAGTGACCTAAAAGACAGGTACCACACAAACGATCACCAAGACAGAAATTACACACAAAATTCACACGACAAATATTACCCAAATTACCCGCGAGACCAAGTTCGAAACAATTCCCGCGACAGATACGATTCCAGACATTACCGGTCCAACCTACCCGACCGATGTTATCAAGATAACTACTCATACACAGACCGACCGACAAAAAACGAGTAGACAGCCTCGCGGTAAAGTGCGACGCGAGACGAATTTTAAGAGCACTAGACGCAAAACCACAAATCATTTCAATCCCGCCTAGGTCAAAAATAATAATACAAGTTAGAATCGCAAATAACGACATTTCGGAAGGTTATGTTCCCAACATCAAAATTAATAAGCGAATTCATTTAGGAAACGCATTTGTAAAAAATATAAAAGGAACCACACATTTATTCGCAATCAATTCATCGGATTCTACAGCTATACTCGAAATTCCAGTCATAAAATTACAAGCTGTTGAACGCATATCATCAGTACCTCATGAACTCAATATATCCGATACTCGATGTGGCTCATTCAGACACATCGAAGTAAATGCACTAGAACGCCAACAGCAATTAAGTTCACTTCTCCATTTAGATTATCTAAATGACGCAGAAAGAGAACATGCTCTTGGGCTAGCTTTCAAACACACAGAAGTATTCTATATACCCGGAGATCAGACAAAATTACCTTTTAACACAAAAATGAGTTCTGTCCCAAGAAATACAAAACGGAACTCTCCTATCTGGATAGTACCAAAAATCACAGGTTCAGAAAATAAAAGATGGCTCATGGTAAGCGACCTCCGTAACCTAAATGAAATTTCAACTTTCAATGAAAAAATTGCAATAATTGACGACATCGTGGACGAATTGGACAGTGCCCGTTACTTCTCTATATTCAGATTAAAATCACCCTTCAACGATATTAATATTGACCAAAAAATTACCGAACGTAAAATGTACGACATAATTTTATCGGGACTTAGCGGAATTGATCGCTTCCTGTACGACGGCGCCATTGTGATTTACGCAAGTACACTCGAAGAACACGCTAAAAAATTTCACGAATTCGCTAGAGAACTAACTAATGTTGGACTCACATTGTGGACCGACAAATGCACATTTTTAAAAATACCATCACCACACGTAGAAAACACAAAGGACAACACAACTGAACAAAACTGCAATTTAGAAACTAAGTCACTGGAAAATATCGATCCACACATAAAAGTAAAAAATACAGCAAAAGAAACCGAAATGGATACCAATTCGAAACAATCCTCATCACAAAAGACATATGATTTTGAAGAAACCTCAAACATAAAAAAAGAAACAATTAACGTAAAATTACCAAACACAAGCATGAAACAACAACTTACCACCGATCAACAAGGGAGAAGTGCACACCTTGAATCTAATCCCTCAATCAACTACAACAACCACGATTTAACATCAGAAGATGAACTCATAACCCAACACGGAAAACGAAAACAGCATATACTAAAGGACAATTCTACACGAACCAAGACGACCAGGAAAGACTATATGGACACCTCAGATGAAGAAATAATGAACGAAACATGCAAGCGACACAGGAAACGAGAGGAAAAATCAAAACAAATCGACGAAGCAAATCAAGCAAATCAAACAAATCAAACAAATCAAACAAATCAAACAAATCAAACAAATCAAACAAAGCAAACAAAGCAAACAAAGCAAACAAAGCAAACAAAGCAAATCAACGAATCTACGAATAAACAAACGGATGGTCCTATCAATGCCTCAAACGACCGTGCTAAAACCATGGCAGTAGGTATTGATGACGATGCAGTTCGCACCGGAGGCCCCGGCTATGCAACTAACATCGTCACATATGACAAAAAGGCGAGATCAAAGGAAAATGAATCGGCAACCGAACAGGAATCTGAGGAAGAGAATTCAACTCAACCCGGATACAAATCGCCATCAACACTAGTCGGAGAAGTTAATGACGACAATATCGGTCCACCAGTGGAACCAACCTTCAGATCACCACCCATACGTGGAAACAAACACAGTTTGGACTACCAAGGTTACAACACCGCACGACCACTGGTGCAGCCAAATTTCAGGTCACCACCTATACTTGCCATGAAGTTTTACCTGAACTGTGACGGCAACTACATGGCACGACCATCAGTTATTCAACCAAACTTTCGATCGCCTCCTCAGTACATTGGTAAAAAGATCGTCGATGAAAAGCCTGTACAAAAAAAAAACTGTGCAGCCCAACTGCAGGTCACCTTCGTTGTGCAACAGATTCGATTTTCTCTGTTGCTTCTTTCATATACAAGTTACTAACCAACGAAAATTTCCAAACATTCACCAAAAGTTGCAAAGAACTCCATTGCACATTTGTTTCACAAAATATAAACAAGAACAAAAAAAAGTATATATAAATGAATAGAAAACGGAAAACAAAACAAACTCCCAGCATAGACACTTTTATTACCAACATGCACTCTTTTCTCACTCAGACATTATTTTATAACAATTCACAAGCATTTGTCGCTCCATATATGCCAGACCACAACAGTACCAAAATAAAGTCAAAAGCAAAAAAAAAAAAAACAAGAAGAAACAAACGAGATATGAAAAATATATATACATATAAAAATAACAAAATGTAAGGAAATGAAAGAATTCCTTTTTATTTTATGTAAAATCAAAGTGTCGAGTAAATTTCTGGTGTCAACGTACGTGTGCGACTACCTCAATTCTATAGAATAAATAAATAATAACGCAAGAAAAGCAAACGATCTGGAGCAGTAACCGCAACGTCTCACTTTTTCCAGGATTTACAGCAGAAATGCATGAAGTCAAGATCAAACAGTAAAATCCATAAAATGTATACAGCATCCATGAACCAACTTTTTGACAAATGCACAACATCAAAGTCCACACAAAATATTTTAACCAATAATAACCATTGAAATGTTTTCATATATCTCTTACTAGAGTAACCCATATAAAATTCTAAACGACTAGCAGAAATCCCTGAATCATTACAATACATTATGCACCGCGTACGAAAAAAAAAACACATACCAAACCAATAGAAACCCGTATTTCGGAACTAATACAAACGCTTATTCGCTAAAAATGCTTATATAATAATTTGCCTGTATAATAATATAATTCGAACAATAAGTTGCTCTACAACCTAATCCATATCACATCCCACTAACAAGTCTCTCCTACTAACCCAATATACTAAACGAGATTTAGACTGTTTCAGAAAGCATTATAGGAACCCAATTTCGATAATAAAACTACAACACAAGGTTAACAGACACCTGGAAATGAACAAGGAATAAGAAGCCAAAAATTAACACAACCACGACCTTCGAAAACAAAAAAAAAAAACAAAATTACATCCACAACAGAAAGGAAAACAGAAATACGATAAACAGGAAACAAAAACATCTCTCTTAGCATAACAAACCCGAAAAGCAAACCTAATCCAATATAACACAACCACCCCCTCCTAACACAAAAACTAATACAAATCTAGATTGTTTCAGGTCACGGTAACTCAAACCCCACAAAAATAATAGCGACAGGAAAAGAAACAATAGAAGGAAGATACAAAAAAAAAAAGAAAAAAAACACTACAATTAAGAGCATTGCAGGAAACAAACATTGAATTATATAACGTAGAGTCAACATACCAATAACAAAATTGTAAAATCTATTAAAATTGTATAGAATCGCACAAAACTCAAAAACTGTAAAAATGCACGATGCGGAGCATCGTTTTGTAAGAGGGGGAGTGTGACGGCCCCACAATTCCCCTATTCCTAACTGTCCTTTCCCACACCTTAAACCCAACACCTTAAAGTCCCATACATCCGTTCCCACGCGGACATCCTATTCCTCACCCATACCACCTTAATCCTAATCTCCATTCCGCGAATGCTGACGAGTCCGTCAGCATCTCTAGCGCAATCCCACGGTCCACGCGTGGATGCTGCATGCACCACGCACGTGGTATCCCCTCCAATAGACCCTAAAACAATGGGCCCTTTGACTCGTGGTGCCCGAGAGCGTCACCTCAAAGTTCAGTTCATCTCCAACATTCATTCAATCAACTTCTACTTTCCTTATTAAAACCTCCGTGCACTTCTCCAATTAACAACTGATCTATTAAAGACAATACTTATATATTTTTCCATCATTCTCATTTACACCCGCATCGACCATCACAATTCAATCTAAACAAAGTTAATCTATAAATTAAAACTTATATTATTTTAGCCACTATTGCATCATAAGCCCTGAAATCTAAATTAATTAAAAGTATTATCATTATTCTTAGAAATAAGACAATCTACAATATTTAACAGATATTATTTTTAATCATTATTATCATATGAATAAAATAAATAATTAATCTATCATTTAAAAATATTCGATCGACGATAGTTATACAATTATCTTGCGATTTTCGCAATTCCTGTAAAGCAGAAAAAAAGTCTGACAATGAGCTTCAGGTGCCAGATGGGTATGAGGAAGGTATATGTAAAGTATATCCAGAGGATGCATTATCTCGGATACCTAAAACACCTTGACTTTACATATCAAATGATAATGACTAAGAGACATGGCCTACTGCGGCGGTCTCTCGCTCTCTCTCCCTATCTTACGCTCTGTGGCAAGACGCCTGGGAGAAGGCAACACTTGGCTCTTTACACTATTACTGTATATTACAGTAATTCGAAAACTTCGGTATACTGAGATGGTAATGAAGAGCATTCGAATGCTCTTGAGAGGATGTGAAAGGTTTTGGCGAACTCCGATGGCGTCCGCATAGTAGTGAACGGGGCAGGCGCAACGAATTACCATCTGTGCGGCGCGCGCCACCGATAGATGGCATTATACGCCATCGGCGATTCGTCAGACAAACCATTAGCGATCTTCGACTTTTATCTTTCTTTACAATGTTTCTGACTTCCCAGAAATATATATTGTAAAGAAAGATATGAGATCGCAAATTTGTTCCGTGTATATCGGACTTAGATTTTTTTTAAATTTATTTTATTTAGGAATAACACTATAGGCACTATACGACATCGGCGGTTTGAAGGACAAACCCACGTCATGCGATGCGTGCGAAAGCGGCTCGGTCGCTACGCTCCGTCAAACAAGCGCGGTTGTCAACGGTCACCGAGAATGTGTAATCTCGGTGACGAAAATGACTCGTTCGAGTCAATTTATTATCGGCATCGCATGAATGCAGCCCGATGAGATTTTGATCGAATATATAAGATTGTCAAGTCAAATTCATTCAAATAAATCAACAATCTGATCGTATGATGCTGCACGAGCATCGTCGTCGAGTTCGACTTTCGTGACCGAGAACATGCAATCTCGGCGACGATAGATTTTCAAAAAAAATTGTCGCTCTATATAATGTAGCAAGTTCATGCAATTACTGCTCGATTGTATCGTTGAAATAAATCAACGAAAACATCGAGCGATTATGCATGAGCATCGGCACCAATGATTCCAGGCTTCCTAATGCCAAGGATGCCACAAATGGGTGAAATTTGGCATCCGCCGTATAAAAAAAAAAAAATTAAAGTAAAATAAAAACAAAGTTTTTATAAAAACAAAGTTTTTATAAAAATAAATATTGTTATTAATTATTTCCCTCTCTGCTACTTTAGCTCTCTCTCTCGTCCCTTCACCACCCCGCCACAATTTCTCAAGAGAGAGAGGGAGTGACAGAGAATGATAGAGATAATGATAGAGAGAGAGAGAGAGAATGATAGAGAGAGAGAGAGAGAATTATAGAGAGAGAGAATGACAGTGAGAGAGAATGATAGTGAGAGAAAATGATAGTGAGAGAGAATGATAGGGAGAGAGAGAATGATAGGGAGAGAGAGAATGATAGAGAGAGAATGATAGAGAGAGAATGATAGAGAGAGAATGATAGAGAGAGAATGATAGAGAGAGAATGATAGAGAGAGAATGATAGAGAGAGAATGATAGAGATAATGATAGAGATAATGATAGAGATAATGATAGAGATAATGATAGAGATAATGATAGAGATAATGATAGAGATAATAATAGAGATAATGATAGAGATAATGATAGAGATAATGATAGAGGTAATGATAGAGATAATGATAGAGATAATGATAGAGATAATGATAGAGATAATGATAGAGATAATGATAGAAATAATGATAGAGATAATGATAGAGATAATGATAGAGGTAATGATAGAGATAATGATAGAGGTAATGATAGAGATAATGATAGAGATAATGATAGAGATAATGATAGAGAATCATGGAGAGAGATATGGAATGATAAAGAGAGAGAGAGAGAGAGAGAGAGAGAATGATAGAGAGAATGATGGAGAGAATGATGGAGAGAATGATAGCGAGAGAATGATAGCGAGAGAATGATAGCGAGAGAATGATAGCGAGAGAATGATAGCGAGAGAATGATAGCGAGAGAATGATAGCGAGAGAATGATAGCGAGAGAATGATAGCGAGAGAATGATAGCGAGAGAATGATAGCGAGAGAATGATAGCGAGAGAATGATAGCGAGAGAATGATAGCGAGAGAATGATAGCGAGAGAATGATAGCGAGAGAATGATAGCGAGAGAATGATAGCGAGAGAATGATAGCGAGAGAATGATAGCGAGAGAATGATAGCGAGAGAATGATAGCGAGAGAATGATAGCGAGAGAATGATAGCGAGAGAATGATAGCGAGAGAATGATAGCGAGAGAATGATAGCGAGAGAATGATAGCGAGAGAATGATAGCGAGAGAATGATAGCGAGAGAATGATAGCGAGAGAATGATAGCGAGAGAATGATAGCGAGAGAATGATAGCGAGAGAATGATAGCGAGAGAATGATAGCGAGAGAATGATAGCGAGAGAATGATAGCGAGAGAATGATGGAGAGAATGATGGAGAGAATGATAGAGAGAATGATAGCGAGAGAATGATAGCGAGAGAATGATAGCGAGAGAATGATAGCGAGAGAATGATAGCGAGAGAATGATAGCGAGAGAATGATAGCGAGAGAATGATAGCGAGAGAATGATAGCGAGAGAATGATGGAGAGAATGATGGAGAGAATGATGGAGAGAATGATAGAGAGAATGATAGCGAGAGAATGATAGCGAGAGAATGATAGCGAGAGAATGATAGCGAGAGAATGATAGCGAGAGAATGATAGCGAGAGAATGATAGCGAGAGAATGATAGCGAGAGAATGATAGCGAGAGAATGATAGCGAGAGAATGATAGCGAGAGAATAATAGCGAGAGAATGATAGCGAGAGAATGATAGCGAGAGAATGATAGCGAGAGAATGATAGCGAGAGAATGATAGCGAGAGAATGATAGCGAGAGAATGATAGCGAGAGAATGATAGCGAGAGAATGATAGCGAGAGAATGATAGCGAGAGAATGATAGCGAGAGAATGATAGCGAGAGAATGATAGCGAGAGAATGATAGCGAGAGAATGATAGCGAGAGAATGATAGCGAGAGAATGATAGCGAGAGAATGATAGCGAGAGAATGATAGCGAGAGAATGATAGCGAGAGAATGATAGCGAGAGAATGATAGCGAGAGAATGATAGCGAGAGAATGATAGCGAGAGAATGATAGCGAGAGAATGATAGGGAGAGAATGATAGCGAGAGAATGATAGCGAGAGAATGATGGAGAGAATGATAGAGAGAATGATAGCGAGAGAATGATAGCGAGAGAATGATAGCGAGAGAATGATAGCGAGAGAATGATAGCGAGAGAATGATAGCGAGAGAATGATAGCGAGAGAATGATAGCGAGAGAATGATAGCGAGAGAATGATAGCGAGAGAATGATAGCGAGAGAATGATAGCGAGAGAATGATGGAGAGAATGATGGAGAGAATGATGGAGAGAATGATAGAGAGAATGATAGCGAGAGAATGATAGCGAGAGAATGATAGCGAGAGAATGATAGCGAGAGAATGATAGCGAGAGAATGATAGCGAGAGAATGATAGCGAGAGAATGATAGCGAGAGAATGATAGCGAGAGAATGATAGCGAGAGAATAATAGCGAGAGAATGATAGCGAGAGAATGATAGCGAGAGAATGATAGCGAGAGAATGATAGCGAGAGAATGATAGCGAGAGAATGATAGCGAGAGAATGATAGCGAGAGAATGATAGCGAGAGAATGATAGCGAGAGAATGATAGCGAGAGAATGATAGCGAGAGAATGATAGCGAGAGAATGATAGTGAGAGAATGATAGCGAGAGAATGATAGCGAGAGAATGATAGCGAGAGAATGATAGCGAGAGAATGATAGCGAGAGAATGATAGCGAGAGAATGATAGCGAGAGAATGATAGCGAGAGAATGATAGCGAGAGAATGATAGCGAGAGAATGATAGAGAGAAAATGATAGAGCGAGAGAGAGAGGGAATGATAGAGAGAGAGAGAATGATAGAGAGAATGATCGAGAAAATGATAGAGAGAGAGAGATACAATGATAGAGACAGAGAGAATGAAAGAGAGAGAGAGAGAGATAGAATGATAGAGACAGAGATAATGAAAGAGAGAGAGAGAGTGAATGAGAGAGAGAGATAGAATGATAGAGACAGAGAGAATGAGAGAGAGAGAGAGAGAGAATGATGAGTAGAGAGAATTCGTATGCTCTAATACTATATAACTTCACGGTGAAACGCGACGTCTTACGATCGCGTCAACCAGTCATACAGACTGTTTTGTTTCTGTAAACCGTCTGTAGAATAAAATTGGTGTTTTCTCTCTATCTCTCTCAATCTGCGGAACTACATATATATATAATGCACGTGGATAGTGGAATAAAGGCGAGATTGTGTTGCTCTGAAAAGAGATTGCTTTACTCAGTTTGTTTACATTGGTTTACAGGCGATTTATCGACTTAAATAATTAATAATAATTAATTAATTAAATAATTAATAATTACGTGTGACTCTTACCTGAAAAGAGAAACAACATTTCAGGCTATTACTTCACTCTCCTAACCTTAAACTCAATTACACTTGGTATCTGGACTGTCATACGTATCCTCTCTCTCGTTGTACATCTGACTCCTGCCGTCTCGATACGGACTAGAGTAGTCCTCTCGTGGCGCGGCAGATTTGGATGAATGAAGGGATCAGCGCTTCATTTACATATATATATATATGAATTTGTGTGCATGGGTGTGTGTATGCGTCTGGGCGTGTTGACCATACACAATGTATCTATAAACAAATACACACAGACACACACACACACATTAGTTGATTTACATGCATGTATTATTGGAGCAGTAGGTTTATCGCGTTAGAGACTCGAGAAATCGAAGAGTGGGAGAGCGCCGCGCGACTAGTATAGTCGAATTCATGCAATAGAGCCTCGGGGCTCGTCGGTATTCTTCGGATTTTTTTGGGGTATCGACGTCTCGCGAAGCGTCGCTCTACCGGCGTCTCTCGCTCCTTTACTTTTATCATCGATCACGGTGCTGCGCACATGCTGTAAGAAGTTTAATTAAAATATATTGGAGTGTGTTAAAATAAATGTGAAATTTATTATCGCTGTTCGCCCAATCCTTTCCTCACAAGCCAGCCTCGCGATTATTAATTCGAAAAGGTCTAATATGTATTGTGACGTGGCGTCACAAGGAGGCCCGAAAAATAGAGTTTTTGGAATAGGTAACCGAATCCCCGCGCTCGAAGTCCGCCACCACACTTACCCAGCGAAATGTAAATAGTAATAGTAAATAAAAAGCGAGAAATAATGTAAGTAGTATCAACGAAGATTGAGGTCTATAGAAGCACAAAGCCTATAGCCCGCTTGGTTCCAATTTTTTAGTGAGTCAAACATACGCTAGGAGGCTCTAGTGTCGACCGATCGATATGCTCCGCCTTCTAGCTTCGATGCTCGCAGCCATCTGGCTACGGTGGGGTCGCGTAGCTTCCCCTGACTTCCCTCTCTGTGGCTGCCCCTACCGTCCCTCATTCTGCACCGCTCGACGACGCGCGGCGGCGGACTTATTTTTACGAACAATGACTACATCCACACGACGAGCTTTATTCCGATTTTACTAACATCGATGTACTAAAATCGAGCGTAATGCGCGGTGTAAATAGCGTATTATACTCGAATTAACAACGTACGTGTAAACCGGAGTAAATTGTTGAAACCCAAACCTAAGAACACCTAATCCAAGCGGGGTACACAACATAAATATTACAATGCTCATTCAATATTCAATTAGTTACGCTAGCGTAGTTGGTAGAGCGACAAGATACGAGTCGGACTGCGCGCGATCGAGACATGCATTGTTTTTTTTTTTTTTTTTTAAGTCCTGATTGTCTTTCAACCAACGATTTCACATATTCACTAATTTTCATACACTTTTCACATTGAACATAGACATTTTTGTGTGAAATATGGAATTTTTATTTCAGTTTTATAACATTATAGACACAAACTAGGAACTACGAAGAAAATACAATGCGTGGAATGTTTTGTTGTTTGATTAAACAACGACCGCCAGATATTGCTCACAAAGAAAAATAATATTACGGTGAGCTTGCAGGGATTACAATTTAGGTTGTTATTTTCAGTTCTTTTGAGTACTTTGAAATAAGATAAAAATCTTGAGGAAAGTAACGGTATTGAAGATGACTTCAACTTTAAATAATAATACCAAAATTTTAGTCAAATTAGTTTAAATAAATGATATCAATATATTTGCCAGAAACAAATATTTTTTTACTCACCAAATGGATTCCCTGATTTTTCTGAATACATTAGATGTTTTTCTTAATTTTGAAATTTTTATATTCAAAAATCGAAAAATTGATGCAACGTTGCAAATTTCGCATATGATTCCATAGAGAAATTTCATATTACACATTTTTATTTTTAAGATCACTGAACAAGCAGTGATTTAAATGCAGTCTGTTATAATACGCAAAAACTGATATTTCGAAATTCAGAGAAAATTCTTAAAAAATCAATGTATTCGGAAAAATCAGGGAATGTCTTTCGTCAGTGAAAAAAATAATGATTTCGGTCAATTTGTTGAATAAATTCTTTTTAACCAATTTTTAAATAACTTTTTGGTCTTATTACTATTAAAAATTAATGTTATCATTAGTTGCAATGAGGCTAGTATTTTTTTGATTTTTACCGTGTCGCGAAGTGTTCAAATTTTGGTTAAATCAAACTTTCATTCGGGAATGTATAGGTAATACAAGAAACAGCAGAAATGCCCACTCTTAGCTAATCTTAGTTTACAACAGTTAGGCGAAATAATATGCAAGGCAACGGTGTGCAACCATGCGAAAAATAAAGTATAATTCAAAAATATATATATATTGCATATCAGAAAAGCGCATGACTAAATAACTAGAAAAAAATATCCACTTTAGATACGAGATGATATAATGAATGTATGTTTTATTTATAGCATGTTTTTTTGGAGTATACTTTATTTGCAAGAGCCATACGAATTAAACCGTTTATAGTCCTCCAGTTGAATCTCATATGATTCAACTTTTCATTTCAAAATGCAGCTAACGTAAAATGTAAACTAAGATTACTCGATGAAAACCACGTGAAGGTGGTGGGTCTCTTCCATCGGGAGTGGGGACAATGTCAAAATCACGAAATATGGTTAAGCGCGATAAGCGCGGCAGCGTGGCCTAGCACAAACAAAAGTATTGAAACAATTTTCAATGCAAATTCGTTATCACTTGCATTGACAATTCGCAAGGTAAAATAAACGAAATTGTGACATTGACCCCGGGAATGGAGAAGGACAGAGAATGGGTACAAGAATAGGAAGGTTGGGAATGTGTATGTGATGGAGTGTACGAGAGTATAGTGCTGAACAATGAAATAATGACGGGGGTAACGCATTATTTAAAGAAAAATGTCCTTATTAAAAACCACGTTTTTATAACTGGGATAATAGAAAATGTTACTCGGAACGGAGATATCTATTTCACCTCCAAAGTTTTTCAATTCGTACTCTAATTCATGCATTTTGCGCGGGTTCGAATTAAACCCTCTCACTAACTGTAGACAATTTCAAATAGTGGGAGGTATTTAAAGACATTTATCTTTCCCAATCCGAAACCAGGAATATAAGCGAGAAGAATGTTTTACGATCGAAAGGAAATAGAAATTAAAATCTGCCAACGCATAGTCACAATCAAGAATTAGTTAACCCGATGCTGAAGCAAAAATTATGTATACCCCTCACCACCCCCCTGAATCGAACGGTAAAGAACTACAAGAAATTGAGACGTGTCAATTGCACGTCATTAACCTACTGATGAGTTAATTTCATCAACTTTGCGTTTGGCTTATTCCCTGCTGTACTCGCGTATCTCTTTTTGGCTGCCTGATCTCGAAGGTCACGGGAGATCCACTTCAATTGGTTGAAAATGTTAACGCGCACAAAAAGTTGGGTAATATAATTTCTATGTTCCTGGCAGGGTCCATCAAGAAACCAAAAGTCGGCATGGGATGTTGACAAGGCGTTGTGAATAGAGGTCTCGAGATTTTTCTTCAAAGAAGTTCTATGCAACTGAGACGAAAAATTTGAAGTAAATACATTATACATAGTCGTTACGACATCGTTGAATTCGTCTGAGGGGGCCTTCAAATTTCCAAGCTCGTGATTTTCTTTACAGTTATAGGCCTTCCAAAATATCAATAGCTCGTTTGATTGCTCATAATCTTGATTATCTTTTGTTAAAGTGACTTGACAATTAGAACAATTGAACTTTTTAACGCATTTGTTGATGAGTTATCCAGCAACATACTTCATAGCGCATTTTTCGAGAGTAGCAGTACTTTCAAAACTTGCGTTATCTGGTATATCGTCATCATCGAGAACGCTGTTATCAATCACGTAGCGAACGGTTGGTTCTTGATCGACCCATGCATCGATCTTTTCCCTCGTTTCCTTGATTTTATCCGTGATCGGATCTTCAGCCGTAGGACTTTTCAAAATCCCGAGAAGCGCAGTTGACCGGTTGTCCTGACAATTCGTCCCCGCGGAGGGTTTTATCAAGTTCGCGACCATAGCATACTGCAGATTCCTACGAAAAGTCATTGCAGACGGATTTTTATTGTCTCCTCCGCGATTCCTTAGAACCGCGAACAGATTTTCAATAGGATCCTGATTGACTCTCGAAGTCATGAGATACAGTGATCCCGACTCTTGCATGTTTTCCCAGAGTTGCAGCACGCTATTGATCGACAACACGATACCTCCGAAACACGGAGGTTTTTTGCCATGAACGTCGGTCCACTTTGCAATCCACAGTAAACTTTCTTCTAACGTTTGTTGCACCTGTGGTTGCTGAGATGACATCGCACGTTTCAGGGGATTTGGATTTATGCGCCCTTGGCTGTTCATGATATCAAAGACGTCGTTGAATTTCTTGCAAAAGTTTGAGGTGGCCGAGCAAGTGGGATGTTTCAATTCGCCTGTTAGCAATCCCGTACGTAACGCAGCAGACACAGATGCGCTGAAGACTTGTGTCGCGAGACTTACGTTCATTCGTTGAAACGCATTTGGATTAATATGGCGTTCAGTCAGCTTGGGTGCAGATCTACACCCGTTTTTTTCCTCGACGTCTCGCAATTCACGAATAGATCCCCACGAAACCGTGGCTCCATCGATCAAGAAATCTTTGATGAGCAAATTGTTGCGTACGCTCTTGATGAGGTGAGGAAAGTCGTACATGAAGAAAATTTTTCGGGAATCTCGCTCAATAAAGGGTTTCTCGGCAGTCACGCCAAGTCCAGTGAACGCCGACCGATTAGCAGAACCCTGGTCGCACACGGCTGCTTTTACGTCTAACCCGATTGACTGAAGTTTGTCTATCACGCCCAAAATCAGTTTTTGTAAATTTTTGTTGTGCACGTTACCATGTGAGACGACATAAGATAGCGGTTGCTTCCACGAGTACTTTAAGCCTCTCACCATAAATACAAGCGCGGAATTAGCAGTGCCATTAGTCCGGCCAAGTTCGCCAAGGTCTTCGAAACCCTCGACAAGATCGTCTTTAGAATTGTACTCGAGCAGCTGTTTAATGCTCATTTCGTCCCACATAAGAACACACTGTCGTTCGTCGTCTGTCATCATCTGTACTTTTGTCAGCAATCTAATAAATATTCCGCAAGTTATGCCAGGAGCTAAGTCGAGGTTATTTACCCACGCCCTTATTGACGAAATACACGGCAATGCAAAACGCAGTTCCCCTCGAAGATACATGTATGCTTTGGGCGCTATGTAAAACAAGACTAATGAAAATTGTTGCTCTTTGTCAGACCAGGCTACTTGCTTTCGATGGACGAGCTGCATTTGGAAAAAGGCTTGCTGATTTTCGTTCAATGATAGGAGAGATTTTCCAACAGTTACGTGGGTCGATGTTTGTTTCGCTGCATTTTCAAGTACCTGGACTCTTCGTTTATACTTTTTTATTTTGTCGCGAAGTGATTTTATTAAGCGGGCTTGTTTAATTGTAGTGCCTGTGACCGTTTTGAAACCCTTTATTGGCGAGGCGCGAATTTTTGGATTTTCGAGATTATCAATTTTCAAACAGGTAGAATCGATGACGATTTCTGGATCAAAATTGGTTGAATCAATACGAGGAAGTGATTCAGGTATACCAGCCTGCTGTGACGGAATATCAACGTCAGCAGTCACAGGCTTGATATTAGAGAGTTCTGCGGAATGAGCAATATCGGTACTCAACTGCGATTGAAGATTCGTGATGACTTGGGCAACAATCAGCGAGGGGCTGAGCTTGTCAATCACTGGAGAAGCCTGATAATCTTCATTGGAAGGACATTTCATAGGGATCGAAGCTTTTTTTATTTTTCGCTTACCTTGTGTGCCATAGCTTTGAAAATCATGCGGAGAAAAATGATTACTGCAAACTCGATGATTGTCGAGCTGCGTTGATGATAAATTTTCCAATTTCTTATTGCTACACCGTTCTATCCACTGGCGCAGTCTGTAAATGGATGCAAGAGTAAAGCCAATATTCCACTGAACCAAAAATTGTTACCATTCCTTGCAGCGTTAAAAATTAATAAAGCGATTTCTGTGGAAATCAAAACGCGAGGCTCAGTGGATTGTTAATGCAAGAATGAGAATAGGGTAAACGCACTAGTAAATGAACGCTTGAGAGTCTCAGCCCTAGTGAACGAACACCTGTGTTCAAATTACGTAGATATACTTCGTGTGGAAGTGTTAATTTACCGGTACCTGTTCATTCACTGGTGAGGTTACCATACTAAATAAAGTGGCATGCACAATGCGATCTCGTAATAAGTCCGCATATCATAACACTAAATGCTCATAAACATATATTATGCTTTTGTGAAATCTCCACCGAAAAAAGAGCTCATTTATACGTGATAAAATAATATGTAAAAAAAAAAATTGCGTAGCTATTCCCTAATCCAGGATCATCTTAAGTATTGTGATGATCCTCCGAAAATATGTGCCCAATAAATTATAATCTTGAAAGTTTGTGCATCTGTAAAAATAAACTTTGGCACGCTGTCCTGTCTTATATATTGCATTGACAGAAAACTTTGTGAAGACTTTTATCTTCGTTTTTTAATTATCTAATGCCACATTCTTTCAAAAAATTTATTCAGCCAATTAAAATCGTGTATTTGCTAGTGTAATAGTTTAGCAGGTTGTCTCGTCTTATATTATACACTGACAATGAGAGTACAGTATGTAATGACTTTTTAATTTTTTTTTTCAAAGTTTTTTAAAACTTTTTTTAAAAATTCTTTTACACATTTTAAAACTTTTTTTCAACATTTTTCAAAATTTTTTTTCCCAATTCTTCTTCAAACTTTTCTTGTCTAAATTTTTAAAAATTTGTTCAAAATTTTTAAAACTTTTTTTTCAAAATTTTTTAAATATTTTTTTCAGCTAATTAATATCGTGTTTTGATTAGTTTTATAGTTTGGCACCCTGTCCTGTTCTATACAATGCGCCGAGGATAAACTGTGTAAGGACTTTATTCTTCAAAGTATGAAACTATCAAAAACGAGATTTTCATTGGCTGGAAATTTTTTTTGTAAAAAATGTTGAAACAATGTGGCATGAGATAATTGAAAAGGGAAGAAAAAATCCCTTACATACTTTTCTCTCAATGCAATATATAAGACGGGACAGCGTGCCAAAGTGTATTTTTGCAGATGCAGAAATTTCAAAGGCGTTTCACGCGATTAACGTCGCTATCGGTAAAGTTCTCTTCATTTGAAAAATAATTCAATTTGAAAAATAATTCAATTTGAAAAATAATTCAATTTGAAAAATAACCATAAGCCGAAAATTGTGCGCAGTGCCGAGAGTATTGAGCGGACGCAATTAATTTCGGTACAATCAACGCAACTTACAACGAGAATAAATGAATTTTGTTCGTGCCTTAATAATAATCAGTAATAATATGAATATGTATTTTAGGAATCTTCATATTTTGCCATTAATATAAATTAATAGGTGCGTTATTATAAAAAGGGGCGATCACGACGAATTTTCCTAGCATCAGTAAAAATGAATACAATGTTGCGCGAGAAAAGAGGGATTTGATGGACGAACACTGGAATCACATCAAATATGGTATGATTCATTACGGTGTCCCATTGTGCCACCGGGTATAAATTATTGGGAATTTTTTTCTTAAATTTCGGCCGGAAGGAAAGGAGAACATAAAAAAGCACACAATTAACAAAATGCTGCATATGAATAATAAAAACTTACGTGGCTTCATCCTTTGGGAATCGATGAAAAGTCGCATTACTGTCTCTACTTTTCATGCTCCCACAACCTTCGTAAACACATACGTGAGAGAAAGGCATTGCAATAAGTTAAATAATTTATCATGCAACGGAAAAAGCCTGAATGGCTGAAAAAAATTACTCGATGTCTTAGGCAAAACAAGGTAATGCGAAAATATTATACAATAAAAACACAGCGCGTGCAATTAAGAAAAGAAACAATGGAATTGCGACAGTATGAAGTGCGTTTGTAACTTATTAATCTCGCGAATCATGCAATGATGTCTTTATTGACAAAATTCTACCGATGTGTCGGACAAAACGTCTATTCCAGACCGGCAAAACAAGAGTCTGAGGACTTTAAACACATACTCGCACGTGCATGCCATAGGAATATACGCGGGAAAAGCTGATGAATGCCCCACTTTAGAGTGGGGCGTTCATCAGCCCCTACTCCCAGAGCGAGAGAGATCGCATCATCGAGCTAATCGTGAATGCGCGAGAGATAGTGCCATTAAGCTAATCGCGATTGCGAGAGGTAGCGTTATCGAGTCCAATATCATCATCACATCTCAGTACGAGCAGGGGCCAACTACTCGTATTAACATGTTGCTCTCTCTCTCTTATAAAACCTTTTTTCGTAGATTTTTTATATTTTATTTATTGTGAATATAATTGCATAATTGCAAAAAAAAAAAATTACGAAGCCGGGGATTGAACCACCGACCTTGCACATACAGAAGCAGTGCCGTACCCATTACCCCAACTGGGATACGTTTATTAATGGTATCTTTTTAAGTATAAAAATCGTGTCCACGCTCGGATTTCGATTTCATTAGATTTGCTTGGTTGGTTTAATTAACTCCTAGTTTACGTAAATATAAAGAAATAATTAAAAAAATAAGTTTGTCTCGACGTAGAGGTTATTAAAATGCAAAAGTATTTGCAATGAATAGCTCTATCTTCGTCGGTGTCAGCAATGTACACCCAAACCCCCACTCTACGTCCGTATCGATCCTGTGCGAGAGAGCGCACTCATCACCCCAGCTGCGAGTGCGAGTGAAACAGCATCATCACCCCGACTCCGTAGGTGGAGCCAACGCAGTTATACAGCCGCTCACGTGTGTTAGTTCTGT